>CP136874.1:23777448-24384948 GCA_033000465.1 Sciaenops ocellatus | reverse complement strand
CTTCCCTCTTCATTCAGGTGGAGGCTCCCGCTCCAGCCATCCTGCAGCCTTTACCGGACCTCAGCCTCATGCCGCCTGCTGACACTCCCGAGGCAGCGTTCGACATGATCGCTGCAGCAAACCTTCAGCAAGAAGCCACACTCGAACTCCACGCCACTCCTGACCAAGAGGCCAAAGAGCCGCCGGCAGCAGAAGAAGAAGAAGAACCGGAGGACGCTCTAACCGGCGAACCGGAAGAAAACGCGGACCCGGTTCTCACCGATGAGGAAGCAGAGGGGGAGGAGATCCCGTTGGAGAAGGTACGCCTTCAGACAGACGGCTGAACTCATTTTGTTTCTGTTTCAGGACTGTGTGAACAAGTCTTTCTGGTAACTGCCACGGCGCCCAAAGGCTCGTTAAGACTGAGATTAATGAGAAGATCTATCATCCTGCTTGCCCAGCTCCTGTTCTGGCACAACACCAGCTCTGCTCTCACACCCCGGGGCAGCTACAGTTGAAAAATCTAGACGGTTGTGTTGCCGTAGATCGTAGTGAATTATGGGATACACTAAGCCTGTTCCAAAGGGATACGAGTTGACAGAGTGTCTGCTATTTTCTAAACTCATCTCCTACTGAGACGAGAACCTTGCGGTGCTCGTGACGGTCTTGATTCCTCAGACCACGAGTGTTGGTTGACTGTTGGTACGGACTCTCCCTGACTCTCGTGTTATCGTATCAGAGTCTGATGACTTCATGTCACTCTCACCTTGAACCCGAGAAGACGTCTGATCAGCCAGAATATCGACTATAATGATCTTTTTTATAATAACAACACGACGATGTGAAACATGTTGTCTGTTGTTATGAATTATCACCTGAATAAGCAGCTTTAAAGTGAGTTTCAGCCCATTTCTTAGCTGTAGTAGTGTCGTACACAACCAGCAACAGACACAGTTAAATGCTCCTGACACCGGCTCTGCTCCCCGTCAGGATTCCCTGTAAACTTCTTCTTCTTCTTCTTCTTCTTCTTCTTCTTCTTCCCGGTGGTCCAAAACGCCCGTGTTACAAACACTAACACTCCCCCGGTGCTCTGAGCTCACAGTCCGGGCAGCCCGGCTAACAAACTGAGCTAACATGAGCTAACAGCTGCTTTACTTTTACTGACGGGCTGTGTCTTTGGTGTTTCAGGAGACAACACCACCAGTGGAGGAGGAGGAGGAGGAGCCCAGTCCTGCTGAGACCTTGGCCCCAGTTGAGGAGCCCACCGAGGCTCCAGGTACGGCTCCAGGTCTGGCTCCAAGTCCGGCTCCAGGTCTGGCTCCAGCTCCGGCTCCAACCCCCACAGGAGTCAGTCTGAGCATCAGTCAAGGTAACAAATCTGTAAAACACGACACAGAAAAGCCTCCAGCTGCAGTCGTTCTTTGATCGAACATTCACATCTTTTTGTTCTCCTGCCAGACGTGGACGGGCTGATCACGCAGGCGCTGCTGACCGGAGACTTCGAAGGAGCTGTGGAGCTCTGTCTCCATGACAACCGCATGGCAGACAGCATCATCCTGGCCATCGCGGGAGGGGCCGAGCTGCTGGAGAAAACCCAGAGGAAGTATTTCACGAAGACACACAGCAAGATAACCAAGGTAACGCACCACGAGGAGAACAGCTCACACACTGAGAGTTAAGAGTTCATTACTGATGATATAACTGTGTGTTTCTCTTTGTCCTGCAGCTGATCAGCGCCGTGGTGATGAAAGACTGGCACGACATCTTGAAGACGTGTGACCTGCAGAACTGGAAGGAGGCGCTGGCTGCCGTCATGACCTACGCTCAGCCCGAGGAGTTCTCCTCCCTCTGTGGTCAGTTTATGTTGCTGCAGCCTGTACTCGTCCTTGTACTAAATGTCTGCGAGCGCTGAATTCGTGCTCTATAATTGAACTCGTCTGTGTGTTAGATCTTCTCGGAGGCAGACTGGAGGCAGCAGACGACGCCCGACTGCAAGCTCAGGCCTGTCTGTGCTACATCTGTGCTGGAAACATGGAGAAACTCGTGGCCTGCTGGACCAGAGCTCAGGACGGACACTGTCCACTCTCTCTGCAGGTTGGTTCAGATGTTAACTCTCCGTTAGCTCTGTTTTTGGTCTCCACCACCTCCTGAGGGAAATATCTGTCTCTTTAGCTGCTAAGTGCTCCATTATGTTAACTATGTCTGCAGTTTTTAGAGCTTTTCTCTGAAAACTGCTGCCTGCTGGTGTTGAAATTTACGCTATGAGACTGAAACAAAACAGTAACGTTGAAGCCGGACAGCCAAACAATGATCTGAAACTCACTACTAGCAGCTAAAGAGACAGATGTGTAAGCCTGGAGTTGGTAGAGACCAAAATAGAACAAAAACTAGAGTTATATTTTGTGCTTGGATCTGTGTTTTTCCGTCACGTAGGACCTGGTGGAGAAGGTGGTGGTGTTGCGGCGTGCAGTGGAGCAGACCCAGCGCTCCGGCCCGGCTGCTATCGGCATCCTGCTGGCTGAGAAGATGAGTCAGTACGCCAACCTGCTCGCCTCCCAGGGCAGTCTGTCCACCGCCATCACCTACCTGCCCGACAACACCAACCAGGTACGTAACGCACCGCTAATTAACTGCTGCTAACCGTTAGCAGGCAGCAGAACCGGACTCAGCAGCCTCTCTTTGGACCTTACAGGTTGCCGTACAGCAGCTCCGTGATCGTCTCAGTCGGGCTCTCGGCCAGCAGGCGGCGGCGGCGGCTCCGGCACAAACCCGCAGAGCTCACTCTCAGCTGCCGACTCAGGCCGCGCCCCGCCACCCGTTCACCCCGATCCAGCCCGCCATGGTGCCTCAGCCCCCTGCAGCAGCTCCAGTACCCATGGCTACACCTTCGGCCCCCGCCCAACCACAGCCGCAGTATTACCAGCCAGTATGTTTCACTTTGACATATCATGAACCTGAAGCTGTGTGACTCACACAGATTTAGGTTTGAGGTTTTATTAAATATGATCTAACATCTACAGATCTCATACGAGGGATGAGGTCCAATAACTGCTGTCAAAATACAAATCTCTCATCAAATCAAATGAAAACATGAATCCACATTTTTAGCCGATTATTTGAGTTTGACTCTACAACATCTGACCTCTGTGATGTGAAAAGATGCATCACTCTGTTCGACTGCGAGTGGTGTGAATGTTTTTAGAGACTCTGCTGTAGAGAAACGATTCATTTGATCGTTGTGCTTCAGTATTGGGAGGAAGCAGCCGGTGAAGTGTCAGTTACATTTAAAGGGATAGTTCAGGTTATTTGAAGGGTGTGTTGCCTGCAGATAGTAGATAGCGGTCTGCACGCCCTTAATTTGAAAGCTAAGTGATGCGCCGCTGTGGCAACAAAACGTATTTTAGCCACTTAAAGAAAGGCAAAGCTAAAATAATCAATATGAGTCTAAGTGTACGCTGTATTTAGAGTGTTTTCACCATGTCAGACGGATCTTTCTAACAGGAAACTGATGCATCTACATCCATCTATGCTCTCTTTTAAAGTCACCAGACTTCACTGGAGCACGGGAGTTGCCGGTCTACCGCGATCAGTTAGTTGTTCAGTGTTTGTGTCGTCGTGTGACTTTTCTGTTTTCACACGTTTAAATTTAATTGCGGCAGAAGTAAACCAGCAGCTCCTGTCGTTCTGGGAGGTGAAATTACGTCTGTGCTCAGTTAAGTTTGGTTTCTTTGAAGAGAGCGATATAACTGCTTAAATTTCTCGTCTAAAAGGTCGACTGACAGAGATGAAGCGATGAACGTATTCTAAATATGCCGTACGCTTAAACTGATATTCTGATAGTCTACTGTGGATCAGTACTTCAACTCCTGCGGCTCATATCATTTCCAGGTTGTAAACATTGATTAGATTGATTGATTAGACACCTTAAAGTTGGAGTTATTTTAGTTTTTAGTTACTTAAATGTTAAAATGAGATTCGATAAGAGATTTGATTCACATTCGATCAGCTGTAACTGGATTTGTATCTGATAAACGGCCATCAGACCTCATCCCCGACCTCATACGAACTAACTCAGTGCTCGTTGTTGTTTGCTCGTGTCGTAGACATTTCATCGATTTGGTTTCCATTCCTGCCGGGGTTTAAATCACATGTTGATTCTCTGAATGTCCTCATGAAACATTAATGGTGAATGTGTGTGTGTGACTGATTCTCTTTGTACAAACGTTCTTCTTCTGGTGAGTTGTGTTTGTGTAATTTTAAACCCTGGCTCTGGTCCGATGCGTTGTGGTGTTGTTGTTTGGTGCCTCCTCCTCCTCCTCCTCCTCCTCCCGACCTTTTCCCCCCCGCTCCGCCCCGGCCATCATCGGTATGTGCCGTGTGTGTCTCTGTGTGCTTCAGGTGAGGGCTGCCTCCACTGTCACCTCCTGGAGTAACCAAACTCCCACAGCCCTCCCCAGTGTCCCTCCTCCTCCTCTTCAAGTAGGCAGCGCCTCAGAGCAGCAGGTACACTGACCGCCCACCCGACCTCGACACACTCCACTGCTGATGTTAACAGATGTTTTTATGTTGTCTGCCTTTCCTCATAGCTGCCCCACTTCCTGTTTTTTTTCTTTTGTCATCCTGTGATGCGTTCACTGTCTCCACTAACTCCACTTATTGTGATCTGACCGCGCTAACATCTGTCTGCTTGTCCAAACATGCTGCATGCTGCTCCTCGTTAGATCTTATGTCAAGTTTTTGTGCATTTTTTCACTCACAAACTATCCTTCCCTCTGTTGGCAGCACCAAGCTTTATTGTTAATGTAAAACAAGCTCCAGCTCTGATTGTTTTATCGTCTTATTAACAAAGATCAGTGTAGAAAACATTCAGCCAGCAGCTTCTCACGTTCAGCGGTTCAAACGTCGCCAGAGGCAGATCAGATCAGCTGTCACTGATTAACATTAATTCTGAGTAATTTGATGACGGCACAAAATAAAACTCGTCTGTACTCAGACACAGATCATGTGTGTCAACACTCATCTTGAGTTCTCCCAGATACTCTTTAATTCATTTCATATCAATAATTTAAGCTCATAAACTTAATAGTTTATAACCAGGAGCTTCAGTATCACTTCTTTTATTTCATTCATATTTAATCAACATT
Organism: Sciaenops ocellatus; assembly: GCA_033000465.1. NCBI lineage: Eukaryota > Metazoa > Chordata > Actinopteri > Sciaenidae > Sciaenops > Sciaenops ocellatus. The sequence goes on along the minus strand of CP136874.1, from coordinate 24,379,825 downwards.
TATCTAAATATAAATATCAGAGCAGACACAATATATAAAGATAATATTATACAACGTTAGGACTCGGATCAGGACATTTTTGTAGATCACAGAGACGGTTATCGGCCTGTCTTTTATTTTGAAATATAGCTTCATATTTCCTGTTGTGTCTTTGCAGGTGGAGCCTCCAAACCCGATGTACGGGATGCCGCCCTCCGGCTCCGCTGCTGCACCTCCACCCTCCTCCACTCCTGCATACATGTTCTCCCACCAGTACCAGCGTAAGTGATCGACGTATTTGTGTGTTTTCAGGGTTATTGACTTTAGAAAGAAATCTTTCATGTGGAGAGAAAAACATTTCAGATGTAAGAAACTGTCTCCTAAAAATGAAGTTTATATACAGGGATATTTTTTCGTACTTGGCAGCTCCCATCGCAAAACGGTGTGAAAATGACACCCATGTTGTTGGTGCCATCCTGCTTTATACATCCAACATTTGTGCAGCACAAGAACTATCCATGATTGATGAACCATCTCATTTTTGAGGGTGTAAATAGATGAACACAACCACTTAATGAGCAAGGAGCGGCTGGACAGCCAGTGGGTGTCGTTTTATACTGCGTTGAGGACATTTAAGTGATTAATACAACAAACAGTGATGAGTAGTGAAGGAGCATCCAAGAAAGAGTGTATTGTATGTTGGATTGATGGTAGAAGGTTAGTTTTGGATGCATTTTGATAAACGACTTCAGCATAGTCAAAAAAATGGTAATTAATGTTTTTTTTCGGGGTATAGTCAAACAGGACAGCGTCATCTGCGTATAGTCGAACATGACGGCGTCATCTGCGTATAGTCGAACGTGAATCAGTAGTATATAAACTTTATTTGTAGGAGATGGGGTTACATGAACAGCCTTTACTTCTTCTCTTCTTTAAAACACTGTCAAACATTTCCTTTTACAAATGTTTGACTCTACAACATCTGATCTCTGTGATGTTGTACTCACTAACAGAAGACGAATGTCTCGGTTGAATAACTTCTCAACATGTTTATCTCTTTCCTCATCGACTCTTTTATAACATACAAGCTAAACATGAAGCACGTTAGCATGCACTGTTTATTACAGATCTGTCCTGATGCATGACACTGTCTGTATAACATGCACCAGTTTTTCCACTAACAGTGTCTGTTGTATCCTGTATGACTCCCAGCGTACCCCCAGGTCAGCCAGTACCCACCTGGAGCTGGTGGGGTGTCTATCTATCAGCCTCTTCAGTACTCCTCTGCTGGTCCTCCTCCTGCAGAGCCTCCTGGCTTCCTCTCTCAGTACACACAGCCCATCTCCTCTCCGGTCTATCCCGGACAACCTCCCATCAGCCAGTGCCTGTCCTCCTCTCCTCCCTCCCATCCTCATTTCTTTCCGACCTCCTCCTCCTCTGCCTCCTCTGCCTCCTCCTCCTTTTCCGCTCCTCCGTCCTCCGGAGCGTCTTTCCAGCATGGCGGTCCGGGATCTCCGGTGTCGTACATGCCTCTTCCTCCACCGTGCGGAGTCTCAGGTACACAGCTTGACCCCGACCCCGGGCTGATCCCCGCCTCTCAGAGAACAGGTCTGCATGGCTCTGATCATCCTCACTGTGACTGTCTCACTCAGCCTCTTTAAACATTACCGTGGATCCAGTTTCCTCTTTTTAACTACCAGACAAATTTCCTGCTATCACAATTTTTATTCCATCATGTTGAACCGCCATGTTTCTACAGTAGCCCAGAACAGACAAACTAAACACTGGCTCTAGATAGGGAGTTAAGTTTTTGCTGCTATGAAGGAGAGGGTGAGGCAAGGGGGTTGTAATCATCAAATATCAACTTGTAATCAAATACTTCTCATAAAGAGATGATGGTTGTACTTTTTTTTTAGATCAAAGCAGCAGGAAGAGATCATAATTCAAACTTAGACTCGTATCACTGATTGAACGTCGAGCTTTTCTGAAACAAATTTAATCCTGCACATTTGTTGATTAGCTGAATCACTGCTGAACTGAAATTTGAAGCTATGATGCATTCAATGTTTTCATCTTTTAAATTATAAATTAAATTATCAATTATAAACCACATCATGTCGACAAAACGAGTGAACGATTCTGATTTTTCCCGTAGGACCTCAGAACGGCTGGAACGACCCTCCGGCCCTGAGCAGAGCTTCAAAGAAGAAGGTAAGTTCAGTCATCTGCGTATAGTCGAACATGACTGTGTCATCTGCGTATAGTCGAACATGACGGCGTCATCTGCGTATAGTCGAACATGACGGCGTCATCTGCGTATAGTCGAACATGACGGCGTCATCTGTGTATAGTCGAACATGACATCTGCGTGTAGTCGAACATGACGGCGTCATCTGCGTGTAGTCGAACATGACGGCGTCATCTGCGTATAGTCGAACATGACGGCGTCATCTGCGTATAGTCGAACATGACATCTGCGTATAGTCGAACATGACGGTGTCATCTGCGTATAGTCGAACATGACATCTGCGTATAGTCGAACATGACGGTGTCATCTGCGTATAGTCGAACATGACGGTGTCATCTGCGTATAGTCGAACATGACGGTGTCATCTGCGTATAGTCGAACATGACATCTGCGTATAGTCGAAGATGTCGGCATCATCTGCGTATAGTCGAACATGACGGCGTCATCTGCGTGTAGTCGAACATGACGGCGTCATCTGCGTATAGTCGAACATGGCGGCGTCATCTGCGTATAGTCGAACATGACATCTGCGTATGGTCGAACATGACGGCGTCATCTGCGTATAGTTGAAAAAGAATTAGTAGTATATAAACTTTATTTGTAGGAGATGGGGTTACATGAACACCCTTTGAAGATGGTAATGACGTTATGTAAACTCTTAAATAAAATGTTTTTATCACCGTTCAGCCGACTCGAGAGAACTACACCCCTCCCGCCCCCATCACTGCTCCCATCATGGCTCCGCTGGGTGTCGACCCTCAGGCTCAGCCGATGTCCTCCGGGGCTCCTCAAGCCATGATCCAGGGCCCACACGGGGGCCAGGTCCCCTACTCAGGCATGCAGCAGCAGCAGCAGCAGCAGCAGCAGCAGCAGTTCTCCGCTCCACCCATGAACCCTGCGATGCCCAAGACCAGTATGGAGGGCGCACCAGGAGCACCGACTGGAGATGTTATCCAGGTATTCAGCAGCCGCATCGAGCAGCAGCAGAGCAGATCGAGCTGACAGGAAGTCAGACACATAAACGGCATAGAGAATTCAGCTGATTTTCAAAATAAAACACCCCGTGCAAACTTCCAATCGTAAAAACAGACAAATGGAAAACGAGAAATTACCAAAATCTGAGCATCCTGGTGGGGTTTGAAACCACGTGGAGACCAAAACAGTGTCGAGGCGTAAGAGTTCAGTCCATCACATCCACGGCTGGATGATGGTTCACAAAAGTTTTAACGTGGCTTTCTGATATTTCAATAAGGACTGACTACAAACTCTTGAGCTTGTATCTTCTCTTGAAGTGCTACAGTCAGACATATTTAACATAAAAATTAAGGTATGAAATTGTCAGTTTTAAGCTACAATCCACTGAAAATATGTGAAAGGTCACTCATGAAATGCAGCGTTAGTCGTCTTTAAAGCAGCTATACGTCATATTTTTAGAATAACAATGACTCAGTGACAAAACCGGCTCCCCTCGGCTTTACGGAGCTTTATAAAGCTCTTTGTTTATCCGTCCACAACGTTACTGTTGTGGTTCACTCTCACCACATTCATGGTGTTGTTTTCAGTCACAGCAGGCTAAAATCCCTCTAAACACGACTGCTTAGCAAAGCTGAGACAGATATTTCCCTCAGGAGGTGGTGGAGACCAAAAACAGAGCTCAGAGAGAGTCGGTATTCTTTAGGTGACACAAACGCGACTCTAAATAAATAATAATGTGGCTCTGTATCAGCTGGATGTGTAAAGACACAACTGCTTGCTCACAGGTTTGTCATATTAGCCTAAAAAGTGACAATATGTTAATGTTGTGTTCACTGCTACGCCCCCAAGTGGCCAAAAAAGTGGCTAAAAATCAGTTATTGCAGCTTTAATCAAATTTATTATTGATTTAATTAAAATGACAAAGAAAATACGAAGAGACAGGCTTTGTTTGCATTACGCCTTCAAAATAAGAGCTCCAACCTACAAAATAAAACTCAATCTTTTGTCGAACTCTGGCAGCCTCTTCAGTCCATCCCGGCTGAGAAGATCACGAAGAAGCCGATCCCCGACGAGCACCTCGTCCTGAAGACCACGTTCGAGGGTCTCATCCAGAAGTGTTTGGCTGTCGCCACCGACCCGGTGAGTCCGCCTGACGGAGACGACAGTTCAGGTTTATCTCGACCTCACAGAAGTGCATCATGGGATTTCTAATCGGACTCTCGTTTGATGTTTTCACAGCAAACGAAGAGGAAGCTCGACGAAGCCAACAAACGTCTGGAGGCGCTTTACGACAAGCTGAGAGAGCAGACGGTGAGTGAAGCTGATCAGAGATCAGACCAAGATTTAAAAAACTGTTTCTCACCATCACTTCTTCTTCTTCTTCTTCTTCTTCTTCTTCTCTCAGCTCTCTCCCGCCATCATCGGAGGCCTCCACAACATCGCCCGGAGTATAGAGTCCAGGTCCTACACAGAAGGCCTCAACATCCACACCCACATAGTCAGCAACAGCAACTTCAGCGAGACGTCAGCGTTCATGCCCGTCCTCAAAGTCGTGCTGACGCAGGCCAACAAACTCGGAGTCTGATCGGGGGGGGCGGGAACGATCCCCGAAAACTCCAGACTGTGGAGGGTACCGACCGGTCCGACGGAGTCGAGCTTCACGGGGAGCTGCGTTTGACTGAGCGCAGCGCGAAAAAAAGAAAAAAAAAAGATTTGAGATGTACGAAAATCACGTTAAATTCTTCTACGTGCCATTTCATGTTTTCTGACGCAACTCAAACACAAGCCATGCTAACGGTCGCACTCAGTGGTGAAAGTCCAAATAAAAAAGGGGCGAGAGACGGATTCATTCAACGTAATCTGCCAAGGTCAGAGCAACGTTTGGTCGTTTTATTTTCAGGAACGGGTTTTAAAAAGGTTTTATTTACGTTTTAAAGGACGGACATTTTAAAAAAATCTGAAAAAGTCCCAAAAAAATCAGGTCAAACTAACCGTCACTTTAATTTTGAGGTGCGTTTATGTGCGCTGTGATGGTACCGGAGCCTGGAGCGTCCAAAAAGGACAAAAGAAACACAACAATAATGATAATTTGCACATTTTATTACAGGACTGAGAGGACATGCTCGTCTGCTGATACGATCACGATATCCGGGGTGCCGATTCGACTCGGTATTACGAGTAATTGTGATTTTTATTCACTTTTTTAACACTAAAAACAACACCCAGTTTTACTTTAACAGCATCGTTAATAGTCTGCATACACATCTACATACATGTATACATGCAGTGTATGTGTTGCCCTCTCCAATGTCTTTGAGTTTTGACCCTTTGAGGTTGCCGTAGCGTGTCACTGTGGAAAAACGTGATCATACTTAACAGGCACGCGTGCTTATATGAGCACACGTGTTGTTTTATGTGAAGCATGTGACTAAGTGCTACTTTCTATATAGGAACCCAGAAAAGGGATTAAAACTGTAAATAAAGATCCAAAAATTATGAATGAAATTAATCATGATGTTTTTTTCCCACCTACAGTATGTGACACGTGATGTTTTAATGAAGTCTTGTTAATTGTGAAGTCCTAATTTGATAAAATCGTGAAGAAAATCAGCTCAAATGACTTAAAATCGTCCTTCGTGTGCTCACATTTCTTCATCTTTAACAGGACTTCAGTTCACGATGACACCGACGGTAACCAGGTGACATTTGGAGCTGACTTACCTTTTTAATTTTCACACGTCGGCTCACCTGCAGCGAGATTTCTGTTTCTTTTAGGTTCCTTAGACACTTTATCCTGAGTTAAACCAACACCGGCAGTCATCTTGTAAACGACCACCTCTGCTCTGAAAAATAAAATCTTGCTCGTCCCATTTTTTTACCCTGTTTTTCAAAATAAAACTCAAACATCTGCTTGTTTTTTTGTTTTTTAACGACCAAACGATGCTCTGACCCAACGACAAGCTACACTAAACATTTGGTTTTAAATCAAACTCTGATTAATCTGTGAGAGTTTAATGAACACGTATCGAAAGGCTCCGAACTGGTAATCAAAATTTTAAAGAAGGGAAAGTTTCAGCATGTTAAATCAGCAGAAGATTCGGGAATTTTAATAAGGGCATTTCTAACTACGTTTGTTGTAATGATCAAAAAATAAACAATAAATAAATTAGGTTTTGATAGCAGCATGCTTTGCCAACAATCATTTAAGAAATATTATTCATCTTTAAAGTCTTTCTGCACTACAACAGACACATTATCGTCCATGAATATGTAGAATTTTCTCCTAAAAGTACAAAATCAGGCTTCATTTTGACGCATAAATGCATCGTCGCCTGCATGAAGACGAAGTTTTAAAACCTTCCTGCTTTCACCACTGGTGTCACTACATACATACACATTGGACCAAGACGTTGTCATTGTCAGTGTGCGGGATCTGTCGATGCAAAGCAATGCAATCCCATGTTGTTTTTATTTGTTTTAAATGTTTCAGTTCATTTTATTTGTTTCATTCTTTTTGTTTTTCAGTGTAATCACAAGGCTCAGCATAGTGCAATGGACTTTAAATAAAAAAAGAGAGACTGTGCTTTTATGAAATTTTAAAGTATGCATGCTTAAACAAAAACAAAAGAACGCTAACAGTCTTCTTTAGCGGCATTTGAGGTTAATTACCTGCTAATTAATCAGACCTCAGAAGGAAACTGGAGGGAGACTTGTACTTGATTTTCATTCCAACTATGATGAGGGCTGTAGTCTGAGCGGTCGACCTCAGTTTATGTTGTTAATAAAAGGAAAACAAGTCTTTGTTTTAGATTGACTACATGCAATATTTTCAATAAATAGTATTTATTTACAATACGAGGATGTTGTGGGTTTGATTTTACAACTGTTGGACGATATCAGCGGTGTTATTTTCTCCTTTTTCTGGCTCCGTGTCTGTGAAGTGAAGCCAAAAAAACTGCAGTTCCTCAAACGTCCACTCGAGGCTGGCTCCAGAAGTGAGTCAGTCTCCATAAGTCCCCATGTTAAAATGTCCAACTTCACAGCAGAAATAAACATGTTTACAGCCTGGTACAAAAAACAGTTTTGGTCTCTATAGCTAATTTCCCCGTTCATGACAACTGTACTGAGGGTGAATTTTTATACAACTCACCTGTTCAGATTATATTACGGCTTAAAGTTATGCAGGATTAAGAGCGTGGACGCTTTGATTGACAGGTTAACCTTACCTCAAACCTATTGAACGCCGATAGAAGATTCAACATAGTCACAAGGTGCTGCCAGGATAACGCCTCCAGAACAGGTTCAGATTCATATAATGGACCACAACGCTGCTACAAGACTGTTCACCAGGTCCAGAAGAACAGAACAAGTCATATCACATCTTATTTGGTTTACATCCCACCAAGTTCAGGATTCATTTTAACGATTTTCTTTCTTTTAAAACAAATTAAAATGTTTCCATGTTCAGTATCGACGGTAACTTTCCACCAGCCAGCTGCATCTTCAGTTATGTCATGAATTTGACCTTTACCAGCTGCAACATGAAGAGATTTACACATGAATGCATCAATGATTATCAACCACTGACAGTTTAAAGAATGGACCGCGTATGCGTGATGTCCCCTACCGTTTTCCTGTCAGTTGTTCTGAAGCTCAGTGTGGTGGCTCTGGCCGACACCATGTTTGTAGTCCTGCCTCTTCCGCCTCCTGGCTAATCTTAATATCGTCAAAGACGTGAATCATCGGCTGAATGACGCCTGGTTGCTCAAACAAACCACCTGTGATGACACCCACCTGTCAATCAAAGCGTCCACGCTCTTAATCCTGCATAACTTTAAGCCTTAATATAATCTGAACAGGTGAGTTGTATAAAAATTCACCCTCAGTACAGTTGTCATGAACGGGGAAATTAGCTATAGAGACCAAAACTGTTTTTTGTACCAGGCTGTAAACATGTTTATTTCTGCTGTGAAGTTGGACATTTTAACATGGGGACTTATGGAGACTGACTCACTTCTGGAGCCAGCCTCAAGTGGACGACAAGAGGAACTGCAGTTTTTTTTTTTTTTTTTTTTTTTTTTTTTTTAACACTTTAGTATTATCGCTGCGTACTCTTATTTTGAAATACATGCGCTCTGACCGGAAGTCGTCCTCACCTCAGTCACACCTGCATGTAAGAAGACGGCGACGACGTCACACCTTTAAAAAAAAACAAAAAAAACGATATATGGAGGATAAACCGACATTTATTACCGACCGTAAACACGGAGGAAGCCCATGAGAAGTTTATTTGTTCAGCCGTGACGGAGCCACGAAGCCCGGAGAGAGATTACCCACGGCCCCGAAAGGTGTGTGTGTGACGGAGTGTTATTATATTTACCGACACAGACGGTTAGAAAATTAAATATAATAAAAAATATAATTTATTTTTATATAAACCAACAAAAATAACCTGTTTTTTCCCGCCAATGTTCACTCTTAAGCTGCTGTGTTTCTGCTATTACTGCCCGGCTGTGCTTGACAGCTGACTTCCTGTTGACATCATCAGATTTATTAAAGACAAACTACAGGTGAGTTTTGTCTGATACAGGTGAAGTTAAGCGTCAGGTGTAGGTGTTGTATGTGTGTGTGTAACATATCAAACATGTCAGCAACATATTTAACATAAAGGACTGTCAGATAAATGTTTATTTCTGCTCATAAAACACAGATTGTCATGTTAATAACACACCTGACACACTGTGCTACAGTCTTATCTTGTTTTATAGAGCATAAACATTTAATTTTATTGTCATAACACATTTTATTTTGAAGTTATGTGCCCTGATAGTGTGGGATGCTTTAAATTAGGACACAGGGCAAACATGACCTGAATAACAGGAAGTGAAACAGAAGCAGAGACTAAAGACAAAATAAAAAGTACCCCGGTTCATCTTCATCATCTTCTATAAAAACTAACGTCTCTTTTTCCTCGGTGGTGTCAGAGCAGACGAGATGTTGAACTTCAGCCTGTGGGCTCTGCTGCCTCCCATCTACTCGGCCCTCACCGCTGCTGGGCTGTGGGTGGTGTAAGTAACTATCTTTAACCGTCTTTAACTGATTAGTGTGTAATTAGAGTGTGTGGATCTGTATGTTTTGAACCGGAAAAACAAAACAAGAGAACACTAAATGACGACAAAGAGACAGTAAAGGATAATAGATAACTCAGTTGCGTCATCTCTCGACATATCAAGGCCTGTTTTTAGGCCACACCTTACTCCTGCGCCAGGTGAGAAGACAACATATCATAAAACTCTGTCCATATTTAACGTTCTGCTTCCTCCCATTTTCTTTTCAATAGTTACTTTATGGCTGTCAGTGACGAGAAGGTTGTACCTCTCAGTTCAACATCCTGGTAAGACTTAAACTACATCATGTTCAGTAAATAATGACTTTTATATGTTTGATTAATCTTTTTTTGTTGTTTGTTTTCAGGAGAAGAAATGCATCTTTTTATCCTCCCTACATCAGGTGCAGACTCGTAATAAAACAGCATATTATCGTGTTCATTTTCTTTATTTCAGCAGAAATACAAACGTTTCCTCTCTCCACATTCTTTCAGTATCGCAGGTAACTTTCCACCTGCCAGCTGCATCTTCAGCGAGGTCATGAACTTAGCTGCCTTTCTGGGTAAGAGCAGTCATGATCATGTTGATGATGATAATAATACGAGATCTCAGCAGACTAAAACCAACGCCGTGTTTGGTTCTTCTCTCTCACAGGGTTCATTATTGCCGTCCTCAGATACCTTCAGCTGAAGCCCAGGATACACAAAGCGTGGCTGAACGTCGGCAGTCTGCTGGCTTTCTCTGCCGCCTGCTTTGGGATGACGCTTGTAGGAAACTTCCAGGTAAAAACAGGACACACCTGTAGGCTCGTGTGCACGGACCGGAAAGGTAAAGACGCAAAATGACTGAAACGACACATAAAACAACTACAAGACATAAAATGACTACAAAGACACAAAACGACTACAAAGAGACACAAGGTGACTACAAAGAGACAAAATGACTACAAAGACACAAAATAACTACAAAGAGACACAAAACTACAAAGAGATACAAAACGACTACAAAGAGACAAAATAACTACAAAGAGACAAAATGACTACAAAGAGACACAAAACGACTACAAAGAGACACAAGACGACTACAAAGAGACAAAACTACAAAGAGACACAAAACTACAAAGAGACACAAAACGACTACAAAGAGACACAAAATAACTACAAAGAGACAAAATGACTACAAAGAGATAAAACGACTACAAAGAGACACAAAATAACTACAAAAAGACACAAAACGACTACAAAGAGACACAAGATGACTACAAAGAGACACAAAACTACAAAGAGACACAAAACGACTACAAAGAGACACAAAATAACTACAAAGAGACACAAAATAACTACAAAGACACAAAACGACTACAAAGGGACACAAGACGACTACAAAGAGACACAAAATAACTACAAAGAGACACAAAACTACAAAGAGACACAAAACGACTACAAAGAGACACAAAATAACTACAAAGAGACACAAAATAACTACAAAGGGACACAAAACGACTACAACGAGACACAAAATAACTACAGACTTCACCTGGACTCACCTGTAGGCTCATTTGCAGACACCTGACGGGTAGAGTGAGTTAACCGACTGTTTTTTTGGTTTCAGCTGTTCAATGACGAGATTACACACAACTCCGGCACCTTCATGACGTTTGGATTGGGAACGCTGTTCTGCTGGGTCCAGTCCTACATCACCCTGAGGGTTGACATAAAGAACGAGGGGAGGAAGGCCGGCATCCTTCGTTTCCTGTTGTCTGGATCCATCACGCTCTGCATGATACTCTGTATCCTTTCATCAGACCCGTTGAACTGAGAGTTTAAAGGCAATGACGACGTACTGCGAACTGCTTTCTTCCTTAACTCACCTGATGCAGATTTCTCTCTGATGGGTCAGAGCTCCCACATGCAGGCGTCTCGGTGTCAGTGGGCGCTCGTCATGTTCTTCCTCATCTTCATCAGCACTTTTGCCATCGAGTTTCGTCACGTCTGCTTCAATGCAGCGTGCACAGACGCCGCCGACGCCGCTGCAGGTCCTTTCTCTGAAGTGACCAGGTATTCCCCGGAACCAAATGTAGCGACGCGTTAAGATCCATTTATTCCATCTGAACATGCTGAAAAGGTTTTAAATGCCACTTATGTATTCATGTTTGTTACATTTATCTACGGGCATTTTAGAAAGCTACACCAAAAATCTGCTGTTTACAAATCATTTTTCTACATCCAAAGAAGTTATTCCATTTTTTTAACGCTTCTTTTTAAAGTTTTAGTTTTTAGACTGCACGAATCTTTCGACGTGACAACTGTGATGTATTTCTTTAAAAGGGAACGGTGAACAATCAGTATCAATAAAAATGCAGCTAAATGTGTTCAGAGTGCGTTTTCTGGATTATTCTGAGTAACTGCAGCATTTTTTTTCTCTTTTGGAAAGATGAAGCCAGCCAGCTTTGGCAGCGGACCTGAGGCGGGCTGAATGACGCCTGGTTGCTCAAACAAGCCACCTGTATCGACTCCCACCTGTCAATCAAAGCGTCCACACTCTTAATCCTGCATAATTTTAAGTCTTAATATAATCTGAACAGGTGAGTTGTATAAAAATTCACCCTCAGTACAGTTGTCATGAACGGGGAAATTAGCTATAGAGACCAAAACTGTTTTTTGTACCAGGCTGTAAACATGTTTATTTCTGCTGTGAAGTTGGACATTTTAACATGGGGACTTATGGAGACTGACTCACTTCTGGAGCCAGCCTCAAGTGGACATTTGAGGAACTGCAGTTTTTAGCACTTCCGCGTTAGCTTTGCTTTGCTGGAAACAGAAACAGCTAGCCCTGGTCTTGGGAGAAAATTACATTGTACAGTTAAAACGTGTAAATAAATAAATGCAGCTAGTTAGCTTAGCTTAGCATAAAGACTGGAAAATCCACAAGTTGGTTAATCTGCACAAACACCACACAAAGTATTAATTTGTGAGCTTTACAGGTGTCGGTAGGCTGATTTTACTAGCCAGGCGGGCTGTTATCACGTTTCCAGACATTATGCTAAGCTAACAGACTGCTAACTGTAGCTTCACATTGGACGGACAGATGTGTGTGTGCTACCAATCATCGCATCTGACCATTTCCCAAAAAGTTTATCTGTTTCTTTAAATCACCTCCACTCTTATATCTGAATGCTAAATATGAGCTGTCAGCTAATTAGCTTAGCTTAGCGTAAAGATAAGAAAGGGAGGGAAATGGCTAGCCTGGCTCTGATCAAAGCTGAAGCTCACTGATTAACATGTTAAAGCGAAGCTAATGTGGAAGTGCCAAAAACTGCCGTTCCTCTTGTCGTCCACTTGAGGCTGGCTCCAGAAGTGAGTCAGTCTCCATAAGTCCCCATGTTAAAATGTCCAACTTCACAGCAGAAATAAACATGTTTACAGCCTGGTACAAAAAACGGTTTTGGTCTCTATAGCTAATTTCCCCGTTCATGACAACTGTACTGAGGGTGAATTTTTATACAACTCACCTGTTCAGATTATATTAAGGCTTAAAGTTATGCAGGATTAAGAGCGTGGACGCTTTGATTGACAGGTGGTTTGAACACTCGGGTCCGCGTCACGGACACGGCGGTCGAACACAAACATTTGGACTGAGAGCAGACAGACAAGACGTTTGCGTGAGACAAGGCATTTATTGGAAGTTTTTAGATTATCATTCCTGAATAATACCAATTAATGTTTCACACACACACACACACACAGACACACACACACACACACAAATCCTCAAATTTTGGCAAATTTATAAGGTAACTTTCCAACACCGACATTACAGCTGATCAACGAGGATGGCACATTTAAAAAACAGACACCGTTCACCTGCGAGGCGGGGGAATAATTAAGACAAGTCTGAAATGAGAACTTCCCGTCAGCGTCGCCGCTGCTCTATACTGCAGCTCTACCAGCTAAAACATTACAGTAAAACTTCATACGTCAGCAACACGTGTGTGCATGTAGAGGGAGGGGAAAAAAAACGGCACGCGAGTGGAAAATGTTTTACAAAAACGGTGACAGATACGACACGCATACGCACAGCTGGAAAGTCGATTAACATCAGAGAGGTTCAGAACCGAAGACGGTCCGTCTACAAGGTAGAAAGGTAAAGTAACGTCACAGGTCGCGCTTCCTTCAGGCTTCGTTTAGCTCCTCTGTACTCTTCCCAAAGTCAATCAAACGGTCCGATCGGTTTCCAAACGTGAGAGAAAGAGCCGGGTGGATGACCTCCAGAAGCTTCTCCTACACTGTCGACGTGGAACGAACAAATAAAAAGGATGGAGGTGGAGGTTGAAGAAGGAAGAGGTCATTATGAAATGAAGTCAGAGAAGTTCTCCACGTCTCCTCCTCGGCGTTAAACGCGTCCCGTCAGTTCGAGTTGGTTAAAGGATGTGATGAGGTTATAGTGGGCGCGCTCGTCATCCGTCAGCTCCATGTTCCCAGGCCGGACCACCACCACCACGTTCGCACCGGCTTCTTCGGCCGCTTTCGCCTCTGCAACGACAAACCCAAGAGTGAGTACACAGATCCAAACTGTGAATTTCCCGCTCCAGGCGTTCATTAGCTACCGTAACGGACTGTAAGAGCTCACGCTACTCGGAAACAAATAAAAAAAACGTCCGGTACTAAACCGTCATGAATAAACGATGAACAAACAAACAAACCTCGAGTGACGTCTGTCAGGAACGTGATTTCCTCGGGCTGACAGCCGATCCTCTCCGCGATCCTCTCGTAGCTTTTGCCTTCGACTTTAGCTCCTATAGTCGTGTCGAAGTGACCGTCGAATAACTGAAATCGTTCAGACAGAAAACACGTCATGAGCTGCAGCATCTAGAGTGAGTTTATAATCACCTTTAATGATTAAAAACAAACAGTAAACACACGAGGAGAGGCGGCTGTACTCACGTCTAAAACGTCTCCTTCGACAGAGTATCCGAACAGAAGCTTTTGTGCCTCCACGCTTCCAGACGAGTAAATGTAAACTTTGAGTCCTTGTCCTTTCCACCTTTTGATGGATGGGATTACATCCTGGTACACTCTGTTCACAACAATCAGAAGATAAACTTAATTTAAACACATTTATGAAGCTTAAAGAGAAGAAGGAGTGAGTGAGTAAAGAGTCAGTGTACTTACTCGCCTTTGATTCTCCCTGAAGCATAAGCTGCCCTCCACATGTGACCTTGGAGCTGCTTGAGCGCCGTCGACTTCCTGTCCGCCGCCATCTGCCACAGCACGTTCTCCACCACCTCCCTGATGGCCTTCTCCTCGTCCGTGTGAACCGTCTGATCCACGGCGTGCACCGGACACGAGCGGTTCTGCTTCATGTCTTCTTCGATCTGCAACGACGACAGACGGAGAGCATCGTCACGAGAGGAGGTAACGCGTCTGTGTGAGGACGTTCGAGAACCGGGGACTGCTTTGTAGTCAGCCGCTACAGGTAGACGGTGGAGCTCGACGAGCAGCGGGGTGACATGTGACCTTTTGGGTTGATTGAAGAGCAGGCGAGGGCGGCATGAGAGATGAACACAGCCTGTGTCAGGAGCTGGGCAGCACGTCAGTGCGTCAGGTAAGTGATTTTTTTAATGTTGTGAAGCGTGACAAACCGAGCTAACTGAGGCAACGTGGTCAGAGAAGGTTAGCTGGTCATTGATCACGGTAGTTTATCGCTATTGGGGTGAGAGATCGGGAGCCAATTTTGATGTTGATGTCACTTCCTGTTTACATCTTTACTGCGTGAACACGTAAATATTATCATCATCCTCAGAGCTGAACAATGTGAGACGGCTGATTAGAGTGTCGAACAACCGAAGCGGCAGGGGGACGGGAGGTCTTGACCAATGACAGCATCTTGACCTGTGTGGCAGCTGTTGCAGTGCATTGTGGGATTTGTAGTATGAGCGGCGGGAGTGCGATTTACCGTCAGGTTATTAATAATACACGTATGAAATTATCTCTAGCCTTGAGTTCGACATGTCTGCTTTAAATGTCAAATAATTATACGGATGTACCAGATATATATCGAGGCCGATAAATTACTGATCGTAAACGGGACATTTATATTATTACATATTATTCTGATCATGAAAATGTAGGTAAATAGTTTTATTTTGAAATCCTTTGCAGAATGTTTTGTAGATTTGAACAGTCTGAGCTGCTCTTTGGTTTTTCTTGTCTTAATAATAGTGACACATTTAATGAGTTCTGAGCTGTGAAATATTAAATTTTTTCCTTCAGCTGTTCATAAACTACAGATTATTAACTTCTTTTTAAAGCTCAAAAATGTGAAATTATTTCTCAACTTATCAACTGAAAACAACAAATGTCATGTCGTACATCTGTCAGGAAAATGTCAGAGTGTGTTTAGATTTTTAAATGTAAATATTTACTCATATTAAACTACTTTCTGACAAATAATAAACAAATTTATCAAGAAAAAGAACAGATGATTAGTTAATGAATAATTAAAACAATCATTAGTGACAAGACGAGGGGCCAAAGTCTCACTAAGCTGTTGACACGAGGGGGTTGTAATCAGTTTCATCCAGAACGGAGCAGAAACGTAACGACAACCTCCGAAGAACACGTTCAATCAGCGCTGACTCACTTCCCTCTCAGCCTCTTTACCTGTTTCTTCAGCAGATGAACGTCCTGCTTGCACTCGTCTTCCTCCCAGTGAGTGGATAAGTAATCCTCGAGATGCTCCCTGATGTACGGAAACAAGATATCCTGAACGGAGAGACAAGACAAAGACGAGTCAGCGGGCGTGTCATCGCACAGAAAAACACACGAAGGAGACACAGAATGTAGAAAGTATAACAGTTTGTCACATTTTGTGCTGAATAATTTGACTTTTACTAATTAATCATTAACTGTTATGATGCGTTCAGGCCCCGTGGGACGAATACGTTAAGCTCATGAGCAGATAACACTCGTAAATGTCGGAGGGAGAGGCTGTGGATCTAAATATTACGACATAAAGTGCTGAGTCAACACGAGATAAATGGACAGGAAGATATCGATGAGACAGAGTGGACTGACGCTCGTTTAAAAGCACAAACAGACAATAAATATGAGGAAGTTACTTCAGTATAACTCCTATCAGGCTTCGTCGTGTCTCTGCTGATGTTCCAGATGTTTGTTTTAAATGTTTCACTGCCTGTGTGAACGTCTAAAGATCCAAAACTTCTGGAGGGATGATAGAAAATGTTTGTCTGACACGTTTAATACCTTAAAGTTTGCTTAAATACTGAACTCTGTCTTTATACGGACATCGAAACTGACTAAACCTTTTAATTTTGGACTTATCTACATCCTCTGTGATGCTGCATTCAGACTGCTTTGTCTGGAAATTAAAATAAATTGTTAAATGTTTAATTTTATTTGTATTCTACCTTGTATTGGTGCAAGTTAAGCACATGTGTGTGTATTTGTCACAAACTGTAATATTGTTATTGTACATTTTCCTGATGAGAGTATAATAAAATTACAATAAACGTGTCACATTTTAATGTCAATTAAACAAAAATGTGAGTTTAATTACCTTTTATACGACATATTATGACTGACATGAGTTGTCCATTGTTGTGTTAATTCCTTATTATAAAGCACAAAGTTCCTGCAGGACGTGAACGTGTATTTACAGGTGTGGAAACTCGTAATTACGATAACTCTGATACGAATTGAACGCAGCATACTGGGCTTGTTTTTATCAGTTAGCGACTAAAGATTCAAATAATTACGATTTAAACGAATATAAAGTGAATAACGAGGACAGAGAGGAGCTAAATATACAAACAGGAACGTAAAAATAGCATTAAATCAAGGTGTGACTCTGCTTTTTAGTCCACAATGGGTCAAAAACTGTGAAGCTAAGCTGCTTTAGCCGCCTGCTACCAGTGACAGGCGGCTGTTAGCGCTACATAATTAGCTCGCAATGCTAATTAAATTAGCATGTCATCAAGCTGCAAACAGTTTGATTTAATATAACTTACCTTCACGAATGTGATCGGTGTGGTTGTTCCTTCAATATCCAGCAAGAGTGCACTGGTACAGGCAGGAACTGAAACAGTGGCCATCTTTTTAGGAGAGTCTCTGCAGCTGGCTAGCTGACGTTAGCTTCGTTAGCTTCGTTAGCTTCGTTAGCAGCAGCTAACAGCAGTGACAGCGCTCTTCAGTGTTTCCCGCCTCGCTGGCTGTCTGACCCGGACAGGTGAAGCTTATCTAAGGCGCTGTGATGAAGATGCTACCACCTTAAGTGTTGTTTGTTAGCCTCTTATTAGCCTAGCTGCCCTCGCCCATCACCTCGCTGCTAACACACACTGACTGACTCGACTCAAACACAGTGAAGCGCGCACACGCACACACACACACACACACACACACACGCACACGCACACACACACACACGTTGGCGCTGTCAGTTCAGGCTGCGGCTCGGCGGGGGGCGCTACCGAGCGGGAAAAAAACAAAACAAAAAAACACGCGAAGAAGAAAACAATGACACTCACGATCAAATAATCTCAAATTACAGCAACAAAACTGATTTATATTTTTTATTACTGAAGCACATTTTTACGTCACAGTTTGATTAGCTTATACTCATGTAATAGTTTGCTCTAATTGGCGCCAAAGGTTTATATCAACGATATATGACATGAATATTAGCATTAGCTCACTAGTTGTAGTTCCTACAGAGGGGGGGGGGGACTACAACTAGTGAGCGGAAGTACCGCGAAAACACACGAAGAAGAAAACAATGACACTCACGATCAAATAATCTCAAATTACAGCAACAAAACTGATTTATATTTTTTATTACTGAAGCATATTTTTACGTCACAGTTTGATTAGCTTATACTCATGTAATAGTTTGCTCTAATTGGCGCCAAAGGTTTATATCAACGATATATGACATATGAATATTAGCATTAGCTCACTAGTTGTAGTTCCTACAGGGGGGGGGACTACAACTAGTGAGCGGAAGTACCGCGAAAACACACGAAGAAGAAAACAAACTGACACTCACGATGAAATAATCTCAAATTGCAGCAACAAAACTGATTTGTACTTTAATCACAGGCACACACATTTACATTACAACTTTATTCACCTATTACTGATTAAATATCTTGCTCTAATTGGCGCCAAAAGCGAGCCATATAGGATAACTGATTATTAGCATTAGCTGGCTAGCTGTAGTTCCTCCAGAAGGAGGGGGCGCTAGTGAGCGGGAATACAGCAAAGACACACGAAGAAGAAAATGCGATGAAAACAAAACGACGCTCCTCAAATTACAGCAACAGAACTAATTTATATTTATTTTATTTTATTAATTACTGAAGCACAGTTTAACGTCACAGTTTGACTCGCTTATACTCATTTAACAGCTCCGCTCTAATTGGCGCCAAAAAGCTGCACAGCTAACGATACATGACGACAGAATATTAGCTGCTAGCATTAGCTGGTTAGCTTAGCTTCCACAGTTTTGACGTAGTTTTTTAAAAACAAACATGTCGGACGACTACGAGTTCAGCGACGACACCACCATGATGAGGATGGAGGAGGACGGAGAGGCCAACAGCGACGACCCGATGTCTGCGGCCGGGGACTGCGGCCTGATGGGGGGCGAGGCCGAGGGGTCGCGGATCGACGCCAGTAAAAACGAAGAGGATGAGGGGTGAGGTGACACAGCACGGCACGGCACAGCTCGTTTTAACCGTGTTTAACCGTGTTTGTGTCCGCAGGAAGATGTTTGTAGGAGGGCTCAGCTGGGACACGACCAAGAAGGATCTTAAAGATTATTTCTCCAAGTATGGGGAGGTCGTAGACTGCACGTTAAAGCTGGACCCCATGACAGGCCGCTCCAGAGGGTTCGGCTTCGTGCTCTTCAAAGACCCTGAGAGTGTTGACAAGGTATCTGATGCCATGAAGTGTGTGTGTGTGTGTGTGTGTGTTTACACCACATGTATGAGCTGCAGCTACAATATGTGGGCAGTGATTTAGCTCCAGTCTGTGCCTCTGAACGTCTGATTGTCCCAAAAATAAACAAGACCAGCACTGATTCATCAGAATCATTCAGAAATTGAAGTTCATAGAGTCCATGGTGACACGTTCAAATGGTTAATTTGATTAAGGGACTCAAACAAACTCAGTTTATAATCAAATAAAACAGAGAAAAGAAGCAAATGCTCCCATTTAGAAGCTGCTAACTGCAGATATTTGCCTGAATTTTGTTCAAAAAGAGCCAATCAGTCAATCGACTGGTCGTTTAAGCTTTATTATATTACTATATTTATATAATATAGTGTATGTGGGCAGTGATTTAGCTCCAGTTTGTGCCTCTGAACATCTGATTTACAGCTCATACATGTAATAATCAGACTGATGATTAAAAAACTAAATATGTTTGAGTTCCTTGATCAAATTATCCATTTGAATGTGTCACCATGAAGTCTACAAACTTAAATTTATCAATTTTCTTCCATTAAATAGAAAAGTAAGTGATAAAATAATTACTTTACTAATTAAAAATAGTGATAAATTGAAACAAAATGATAATACAGGCTGATTATTACATGTATGAGCTGTGAATTAAGGTGCTGGGTAAACTTACGATGTAAAAATGAAGCTGTGAGACAGAATAAATCTGTTATTACTGCTGTATTTTAAGAATCAGTGCTGGTCTTGTTTATTTTTTAGGACAATCAGACGTTCAGAGGCACAAACTGGAGCTAAATCACTGCCCACATATAGTATAGTATAGTATAGTATATAAATATAGTAATATAGTTGGTTATAGTAAATTAATTGGCAACTATAGCTATTAATCAGCTCATTTCAAGCTAAATTCAAGCAAATATCTGCTGTTAGCAGCTTTCATATGATTATAAACAGTTTTTGACAAAATGAACCATTTGAACGTGTCACCGTGGACTCTATGAACTCTGTTTTTTTCCATTTAATAGAAAAAAAGTGATAAAATAATTCATTTACAAATGAACCAGCAGATTATTTGATATTAAATTGAAACAAAATGCCGATCCAGCCTGATTATCAGCCTAACAACAGCTAACATAAACATTCTTTGCACTGGGATCTTTACTCTGACTCTTTACTTTTCTTCCAAAGGTCGCCTCACAGAAGGAACACAAACTCAACGGAAAGGTCATCGACCCCAAAAAAGCCAAGGCCATGAAGAGCAAGGAGCCCGTGAAGAAGATCTTTGTGGGCGGTCTCTCTCCAGACACGCCTGAGGAGAAAGTCAGAGAGTACTTTGGTGCCTTCGGAGAGGTACGAGAACGTCGACGAGTTTATCTGCAGCTCATCACGTGTGTTACCTTTCATAGAAGACTAAATGTTAAATGTTATTCTGTGGTTGTTGATGTGAACAGGTGGAGTCGATTGAACTTCCCATGGAGAACAAAACAAACAAAAGACGAGGCTTCTGCTTCATCACGTTCAAAGAGGAGGAGCCGGTGAAGAGCATCATGGAGAAAAAGTACCACAATATTGGACTCAGCAAGGTGCGTCTCTTCATTTCATAACTGCTTTGACACGTTCTGCCGCCTGTCTGTCACTGACACGATCACGACTCGTTGTTCCTTCAGTGTGAAATCAAAGTGGCCATGTCAAAGGAACAGTACCAGCAGCAGCAGTACTGGGGAGGCAGAGGAGGATACTCATCCAGGTCTCGAGGAAGAGGCGGTGGTGAGTGAAGGAAACGTTAAAATGTTGCTGCCTGTTCACAGTTTGAATCCCGACCAAACTTTGGAATAAAAACAATGTTGTTTAAGACCTGCCCGATCAGAGCTCTGCTTTGTATGTTTATCTCAACGTCATGCACGCGATCGAGAGTGAGCGAAATATAGAAGTCGACCAGAGAGCGGCAACACTCGTTCCCTTTACTGCAGAGAGTTAGATCTCATGTCTGTACGGTAAATGTAACGCTGCTGTCAGGAGGCTTAGCTTAGCATAAAGACAAGAAATAAGGAATATGCTAGCATCTCTAAAGCCTGACAGGACAGAAGAAGTGTCACATGCTGGACTAAACAGAAGATAACACATTACAATCTCTAACGGAACTAATGATATGAAATGATACACACTTCCTGTGTATGTAGGCTGAATTCCAGCCGGCACTGATGTGACGTGGAGCCGTTCTAGTCAGTGTTTGAAACTCCAACAGAAGTGCCGTGGTCCGTTTCAGAAGCATCTTTTCGCTCGAGAAT
This sequence comes from Sciaenops ocellatus, assembly GCA_033000465.1. Taxonomy (NCBI): domain Eukaryota; kingdom Metazoa; phylum Chordata; class Actinopteri; family Sciaenidae; genus Sciaenops; species Sciaenops ocellatus. Next base: position 24,358,251 of record CP136874.1, on the reverse strand, counting down.
ACGCGGCTCTTCTATTTTTGACGGACGCCGCTCGAGCTGACAGGAAGTCAGACACAGAAACAGCATAGAGGATCCTGTCGATTTTCAAAATAAAACAACCAAAACAGACTCCCCCCTTACTCTAATGCTTGTCTGAAGGCGGCATGCGACCCTCCATAAAACCAGAACTTGTCATTGTTGCTGCCGTTGTCGTCACTTTATCTGTCAGACGGGAAGTTACGGCACAGATCGCAGCATCCAAACAAACATGGACGACCTTCCGGACGCTGATTTCGATCCTGTTTCTGCTGCAGGTCCAAATCAAAACTGGAACCAGGGTTACGGCAACTACTGGAACCAAGGCTACGGCAACTATGGCAACTACGGTTACAATAATCAAGGCTACGGAGGCTACGGTGGCTACGACTACCCCAGTTACAACAACTATTACGGATACGGCGATTACAACGGTACGTGAACGCATCGATTAAAGCACTGTGACGAGCTCCGACTGCTCTGCTGACGCTCTTTGTTTGTTTGCCCGCAGATCAGTCCGGCGGATACGGCAAGTCGCCACGCCGTGGTGGTCACACCAACAGTTACAAGCCGTATTAACGGGGGGGTGGGGACAAACCGTCGTCTTCAAGTAGGTACGTAAAGACAAGAATCCAACTCTCACCGTAAACTTTTAAAGTAGTCATATATACTTTGCTGTTTGGTAACATTAATGTGTAATTTTCCTCTTGTAAATTTCTTTTTCTCAGCACCCTCAAAGTGCTTTACAGTAGTGGTAACATAGAGGCTTCGCTCTTGTGGCGATTTTATTTTAACAGCCGGCCTTCTGCTGCCTCTTTTTACAACCTTCTTTCTTTTTTTTTTTTTTTTTAACTGTAAAGTTAACAGGTAAAGTACTGCTACTACTACTACAGTAAAAAAATGGATGCCAAAAAAAAAAAGAAACAGAAAGAAAAGGAAGTATGTTGTCTCCTAACTCTGACATACCTTGTTTGTACCTGCCAGCGGAGCTTCCTTGCAGGCCATCATGAGCTGACTCCCCAGATACTCTCACAGGGCCCGCTCAATGCGGACCGGGTACGAGAAGCATACACGCTCTCGAATGCTGCCATTTGGTATGGTCTTACAACATCCTGTATCAGCATTTCTAAACTAAAAAAAAAACAAATGTGGGACACGTCCAGCTTTGTCATCTTTCTTTCCATTTTGTTTTTAATTTGTTTGCAACAATATTTAAATATATACACATGTAATTGTCATTTTTTACAGGCCCTTTACTCCCCCACAACAAGTTAATGATTTATAAATATGAAAGAATAACTTGTAATAATTTGTTTTTCAAAGGATACGTACAGCATTCTCTGGACTTCCCAGTTCCTATTGTTAATATATGCATTTCCTAATCTTATCCTAAAATGCTTGTTTCTTTATTTAGCTCTTGTAGCCAGTAGTCCATGAGCTAAAACCTGGTTCGTAGTTGGACTCCACACTCTGTGTTTTTATACTTTGTGTACATGTACTTGCTCCTCTCTTTTGTCTTACTGACAGCTGATGGAAAAGACTCTTTCTCTTTTTGTTAATTCTCCTGTAATGAATTTTCCTCTTTTTCTTACATATATATATATATATATAAAAAAAAAAAAGAAAACAAACGAGTGTCACTACATTTCCAGAAAAATTTTGCATGTGATGCTTTTCTTTAACGTGTATTTATACTCATTTATTTTGCACAAATCGAAGGTTTTTCTTCCATTTTTAGTATTTTCACTTCAGGATTTCTAGCTTATGGACTAACTGTGTTTAAAAAAAAAATGTTAAATTTAAATGTTCTCAGTTTGTTTTTTGTCTTTTTATTTTATAAACACGGGGGATTCCTATAATATTTTTCCTTTTTCTATAATTTAACTTCTTCTCTTGTCCGTTTCTTCGTTCAATCTCGAGCTCATTTTGTTTCTGTTTGTTTTTCGTAGGTGTCAGAGTGATGAAGCTGTGCAGCTTTGACCAGAAAGACATGATGATGATGATGATGATGGTACCCAGCAAAGATCACTAGCTGGATTGTAAGAAAATTAATGAAGAGAGTACTTTGACCTACAGCACATTTCCTCGATATTTACCCGAGTATTTGTTGTATCTTTTAAAAGAAGTTTTTGGATGTTTCGTTAGTCCGTGTTCCACGTCTTGTTTTTTTTTTTTTTTGGTTTTGTTTTTTTGTATTTATTGTTCTCATACGCTTCTTTGTGAATTGCTTCGTTTATTATTATTATACGACTGAAATGTTTTAGATTTCTTTGAGAACAGCTCACACGTGTATACGGCAGTACTGTGGTAGCAAAAAAAGATGAAAATATAAGCTGCGTTGTTACAATTTATCCTCTTTATCATTAGTCATATAATACATGTTATTACAGAGTTTGACATTCATAACATAACGTATATATATATATATATATATATACACACATGCACACGCAGGTAATTATACATAAAGAAATGCGACAAAATAAAAATAATAAACACTCGTTTGGATTTGTGATGCTTTGTGGTGATCTTAAAGAGTCGCGTTAACGGCTGTTGGAGTGTTCAAAGAAGTGTTTCAGCCACAAAAATCGGATTCTACGTCAATATTTTTGATCTTGAAATGATCAGACTCATTAAAGATGTTTGTTTGTTTGTTTGTCGGTGTAGCTTGATTGCGTTCAGTCCCGAGCTGCTTCAAAGAGTGCAGATTTTTTTTTTTTTTTTTTTAGATAGTATTCGTGGCAAAGAGGATGATGAGGATGACGACGATTAGCACAATCACGCCGATTATGATCATCATTTTGATGTTCTTCCACCAGTATTTCCTCGCGACCCGCGTGGACGTTCTTTGGAACGAGTCGGCCTGAAAAGAAACAAAACGAAAGATGTGATAAGCGAATCCTTTATTTAAAGGGCAGTGCCACTAAGTTGACACAGAAGGATCCTCTGCTCGAGGCCAGCAGCTCGATGCTACATTAGCTGCTATTAGCATAGCGTTGTGGGTAACGTGAGCGCCAGATTTTTGACTAGGAAGAGAAATGTGTGTCTAACTTTGAGTGTTATATCACATTAAAGGACTGTGATGTTTAATTGGTGGAGTCTTTACTCTTTGTTAAAGTACAAATATAACTATAAAATGTATAAATAAATGTTGAGTGTGCGCCCATACATTATTATTGACACTGCAGCAGCACAGAGACTTCAATAAAGTTAGTCAAAGGCAGGCTGGAGGTTGCCAAGCAACCAGGGTCAGCTGCAGGTCAGAGCAATTAACTGCAGCTGTGCTCTGTCTGTGTGTGAGTGACTGCTGAGAGACACAGAAAATCTCTAAATGAACCCCCTCCAACTAGTGGACACTAATGCCAAACGGTAGGTCGTATCAAAAAGCCCAAATGACCGTGAGCATCCTCATCTTGTCGACCATGTGAATGCTGAATTTCAGTGTCTAAAGTTAAAAAATGTGACCTGGGGAGATAGAGAAAGAACAGGTGCCCCGTGCTCCTTTGGGAAATTTCTCCTCTCCAGTTTACATGGGAGTAGATGGGGCTGTCGGTGGGTGATCCTGGAACATCAGTGCGTCTCCCGCCAAAACTGTAAGTCTGACAGCTTCAGCAGTGATATCGCTGCGTAGCCCACGAATTTTCCTACGTTTCTATGTATAAATTATTTCTGTAGAGTGACATTTGTGGCCACGAGAGCCGTTCGCAAATTTATTTTTTGACAAATGTTTCTCTCCCTCTCCACTCTAGCGATGATGGCACCCACTCTAGCTCTGGAACATTCTACCAATACACACCCATTGTAAAGTTTGGCGTGGTTTTTGGTGATTTTTGGTAAAACCGTTTGGTGAAACTCTTAGAAAAGTCACAGCACACCATTCCCGGCCGAGCCGGTCGTTTTGATACCTTCTTTGTGTATGTGCGACCAAAACTGCGGGAGGAGTAGCGCGCTAAAATTCCTGGGATACGTAAAAATAATAAGTGTGAGGAATAGTGAATAGTGTGCCTTGCAGGCACACTCAACAATGTTAAAGTAAACTGCATTTAAGCAGTACAGAAGTATTAATGGTAAAATCCTATATGGACTGTACTTGTATAGCATCAGGAGCAATTTGCAAATGTAATGGAGTAAAATGGAAATACTCGAGTATCTTAACATCGTACTTAAATCCAGGACTTGTTTGTTGTTTTAAAACCTCCATCATCGCCGTCAGATACTCACCGAAGCTTGCAGGTCATCGGTCTTGCCGATCAGGTCGTCTAACCTGTCGCCCCTCTCCAGCACTTTGCTGATGTTGTCTTTCAGGATAACTTTCACCTCGTTGACTTGACCCTGCACCTCGTCGAGTTTGGCCGCCGAGCCAGTGGCCGGCGTCTGAGGGCTCGGGTTAGCCTGTGGAGAAAAAAAAAAACATCAGCGGGGGGAATTCACTGAAAGTCTTGACGTTTGAACGGGAACTCCCTTTGGCCTGTTGTCACAGTTTGGAATGACCAAACTTCTCTTCCTGCAACTGAGATAACAGGAAGAGAGCGCTATCAGTTCACTGAGGCCTGTGTGATTGTCACATAAAGCCCTCAAACACTGCGGTTACAAAGTACAGCTGGTTAACAAACATTGAACAGACTTTTTGAGAGTCATTTCAGGTGATATGGCGTCCAGAAAAGAACATTTTAGATTAAAAAATCAACGTGTTAAACAAACGCTCACCATGACAGCACTGTTTTCTCAGCCACAACCAATGAAACAACTCCTTACACGAAGAGTTAAAGCCTCCACAGAGTCCTGACAGTAAACACAGAGATCTGTGCCTTCTTGTGACTGTAAGAGCTGAACAAATGTCTGCTGAAGGTTGGACTGTTCCTGCGTTACTCATTAACTAACCCTGTTGCCTCAATCAAAGTCTCATTGGCTTAACAGTGAGCAGACATCATCAACATCATCGCAGCAAAAAGACTTCATCATCGTGGACGCCTTCATTTCCTGCTTTTCATCCCACGACAGCAGCAGCAGTTTCAGACTCGTGGTTTCAGATAAATAAAGAGCAGGTCAACCAACTGAAAGATATAAATATATGAGTGTACGTACCATCATCAGCTGATCAACAGAGGCAGGTCAGAGCTGAACCGATGTGTCTGGGCAAAGGGCTGTTTTGCAAGGCAGTAAAAGTGGCTGAAGTCACACTGTTGCTTCACTTCATTTCCTCATCCTGTGTTGTGCAGGCAGCTTGTTTGAGCTGTAAAGTCAGCAGCGCCTGACATTTATGTATGCAAATACGCTTCAGCCTATGTTCAAAAAAACTACAGCCGCAGTCTGTAATCTGTGTGAGGGTTAAAGTAAAAGTAACAATACTGTAATACACAAATACTCCATTACAAGTTAAACTTATGACTGATTCTTTAATATGTTGCATTTTCTTGTTGTAGTTGGTTGAGATTGAGCTCATTTTAATCATTAAAAGTCTATTTTTATGTTTTAATCTCTAACAATGCAACATATTTTATAAATTCATATGTTCTGTGTGTACGATCTTGAGTGTAGTTGAGTGAATTTATGGAAATACTCGTCAACAGTTGCCTTTTTTTATTGTAAAATAATCTGATGGTAGAAGTTCTTCTTGAGCCTCTCGGTCCTGGTCTGATTTATCCAGAAGCTTCTTCCTGATTTCAGCAGGGAGGAAAGGCCCGGGTGGATTCTTTGAATGTCTTTAAAGGTGGTGTAGAGCTCCACCTGTTGCATCTTCAGCTGAGCGAACCACTCTTTCGTTTGTTGCTGTACAGTGACGTTCTCCGTCAGGATGCTCTCAGTGGTGCAGGAGTAGAAACTCCTCGATATCTGAGGGGTTACCTGGAGTTTCCTGAAGCATCTGAGGTGAAACAGTTTCCCTTAATGCATTGCAACACAACAACCAAAATGTGTGTGTGTGTGTGTGTTTTTACGCCATGCATAATCGGTTATACGCGGGAAGTGGATAGAGGGCAGGGAGGAGAGGAAGAGGATCAACTGTGACTGAGTGTGGTAACAGTAGTGGTTGGAGAAGTATTAAGATGCTTAATTAAATAAAAGTAGGTCAATTTAAAAACTCTGTTAGAAGTAAAACTACTTAAAGTTGTCATTATGCAGCCTCTGTTGATGTGTTATTATATTTTATACTGTTATTATTATTGTAAAATGATACGCTGTATCTTAAACGCTCATGTTTTTAAAACCTTCATCTGAAGAGTAACAGGTACCTGATAAATGTAGTGTAGATAACGTACAAAGTAGTATAAAATGAGCTTAAACAGATAAAGTAATTCTTCTCCAGTATTTGTTAGTACTGCAGTTTTGTACTTCCCTGATAAAGAGGATCTGGTCATGAGTCACACTAACTGAACAAAGTGTGCCAAATGTTAAAGAAACAGCACGAGCACGGGATCGCTTAAAGTCAATAAACATTAACAAGTCTGTATTAATGAGTGTATCAATGTGACCCTGCTGTGCTGAAGTGTTCAGGTACTTTACATAATGAAAGTACTAATACTACACTGTAAAAGTCATGTATTCAAAATCCTATTAAAGTGCTAACTGTATCTAAAGTATGTGAAGTAAAAGTACTCATTGTGCAGTAGTGTTTTACTCATTTACACATTGTAAATACTTAATATAACTGTAAAAATCATCATCACATCTGTACATTCATGGTTTCACAGGAAGAATTAAAAAACTTCACCTCTTCATCAGAATCAGCTCAGTCAGCAGTTTCACTCTGAACAAGCTGAACGCATACAGGCAAAGGACAGACAGGACTGTTATGTACGCAAGTATGTGAAAAAATATGTGTTTATAAATATTTACAGTATATAAATATGTATATACTATGTACAGTATATAGACATATATACAGCATATACATGTATACATGTTTGTATGCAGTACATATCTATGTGCACTACATATACAGTATACACATGTATACACATACAGTACATATATGTATACATATATAGGCATGTATGTACTGTATATAAACATTTATATACTGTATATATACAGTATATACATGCCTATATACAGTATATAAATGTTTATATACGGTACATACATGTCTATATACAGTACATACATGCTATACAGTACATACATGCCTATATACAGTATATAAATGTATACATGTTTATATACAGTACATACATGCCTATATACAGTATATACATGCCTATATACAGTATATAAATGTTTATGTACAGTACATACATGTCTATATACAGTACATACATGCTATACAGTACATACATGCCTATATACAGTATATAAATGTATACATGTTTATATACAGTATATAACTGTTTATATACAGTACATACATGTCTATATACAGTACATACATGCCTATATACAGTATATAAATGTATACATGTTTATATACAGTACATGCCTATATACAGTATATAAATGTATACATGTTTATATACAGTACATACATGTCTATATACAGTACATACATGCCTATATACAGTATATAAATGTATACATGTTTATATACAGTACAAACATGTCTATACAGTATATAACTGTTTATATACAGTACAAACATGTCTATACAGTATATAACTGTTTATATACAGTACATACATGTCTATACAGTATATAACTGTTTATACACAGTACATACATGCCTATATAACAGCGTCATCTTGAGGCTGTCTGAAGGACCTTCACTTGTTGAACACGCCTCCTTCACTCCTCCCATTAAATGTCTACGCTTTATCGCACAGACACTCACACAAACCGATAAATCAAAGATTAAACTTGTATTTTTTTAAAGATTTTCCCGCCTGACTGCTGAAAGTGAAAAGCTGTGTCAGTTTTCCGTTAAATCCGCCGGTCCTAACCGTCGACCTGCCGGTTGAGCTCAACCTTCAGGGTTAATTATTGTCTTTTATATAATCGGTTCACAGGCCACTTCCACTTAAAGTGCCGCCAAGTTCAGTTTAACTGATTTTAGTCCAACTTTTTCAGCACGAACCGGAGGACCGACCGACCGAGACCGAGGCACCGAGCGAGCCCGAGCCCGAAGATGAACGCCAGCGGCGGGAAGACCTTCCTGTTCACCTCCGAGTCTGTTGGAGAAGGACACTCCGGTAACTGTTCGTGTATTTAACCCATGGAGGAGGACATGTGTGGGCATGTTGCAGTCAGTAATGGAGGCAGGCTTCAGGTCCGTTAGTTACTCTAGTTAAACCACAAATATCACGGTCCAAAAAAGACTACATTTCAAAATAAAGGCACAGTCATGGGAATTTTGATGGATTTGTGGTTAAACAGGTAAAAAAAAAAAAAAAAAAAAAAAAAAAAAAATATATATATATATATATATATATATATATATATATATATATATATATATATATATTCATAGATAATATTGTATATTTTCTAGAAGTTTTTATTTAAATATATAGTTCAAGATTCGCCAAAAGTTCATAATAATAAGTTTCTTCCCCAAAACGTCAAAATATCCCTTTAAATTTCATAGAAATTATGTGAAAATAAAACATTATTGTGTTTTTATATTGATTTTAATATTATATTTTTATATTAAAGCTGTCAAAGCACTTTCAGTTTATTTATGTATGTTTTCAGTACCCTAAATGTGGTCAGATTTAAATATATTGAGTCTAGAAATACTGTAATCAGACTAAAAAAATACATATTTTATTATATATTTTAGATTTTTTTATACCAGGGAGTCATGTAGCTGCTCTGATTTGGACAATTTATCTAATTTCATGCCAGAAGTTAGTAATAATGATACACTTGTTGCCCAGTATGTCAAAATATTACTTTAAATGTCATAAAATTGATGTGAAAATAAGATATTATTATGTTTTGTGACCTAAATGTTGTCAAATTTAAATATACTGAGTGTAGAAATACTGTAATCAGACTAAAAGAATGCACATTTATTAAACTAGGGAGCCTTTAAAGTCAATTTGTTAGATTTATTTACCTTGTGTGTCCAATTAATAAATCACAACCAATTAAAAAAAACCCTTCTTGGGACATTGAGGACTGATAAAAACCCAAATTCTTAAAAAAATTAAAAATTAACAACGTTAATTGATTAATTGACATGATACGTATAGTCATGTTTCCTTTAACATGTCTGTCTTTGTGTTCACAGATAAAATGTGTGATCAGATCAGTGATGCTGTGCTCGATGCGTACCTGAGTCAAGACCCCGACTCTAAAGTGGCCTGTGGTGAGTACCCACGTCTATATTTTCCTGCGTTTCCACCTCATGCTGATGTTTGGTGAGTGTTCTTGTGCAGAAATGGCTGCCGTGCCTCACTGCAGTTCCTCTTGTCGTCCACTTGAGGCTGGTTCCAGAAGTGAGTCAGTCTCCATAAGTCCCCATGTTAAAATGTCCAACTTCACAGCAGAAATAAACATGTTTACAGCCTGGTACAAAAAACAGTTTTGGTCACTGGCTGCTACGTGTTGGTGGTTAACGTGAGATTCAGCCGAGTGTTGAAGATAAAGTGTTGTATAAATGTAATTCATTATAATAATTTTTAATAGACTTTAGGTCAGGGTTCAGTAGTGTTGTGTCACTGGAGTTCAACTCCCTCTTTTGAGAACTGTCTGTTTCCTCCCTCATTGTGTGACAGATTAAATAAAGCTTGTTCAAATGTCTTGTTGCAGAGTGTGTGACGAAGACCGGCATGATTTTACTGGTCGGAGAAGTGACCTCGAAGGCCAAAGTGGACCTGCAGATGGTGGTCCGAGACACCGTCAAGGCGATCGGCTACGATAAGTCTTCAAAAGGTAGCAGCATGCAGGGATTTAATTATCATTTAATTAATTTTAATGAAGTGAACGAGTACCGACTGTGATCTGCAGGTTTCGACTATAAGACCTGCAACGTGCTGTTAGCGCTGGAGCCGCAGTGCGTGGAGATATCGGACTGCGTGTTCGAAGGCCGGGATCAGGAGGACATCGGAGCCGGAGACCAGGTTTAGTGTCTGACCTTTAAATCCTCAACTCTACCCGCCTTTCACAACGTGGATTTATTATTATAATAAAAGACGGCTGTAAAAAGTCTCTTTGAAGCAGAGAGAACACACACAGTGTTATCACACACAGTCAGTGTACTGTGTTTTTACTGTCTGCAAAGTTCAACATCTTGGCCAGTGTTGTAGTCAAGACCACCTAAACCGAGCCCAAGAAAAGACCAAGACTAAGACAGCTCCAAGACCAGACTGTATATAGTCCACTTAGGTAGCTAACATTCTCCACATCTCTTTGGGTAAGGTCTTCCAGCCTTCTCAGTCAGCGACTCAGCATATTTCAGGATTTACAGACCACTTTGTGTTTTTTAGGGAAATCAGATTTTACTAGAAGGACTTTCTTGGAGTGCGTGTGAAGTAATTCCCATAAATTTCCATTAATTCCCAAGTTTCCGATTTGGAATATTTCCAAAATTCTCCAGCTTAACTTCCCATGGAAATATACCAGAAATTTACTAGAAGTTTACTGCCTCTTTGCAACACTAGGTGGGTGGACCTCAGATCTTCTTGGGGGGTCCAGAGGCTTTTAAAGTTAGACGCATCAGTCTGCTGCACGTTCATCATGAACACACTGGTTGTAAAAGTATGACACAGCAAAAAAAAAAAATTCCTTTCATACATTTTGAAATATAAAGTACTCTGAACACTTGATGGTTAATTTTAAAGGTGCTCTGATCAGGAATTTTGAGGCCGATCACTGATCACAGCGTCTGTTTGAAGCTTCTGTTTATTGTGTAGCATTATTTATTGAACTTCTAACACATTAAATATTATATATTATATGTACAGTTTATTTCTCAGCAGGCAACTTAAACCAGAGCAACCTATAGCTGGTTAACGGGACTTTAACAACATAAAAATATCACAATTTTTGATTCAAAGTTCCAGAAATGAAATAGTTCAACACCGCTGATATCCCTGAAGTTCTGGTCTTGACCGGTCTTAGTCTGAGACCGAGACAAGACCGAGTAAAAATGCAGTCAATTCCAAGACTGAGATCTTCAAAAAGTAGTCTTGAGACTGGTCTTGAGTAGGGTTGCAAAATTCTGAGAATTTTCTAAGTTGGAAACTTTCCATGGGAATTAACGGAAATTTATGGGAATTAACGGGAATCGACTGGTAATTTACAAACTTGAAGGTTGGCCCTTTAACAGGGAACTTAAATATAGTTATAGTTAATCTTGACTAAAACGACCAGATTTCATGCAGGTACACTTGAATATCTGCTATTCCTCAATCACATGCACATAGCACACTGCTTACTGCAGGGCTATTGAGGCCACGCCCCCTACCTGCACAGGTGATTTCTGTACCTGGACCACACTTTAGAGCCCAGAGCACACAGAAACTATTGAAGACACACATTTGAGCTCGTGGACTACATAATATTGTTCAATGAAATAATTTGATAAAGTTCTACTTACAAATAAATCTATCTATTTTATTTTGCATGTCTGCTTATGACAAAACAAAATGTTTACATTTATGTTTGGATATGATACAGTTTGTTTAAATTACCCACAATTTACAGTTGATTCACATACATTTCCATAATTCCCATAGAGTTTCCGATTTGGAATATTCCCAAAATTCCCAAGCTTAACTTCCCATTGAAAGTTTCCGGAAATTTACCAGAAGCTTTGCAACCCCAGTCTTGAGTACTAAACACTGGCTGAGGCTCATGGGAATGTCATTAGTGCAAACATCCTTCATCAGGTTCCGGACACACCCTGAAAAACCTGAAGCGTTATTAAAATGATTGACTAATCAAATTTAAAGATTCTAATGTGAGTTTGACTTCCTCTGGACGTCTTTGTCTCTTCAGGGTTTGATGTTTGGCTACGCCACAGATGAGACCGAGGAGTGTATGCCGTTAACCATCCTGCTGGCTCACAGAATCAACTACAGGATGAAAGAGCTGTCACGCAACGGAGAGTGTCCGTGGATACTACCGGACTCCAAATCACAAGTGAGACGCCTCAGAAGAAATGTGGCTCAGCTGTACTCGAGTATTTGCTCTGATTACATTACTTATGATCAAAAACTAGCAAGTCGACAATTTTGCTAACAGTCAAACATCAACAAGGTCACCAACAGCAGACATAGCAGCCAGCTAATATTACTGACTAGTCCAACAGCAGTCAGCCCAGCTCGGCGTCTGTCTTTCAGCCTTTTATTTCACCAAGCTCTCACCAACCACTAAAAGTCAGTCCCAGATTTACTCTTGTCCGGCGGCTTCTTGCTCGCTCACTCTCTCCTTTTCTCTTCTTAGCTTCCTCCGTCAACGTCCTCTTCACTCTCTTCTCCTCTGCCATTATGTCCACAGAGGCTGCTGCAGCTCCGGGCCTGTAAACCTCCTCTTCTTCTTCTTCTTCTTCTTCTTCCCGGTGGTCCAAAACACCTGTGGTACAAACACTAACACTCACAGTCCGGGCAGCCCCGGCTAACAAACTGAGCTAACGTTAGCTAACAGCAGTTACAGTTGGCAGCAGTTTGCTTCACTGTCCATCAGGAAACAAAAGAGTTGAGGCGGAGCAGCCGGACTTTATTGGTTGGTTTCTTGATGGACTGATGACTTCACTTGTTGCTACAGTAACCACTAACGACTGCTAAGTGTAGCTGCCGTTAGCTAGTTAGCTCAGTTAGCCATGCAGCTAGCGGAGTCAGCTAAACCAGCGATTCCTGTCTCATTTGTGGTTTAATAAACACAACAAATTCATCAAAATTTGGCACCCCATGTAGCTAAGTTACTGTAGCCGCTGACAGTTGGCCAGTCAGGAGAAAGTAGGCTTTTAGGGAGGCGGGGCTTAAAGAGACAGGATCTCAAACAGCTTGGTCGTCTTTCCTGCAGGTCACAGTGGAGTATCAAGACAACATGGGAGCCATGGAGCCCCTTCGTGTCCACACTGTGGTCATCTCAGTACAACACACGCCTGAAATCACCCTGGAGGAGATCAGACACAATCTGATGGAGAAGGTGGTGAAGGTCGTCATTCCTGCCAAGTACTTAGACGACAAGACCATCTACCATCTACTGCCGAGCGGGAAGTTCCTCGTCGGAGGCCCACAGGTGAGTAAACCACACACAAGTGAATGTAACGTCTGAAGTGTGGGCGAGCAGGATGTGGCTGATGTTTGTGTTCCAACAGAGCGACGCCGGACTCACGGGACGTAAAATCATCGTGGACACGTACGGAGGATGGGGCGGGCACGGCGGTGGAGCTTTCTCCGGGAAAGATTACTCCAAAGTGGATCGGTCCGGAGCGTACGCCGCTCGCTGGGTCGCCAAGTCTCTGGTGAAAGCCGGACTGTGCAGGAGAGCGCTCGTACAGGTGAGGGAAGTAGACGGTGTTGAAGAGTCTGACAGCTGTTGGAGTGAAGGAGCTGTGGTAGAGCTCCTTCTTACATGGTGGGAGTAGCAGTCTGTTGATGAAGGAGCTGATGCAGGAGTGAAAGGAGTCATGATGGAGGTCAGCTTTGCTAACATCCTCCTCTTCGATCCTTCAGTTCAGTCACGTCTCTGTGATGCTACACCCTCCATCCTCCGTCTGTTAGCCCGATTAGCCCCTCTGCTAGCTCCTCCATCTTATTATGAAGAGATCTTAGGTTCTCCTTACGGTACTCATCATTTGTACCGTCTTTAGGTCCAGCTCTGCATCCCCGTCTTCTTCAGCAGAGAGAGAGTATGCACATGTTTTTTGAATGGGTAACCCGATATATGTCATGAACTGCCAAGTGTAGCTGCCGTTAGCCAGTTAGCTCAGTTAGCCGTGCAGCTAAAAAAAGATAAATTACTGCCCTCCATAGTTCCATGTCCATGTTTGGACACAAACTGAAGGAGTTTGGTGTCAAAAAAATACAAAAAATACAAAAAACACAAAGAAGAGTGCAGAGCTAAGTAAACATCTGCCATCTACACAGCGCCATCCATCTTTCCTGTTATTTAAAGAACCTTTTCTGTTACATTCTAATAGAAAAAGTAACTTTTTCCATCCTAAATATGTCATAAATAATGTAAACCTGTTGTCAGGAGGAGGAATCTCTGGTTTTCTAGTGCCAAAAATGAACTTTAACTTCATTTAAAGCTGCCGTTAGCTAGTTAGCTCAGTTAGCCATGCAGCTAGCGGTCCGCCCCGTCTGGGCAGAGTCAGCTAGACTAACTAATCCTGCCTCGTTATGTGGTTTAATGAACAGTAAATTCATCATGAAGTAGTCCGTATAACAGAAAAAAGATAAATTACTGCCCTCCGTAGTTACATGTTGATGTTTGGACACAAACTGAAGAAGATTTGTGTCGAAAAAACACAAAAAAAGTCCAAAAAAACACTAAAAACACAGAAAAGTGTTCAGAGTTATTTAAAGAACCTTTTCCTGTTAACTCTTTCCATCCTAAATATGTCATAAATAATGTAAACCTGTTGTCAACTGGAGGAATTTCTGTTTTTCTAATGCCAAAAAAGACTTTCTTCAAGGTCGTGTCTCCACTGCCATCATCTGTTTTTCTGACACTCGTGTTATTATTTTGTGTTTTTGCTTCTGAATAATCTTGAAAACTGTTAAAGTTTGAAGCCTGATATCTCCTGACATGTTGATGTGTTGCCTCTGAACGCTCTTCAGATCTCGTACGCTATCGGCGTGAGCCATCCTCTCTCCATCTCAGTGTTTCACTACGGCACGTCGAGCAGGGACGAAGACGAGCTGCTGCGGATCGTACAGAAGAACTTTGACCTCCGGCCCGGGGTCATTGTGAAGTATGTTTAGATATCCACAGCTGTGAACACAGTGTGTGTGTGCGTGTGTGAATATAACACTTTGTTTCTTTCACAGAGAGCTCGGCTTGAAGAGGCCGATTTATCAAGCCACCGCCTGCTACGGTCACTTCGGCAGAGACGAGTTCCCCTGGGAGAAACCGAAGCCTCTGGTGCTCTGAGCATGGAGGTCCAACACATTCCTGTCATGAAACAAAGAAGAGTTCACGTCACTTAATCCAGAAAGCGTACCCGTCAGAGGCAGCGCTGTCTGTTGAAGAATCCACTTAGATTTTTTTATTTTGATTTATAATTACAGCTGAGGTACTCCTGTGTTTAAAAGATGTTTTTAATTATGCAGTCAATGTTCGATAATCTTGAAACAACTGTGAGAAACGTATAAAAATCATGTACTTTGGTAATATGTAATAAATCATAATGGTGATTAAAAAGACTTTCTCTTCCTTCATTCAAAATTTTAGGTACATTTTAGGTGTGTTTTTACTTAAGTAAGGACTCCAATGCAGTACTTTTACTTGTAATGGAGTATGAGAATGGACGGCACGGTGGTGCAGTGGTTAGCACTGTTTCACAGCAAGAAGGTGCCTGGTTGTGCACGTTCTCCCCGTGCCTGTGTGGGTTCTCTCCCACAGTCACTTAACGGGTTAATTGGTGACTCTAAATTGTCCATAGGTGTTAATGTGAACGGTTGTTTGTCTTTTTGTGCACTAGGCTGGAGACTTGTCCACGGTGTACCACGCCTCTCGCCCAAAGTCAAAGATAGGCTGCAGCCTCACCGTGACTCTGATGAGGATCAGAGGTTACAGATAACGGATGGATGGGGGATGAATACAGTCTTTGTGCTGCAGGAAACGTGATGACTGTCTCTGCCGCTGGAGGGAGTCACAGGTTCAATAATATTTTTCATGAGGCAGGAAATCTATGAATTATAATTATTGATGCAGTCATGTTGTCCTCATGTTGTTACTACATTAAATACATGATATAAATGAATATATTACTTTATATATTGCTAGGTAGCTTCGAGAAGTTTTATCTTAACCTATAATAATACATCATGATACATGTTTATTATATTTTGCATTAGTAATCTGTATCTGCACCGTCTATGGTTATCATCTCTTCTGCCTGTTGCTGTTGTTATTATTAATACTTTTATTATTTTATTTCTTAATTTTTACTTATTTATTTTGATTTATTTATTTAGCTTCATAATTACTTATTTATTTAATCTATTTCTTGTACTTTATTTATTTTATATTTTTATTATTATTTTATCTATTTATTTTTACTCTCTTAATTTGTATTTATTTATTTATTTAATCTATTTCTTGTACTTTATTTTTATGTATTAATTTTATATACCTTTATTTTATTTTATTTTATTTTATTTTTATTATTATTTTATCTATTTATTTTTACCCTCTTAATTTTTTATTTTTTATTAATATTATAACTTATACTGGCTGTCATTTATTACATGAAGTCCTATGTCAGGAAATGTTATGTAAAATGATTAAATGGTTAAATAAAGTTAATAATAATCTGAATCTGCAGAGTAAATAAAGGTATGAAATAAAAGAAGAAAAATGTAAATACCTCAAATACCTCACCCTGCAGTTTGCAGTACTTTCCAGCAGCATTCACAGAGCCTATGTTTCTGTGTGAATACTTAAAGATGTTAAATGCAGTACTTTTACATGAATGCAGTGCAGTACTGTGAGTGTGATGACTGTCTCTGCCGCTGGATGGCGTCACAGTTTAAATGAAGACTTTTTTTTTTTCATGAGGCAGGAAAACATGGCAGAGAGAGAGGAGCAGAGGACACAGCTGGAAGTTGATCAGCTGCTCATTTATTCATCAAACTCCACAGCTCGACAGTAAATCAAGCTTCCTCTGTCCGGATTACTTCACATGAAACATCCACAGACTCACTTTGACGGTTTTACAGCTCGGTATGAGGATAAACAAAGGAGGAAGGTTTGAACCAATCACGGAGAGGGACACACAGGTGCGCAGATGTTAGAGCGCATCTGATTGGCTGATAGTAGCAGCAGACACGCAGACGGGGAGGACTGGCTCGAGGTGTGTGTGCGTGCGTGTCTCTGCTGAACTTGGAAAGTTCACGACTCTTAAAATTAGTCTTTGAGCGACAGGCTGGCTGCAGAAACCCCGCTAAACACGTCACATTATGCGGGTTACTTCTGTCCCGGGTCGGCCTGAGCGGAGGTGAGCTGCAAACACACCTGGAGGACTTTACAGGTTAGAGACGAGGAGGAGATGCGTCCAGGGTGTGTCTGGAGAGTCAAAAATCAACTTTTTTTTAATGTTTTTTTGAACATTTTTGGGGGATTTTATTGTTAATTTGAAGTGAAAAGAAGCAGAAAGTTGTCTCGGACCTGAAAGCGAACATCATGTCCGGGAATGATGGAGGATACGCGGTGAAGCGGAGGAAGAAGCCCGTCCAGAAAATGTAAGTTTTTAATGTTTAAATATGTTTTTTATTTCCTTCATGTGACACCGCAGGGTACGAATCAGACACTGAACTGCAGTGAACTCAGCCCACCGTGGGCGGAGTTAAAATTAGTCATAATAGTAATTATTATTAGTAATGAATCATTATACATCCACGTGTTTGCATAAATACAGTGACGTATGTATGATTTATGATTTCCAGACACGCAAAGATCACGATAAAGTGTGTTTTTAAGTAAAAGTAGCAATAAAAAGTGTTTAAATTCTTCATATATCGCTATAAATGCACACAGTGGGCGCCCTCTACTGGTTGAAACGTGGCTACTGCAATGGAATTTTGCTATTGGCTCGATCTGTGTCAGGTGACCTGTACGGTGCCAGCTTTCATCACCAACCACCCCCCCCCCCCTATAAAACCAGCGTCTCCTCACTCTACAGACTGTAGCCTGCTACGTAGCTATACTAACTCTGCCAGATAGCCTCTCTGAGTTGCTAACTAATGCTAACGTTACGACACGTTACACAGTAAATTTTACAAATGGCCGCGAATGTCTTGACAGCAGATACTTGTGGCTGTTAGCTCTGCCGCTCTGAACTGCTAGTGCTCAGCTAATATTATAACACAGGTACCACATTTTAGGTTTTACACAGAGAGCCTGACAGCAGCTACTCATGTCTGTTAGCTCAGTCAGCTCTGCCGTTCTGAGCTGCTAGCGCTCAGCTAACGTCACAACACTGTTCATGAGTAGTTGCTGTCAGACTCTGTGAGTTGCTTTCTTAGCTAACGCATTTACTACACAGAAACTTTTACAGTGCTCCAAGTGACTGTCAAAGCGTGACAGCAGCTACTTGTGGCTTGTGCTACTTGTGGCTCTGCCACTCTGAGGTGCTAGCTCTCAGCTAACGTTACAACACGAGTACCACACCTGACAGCAGCTACTTGTAGCTGTTAGCTCTGCTGCTTTGAGCTGCTAACTCTTAGCTAACGTTAAAACCCAAGTACCACATCTTAACTTTTACACAGAGAGACTAAAGGCAACTACTTGTGGCTGTTAGCTCTGCCACTCTGGGGTGCTTAGCTTTCAGCTAACGTTACAACACGAGTACCACACCTGACAGCAGCTGCTCGTGGCTGTTAGCTCTGCCACTCTGCGGTGCTAGCTCTCAGCTAACGTGACAACATGAGTACCACACCTGACAGCAGCTACTCGTGGCTGTTAGCTCTGTCACTCTGAGGTGCTAGCTCTCAGCTAACGTTACGAGTACCACACCTGACAGCAGCTACTCGTGGCTGGTAGCTCTGCCACTTTGAGGTGCTAGCTCTCAGCTAACATTACAACATGAGTACCACACCTGACAGCAGCTACTCATGGCTGTTAGCTCTGCCACTCTGCGGTGCTAGCTCTTAGCTAACATTACAACACGAGTAGCACACCCGACAGCAACTACTCATGGCTGTTAGCTCTGCCACTTTGAGGTGCTTAGCTCTCAGCTAACGTTACAACACGAGTACCACACCTGACAGCAGCTACTCATGGCTGTTAGCTCTGCCACTCTGCGGTGCTAGCTCTCAGCTAACATTACAACACAAGTAACACACCCGACAGCAGCTACTCGTGGCCTGCTAGCTGCGAGCTAAGAAACCAAGCTAAACTAAAATAGTGAACATGTTAGAAGAGGATATATTCAATACTTCCCTCCGAAAGTATAAGTACCTCTAATTTGTACCTCAGTGCAGTACTTAGCTGCTAAAAACAGCCCGTATCATTGTGTATTATGAGCTAAAGAATCATTGTTAACATGCTTTTTAAGGGACGACCTGTGGATATCCTGTGATTTGTTATGGATACACCGGCTTTATTTATTTACTCCCTTGGGCAATTTGCTCCTATTGTTATTGTCGCTGTATTTGTCACAATCACTATAGTGAGACTACAGTTACCAGACTATCCATCATCAGCTGACGGGGGTGTAACTCTAGATTTTATAAATTCGTTAGCTCCGTCGCTCGTCTTCTGCTTTCCTTCGCCGTGTTTCATCTCCTCGTTCCTGCCTTGCATTGTTCCTTCTTCCCTCCATCTCTTTTCTTAGATCTCAGTGTTTATTCAGGGAGTGATGACACACGGTTGCTGTTGCTGTTGCTGCATGTCCCAACTTGTTGCAGAGGAATTGTGTTGTGGTAATTTGTAGTAATAACGACACAGGCCAAGTGGAAGATCACATGCTGTCTCAAAATTATGATGTAACTCTCTCTCTCTCTGTGTTTGGGTTAATTTGACTGTTTCACTTCACTAATATGTTTATTTTTAGCCGTGAAAGACGTATGACTCTACGTCGGTCCACCACTTTGGTTCCAGACTGAAATATATCAACAAGTATCACTGTTATTATGAAATTTTGTGCATACATTCATGATTCCTAGAGGATGAACCTTGCTAACTTCGGTGATCCTCTGACTTTTTATTTAGCATTTAGCATCAGCTCAAACTTTGTCCACTATTGTGTAAAAGCAAATGTTAGCATGCTAACATGCTAAACTTAAATGGTGAGCATCTTTACCAGCATACTTGCTTAGCATCAGTGTTTTAGCCAGGTCACTTTGAGCATGTTAGCAGGTTAATATGCTAAGCTAAAATGGCGAACGTATTAAACGGCATGATTGCTTAGCATCAACATTTAAGCTCCATCATCGTGAACATTGTAGCATGCCAACGTGCTAAATTAAAATGTTGAACAGGTTAAACATCAGTATGTTAGCATTGTCGCATTTTAGCATGCTGATATGGTAAACTAAAATGTTAAACATGTCAAACAACATACTTGCTTAGCATCATTATGTTAGCATTGTCATCATGAGCATGTAAACATGCTAACATGCTAATCTAATGTTGAACATGTCAAACATCAGTTGGTTAGCATTTTCACTGTGAGCATTTTAGCATGCTAATATGCTAAACTAAAATGTTAAACATGTCAAACAACATACTTGCTTAGCATCATTATGTTAGCATTGTCTTTGTGAGCATTCTAGCATGTTAAACTAAAATGTCGAACATGTTGAACGGCATACTTAGCTTAGCATCAGCATTTTAGCATGCTAACATAAACATTTAGCTTAAATACAGCCTCATAAAGCTGCTAGCGTACCTATAGACTTATTGATTGTAGATTTATAGTGAAGGTTGACACAGGCACCGTGTTTGTAGATTTAGTGGGTTAGCTCTGGTGCTAATGTAGCATCCATAAAAAGAAGTCAGGTTTGCGCGCAGGATCGCGTCACTCGGTAAGTTTTCTTGGCGGGGACGGTGCGAGGAAGATAACCCCTGATTTAAGGGCGCCAGGTCGGTTAGAGGTGAACGTGTTCATTAAGCTCGCAGAGCTAACGTAGGCGTTCATACATCTTTCCTCTGCAAGACAGACTGATCCACTTAGCTAAGACAAACAGGGCGAGTGTGCTGCAGAACAAACACCTCTCTGTGTGTGTTTTCCAGTAGTTATAATAAAAGTATGAACCACACACACACACACACACACACACACACACACACACTTTGAGCCTCAGCTTGCTCTTAAAGCAGGAAGTCGAGGCTGTCGCTTGATGTGGGTTAGAGTTTATTTGGGCAGCGAGCGACTCTTTGTCTCTCAGTAATTCAACACTGGGATTTTCAGCAGGCGCATGAACAGGAAGACGTCTCCTACGCCGCCGTTCAGATGTCGTGCACGACGAGCTGGTTGCAGAATGTCAAATTAAAAAAAAAAATCCCTCATATAAAAAAAAACTCCCACATTAAGTCAAGATGGAAATTCCACCAAACGTGTGTCACTGAACTTCTTTTGTGTTGTTGTTTTAAAGTGCAAAGCCTCCACCCGCGAAGACCAACCCGTCCAAACGGCACCGGGACCGGCTGAACGGGGAGCTGGACCGCCTGACCAGCCTGCTGCCTTTCACCGAGGAGGTCAGAGGTCGCCTGGACAAGCTGTCCGTGCTCCGGCTCAGCGTGGGATACCTCAAAGTTAAGAGTTACTTCCACGGTCAGTGGCCTCACAGAGTTTCATAATAACTAAGTTAATAGTGTGTGTGTGTGTGTATGTGTGTGCAAATATGCCGCTGCAGACATTTTTGTGGCCAAGCTCGGAGTGTTTGGGGTGCCGGAGAGGTAACGTGACACTGAATAATGAATAAAGGAGCCCTGCTGGCAGATGGATGGATAGGAGTGTGGGCAGAGGGCAACATGAGACGGGGCACACGGGAACAGTAGGTCTTTATTCTGACGCTGATCAAACACACACACACACACACACACACACACACCCAGTCACAGGTAAGAGAGGCTGGTTGCCTACGCTGTCGGCATATGTGTCGAAATGTGTCACATAAATCATAAATGATGGAGCCGTTGGAAGTTTAATTAAGGCGTTTCGACTGTGCAGTTCAGGATATTCAAGATATCTTCAAACATGCAGTGAAGATTTTCTATATTTCTGTCAACAACTCCAACAAAAAAGACCAAAAACTAACAAGTTTTGTGTGATTCACCATAGAACCCCATGTTTGTTAAAAAACACATCAGAACTGAGTCAAAATAAACTACACTGGAACGACATACACAAGATGATTTAACCTCTGTAAAGTGCAAAAAAAAAAAAAAACTGTAGTTCCTTAAACGTCCACTTGAGGCTGGCTCCAGAAGTGAGTCAGTCTCCATAAGTCCCCATGTTAAAATGTCCAACTTCACAGCAGAAATAAACATGTTTACAGCCTGGTACAAAAAACAGTTTTGGTCTCTATAGCTAATTTCCCCGTTCATGACAACTGTACTGAGGGTGAATTTATATACAACTAGAATAGTTTCCCACAGACTGTCTAAAACCTGGACGTAGTCTCCGTGACGTCCCCGCAGACTGTCTAAAACCTGGACGTAGTCTCCGTGACGTCCCCGCAGACTGTCTAAAACCTGGACGTAGTCTCCATGACATCCCCACAGACTGTCTAAAACCTGGACGTAGTCTCCATGACGTCCCCACAGACTGTCTAAAACCTGGACGTAGTCTCCATGACGTCCCCACAGACTGTCTAAAACCTGGACGTAGTCTCCTTGACGTCCCCCACAGACTGTATAAAACCTGGACATAGTCTTCGTGACGTCCCCGCAGACTGTCTAAAACCTGGACGTAGTCTCCGCAACGTCCCCGCAGACTGTCTAAAACCTGGACGTAGTCTCCGTGACGTCCCCCACAGACTGTATAAAACCTGGATGTAGTCTCTGTGACGTCCCCACAGACTGTATAAAACCTGGATGTAGTCTCCGTGACGTCCCCCACAGACTGTATAAAACCTGGACGTAGTCTCCGTGACGTCCCCGCAGGTTTATGAAGAGCTGTTGTGGCTGAGAAGTCGTCCACGATGGCAGTAAACTGACCTTTATGTGTCAAAGAAACTTAAATATAGGATTTATTTAACTAAGCTGGATGTCGGTGTGGTCACAGATTTTACCCAGCAGGCCCGTCACCTCTCCTTGTGCCTCTCTGGCTTCGCTATCAGCCCGGCTGATCGCTGCTGTTGATGGAGAAGAGGCGGGGGAGGTGAAGCACGGTGGCACGACATGAGGGCTCTTCACCAGGCGGCGCAGAGTGTTGGTGAATGGAGGCGGCTTCACGTTTATGAGTGTTCATTTAT
Source organism: Sciaenops ocellatus (assembly GCA_033000465.1). Classification (NCBI taxonomy): domain Eukaryota; kingdom Metazoa; phylum Chordata; class Actinopteri; family Sciaenidae; genus Sciaenops; species Sciaenops ocellatus. Next base: position 24,335,266 of record CP136874.1, on the reverse strand, counting down.
TACATAACTCAGCATATAACCACAGATAGACGTTATCTGACAGAGAGACGTAGAAGTCTGTGGTCAAGTCGGTGGAAGTCGAGGCCTATCAGATGAACGCTGTATCTCCATCAGTCAACACTCTGCCCTGTGCCGTCATACATCGCTTTACAGGCACGTTATCTGCTCCCAGCTTTGATGTTCGTCCAGCTCGACATCACACACGAGCTGTCATCGAGCCCCGCTGTGCTGACCTTAACGTCAGCCGTGGAAACAAGACAAGACACGGATGTTGAAGTGTGAAAACCACACGCAACGCTCACGTAATGACGTGATAACAGGAGATCCCTCCTTATATCAAACCAGCTTTGACCTGCTGGTGGCGCTAGAGGAAAAGACAAAGGATCTCCAAAGTCATTAGGATTTATCTTCTGGCGATCATGATTATCTGTAGAAAATTTCATCTTAATACACCAAGTAATTATTGAGATATTTCACTCTGAATCACCTCATGGAGACGATGGTTCATCCTCTGGGAACCATGAGACAGTAGATTGACTGTCTAAAATCTGGACGTGGTCTCTGTGACATCCCCCACAGACTGTCTAAAAACTCACGAGGGTTCATCCTCTGGGAACCATGAACGTCCAACAGTTGTAGGGATATTTCAGTCTGGACCGGACTACAGCAGCTAAAATCACAGTGGATTCTCCAGGATGAAAGCTTTGCACTTCTCATTGTGTTTTAGAGAAAAGACGTCCTTGGTCGGCCTCCTGAATTTCTCCGTCTAATCTTCAGCAGCAGTTTCCTCTGATTGTGGACGATGTTTGTTCAGGAGGAATAATGGGCCCCGATGTTTCAACGCTGTACGCGACAAAGCATTTAAAAATAACACAACAAGACTTTCATTCGGTCCTCACGCAGTCTTTGATGTCGTTTTGTGATTGACAGGTGAAGTGTGTTTGGATGTTTTGAATATCGTGTGATAAAGAAGAGCAAACAAGAAGAGGAGAGGGAGTCCTCCGACAGGCTTTGTTGTTAGCACTCAAGTGTGGAAGATGAAAACAAATGTTAGAAATAAATAAGCAAATTAATGTTTGACATTTCTAGTTCTAGTTTTATAGCTGAATGTTTTACTGAAATAATGGAAATAAACCAAATACATTACTATTCTCCTAGCACTACACGACAAATCTACACCTTAAAGAACTGTCACTAGCACTTATTACTGCACTAACGCTTCTTATCGCACTATACCTTGATTGTTCCCTTTTCTGTAAGTTGCTTTGGATAAAAGCGTCTGCTAAATGACTAAATGTAAATGTAAATGTACTATTAACAGTTATTGGCTAGCTAGTTACATCTGATAACTAATGTTAGCAAATAAATTTACAATTGTTAGACAGTTACCTCTGATAATACTATTAGCAAAACCCCAGTGAACTATCTTGCTAACTTACACCAGCCATTAGCTAGCTAGTTACATCTGATAGTACTGTTAGCAAAACACCAGTGAACTAGCGAGCTAAATTGACTTCATTTGGTATTTAGCTAGTAAGCTAAAGTTTTGTTACCACTTTCATAAAGAAATGAGGCTCTGTAGAGGCTTCCACAAACAAACATTTTGTCCTGAGGTACAACACATAGATCATGTAAAATAAGGAAAGGTGTTCCTCTGGGGAGCATGAATGTGTTCATTTTCCTGTTATATTCGGATATGTCTCGTCTCCAATTGGCGATTTTGACCTGGTAGTGGCGCCATATGAATGTTGGAAAAGTTATTAGGCATCATCCCCTGGGGACAAAGAATATCTACCAAGAGTCAACCTCTGCTGTGGCTGCGAAGTGAAGCCAACAAAAGACCCAAAAACTTGCAGTTCCTCAAACGTCCGCTCGAGGCTGGCTCCAGAAGTGAGTCAGTCTCCGTAAGTCCCCATGTTAAAATGTCCAACTCTAACATTTTGTAGCATTTAGCTGCTAAAGAAGCAGATGTTTCTGTGAGGAGGTGATGGAGACCAAAAACCGAGCTAAAAGTGAGAGAATACTGGACTTCAGGTGGCTAGAAGTGTTCTGATTGGACCAAGCAGCAACCGCTGAAGTGAAGCCAACGCAGGAAGCACCAAAAAACTTGTAGTTCCGAGCAGAAACGTTGTACTCCCGAGTCAGTAAACATTGTTGTGTTTCTACAACGCTGAGTGTGTCTTTGGTAACGTTTCACTGGTTTATTTGTGGAAGAGATAAACGTATCAGTGACAATCCTGCAGGCCAAACCTCCACCAGCGAGTGAGCGAGCGAGCGAGACAACCGGAGGAGCAAGTGGAGCTTTAATGTGTACACAGCTGTACGGTATCGTATGTACATGTGTAAGATGAAGACGCACAAATTTGACGATTACAAGCACAAAAACTGTATCTGAAGACCAGTAAATCTGCAGTTTTGTGTCTTTGTATTTAAAAAAAATGGCGTACAATCAAATCTGTGATCACGCAGCAAAGCGTATCCTCATTTCCTTTCCTTACAGTAATGACTCCGAGGCATGCTACCCTCCCCCCTTTTTAAAACAAACCCACCGGATCCTCCTCTCTCCCCCTCCCCCTCTGACTAACAGGAATTTGCGCCGTCATGTCAGTTCACTCAAAGACTTTGTTATGATAACACGATATCGCGTCCTCGAGTGTTAAACTAAATTGGACGCTGCGTGCAAAAAGACTAAACAATTTCATAGAAGGTTTAATCTGAATCTGTAACGTTCGCTTCCTTCACTTCCATCCTTTTCCTGCCTCCCTTCCTCTTCCTCCTCCTCTGCTCAGCGCTGTGGAGGTTTTAAGGAAGAAGGTTCACACGCAGAGTCAGTACACCTCCCCAAAGACGGAGGCCTGCAGGGAGGAGGAGGGAGGAGGAGGGAGGAGGAGGGAGGAGGAGGAGACGGCCAGCTGTAACCCCTTCAGAGGATGCTTCATCAGGACTGCTTGTCAGATGGACGATTAGCTTCAGAAACCTCCAACACCACCTCTATACGGCTGGAAATTAAGGTGGTTGTGTCTGTCTGGATGTAGTCTCTGTGACGTCTCCACAGACTGTCTAAAACCTGGATGTAGTCTCTGTGACGTCCCCACAGACTGTCTAAAACCTGGATGTAGTCTCTGTGACGTCCCCACAGACTGTCTAAAACCTAGACGTAGTCTCCGTGACGTCCCCACATGTCAGGGCTCTGAGATGCTTCAACAGTTTGTCTGTCACTTCTGCTTATCATCAGAAATTTCCTTCCTGTGTTCGGAGCGATTTACTGTAAAATGTTTTTATGTATATCATCGGTTCAGACTGCGCTAACCGCTCGTCTTCAGAGGAAATGACTGAGCTCTGGTTTTGGGTCCAGGTTAAGTTGTCGGTTAGCAGCTGGCATTCTGGTTTGAGGAAGGAGGTTTATAGGTCAGGGGTTATGTGTGGTACACTTGTTTTTGTGGTTACGTATGTAAGATCTACTGTAATATGGCACCTGAGATCTTCTATGAGATATCTTGTAGAAAGGAAGTAACAACATTGTCTTGTCACTTTATGCTCTGTGCTACAATAACAGTTGAGCAACTGAACCTCGGTCATCCTGTACAGATATATTCTACATGCTACCTCATCTATGTTGAAAATACAACAAAATTTTGAACGTGGTTGAAATATAAAAACAACATACTGTATATGTGATCACATTTTAAGTTGCTAACATTAGCTAGATAGCTAATGTTAGATGATGTTAGCAAAAACGTTAGCTAACTAACTAACTAACAATGTAAATTTAGCTAGCTAGTTCACTAGTGTTTTCTAACATTAGTGCTATTTGGGGTTCTGCTAACACTACTTTCAGCTAACTGCAGCAGCACGGAGACTTCAATAAAGTTAGTCAAAGGCAGGCTGGAGGTTGCCAAGCAACCAGGGTCAGCTGCAGGTCAGAGCAATTAACTGCAGCTGTGCTCTGTCTGTGTGTGAGTGACTGCTGAGAGACACAGAAAATCTCTAAATGAACCCCCTCCAACTAGTGGACACTAATGCCAAACGGTAGGTCGTATCAAAAAGCCCAAATGACCGTGAGCATCCTCATCTTGTCGACCATGTGGATGCTGAATTTCAGTGTCTAAAGTTAAAAAATGTGACCTGGGGAGATAGAGAAAGAACAGGTGCCCCGTGCTCCTTTGGGAAATTTCTCCTCTCCAGTTTACATGGGAGTAGATGGGGCTGTCGGTGGGTGATCCTGGAGCATCAGTGCGTCTCCCGCCAAAACTATAAGTCTGACAGCTTCAGCAGTGATATCGCTGCGTAGCCCACAAATTTTCCTACGTTTCTATGTATAAATTATTTCTGTAGAGTGACATTTGTGGCTACAAGAGCCGTTTGCAAATTTATTTTTTGACAAATGTTTCTCTCCCTCTCCACTCTAGCGATGATGTCACCCACTCTAGCTCTGAACATTCTACCAATACACACCCATTGTAAATTTTGGTGTGGTTTTTGGCGATTTTTGGCAAAATCGTTTGGTGAAACTCTTAGAAAAGTCACAGCACACCATTCCCAGCCGAGCCGGTCGTTTTGATACCTTTTTTGTGTATGTGCGACCAAAACTGCGGGAGGAGTAACGCGCTGAAATTCCTGGAATACATAGGAATAATAGGTATGAGGAATAGTGAATAGTGTGACTTGCAGGCACACTCAAATATTTGAATGTCGAAACTGTAAACTGTAAAACACTGAATGTAATAAATTGTGTTTCATTAACATGTCTAATATTTATCCACATGAAGCTGTCTTCATTGTCTTTATGACTCAGCAGAGCCGACACAGATTTATCTCTGAGTGAAATGCAGCTGGAGGCTGACGTAATGACAGCGCTGACCTCGATTCAACCTCGCTCACTGCTCGTTATCAACAAACAGAGGAAGCAGACATGAACAACCAGCTCTCTCTCTGGGCAACCGCGGGCCAAAACAGACAACCTCTCTCTCCGCCTCCACCCTCGCGGTGGTGTCAGACTTCCTGAGCAGCTCAGGTTGCTGCAGTGACGAAGGTTCACCATGGTAACCCTGACTCCAGGTGATGGCACAGCATCACCTGGGACTCGAGTCTGGGCTCAGACTCGGGAGTTTGTTGACAGCGTGCACACATACAGTGAATACACTGTGTTTCCCGGTGTGTTTAGAAAAGACAACAGAGGCCTCGACTGTGAACTCTGCAGTCTGCAGGGCTGACGTCAACCTCCAGTCCAACAATACAACAGTACCCACACACACACAGTCTATGAAAACAATCAAGGATGCACACATACATAGAAACTACATACTATTTTGATTTTGTTGCCTCTAAGACTAAAATCTGACTTTTTCTGGCACTATTTAAGCCAAAGAAAAGAGAAAATGTTGGTTGCATGAATCTATTTTAGTGTCACAAAGTTCGACACCCCAACAAATCTGTCTCCAGGTTTTTAAAGACATCAGATCTTTAAGTTTTTTTTTAGTTTTAAGGATGAAGAAGCAACCCAGGAATTTCCTTTTTATATCAAAATATATCAGTTTGTACGCCTGTGAGTTGCTCAATCAAGCCATCCTACCCAAGCTTGCCCAAGATGCAATCACTGATATTAAAGTTGTGAGCCCCGAATCATTGCCCACTGCCCCCAAAGACTGTATAAAACTTGTACATAGTCTCCGTGACGTCACCCACAGCTTTCTAAAGAGCCGTTGTGAAGAAGAGTTGGACGTGAGGCGGGCTGAGTGACGCCTGGTTACTCAAACAAACCACCTGTAACGACACCCACCTGTCAATCAAAGCGTCCACGCTCTTAATTCTCCGGTCTCACAGAGGTTGCCGCTTGGTCCAGTCAGAACACTTCTGGTTTATATTTATATATAACAGGAAGTTGTTTTTTGACTGGTCTGTTTGTCATTTTGTTGTTTTGTGTTTTGCAGCAGCGCTCCAGAAGAGATCGCCTCCTCTCGCCTCCGCTAACAGCAGAAACGGACAGTCAGTGTCTCTCGACGGAGTCGGTTTCTCTGAAGGAGATCTCCTCCTGCAGGTACGGCAACGAAACACTAGTAACATAACACGAGTGCTCAGGTGTGTGTTTGTCTGTGTGAATATGTTTAATTTGAGTGATCTCTGCAGGCTTTAAATGGATTTGTTTTGGTCGTGACCACTGATGGGACGGTCTTCTACGCATCTCAGACCATCCAGGACTTCCTCGGCTTCCATCAGGTAAAACTGCGACACCCAGTGTCTCTTTTTGTGGTAGAGGAAGTGTTCAGATGTTTATGTTAGCTGTGTCGACTCATAGGAACTACACTGGACTGCATCTAATCAGACAGAGGTAACCTTTAAGTAACTCCAGCTGTCAGATAAATGTAGTCGAGTAGAAGTACACTCAACTAAAATATAAACTTCAGATCAGTCAAAGAAAACTTCTTCTCTGCAAATAAAAGTTTATTTCTCTCAGAAATTTGTTCACAAATCTGTCAGAATCTGACCTGACGACGATGTATGACTGACACAGGTGAGTCTTGGACTTTCACAATAAAATACTCTTAAATGTGCAGGTTTATCTTAAAAAAAGACGTTTATCAAGCACTGAACTCTGGATTTTTCACATCAAGCTCCAGGTACCACTTTGTCTTTGTCTTCTGTAGAGTATCAGGGTAATTAGCAAAGGAGAAGAACTCACTGATCTCACAAAATCTGAGAGAAATAAACCTTTTAAGTCTTTGATCTTTTCCTTAAACTCATGACAAACAAGTAGAGAAGAAAGCAGCATAAAATGAAAACCTCGTCTCTTCCTGTCCGTCCTCAGTCCGACATCCTTCATCAGAGTGTTTTCGAACTCGTCCACGTGGACGACAGAGAGATGTTCAGATGTCAGCTTCACTTCGCCCTCAACCCCAACGACACCGACTCACATGTGAGAGCAGAAGGTAAGAATCAAACCAGCCTTCACAGATATAATACATGTTTTAAATAAGTTCAAACAGAGGACGAGACGTCCAATAATTTGGCTGGTTGCTGTGGAACTCTGGTCAAAGAATCAGCTCGAGAGGAGAGACGTCGTGGTTCTCAGGGGCTTTATGTTGGGGTACACAATTTGATGTGATGTTGTTAATTGTCGTTGCAGACGGGCAGCAGTCGGGCAGTAAATGTCCGAGCAGCTCGGTGAGCTCGTTGCCTCAGTACTTCCCTCCAGAGAACTCGTCCTTCCTGGAAAGAAGCTTCTGCTGTCGCCTTCGCTGCCTCCTGGACAACACCTCCGGATTTCTGGTACCATTTTTTAATCATGTGACTTTGTTTTCCGCCGTTTGAGGTTCGACTGGAACTCTTTTAATTAACACTTTGTAGTATGGATGAAAAACTAGCGAGTCGACAACTTTGCTAACAGCCAAACATCAACAAGGTCAACAACACAAGACATAGCATGATGTCCATAGAGGCTGCTGAGCACGGTTACATTGCCCGCTTGCCCAGCTCCGGTTCTGGCACGACACTGGCTCCACTCCCCATCAGCATTCCCTGTAAACCTTCTCTTCTTCTTCTTCTTCTTCTTCTTCGTCTTCTTCCCGGTGGTCCAAAACGTCTGTGGTACAAACACTAACACTCCCCCGGTGCTCTGAGCTCACAGTCCGGGCAGCCCAGCTAACAAACTGAGCTTACATTAGCTAACAGCAGTTAACTAACTGGGCTAACATTAGCTAACAGCAGCTAACTAATTGGGCTAACATTATCTAACAGCAGCTAACAAACTGGGCTAACATTAGCTAATAGCAGCTGACAAACTGAGCTAACAGCAGCTGACAAACAACAGCAGCTAACAGATTGAACTAACAAACTGAGCTAACAGCAGATAACAAACTGAGCTAACAGCAGCTAACAAACTGAGCTAACAGCAGCTAACAAACTGAGCTAACATTCGCTGACACATAGACTCCTATGGGCAATTTAGAGTCACCAATTAACCTATAAAACCACTGCACCACCTCCCTGAAGGACACATGGGTGTCGTTTCATTCAAAAACAGAAATACCAACCACAGGATGGCGCCAGGGTCAGGTTTCATCCTCTGGGGAACATGAACGTCTGCGTGCATGTCTGGATTAAAGTGGTAGAGTCATTCATCACTTCATATCTTTGTTTGTGCGTCTCCTCCTCTTCAGGCTCTGAACTTCATCGGCCATCTGAAGTACCTGCACTTGCAGGAAAACACCAGGGCTGATGGGAGCACAGATCCTCCTCCTCACCTGGCTCTGTTTGCCATCGCCACACCTGTGCAGCCTCCGTCAGTCATGGAGATCCGGACGAAGACCCTCATCTTCCAGACTAAACACAGGATGGACTTTGCTCCTGTGGGCATCGACACCAGGGGGAAGCTGGTTTTAGGATATTCAGAGATCGAGCTGGTCACTACAGGCTCCGGATATCAGTTCATCCACGCCGCTGACATGATGTACTGCGCTGACAACCACCTCAAGAGTGAGTTATCCTATGGGACACTGAACATCACACGCTTATTAAGCTTACACGCTTGTTTTTAATCTCACATCATTGGCCGGTTTAAGATCAGTCTTTTGTCTTCCTCCTCAGTGATAAAGACCGGAGACAGCGGCTTCACGTTCTTCAGGCTGCTGACCAAAACAGGACACTGGTTGTGGGTTCAGGCCACCGCAAGGATAGTCTTCAAGGGAGGGAGACCGGACTTCATCATCGCTCGCCAGAAAGCCCTCACGTAAGCTTACCTTAAGATCTTACTGTCCATCCATTCCAGCTCCTCCTGGAGGATCTCGAGGCGTTCCCAGGCCAGATGCTCTATAAAGTCCCTCCAGCAAGTTCTGGGTCTCCTCCGAGTTGGACGTACCCAGAACACCTCCAAAGGAAGGTGCTCCTAACCAGATGTTCAACCACCTTGGGTAGCATCGAGGTGACTTTCTATATCCCTTCATCTGCAATTCCAGCAATCAGCACAGCGAGGTCCTTGCCTTTGCATGCCGACACCGATGTCTATCCCTTCAGGTGGTGGAACAAAAGAGCGATGGCTCCATGTAGATCTTTCAGACTGTGCCCGGCCGAACATCATGAGTCAAGGCCCGGCCAACAGACGTTTGACTTCCAGGTTTAGCCCGAGTTTTCCTTTTCTGGTTGAGGTGCTGCAGAGCGATCTTGTTCAAGAGCGTTTTCTCTTACTGAAATATCTCTGAACATTGACCTTCAGAGGAGGATAGCTTCACCATATTTCAAGTGTTGGTTACATCGCAGAGCTCCTGTTCTGGCATGACACCAGCTCCGCTCCCCATCAGGATTCCCTGTAAACCTGTTCTTCTTCTTCCCGGTGGTCCAAAACTCCTGTGGTACAAACACTAACACTCCCCCGGTGCTCTGAGCTCACAGTATGGGCAGCCCGGCTAACAAACTGAGCTAACATTAGCTAACAGCTGCTTCAGTTGTCAGCTGTTTACTTAACTGTCCATCAGGAAACTCTGTAAATCACAGAGAGTTGAGGCGGAGCAGCCGGAGGACATCAGAGGGAAAACCAGAAAACATTTTCTCCATAAAATATGATCCAGTTTCACCAAAATCAGTGAAATAGTTGGTAGTGTGTGACTTAGTGCTGTAAAGCGTTACATACATTAACCTTCGCTTGTTGCTTCTTATTTTTCTGTAGAAACGAAGAAGGGGAGGAACACTTGCACCAGAGAAGACGGCAGCTCCCGTTCAACCTCGCCACCGGCGAAGGCGTCCTGTACGACACTTTGATGGATTCCTTCTCCATTCCTGGTCCTCCTGGCTCCGGTGCACCGACGGACACCGCCGAGCCCACCACAGAAAAACCTTTGGACCCGGCCTCCCTCTTGGGATCCCTTCGCCGGCAGGACCACTCAGTTTATACCCAACCACAAACACCGAGTCCCCTTCTCCCAATCTTCTCCCAAATCGATGACCTCGATTTGGAAGAGTCGCCCTTGGAACAAGCCTTCCTGGACAGCCACGCTCTGCTCAGCGTGCCGGGTCAGGCGGTCCAGGCTTCACAGAAGAGGTCTGTCACAGGGGACCTCACGTCGGGGGCCATGATCGAGTCGTTGGAGCAGATTTTGGGAGATATCGGGGACGGAGGGTTTGAGGATCTTCAAGTGGAGGAGACTGAGTTGAGGGACTGGGAGAACACCGTCGTCAGGATGAACAACGAGAGGGAAGACGCAGCGAGGGAACTGAACCACATCCTCGCCAATGACGTGTTCTCGTACGTGGAGGAGGCTCTGAGGAGAGAGACCGTGCAGGGCTCAGATCAGATGCTGCATGGGCAGCCGATGACGGACACATTTGCAGAGTTTGCAGAGGGGGATGTTCTCGGTGGTGTCGGCAGTTCGTCTGGACTCAAAAATGTGCCTCACAGGGCCGCACAGTGTCGTAACACTCACCGAGGACACACCTCTGCACTGTGGCCTCCGAACAGCAGCATTTCAACACAGTCTTGCTATGCTGCACATCCGCTGCCTGACGCAACACAACCTCCATGGTTCGTGGAAACGACGGAGCAAAGTGCACAATATACTCTGAACCACGGCGGTCCACAGCGGGCTTACGTCGAGCCTTCAGTGTGGCAACAGCAGCAGCAGCAGCTGCCGCAAAGTTTTCCCCATCACACGTTGACACATTCCTCGCACACACCATGCAGCATGAACTCAACGGCTCCGTCATTCCAGCCGCCGCAAACATGGCGATTATCCGGCAGCTGCATGTATGAAAAAAGAGAAGGTCACATACCGAACGCTGCTACCATTCCCAGCCGACTGAACGGACCTCTCCTGGGACCGACGTGCTCCAGAGGGCCCACACACGTTACAGCAGGGACGACTGCCTTCGCGGTCGGGGTCATCAACCAGGGGGTGATGCGGCCGCCGGGTCCCCGCGCAGATGTCGGCAACATCAGTTTGGTCCATCTGAGCGGAGACGGCGCCGGGCTGGGAACAGCTCGGTCAGAAAATGGCTCGTTACAGACGTCGTTCTTCTGCTGGAACGGTGACACGCAGGTACATTTTAAGGATTTTTTGGAAGGACAACAATAGAAATGTGTTTATTAACTAAAGCCCGGCTCAGATTTCAGGATTACTTTTGCGGATACTTCCCAACTCTTTGTCCAGATGGTTATAATTTGTCTTGGAAAACACATTTTAGAGGCCTCGGGCAGCTCTTGCTCTGTTTTGATGAGCCTCTCCTCAAGTGAGAGGAGTTATTTCAGGCGTCTCGTTCGGTTTCTGCACAAAGTTAAAGCTGTTATTTTAACCTGGGTCGTATTTTACCATGTTTTTGTGTCTGAGGGTGCCTTCAGGCACAATGCAGCGTCACATGATCCTCCTCGAGTTATCAGGAGTGAAGACAAAGTGAACCTAATCTTCAGTCTGATCCAGACGTTGGTTTCATTCATCAGGATAATCATGCTGTTTTTTTCCTCCACAGATCCCCACAGTTCCCCTGAACAGCGGCGTCGACCCGTTTGCCTTCCCCGCTCTTCCCACCGGGAGCATCAACCTCTCCCAAAACACCGGCCCATAGCCGCTGCTGAAGCCGTCAGAGTCCTCTGATTGGACTAACAGATACGAGTGTGATGGTAGCACTTGAGATTATTCCCAAAGACAAACAGAGAGATTATGATGAGGAGTTACATCTGTCTGCTGACAGAGAAACATGAACCTTCAACTTTCAAACTAAAAAGAAACAAACTTTCTCGAGTCTCTTTGGATATTCATCGAACACCTTCATCCAGTAACTCGACAAATACATGCTGCGAGTCACCAACGATGTTGTGACGTGTCGCTCTTCATCACAATGTGAATCTGTTGTTCTGTGAATCTTCATGTCCAGTTTGTATCAGTGAGGACACGTCATAAACGAGGACGTCAAAGGACTTTGTTAACGTGAATTTATCTTTTTTCCAGTGTCTTTTTTAAATTTGGTTCAATATCAGTACAATACCTGATAGTCACCATGAACTTCTGTGCGAAACAGGTGTTGTTCACATGGACACCTGATGATTGTTTCAAGGCGGACTTGATTTCGTCTGTTTGTTTTGGATTTTGGATTTTTTTCAGCTGTGAAACTAAAAACTGAAAACCAAATGTGACTTTTAGAGTCACGGTTGCATTTAAACATGCCAATTATCTGGCATTTTTTTTAAAGAAGCATGTTACAATACAGTATTAAAATACTGTAAAATCTATTTAACATGAAAATTTTTCCCCTTCCTCACTTCCCAACTGCTGATGTGCCCTTAAACAAGCCACTTAAATCCAGTTATACTTCACTTTTCTTTCCATTTAGCGTTTATTAGTAGTATATAAACATTAAATAAACAGTAGAGATAAGGACATCGTTAAGTGTTTATTAATGAACAATATTAGTCCATCCATTTTCTTCAGCTTATCCAGGGTCGGGTCGTGGTGGCAGCAGGTTTAGCAGGGCGTTTCAGCTCCTCCTGGAGGCCTTCCCAGGCTAGATGGGTTATGTAGTCGCTCCAGCAGGTTCTGGGTCTGCCCCGGGGTCTCCTACCAGTTGGACGTACCCAGAACACCTCCAAAGAAAGGTGCTCAGGAGGCATCCTAACCAGATGTTGAACCACCTTGGGTAGCATCGAGGTGACGTTCCACATCCCTTCATCTGCAATTCCAGGAATCAGCACAGTGAGATCAAGACCCCGGAGATACTTTAACTCCTTCGCTTGGGGCAGCATCTCGCTGCCAACATGGAGGGAGTATTCCACCATTTTACGGTCGCAAATCGGCCCCAGTGCGTGCTGAAGGTCATGGTCTGATGAAGTGAACAGAACAACATCATCTGCATAAAAGCGTAGACCCAGTCCTGAAGTTATATTGGTCAACAATTATAACTTTTTTTAACTTTCAGTCACTACCCAAAGCTCATGGCCATAGGTGAGAGTTGGAACGTAGATAGACTGGAGGCTCAGCTCCCTCTGAACCGCAACGGTCAACGGCAATGCTGCCAACGGTGCACCAACCCCCGCCAGTCCATCTCACGCTCCATTTTCCCATCACTCATGAACAAGACCCCGAGATACTTGAACTCCTTTGCACGGGGCAGCAATTCCACCGTTTCATGGCTGCAGATTGCCTCCAGTGCATGCTGAAGGTCTTCATCTGAAGAAGTAAATAGAACCACATCATCTGCATAAAAGCAGAGACGCGATCCTGAGGTTATGTTAGTCAACAATTATACCTTTTTTTTAACCCATATTTACAACTTTTAATCACGTTTTCATTCATTATCTGTTATAATTGTTGATAATGTTGATATAAATGTCCTTATATCTGCTTATAACTACATTAGAATGCGTTATAGTTTGTTTCAAAACTGTCATTAATTGTTTATTTTCCAGCACTACTTACAAATGCTAAATTATATTTAAACTTGTGCAGTAAAACTCAAGATGCTGCTGCGTTTTGACAGGAGAGGTGGCAGCTCCAGTGCTCTGTGTGGTCTAAACTAAGACCTGTGATTGAGTACTTTGTAAACAAACTGTATATTTCGTGTTTAAATCGTGTATCCAGCTCCGCTGTATCAAAGAAGGACTTTGTGTACCTTGTCAAAGTCCAAACATATTCATAAATGTGCACATTTATGCAATTTTGCCTGTAGGAGATTGCCATATTATTCTGTAATTATAGTTAATGTTACACTCTGTAGCTGCATTGTATTCCCGCGCCTTGTACAAGTTGTAACCATCGAGGTGTCTAATTTATTTTGCCATTAAAGTACTGTAACCTCTCAGTTGGCCTCATGTTTTATTCTCCATGCCACACATGGAGTGTCATCTCTGGAGGAGTTCATGTGAGGACACGGTGTGATTTTATTCAAACTGGATCAGCCGCTGACATGATAACTCCAGACCTCAGGTATCGGGTTATAAAGCCATTGTGATCACATGCTCTGTCCGCAGTGCCGGCTCCGGCTCCGGCTCCAGCGCCGACTTGTATTGTTATCTGTGGAGTCTGTGGGCATGATGGCACATTTTATGTTTTTGTTCCAGACTCCTTGCTCCCACATCATCGCTCCTCTGAGATAGATGTGCTCCCACAGGCCATTATGTAACCGCCAGCAGCCTCCCTCCTCGGTGTCTTCAGTGTTTGATCAGGTCAGGAAAATCTGTGGAGTTTCCCTTTAACAAGGTAGTTTTAAATGCAAATGAAGGGACTTCAGGGTACTTCAACTTGAGTAGGACATTCCAGTACTCTAGATCAGTATTTATGTAAACGTAAAGCTTATTTTTTAATGGAGCATGAATTACAATGAAAATACTGTTAACACGTACAGATTACTTTCCAAATTAAAGATAACTGAGGTTAGATGTCATGTCCTTCCTCTCATGAGGATGAGGATGCCTCATATTTAACCTCAAAACCTCAGATTACCATGTGAGTCCTGTCTAAGTGAGCAATCACTTCATGCAATGTTAAACCTTCATTTTACTTCAGGAAAATACGTAAAAAAAAAACTGTATTTTAAAGAAAAAGTCCTGCTCTGAAATTCAAGCTGCCCCTGAAGAAAAAAGGCTGCCTGGTCTGCCTCAATGAGGGATTAAAGACAAGGAAAAATAAAGTAACCCAATATCACAATCAACCGGACCCGATACGACGTTCTCACGCGAGGAATCTGATGCTCTATTAAGAGCAGAGAGAAAGAGAAGAAGACGAGCTGGTGAGAAAAAGAGGGAGATGGAAGAAGTGGCTCTAAAAACAAATGACAGCTGAAGGCTCGTGTAGTTCAGCTTCAGTTCATGAATGTCAGGAAAGAAAGAAACGCCTCAGACAGACGATACTCATTAACTTTACATGAACTTCCTGTTAGTTTGACTCAGTGAAGTCGTTTTCTTATTTTAGGAAGTGTAAAACAGTCATATTCCACGGTAAAACCTTTATTTATACGGAATAAAGTCGTATTTTTCTTAAATTTTTATTTAGAGAATCCAATTTTACAGTGAAATACTGTAATATTTCATAGCAAACTTTTAGTCATACGTCATTTTAAGGGAATTTATATGGAATAAAGTTTTTTTTTTGCTTAGAGGCTGTTGAATTTACAGTCAAACACTAATATTTAATGACAAAACTTTAATTTTATGGCATTCATGTTGTATTTTCATGTCAATGAGGTTTGCTGCTTGGACAGAACACACTTTTCTGCAAAATGAGTACTTTAATGTTGTAAGTACAGTTTACTGATAATACTTATGTACTTGTAATGGAGTATTGTAAATAATGATAATCATAATAATGTTTATAGAAATAATAAATATAATAATACATTTATATGGTACTTTATTTGAGATGCTCAAAGTGCCTACAGTGAAGGAGGAAACTCACCTCAACCACCGCGGTGATTGTTTACTTTATACTTCATACCTTTGATAATTTGACTTCATTAAATGATCTGCTGCTCCTTTAATCAGTTCGTTGACCTTTCACTGCTACAGACAAACAGGCTGCAACTCAACACCAGACTGTGACTTTGGCGCCATCATGTGGTCATAAATCATCCCACAGGTGAGTTCAAACACCTGAAACAGCTGATCGAAAGAAAGAAAGAAAGAAAGAAAGAAAGAAAGAAAGAAAACAAGAAGAAAGAAACTTTAAACTTTCTGTCAGAGAAACTAAAGTTCAGGTGAAAAAATGTGAAAAATGGTGAATATGGTGACCTGCGACAGATCATGTTGAAAGTTCAACATCTGAATTCACTTCTTAGATTTAATATCTATAAATCTATCTATATTTTTATACATGAGCTTTTTATTATATACAGCACTGGTTCCCAACCTATGGGTACTGACCCCCACAAGGGGTCGCCAAAGCTTCACAAGGAGGTCGCAAGGCCTTTTAATATTAAGAAATGTAAGAAAACTTACTAACTCTTCTTTATATTTTAGATTCTTCAAGGTAAACACCTTTTCTTTGACAACACCTTTGCACACTCTTCTCTTAAAGGTCCAGTGTGTAAGAGTATTTTGAGTATCTATTGGCAGGATTGGAATATAATAATCATTAGAATGTTTTCATTTGTGTATAATCACCTAAAAAAAACTAAAATTGTTGAGTTTTCGTGTTTTCATCATCTCAAAATGAGCCCCCTGTAACTAAATCCTACACACTGGACCTTTAATCAGCTCCAATCAGAGCTCGTCACCTGGAATAGTTTTCAATTAACAGCTGTGCCTCGTCAAGAGTTCATTAGTGGAGTTTGATGCTTGCTGTGAGGAAGGAAGTGAAATGACTTAAGTATTAACGTAGCCGCCATGATGAGAGCTGTTTGAATCCTCTAACTGTTAAGGAAAGGAGCTTCAATGCTTCCTTTATTATCTCCTTTAGCAGAGGATACACCGGAGCATCCTTTAGGAAAGGAAAGGAGGTCAGAGCACACGGGGAGTTTATAGTAAGTATCTCAGGTGAGCGTTTTGTAGTCCATCTTCTGGACTTTGTAGTTTTACCACAGATCACGTCGACAACATCCGCCGTCGCATCCTGACGTAGTCTAAGTGTAAGAGCAGTCGTCTTCTCCTAACTCCTTATCACCTCTCCTTCACATCTTTCCTTGACCTCGAGGTCAAGGAAAAGTGGTTAGGAAAGGACTCAGGAGCTGATTTTTTTTTTTTTTCGACTACTCGACCGCACGCCATCAGCTGTCGTTCAGAGGTCATGTTGGCATTTGACTAGTCCATCATGAAGGTCAGACAGTCCAGAAAATACCAACAACCAAGACTTAGCTCTGCTGCAGAGGAGTTCATGACAGTTCCCTGCTTTTGTATAACTTGTTCTACGGCCTGCAGGTGGCGCTGTCGTACTATGAGTGTGGATGATGATGATGATGAAGCACAGTTTGGACCTGAGTTGGTGAGTAACCTCTCTGAGAGGAGAGAGTCAGGGCAAAAACATGTCACACACCTACTGAGCGAACACTTACATCAGCTGTTTTCCCAGAAACCGATGAATAATTTCATCATGTTGTCATATTTCAACCCGGAGAAGGGAGTATTTTTAAAACTGTCACACAATACTCCCTCCGTCGCTGCTGTAGTAATCCGAGTGGAAACTGGAAGGAGGTGTCACAGTCGGTGAGAATCAGGAGACTCCCGGGAAAAAAAAACCAGGAGGGTCGGCAGATACGTGACACGTCGCAGCTCCTCCTTTTGGGAATCCCTTCATTACTGTCAGCAGTCGAGGAGGATATCAGGTCTCCAGCTCACTCAAAAGGGCAAAGCGCTACAGACAGATATTACTGTACAAAAGCACGACTTCAGAACTTTATTCAAACTGGATCTGCCGTTAGCATGCTAACAGAACCGGGCTCAGCAGCCTCCGAGACCAACAGGGAATAACGTCACACTACCGAGCTGATTTACAGACTTTATGATGGAAACATTGATAAGTAGCAGTAGAGATAAAGCTAATATAACAAAGCTATTACAGCTAACACTGAGGATCCAGTTCGTTTGGAGCTAGTGCTAATGTAGCTAACTGCTAACATGACATAATGTTCACTAGTTTCTGGAAAAGGCTAACATAGCTAACTGAAAATATAAGCTAAAGTTGTAGATTTTGCTAATTTTGAGATATAGCTAATGTAGCTGACTGCTAAAATGAGCTATTTTAGTTAATAAGATAACATTAGCTAATATAATAATATAAATTTAATTACATCGCTTTTTCCTCCAAGTTAGCTCACTGCTAACATTAGCTACCATTACTTGATGGAAAGATTGCTAAGTAGCAGTAGAGGTGAAGCTAATATAATAAAGCTAATACAGCTAACACTGAGGATTCAGTTGGTTTGGAGGTAGTGCTAATGTAGCTAACTGCTAACATAACTTAATGTTATGGACCTTGCTAGTTTTGGGAAAAGGCTAACATAGCTAACTGATAATATAAGCTAATGTTGTCGATCTGTTGGATGGTAGACGCTGACGCTAGCCCATTTCCTGATGGACAGATAGCTTTAGCCTTAACAACTTGCTAAAGTAGCTAACCGCTAATTAACTGCTGCTAACTGACTCTGCCGTTAGCAGGAAAGGGTTCAAACGCAGCTTCTGAGACCAACAACCGAGGTGATTTACAGACTTTATTTATGGAAAGATTGCTAAGTAGTGAACTGCTGACTGTGGTTAGCTCGGTCAGCCGTGTAGCTAACTGAACTGACTCTAAATTTGAGGTTGGTAGAGACCAAAACAGAGATAAAAAGTGAATAAATATTAGATTTTCATACCCAAGATGGCCAGAAAACAACTCCAAATGAACACTACAAATTCATAAGGTAAGTCAGTCAGCATTGGCTTGATTATAATCTCGACTCAGTATATTAAAATTTGGCCGTTATCAAGATACAAAATTATTAAATAAAAGATGAACTACGTCCCAATTTGAGTTTTCTTCCTGGCTTTGCAAAACTGAGTTTAAACTTAAAAATCATGACAGAACATCTCCAAGTAATGAGGCTTTTATTTCTTTCCCTGTGAAGTCTGGTGGTGGTGGTGGTGGTGGTCGGGTGGAGCCTGGACTCTTTGAAACCTTTTTGAGGTCTGTCAAAACGTACGAAGGCGGCCGGGGAAAGTCAAGCGTGACCAGACAGAGAGGTGTGTAAGATCCAATATCTGTCTGCTTGATGTAAGAGAGCTACCTACACTGATGGGTGGATGAGTCCACCCTCCTCCTCCTCCTCCATCATCCTCTCAGATCCCACAAGAGAGGCCGAGAACAGCTGAGAAAGACATCCACCACCCCCTCCATCTCAGCCAACAACAGCCTACACACACACACACCACATGGCCTTTATGAAAATATCCTAAATTCAATCAGGATCTGCAAATTTCATGAGCTGGCCGTCGTCCTCCTGAATTTCTGGACGGGGTGTCAAAACAATCTGGACTCTGACGTCTGACTCTCCGAGCGCTGAATCAGAAAATCAGTTATTCCGGACTGAGACGGACTTCTCTCGGTTATTAACGGATGAATCAGTTCTTATATCACACCTTCGCAGCGGCTCTGATCGTACTGTGACCTCTCTCCAGTGTCCAGCGCCAGAAATCTCATTACACTTGAAATTTGAAGGAGAATGTAACGCTGACGGATGATCAGCTGTTATCATCGGGTACTCGGAGGGAAATCGAAAAGCAGCTCTGTGAAGCTGCACGGCGAGCATCGACTGTATAAAACATGGAGGTGGGCTCTGTGACGTCAGCCACGGGTTTCTGAAGAGGTTATCCATAAAGTTGTTATTTCAAACAACAAAAATATTTTTTAAAAAATCATTAGGGTTCATCCTCTGGGAGCTACAAATGTACAAAATCGAATACCAAACCATCTGGAAGCTTTTAAGATATTTCAAAAGAGAAATTAAAGTTTTGTGGCGCTAGATAAAACGTCAGGCGATGACTAAAATCATTAAGGTTCATCCTCTGGCAGCCATGAATAAACAAAGTCTAGTAGCTTTTGAGATGTATTACAAGAGAAGCAAAAATTTTGATTTGATGCAAGTGCTAGATGAAATCAGGCGAGTCGGGCGATCACTAAAATCACCAAAAGGGTTCACCATCTGTGGACCATGATTTTACAAAATTATATGCCAAACCATTTATTAGCTTTTGAGATACTTCACTAGAGACATGAAAATTTTGACCTGCAAGAGACACTTGATGAAAAGTCAGGCAATAACTAAAACCATGAAGGTTCATCATCTAGGGACCATGACTGTACAAAATCATATGCAAACCATTTGCTAGCTTTTGAGATTTTCCACTAGAGACGTGAAAATTTTAACCTGCAAGTGGTGCTAGATGACATGTCAGGCAGTCTCTAAAATCATGATGGTTCATCCTCAGGGGACAATGATTTTTATAAAATCATATGACAAACTATTTTTTGACCTAAAATTGGTACTACACTAAATGTTAAAATCATTAGAGTTCATCATTAGAGTTCATCCTCTGGGGACCATGAATCTTTGTATAAAATGTCATTACAATCCATCCAATAGTCGCTGAGTCTTTTAGTCTGGCATGATGCTAGCATGACTAAAACAACACATGAATTCAAGCTACGTCTCGTCGGCAGTAGCGTGGAAATAAAAGAATAAGAAACATCACTGTTACCGTGACAACATGTATGTTCGCTGGCTTATAGGTGAGATTAAACGAGGACATTAGAGTCATAATTTGCAATTATAATTTAGAGGAAAGACTTTCAGGAGACGCTGAAGGATTTTGTTTAAGCCCTTCTCTGCATGTTCAAATATTTTCTGACTCCCTCTGTTCGACCTGTGCCGTGCAGGGGGATGCTGGGTAATGTCACTGGATATATGCCTGGGAGTGACGGAGCTCCTCTGTGACCAAATACTCATCTCTGCTCTCACCCAAAAGAACCCATTAATATTTCAAATTAATGCAAATAACCTTAAATGATGAATAATTGCCCCTCGTATCAAAATTCAATTACTGTTAAACACTGACGAATTGCTGATTGAAAATTATGAATAATTTCTTTGACAGACTGAAGACGGACTGAGAGGTAAAACATGAGAACAAAAGAAGGCTTTGGAAGGATGTGGATGTACCTGTAACTTCACCTGACATATGTATATCAGCCGTTCACTGTGCTATATGAAATGTGTATTATAAGACAGAAGATTATTCAAGACATACAAAAGAAATGTCCTATATGGAAATATTATGTTAATGTAAAATTTAAAGCAACATTACATAGAAATTTGCATTTTTATGATTTGGTGCCTCCAGTCTAATCCCGCTGTGGTAAATATGTTCAGCTGTACTCGAGTATTTGTTCTGATTACATTACTTATGATCAAAAACTACAAGACATAGCAGCCAGCTAATATTACTGACTAGTCCAACAGCAGTCAGCCCAGCTCGGCGTCTGTCTTTCAGCCTTTTATTTCACCAAGCTCTCACCAACCACTAAAAGTCAGTCCCAGATTTACTCTTGTCCGGCGGTAACTCACATTTTTTCTTCTTAGCTTCCTCCGTCAGCGTCCTCTTCGCTCTTTTCGCCTCTGCCATTATGTGTATAGAGGCTCGGTTACATTGCCCGCTCACCCAGCTCCGGTTCTGGCACAACACTGGCTCTGTTCTGTGCCACGGGCCCGTAAACCTCCGATCACTAAAATCGTGAAGGTTCATCTTCTGGGGACCATGATATGACAAACCATTTAGTAGCTTTTGAGATTTTCCACAAGAGAAGTGAAAATTTTGACTTGCAAGAGGCGCTAGATGACATGTTAGGGAATCACTAGAATCATTAGAGTTCATCCTCTGGGGACCATGAATGTTTGTATAAAATTTAATTACAGTCCATCCAATAGTCGCCGAGATCTGGACCAACATTGCCGTCTGTCGAGGCATGATGCTAGCATGACCAAAAAAAACCCACACTGAATTCAAGCTATGTCTACGAAACATCACTGTTACCATGACAACATACATGTTCGCTGGCTTATAGGTGGTCCAAAACGCCTGTGAACCATCAAATATTTGGCGATTTTAGTGGGGAAAAAAATCTCTTGTTGGAAGTGTTTGTTGGATTTAGTGGCATTAAAGGTGTTAAATACAACCTCATCTCACATTCTCCCCTCTGGCATAAAGGAGAAACTACAGTGTTGAAATCTAGAGTCAGTGTTTGGTTTTGTCCTTTCTTGGCTGCTGTAGAAAGGTGGCGGACCCCGCCGTGAGATATAAAAGTCTCATTCTAAGGTAACAAAAACATAACGGCTCTTATTTCCAGGTGATTTTACGCTAATGAAAATATAGTTATTAATATTATATCACATTTCTAGGCCCTTTTAATCTGACACACACTGGACCTTTAAAAATTCAATTTAACTGCAGTTTTTGTGACATTTCTGAAAGATCCATCTCAGTGATTTATCTTTGGATCGTCTTCTTCTTTATTTAAATTGTAGGTTAAAAACAGGGACAGAGGATGTGATGGAGGACTGACCCAGAACCTCTGGGCATGTCACGCAGCAATTTAAATTAA
The DNA here is from genome assembly GCA_033000465.1 of Sciaenops ocellatus. Lineage (NCBI taxonomy): Eukaryota > Metazoa > Chordata > Actinopteri > Sciaenidae > Sciaenops > Sciaenops ocellatus. The sequence goes on along the minus strand of CP136874.1, from coordinate 24,313,226 downwards.
TTTGAGACTCAAATACGTCTCCAAGCCCATCATTTAACTCTCATCATCATTTATGTTCTTTTCAATTACATGACGGAGTTTCAAACTGTTATTAAACTGCAAACCGTCTTCTCGTACGAGTTAATCAGAAAGTTTCCAGAGTTTTTGAAGATGTCGTCACCCGGCTCCTCGGAGCGCGCTCGTCGGCGTGGGCGTCGTCCCTCCTGATCTGATCCAGTGGGTTTGCAGTTGGTGAAATTGATCCCTGTGGTGGATACACTGACAGCAGGCCTCGAGGAGCCAGTGTTCGAATGAATTAGGAAGAAGAGAAGAAGACAAGCGAGGGCTTTCTGTTTGTTCTGCCTCTAAATAATACAGCACGATGACAGCCAGCAAACAAAAGCATTTGTGTAGCGAAGAGCGATACCGGGGATTGGATATAACACGGAGCAATGCTTAAATTACAGATGAGACTGGAAACAACTTCTTTGTTGTTTTTTTGGGGATGTTTTGTAGCCTGTTCAACATTGATGGAGGCAACGTTTGACCACACTCAGAAAAACTGGTTCTTGACAAGTGCACTTTGGAGAACCTGTGAGAACTGAATGCAAAAAAAACTTTTGTGCTTTAAAGAACCTTTTTATATTTACTTCAGGTTCTAACTCGAACTATTTTCACTTCATCTAACTTTGAGTTCTCTGGAGAACCCTTTTATCCTTAAGAACCTTTTTTTTTGCTGTTTAAGGTTCTTTGGAGTACTGATTAATGTTTCTTTAAGTTGACCCTTTGCAGCAGCTGGTTCTTTGAAGAACCGAAAAAGGTTCACCTATGGCGTCACCATGAAGAACTACTTTTGGTTCTAACTCAAACTTTTATTTTTACTTTATCTTTACTTTGAGTTCTCTGGGGAACCCTTTTATCCTTAAGATACCTTTTTGCTGTTTTACGGTTCTTTGGGGAACTAATTGCAAAAAAAATGTTCTGTAAGTCACAATTGCAGAACTTTTGGTGCTTTAAAGAACCTTTTTATGTTTAATCTTTTTTTCACTTTTAAAAGGTTCTTTGGGAAACTGATTCATGGTTCTTTAAGTTGACCCTTTTGCAGCAGCTGGTTCTTGAAGAACCAAAAAAGGTTCACCTATGGCGTCACCATGAAGAACTACTTCAGGTTCTAGCTCGAACCTTTCTTTTCACTTTATCTTTACTTTGAGTTGTCTGGAGAACCCTTTTATCTTTAAGAACCCTTTAAGTGCTGTTTAAGGTTCTTTGGGGAAATGATTAATGGTTCTTTAAGTCAACCCCATTGCAGCAACGGGTTCTTTGAAGAACAGATAGATAAAAGGTTCTTTGAAGATCCAAAAAAGGGTTCCCCTATGACATCATCATAACCAACTTAAACATTTAACTTAAATTTACCTTTACTTTGAGTTCTTTGGAGAACCCTTTTGTCTTTTTGCTGTTTAAGGTTCTTTGGGGAACTGAATGAGAGTTTGTTTAGCCACAATTGTAACAATAATCCTTTTAGTAGTACTAATTAATGGTTCTTTAAGTCGACCCTTTGCAGCAACTGGTTCTTTAAAAAAATGATAAAAGGTTCCTTGCAGAACCAAAAAACTGGCATCACCACAACCAACTTGAATCTTTATTTTCAAGGGTGCAGTAAAGAAACTGGAAGCCTCGGAGCAATAAACTGGAAGCTTTGGGCTCGGCTCTTTAATATTAGCCTGCATAAAATATCTTCTAACTTTCTTTTTTTTTTTTTTTTACACTTAATTGCGTTGCTCCAGGGTGAAAAAAAAACAAATGACAGCCAAGTGATTGTATCCAAATTCCCTGAATGTGATTAAACATAAATGTGTAAAGTGTCAGTGGGGAGACTTAGCCCTGAATAATTGACAACGCTGTATTATATTGCTGTAGGAATTATTCCGCCTTAAAATGCTCATTTCAGCCTGCATGTGTTTTTTAACATTCATGCATCTGAAAAATAATTGAAGGGCCTTTTTGCCACGCTGTTGAATATTTCATCCCCATTCGCCTCTTTTTTTTTCCTCCAAATTTTCACAGCCTGAACGATGAGCTTTTGCACCCCAAAAAAAGAAGGATATGAATTTTTCAGGCTTTTTAAATAATTAAGACCAAAGTGTTTGGGGCGGCAAAGCCCTGATAAACTAATCTGAGACGGAGAGAGAAAAAAGGGTCTGAGAGGGACATTAGAAATTTATTATTTTATCAGCAGCTATTTATTATTAACACAGAGAGATCCCATTAGCATTCATAGACAAAGGGACTCCTGGGAGGATGCCCTGTGGATCTCAAGGTGATACATTAAAACGGAGAAGTTAAAGGGAGGGAAAGTGTTCGGCTTCGGCCAACGTCTTTCAGCCTGTGAAGTCAGCGGGGTTTCTTCAGCTCCTTTTGAGGTGGATTTTGGGAGCGGACGGCAGATTTAAGACGTGAAAAATGAACAATTTGCACTTCAAAAAGTGACGAGCTAAATACTCGATGTTTGAAGAAATGCAATATCGGGGCTGAGGACGCAGAGGTCGGTTTGTTTTCAGGAAAATTTGGGACTTTTTCCACTCAGATTCTCATAAAAAAACTCAACACTTTGGTCCAAACTACACGTTAAAGTTGAGCCCACAACTGGGCATCACCAGTATACATACGTATACATACACTGACACAAGTCATCTGTGTCCTGGCCTCACTGATTACTGTACAAAAGCACAGCTTTAGAACTTTATTCAAACTGGGTCAGATTTTATTCACAATATATTCGCTGCTTTTCACCTCTGATGTCCTCCGACTGCTCAGCTTCAACTCTGGACAGATAGCTTTAGCCTAGCCGCATGCTAAAGCAGCTAAACGCTAATTAACTGCTGCTAACTGAATCTGCCGCTAGCATGCTAACAGAACCGGGCTCAGCAGCCTCTGAGACCAACAGGGAATAACGTCACACTACCGAGCTGATTTACAGACTTTATGATGGAAACAGTGATAAGTAGCAAACTGCTAACTGTTGTTAGCTCGGTCAGCCGTTAACTAACGAGAGGATGTCGTTTTGTTTTAAGGAGGTTGAAGAGTTGAATTGGTTTCAGTTTTTTCGTCTCGTGACGAGGAATCTCGGCCTCCTCCACACATTCTGTATGAACCGGTCCACAGGTACAGCGATATTCATCAAGCATGTGTCCTCATGCTAATGGAAAGAACAGGAGGGTGCTGGGAAGCTCGTTATGTTATTAGAGAGCGTAAGAGACGACAAAGGCTAGACGACTTTGAGGGGTCGAGACCGAGTCAAGACCAAGACCAGGCGCTTCTTTTGGACGCTCGGCTGGAGGCCAAATTTTCTACTGTTGCTCTAAGAGTTTGTAAAACTGATGAAAAGAGCAACACTGAACTAAAACAGTGAAGTGGCCAGAAAACTCCAACAATGAAGCATGAAAACAATCCTGAGTCAGATCATCAGACCTGAAACTAAAGTCCGAAATGAGCTTTAAAGGCCATGAACTGTGTGATAAACTTCATTTCCGGTGAACCGGCTCGGTCACATTTGGACATTAAGGTTGTGAACGAGCTGAAGATTTCCTCAGAAAAAAGTCCAAATATATAAATTCAAGCAGCGTCTGTCCGTCTGTGACGTAAACGAAAGCATTCAGCCGCATTAATCTGTGACATACTAATAGATTTTGAGAGTAGACAGATTATTAAAACATTTATTAACCAGCTTCATGCGATAAATTATTCATTTGGACAGCTCATTTTAAAAATCATGTCTGGTACATAGCTTACATTATTCTTATATTAATAGTCTCATATTAGCATTATGGCATGAATTATTAAGGATTATGGTTCAGTGGCAAAGACGGCTCGTGTTGATTGAGTCAGTGCTCAGATTTTTCAAAATCTTGGACTGAACACGATCGATTGAGTTGCACTCGTGTTGATGTTTATTAATGCTAACGATGTGATTCACTTGATACATTCTAAAAGTGTAAACCTGGACCTCGTTTACACCCAGTCACGCCCAGTATGTTCAGGTGTTAGTGGTGCAGTATGTTCAGGTGGGTAAAGGTTTTAAATGTATTCCCTTTAGCGCCATCATCAGGTCAAAATACCTTTAAAACTGATGACACTGCCGGCCTCAGCTGTATTTTTATTCAGTGCTTAATAGCAAATATTAGCATGCTAACACACTAAACTAACTAAGCTGAGATGGTGAATATGCTAAAGATTATACCTGTTAAGTATTAGCATATTAGCATACAGTGATGGGACAAGTCTTTGTTACAAACTCTCAATAAGTAATTTGCTAATTAGCAAATGTTAGCATGCTAACACACTAAACTAACATAATACAGTTAACATTTTACCTGCAAAAAATTAGCATGTATTGATGGGACTAACTCAGTCTCATGTCTTTGTTATAAAGTCCCAATAAGTCATATGCTAATTAGCCAATGTTAGCATGCCAACACTCTAAACCTTTACCAGTCTCAGCTGTACTTTGTATTGAGTTCTGAATAGCAAATGTTAGCATGCTAACATGCTAAATAGACTAAGCTAAGATGGTGAATATGGTAAACGCTAAATAATAACAAATTATCATGCAGAGGTCGGACAAAGTCCCAATAAGTAATTTGTTCATTAGCAAATATTAGCCTGCTAACACCTAACCTTTAAAGATAATGATATTCCCAGCCTGCTGTATCTTGTATTCAGTGCCAAATAGCTCATTTTAGCATGCTAACACATAAACATTAAAATGATAAACATTAAACATGCTATACATTAGCATATTGGTATGCAGTGATGGAACAGTCAATCTCAAGTCTTTGTTATAAAGTAATTAGTTCATTAGCAAACGTTAGTATGCTAACACGCTAAGCTAATTAAGCTAAGATGGTGAATATGGTAAGCACTATTAGCATATTAGCTTGTAGTGATGGGACAAAGTCAGTCTCAAGTCATTTGCTGATTGTTAGCATGCTAAAACATGGCTATAAGCCATGACACCGGCTCAATACTTTAGAGTTTTTTGCCTCAGATGTAACCTGGATGCTAACCTGCTAACCTCCGACTAACCTGGGCTAACCTGGATGTCACTGCACATGTCATATTACCTCTTTGTTCAGCTTTGTTTATTTTTATCTTCCTTTAAAGTGAACTGTGCGTGGCACACAGAGTGTGTACAGACGTGTGTGTATATACAGTCAGTACTTTTATACATTAAATGAAACATATATATTTAAATCTTTGGTTTCGTCCTGCAGAGGACAGAGGACTGACTTCAGGACTGAGTGGGCTGCAGAAACAGACTGAAGGCAAAATATGAGAATACACTATATGTTTTAAACATTAAGTGAATGCAGCGCCGACGATGAGCTGTGGATACAGTTACACACACACACACACACACACACACACACACACACACACACACAAACACACACACACACACACACAGAGGTGGCTTATAATCCCTGCAGGCCCGGAGGCCTTGCTCTCAGGCCCCTCAACTGGGTGACAACAAACCTGCCTCTCTGATTTATGGAAATGCAGATGGAGTTTTTATTACGCCTCCTCCTGACACACACACACACACACACACACACACACACACTTCGAGGTTCGGTTAAAGGGAGGACAAAGGAGGTCAAACACAGTAAGAAATGTGTCAGCTCTGCAACGAAAATGGTGATTAGATTATAGTGTGTGTGCGTGTGTGTGTGTGTGTGTGTGTTGGCTCTGTGCATAAAGACATCTTGAAATTTAATTGCAGTAATTAACATGTTTAAGGACGCGATAAATTATACAGTATTTTAAGCAGCAGATAATTCATGCTCAGGTCAGTGTGTCGGCTGAATATTTTCATCTGTGTTTGTGGCTGAAAGACGGAATGAAATCTTTTTCTTCTTCTTAAATTTAATTAAACTTCTTACAATAAATGAAATGAATGTTCATACGTGTCTTCTCTCGATCATCTCAGGTTGTATTTTAAAAACTCACTCGACCAGCCGCCGTATTCATCTGACGAGCAGACGTCAGTCAGACGCAGGAGTCATAACTAGATCCCGATTCAGGTCAGATTATTTATATAATCTTTGAGCTGGAATGAAAATAGACCTTTTCTTTGTGGTGCTCTGATTTTTGCACCGATGTGACCACGCAAAGGGACTTTCTTCATTAAATAACAAGCTTTAACGGACTCAGTCCTGTTGTCAGGTCCAGCTTCTTTCCAAACATCAGGCACTGATCTGTGAACAGGCTGGACTTCTCTAACTCGCTCTACCTCGGCATCTTTTTTTTACCTTCTCGTTGTCTATAAATCGTAACAACAGAACCACCACACCTCTCAGATCGTCACACCGTGGCCTCATGGCTGTCCCCGTCAGGATGGGGTGTTTTTCGGTCACAGCTCCTCAGCTCACCTCCCGAAGGCCGTTAGACAGGCCGAGTGTGTTTTAAGATGCACCTTAAAGGTCCAGTGTGTCACATTTAAAGGGATCTATTAGCAGAAATTAAATATAATACCCATAACTATGTTTTCATCAGTGTTTATCAACCTGAAAATAAGAATTATTGTTTTTTTTGTTACCTTAAAATGAACCTTTTATATCTACAGAGGGGTCCTGTTTGTCATGTTTCAACAAACACTGACTCTAGATAAGACCTTTTGTGTTTTTTGCAAGTTTTACCGTAGTTTCTCCTTCATGTCTGGAACAGGAGGGTGAGGCGAGTGGTCTTCAGTTGTTTGGCAGGCTGAATGACGCCTGGTTGCTCAAACAAGCCACCTGTGACGACACCCACCTGTCAATCAAAGCGTCCACGCTCTTAATCCTGCATAACTTTAAGCCTTAATATAATCTGAACAGGTGAGTTGTATAAAAATTCACCCTCAGTACAGTTGTCATGAACGGGGAAATTAGCTATAGAGACCAAAACTGTTTTTTGTACCAGGCTGTAAACATGTTTATTTCTGCTGTGAAGTTGGACATTTTAACATGGGGACTTATGGAGACTGACTCACTTCTGGAGCCAGCCTCAAGTGGACGACAAGAGGAACTGCAGTTTTTAGGTTGCTGCTTGCTCAGGAGCCAAAAAAGTTGTAAAGAACTGGTTTAATCTTTAACAACGTGTTTTATTTTGCTGAAGTATGTCTCCAGAGTGGAAATACTCGCGTACATGCAGTAGTAACAAAAGTACAGTTAAGTACAGTGTACTTTGATGCTTTGTACACGTTTATCAGTGTTTCTTTGTTGTGAGTTTTCACACTGTAATAATATGATTTATATCTGAGCGTGCTCAGCGTTGCTGTTTTTAGACGGATCAGATGTGTGAAACATCATATGTGCTTTTCATATCTGAATATTCATGAAGCCTTCAAATCATCCGTGTCACAGGCAGGAAGGAGCTCGGCGGGCGGCGGGGGGAAGGTAAAGGTGTAAAAAAAAAAAAAAAAAAAAGGTTTTCATTATCAGGGAGCGAACTCGTCTTTGTGAGCGATGTCAGTCTTTGAGGAGAAAGAAGAAGAAGAAGAAACAGGAAGCTCGTCCGATAAAAACACATCGTTCATGTGCTGTTCCCGTGGCGACGCCTCCTCCTCCTCCTCCTCCTCCTCCAGCTCCTCAAATATAAGAGCTCTCACCTCCATCCCCTCATTGTCCCCTCCTCCTTTTTTATGCTCTTTACTCTCCATCCTTTTTTTAATTTTTCACTTCAATTTCTTCTCCCCCATCCTCTCTGGAGTGCTCTTCACACCCCCCCCAATCCTCCTTCACTATCCTCCCACATCCATCCTCCCTCCCTGCCTCCTTCCCTCCCTCCCTCCTTCCCTCCCTCCGTTCTCTCATCTCATCCCCACCCCTCAGCGTTTAGTGATTAATGCGAGTTTTAATTGTCATGCTCACTTTTATGCTCATTAAAGTGTATTATGCAGCAGTTAGGGTATTAAAGTTCAGCCAGAAATTTCATGCATACTGATGAGAATGCAAATGAGCCCAGCGTGAAAGGATAGTATGGTTTGTGTTGTGCATATATATGTGTGTGTGTGTGTGTGTGTGTGTGTGTGTGTGAGATTATCCCCAGGAGTGAGCCAGAGTGTCATTATCACCACTGCTAGCCTTCTTAGCTGAGCGGAGAGAGAGTCCATCCATAGAAATCATGTTAATGGGAGTCTTAAAGTGTTATTTATGCCTGAATACCTGAAAACTATTTAACATGTGATGCTGCAAGAAATGCTGCATGGGCGTTTATTCAGTGAGGTGCAATCAATTCAGGTACACGTGTACGTCGATTTAAGTCCAAAAAAATCACATATGAACTTTGTATTTTTGTGATTTATCACCCCCAGTGTCAGAGTGTAATCCCACTGTGGTAATATGTTCAGCTGTACTCGAGTATTTGTTCTGATTACATTACTTCTGATCAAAAACTAGCGAGTCGACAACTTTGCTAGCAGCCAAACATCAACAAGGTCACCAACAGCAGACACAGCAGCCAGCTAATATTACTGACTAGTCCAACAGCAGTCAGCCCAGCTCGGCGTCTGTCTTTCAGCCTTTTATTTCACCAAGCTCTCACCAACCACTAAAAGTCAGTCCCAGATTTACTCTTGTCCGGCGGCTTCTTGTTCGCTCACTTGCTCTGCTTCCCTATAGCTCCGGTTCTGGCACGACACTGAAAACCTCCTCTTCCTGGTGGTCCGTAATTTTACAGAGATTTGTATACAATTCTAAAATACAGAAAAAGACTGTAATGTTATTTTAATTTAATAATAAATTAGATTACAGAGTTTGAAAGTGAGCGTACACATCGATGTAAAACTAGTAAGATTTAAAACTGACAAAGAAAAACTTTAAATTGTTAGTACGGATGTAAACATTTACATTATGAGCCACAGATAATTACTGTCATTTTACAGAAAGTTGTATGTAATTTAAGAAAGCATAAAAAATACTGTATAAATAATATAGTAATCTGTAAAATCTGTACAAAGAGAAATAACTATATCATAACTTGAAACTGAAAATAACAGTTTGGTTGTAAATTTACAGATAATTTCTGTAATTCCTTTACGATTTGAAACAAAAACAGAAAACTTCTGTATATTAGGTTACAGAGTTTTATGTAAAACTAATAAGATTTAAGTTAAAATTACAAAAATTACTTTAAATTGTTAGTATGGACATAAACATTTATATAAGGAGCCGCAGGTAATTGTATGTAATTTAAGAAAGCATAAAAAACTGTATAAATATTATAGTATTTTGTAAAATCTGTTACAAAAATAAGAAATAATTGTAATTTGTCATTAATGGCATAATACTTAAAATAACAGTTTGGTTGTTAAGTTACAGATAATGTCCGTAATTTTTATAGAATTAAAAAAAACAGGAAACTACTGTAACAATTTGATTATTTCCCATACATCATCAGTACAATGTAATTATTATTTTTGCAGGTATAAAACAAATATCACAGCCAAGTTTTTACTCGAAACACAGACATCAACCTCGTGGTGATACGAGAGGAAGATTCAGCGGCTCAAAGTCAGTGTGGTTCATCCTCTGGGGACCAAAAATGAATGAAAATGTCACGACAATCCAGATATTTAACTGACCGAACGGACAGAAAAGCACGGCTGACGGCAGCAGCGTGGTTTAATAAATGAAGTGTCTGGATGAAATGTTTGTACTCTCATTAACATAATGAGAATTTAAATTGTGAGAGAGAGAAATGTCTGAAAAAAACATAAAAACTGTTGGAAGGTGGCTCCGTCTTATTCGAGGCAGTGTGTCGGGTGTTGCTGTCTTCCCTCCTCAGCCCACCTGCTGTTACCACCATGCTGAGTGAATAGGCTCAGTCATTACTGCGCTTCAACTGCGCTGTCTGCAGAGTAAAATGAGACAATAGTAAAGATTTTCAACCAGGGGGCCTAAATCATTTACACAGCGTGAAGCAGGAGTGCTGAAATGAGGCTGCTGATAAGTCTGTCCTGCAGCAGCAGCAGGTGGTACTGTAACTGTGAGGAGAAGGAGAGACAGATAAACTCATTACACTGACAAACGGCGTGTTTATGCGTGAATAAAACTGTTTAAAATAATCGCTGAAATGTTCCCCGGGTGCTGATCAGAAGAAGATATCAAACATCTTTAGCCGAGGCTGCTGGGAGTCGGAGTTTTTATTCCTGAGTGACAAAATAACACGAGAGTTAGTGTGTGAGAGAGAAAGGAGTTTAACTCTCTTTAACTCCTGTTGATCTACACTGACCTGTAATCAGGTGAATGGTGTCTCTGTCATTCGTACGTCTGTTCTCACACTATGTAACTTTGGGCTCCGGGTCGGGAGAAGTACGTAACGCTTTACGGCACTAAGTCACACACCACCAACTATTTCACTGATTTTGGTGAAACTGGATCATATTTTATGGAGAAAATGTTTTCTGGTTTTCCCTCTGATGTCCTCCGGCTGCTCCGCCTCAACTCTCTGTGATTTACAGAGTTTCCTGATGGACAGTGAAGTAAACTGCTGACAGCTGTAGCTGCTGTTAGCTCAGTTTGTTAGCCGGGCTGTGAGCTCAGAGCACTGGGGGGAGTGTTAGTGTTTGTACCACGGGCGTTTTGGACCACCAGGAAGAAGAAGAAGAAGAAGAAGAAGAAGAAAAGGAGGTTTACAGGCCCAGGGCTCAGCAGTCTCTGTGGACATAATGGCAGAGGAGAAGAGAGCGAAGAGGACGTTGATGGAGGAAGCTAAGAAGAGAAAAAGGAGAGAGTGAGCGAGCAAGAAGCCGCCGGACAAGAGTAAATCTGGGACTGACTTTTAGTGGTTGGTGAGAGCTTGGTGAAATAAAAGGCTGAAAGACAGACGCCGAGCTGGGCTGACTGCTGTTGGACTAGTCAGTAATATTAGCTGGCTGCTATGTCTGCTGTTGTTGACCTTGTTGATGTTTGGCTGTTAGCAAAGTTGAAACCTCAGAGGTCTTGGAAGATATGTTGGACCCCTCAGTGAGTCCTGTCCTGGTTCTGGGCCCCCGTATCCCATTTATGCATGTGTTGAATCAAATCCCACCACAGTCACTGTCCAAAATGTGTTTCAGTTTTAACCATCGACGTCACATTTTTCAATTTAAGCTTTCCCTCAGGCTACGAAACACCAGTGAGACCAGATTAGATCCTCTTTTCTGGAAGCTCCATTAATCAATATTTCTCATATTAACACTAAATTAAACAACTTCATGTAATGTGAAAGAACCCACAGAGAATCATCGCCCACCTCTGCAGCTCCATGGAGCTTTTTAGCCACTTTAGCCTCATTTACTGTATTTTAAATGAGGCCAATAAACCCAACGACCACGACCTGCTCGGCACCAAACAGCAGGCCGACACAGTTAGAGACATGGTGGAACATTTAGCAGCTAAAAAGACATATTTTTCTCCCACGTCCACTTGAGGCTGGCTCCAGAAGTGAGTCAGTCTCCATAAGTCCCCATGTTAAAATGTCCAACTTCACAGCAGAAACAAACATGTTTACAGCCTGGTACAAAAAACAGTTTTGGTCTCTGTAACTAATTTCCCCGTTCATGACAACTGTACTGAGGGTGAATTTTTATACAACTCACCTGTTCAGATTATATTAAGGCTTAAAGTTATGCAGGATTAAGAGCGTGGACGCTTTGATTGACAGGTGGGTGTCGTTACAGGTGGCTTGTTTGAGCCACCAGGCGTCATTCAGCTCCGACTCTTTGACCATTTCTGGATTTTGGTGCTTTTATTTCACCTCATGAAGCTGAAAAAAGACAAAAGTTGTGTACTTTAAATAATCTAAAACATAAAACACATTTTGCTTCGTTCGCCACATAATTCCAGATGTGTTATGATGTCTTCAGTGTTAATCTACAATGTAGAAAGCAACAAAAATCAGGTGTGTCCAAACTGGCATTGACATGATCCTCAATTATTATAGTAAACATTGTTAATCACCCGTCAGAGAGCAAAGAACTACTGCTTTGTGTTACACGCAATGGTTCAACCAGAAAAACGGTGCAAATTGTGCTCATAGTGAACCCATTGTTTCAATTGTAGACATATTCTGGGAATAGTTTCCACCTGGGACTGCAGGTGAACGTAATTAACCATCTGATAAAACAGAAATTCAGCAGTTAGGGCCCCGAGGGCGACTGGGTGAAAAACAACATGACCATTATCCATAGTGGATTCAGTCCAGTTTGGCCTGAGGTGAGAACGTTCACGTAGAAACAATCAGGGTCAAAGAAACAATTACAAGCTTCCTCTACACAATGTGTATTATCAGCGACTGAACTATTATATTCTGCTTCTTAATACTCATTAAGTTTAACGAGGAGTATTTCTTGGCTCTGAGCTCGCTCACTGTCTCCTTTTCTCTTCTTAGCTTCCTCCGTCAATGTCCTCTTCGCTCTCTTCTCCTCTCGCCCAGCTCCTGTTCTGGCACGACACTGGCTCCGCTCCCCGTCAGCATTCCCAGTAAACCTCTTCCTCTTCCTCTTCTTCTTCTTCCTGGTGGTCCAATACGCCCGTGGTACAAACACTAACACTCCCCCTGGTGCTCTGAGCTCACAGTCCGGCCGGTGGCCCGGCTAACAAACTGAGCTAACATTAGCTAACAGCAGCTATATTTGGCAGCTTTTCATCAGTAAAAATCAGTTTCCATATTGTTTTAACTTAGTTAGCTTCACTATTTTATTGTTTTAATATTGTTTTAACTTAGTTAGCTTCACTGTTATTGTTTTTATATTGTTTTAACTTAGTTAGCTTCACTATTTTATTGTTTTAATATTGTTTTAACTTAGTTAGCTTCACTGTTATTGTTTTTATATTGTTTTAACTTAGTTAGCTTCACTATTTTATTGTTTTAATATTATTTTAACTTAGTTAGCTTTAGTTTTTTATTGTTTTTATATTGTCATTTCCTGTTTAAGCTTAGTTAGCTTCACTGTTTTATTGTTTTCATAATGTTATTTCCTGTTTTAGCTTCCTTTGCTTGTTGACTTACTTATTCTCCCATGTAACTACAGAATAAGACACATATTTTGGTGGTTATGAGTTTCATTTTTAGCCTGTTTCCATACCATACTATATTTCCCATAAACAGTGTTTGCTTTAAACGGCTCCACATTCCAGCGGACATTTAAACGTCACACGGGGCGGTGCTGCGTTCACTGCCCCCTCCCCCAAAACCACGAGGCTCTAGTGTTGACAGGGCCCGATCACCGCCCCGTATCCAGTCCGGCTTTTCTACCACCAACCACGGGGGCGAGCAGACAAAGCAAGTCCGGCTCCGGAGCTCCTCGGTACAAAAAAAAAAAAAAAAAGAAACCCACAGCCTGGAACGAGACACGGTCGTTATTACAACCCCCTCCCCGGGTTTCAAAGCTTTTCATGCGGGCTCACAAAGGATTAGCGGCCGTGCGGGAATTCCGCCCTCCGGTCCTTATTTAGCACCGAGCCGGCCCGGCAGACTCCGCCTCCCCTTCATTTGTCAACAAAGGGGCTTGACATACCCGGAGAAACCCTGCCCCCATGTTTCCATAAAAGGTTCATTTGGCCATACACGGCCAACAATCAAGCCGTGTGGGTAACCTTTCCCTTCCCTATCCCCGTTCATATGGTGCGTTGACTTCCTCCGTCGCCGTTAAAGCGGAGCTATCATGGCGGAGCGCGTACAGCAGCCCCCAGCCAAGCGGCTCTGCTGTAGACCGGGATACGGCTCAACATGTAGGCAAGGCCAGCGGGCCGCGGGGGCGACGTGCAGCGGCGGCGGCGGCGGCAGCGGCTCGGCTTCCACCCAGGGCGGATCGAGTAAAACCCAGAACCCGGAGTCTCTCCTGGACATCGCGGCGAGGAAAGTCGCCGAGAAGTGGCCGTTTCAACGGGTGGAGGAGCGTTTCGAGCGGATCCCGGAGCCCGTACAGAGGCGGATCGTGTACTGGTCTTTCCCGAGGAGCGAGAGGGAGATCTGCATGTATTCGTCGTTCAACACGGGAGGCAGCGGCAGCGGGGAGGAGATCGGAAGTAGCGGGGAGAGTAGCGACGAGACGCGGCTGCCTTTCCGACGGGGCATCGCTCTGCTGGAGAGCGGCTGCGTGGACAACGTGCTGCAAGTCGGTGAGTGTCGGTGATGATACAAAAAAAAAAAAAAAACAACGTTTATCAGGCAGAAAAACAAGATTAATGATTAAATATGTGTTTTTAGTTGAGGCTGGAAGAAGTGACAACAAAGGGTGAAGCGGTCAGGCGACAGAGAGCCACAATGGGGCTTTAAATCTGCTGTGGATGAATGGGAATGTGTGACTGGGGCATTTAAATCCTGTTTTTTTGGCTCGGGGGCACTTTGAATGTGAAATGTAAAAAAAAAAAAAAAGGGACAAAGCCTTTTAAAAAATCCACTAATTAGGTTGGAAATCAAGCTGTGACTTCAACAAAGAGGAATTCCCACATTCAGAAAACTTCCACAGGATGAGGCAGATCTGCTGGTGCTGCCTTTAAATCACACCAACATGGACATTTGAAGCCGATTTTTTTTTTTTAGGGGGGTAAAAGTGCCTTAATCTCATTAATATATCAAAATAAATCAAGCTGTCAAGTTCGGAGCTGGTTCAGGGGGTCAGATCGTGCTAGAAAACACCTAAAAAGTGGCTTTTTATCACTAAAATATCAAATTAATCAAGCTGATTTGATTAACTACATCTACTGTCTGCTGCTCCTGAAGATTTAAAGCTGATTCAGGGGTTAGAAAACACCCCAAAGTGCCTAAATTACATTAATATGTCAAATAAATCAAGCTGTTATTGATAACTAGATCTGCTGGAGCTGATATGGGGGTCAGAAAACACCCAAAAGTGCCCAAATCTCATTATTATATCAAAATAATCCATCTGATGTGACTTAAAACGACATTTAGAGGCATTAAACTTCATTTTTTATGTTTTAAACCTTGAAATGTTTGTTTTCACGCTAAAAACACACAAAAAATGTCTTTTAAAGGATTGACATAGCAGTATTGAGTAATAAGGGAAGTGCTTGAAGTGTTGGGTTGGGTCTTAACTGACACACATTACATTTGAATGAGTTGTCGGATCATAACTCCGGCGCTCACATTGTGCGTTTGCCAGCTTTTAATCAGCAGACTGTGACAGCAGCTCCGAACGTGTTGGAGCAGAGTCAAATATGCAGCCGTGTTGTTGTTGGCGTATATTTAGAGATAGCTCGGTTTAAATGAGACGAACTCGCAGAAAGACGATGTGAAACAGGAACACACGCATGTGCTGATCTGACAGCTGCCTGTGCATGACAACTTCTCTCCACCGGCGCATGACTCAGTAACATTTTGTCTCATTTAGTTGTTTATTTTATCGATTCACGCGCCCCCTCTTCTCGCTCTCTTTTGAGATTTGAATTACCCAGCACGCATATCGAATGCCCTGCGTCCCCATTGTGGCACTCTGTCCCTGTTTCCACGTTCATTCGTGTCTTTCAAAGCTTCCCCGTCGCCTCCGAGGCTGAACAAAAGCATCTTTTCACTCGCTCGTTGAGTAGAAGAAGACAGAAAACTGGGGGCCGTGATTCACGGCCGATTGGTTCAGGCTCTTTGTGTTTGTGATTTTTTTGTTTCTTCTTCTTCTTCATCAACTTGAACTCTTTGATCGTGTCACGGCGTCTCTCACCTGAGAGCTCAGCAGCCCCCCCCGAGTCGTGGTGGACACCTTCCCAGGGAGGGAGGGAGCAATCTCTCAGGGGGGGGGGGCTGAAGTAATCCCATTACTCTGCATGGTTAATTTGAATTGTAATGCAATCTGAACACTTGAGTTTCTGCATGACCCCGTCCCTCTTCTTCACCCGACCACCCCCTTCACTTTTAAATGCATGTGGGGCTTTGTGAATGGCCACGGGGGGAATACACACTCACACACACACTCACACACACACACACACACTCACACACACAGCAGGCCTCTCTCTGTCCTGTCCTGCCAAAATAAGAGAGGGCCTGTATATTCCCAGATATTGGGGAATGTTTCTGCAGGGAAGAAACTGAATCTGAGAGCGAGGGGGCTCGATCTGCACGCTTACAAAGAGGAATAACAGTAGTGCTCTCACACACTCACATATAAAGGGAGGGTTTCTTTCTTGGCTCGATTGCACACACACACACACACACACACACACACACAGTCTGGAATTTGCTAGAAAAATAGAGCCAAGAAGTGATAAATAAAAGATGTAATCTCCCCATGTGTGGGCCGTACCAGAGGAGGGAGGTTTTCTCTCGGCAGACCTTGAGGAAATGAATTGGCACACATCGGCCGCGGACCCCCGCCGTACTCCAACAACAAACCCCTCCACTGTTAATCAGCGCAGAGATAAAGGCGGCCGAGAGCGAATACTCTCCACTGACAGTGTAAAGAGTGGACGACGTGTCCGTGACGTCACCCACGGACGGTACGCTGTCCGTTCTTTATACCGTCAGTTCTGCAGTTCACAGTTTAACGGGGAGTATTTCTTGGCTCTGAGCCCTTTTTTCTTCTTAGCTTCCTCCGTCAACGTCCTCTTTGCTCTTTTCTCCTCTGCCATTATGTCCATAGAGGCTGCTGAGCCCAGCTCCTGTTCTGGCACGACACTGGCTCTCAGCATCCCCTGTAAACCTTCTCTTCTTCTTCTCCTTCTTCTTCTTCTTCTTCTTCTTCCCGGTGGTCCATAACTCCTGTGGTACAAACACTAACACTCCCCCAGTGCTATGTGCTCACATTCTGGGCAGCCCCGGCTAACAAACTGAGCTAACAGCAGCTAACCGCAGCTACAATTGGCAGCAGTTTATCAGTAAAATCCATACTGTTTTGCTTAGTTAGCGTCGCAGCTCGTAGTTCTTCTCCGACACCGACCCCGTCACTGCACGGAAAAAGAACAGACGCCGTAGCTTAGCTTAGCTTAGCTTAGCTTAGCTTGTTAGCATGCTAACATTTTCTAGAACCAGTAAACGTGAAGACGTGAAAGAGCGCGTTAACGTGTGTGAACTCTTGACCTGAGGCTAACAACGATTAGCAAACGTCCTCTAGGAATCAACAGCATCGCTAAAGGCAGTGTGTACATGGGCACAGCTGTGCTTTGGGCTAAATGCTAACTTCAAAGACAATGCTACTCATGCTAACGTTAAGTAGATATGTTTACCATGTTTGCCATCTTAGATTAGCAGGTTAGCATGTTGCTAATTAGCACTAAACACAGCAAAAGTATTGGATTTTGGAGCCCTGATGTTTTTACACATTTTATAACTTCCTGGATGTTTTCCAGCGTTGTGTTCAGTTAAAGATGCTCGACACCGTTAAAATCCTGCAGCTTTACTCTGATTGTGACACTAAAAGATCAAACAGTGGCGATCTCCGGCCTCGCTGAGCCGCTGAAGCTTTAAACATGACGTGGACGCCTCAGCGCTCGGGGGATGTTGAGGTGTAGGTTTGAAGTATGGGCTTGTTAAAGTACAGGCTGTGCTGTTTGTGTGCGCTCACTTTGTCAAAACAACTTCAAAATGACAAAGACGTACAGTAATGCACGCCGTTGTCTAAATGACGAAATACACGGTTTCTATATACGGTGGGAAAACAGACGCTGTCATATGTTTGTTACCTTCGTTAACCAGTTATTAGGTCACGTTTAAGGAGGTCAAGGTCAGACTTTCACACCCTTCAGAGGCTCCTCTCTCCTCGTCTGATCTCCTCTTGATGTGCAGCGTGAGGTCAAAGGTCATTAAAACGTCGATGATGTTAATATGCAGAGTTTGTTTGTTGTTGATGGGAAAATCCCTCCCTCCGGTTTCCTCTTCTTACTTTACCTGCTCAGCCAGGACTTAAAGGAAAACAGTGTCTTCATTATTTATTTGATGAACTGGTTCATTGTTTGGTCTGTAAAGTGTCAGAAATGAAAACCTGTCACAAAAGCCCAAATTTTCGGTTGAATTAGCGTCTTTTATCCATCCAAACATCCCAAAGTCAATTCACTACTGTGGAAGACGAAGAAAACCATCAAATATTCACATTTGAGAACCAAAATCTGTCTTTTTTTGAGGCAGTTTAGCTTTAAAATGTTAGTTATTGTGATAACTATAACTATAAACATCTAACTAATCATTCGGCACTCAATTGTGACATTTTGCACATTTTTAAGGGTAGATTCAGACACCAAATCTGCTCTCGTCCCTTAATCCTCTTAGAAATCATCGAAAAAAAGACGCTCTTATGACTTCAGAACTCGCCTGAGAATTGTCACGTTTCTTCAAGTTCACAATAATTCAGTGATAGCTGAACAGCAGCTACTAAGAGCTAATTTGGCGACCTTTTAATGCCAAAATCTGAACAAATATCAGCTTTAACAAGCATCTTTCACTCCCTTGTTAAAAAGAGATTTGGAAACAGCTCAAATTCAAGTTGTATCCCACAGCGGCAACATTGTACTTCCTGTTTACAGCCTCCAAATAATGGGAACTGTAGTTATTCCAAAGCTAAGAACATGACTGCTCCATCAAATAGCATTAAAACAAAGAATAACAGTGATTCAGTCCATTAAATATGAATTTTTTGTTCATTTTCTCCGACATATCACTGAAAACTTTTGTTTTAGATCATTTGACTTCACGTGAGTGTGTTTGCACAACCTTACAAATTAAAACTCTCCAGTTTACGTCAACATTTCTGTCGTTTTGTGCACTGAAGTGCAGAATTTGTGACTCTGTGCTCAAGTCTGCCACCGGCCTGTTGCTTCGCTGACGGGGAGTGATCGTCTGTCGTCACGTGCAGCTCCGTCTTGTATCTCGTAGTTTTCCTCACATTTCGTCGTGTCGATGTTTAAGAGGCGCTCTCTCTGTCGGCCTGCTTCTGGGCTCAGGCGTTTGGGTTTGGTTCTGATGGCAGCGTGGCGTTCTGTCACCACACAGTGAAATCTTAGCGGGTCGAGTTCAGCCAAAAGTTTGACGGCTCTGGTCTGGAAAAGGACGTTCTGGCTCGGTGATGAGGAGTGTTACTCCCTCTGCAGTCATCGTTACACACCCAGATCCTGACGTAAAAGTACAAATACCACAATCTAAAAATACTCCATTACAAGTAAAAGTCCTGCAAATAATAAGAGTGTGTGTGAATAAGGAGCCTGAAGCTTGAGACTGTTGGTCACTTTCATTAACATCTGTTTACAGAGCAGGTTTCAGTTGTGCTGAGGGACGTTGTTGTTCTACAGGTACAAACATCACTTACCGTGTTTCAGTGTCAGATCTGACTGATGAGTTAACCAGGCTAACACGCTGATGTTTAGTTAAAGGAACATTTGACACGTTTTATTTGGACGTTTATGGTGTACTGACGAGAAAGCTGCATTATACGCAAACGTCTGACGTCCGCTTGTCTAGCTAAGTAAGTACAAATGCAATCAGACCCCTTCAATGGAACATTAAATAATTAATAAGTGGTTATCAGATGATTACCAATGAAGTAGAGAAGAAAAAACAAACTTCTGATTCACAAATTTTCTCCAATTTTTGCTGTTTTTATAAATAATAGTTACCTCGGGTTTTGGGACTCGAACAGTTATTTAAATATAAAAACGCGAAGTTTGAAGGGAAAATGTCTCTTTGATGGAAGATTCAGCATCTTAATTCTGTTAGCTCTTAATTCAAAGATCATCTGTGCATTAAAAAGTAACATTTAAGCATTTTATACGTACAGAACTGTTTAATTTAACCCTAAAACGACCACTGTGGTTTAAACATGGCTGCACCAAATGTCATTTTTACATTTGAAGTTTTGAAGTCTTCTTTTTGTTGACATTTCGGTCTCATATTCACTTTATTTCCTCCAGTTTTTCAAAGTTAAGCGAGCTTTTGCTTTGTAATAGCGTTAAAAAAAAACGCTCGGATAAATAGTTGCATCGTCTGCAAAAAGACACATCGTCTATAATATTATACGGTCAAAATGGCTGCTGTGGCCAGTCGAGGTAGAAATACTCAGAACAAAAGAAGAGTCATGGTCGTATAGTTACATTCATTTCATTTAAATCAAGTTTTTACATTGTAAAACATTCAAACTGTCTCGGTACCTTTGGTGAAATAGCTGCTAAAACAAGTCATAATCACAACATTGACATATCATTGATGTGTTGGCAAACATTTACTTATTTACACATCCAGAGCGACGTTATTATTCATTTCTGGTCTTACTTATGTCGTGTTAGTCAAATGTTGCTCCATTTTTGGTCTCCACCATCTCCTAAGGGGAATATCTGACTGGTTGTCTGCTGTTTGGAGCCGATCGGGTCATGTTTTGAGTTTTTTTTCGATGAAACTGCTGCCTGCCTGGTGCTGAATGACGCCGATAGAGCGACGAGAGTGAACCAAAACAGTAAAGTTGTAGCCGGACGGATAAACAATGAGCTGAAACTCTCTACGAAGCAGATGATAACTCCCTGGAGCTTCATCAGGCGACCTCCTTTTGTCACATCGTAATAAAAATATTGATCGCAGAAGCTTTAACTAAATCTCTGATCCTGTGATACAGTGCATATTTATACACTTAACTGCTAAACTCAGCATACTGTATTGAATTAAACTGGCGCTAAGCACACACACACACACACACACACACACACACACTGATGCATACATGAAGCCTCGGGCCTCGTGTATACACTGATTACTGCCGGCTCGTGCTCTCATCTGCAATTTTATGAAGAATCGATGAATCGGCGGGCTCTTATTGAACGATGCAAAGCTTTTTAAGTACACACACACACACACACACACACACACATAAACACACACCGCGCCTCGTCGGCCTTGTAGGTTGTTGATCAGCATTAATGGTGTATGCATAGCACCTCGATATGCTTCTGCTCTGAAAGATCAATTTTCATCGGAGCTACACGCTTTGAGACGAACGCTCGGCTGGATTTCACAGAGAGCGGTCGTCGGCAAAGAGCTGCCATTTTGAAAAATGGTTTCACACAACAGTGATCGGACTCGTATAAAATCAGAAGAGGCTGTGGACGTTCATGTTCTCCAACCAGCTTTGTTGTTGTTTTTGTTGCTGGTTGAAGTTTTGGAGTCCTGCCCAGATATTTTCCAGGTCAGTGTCAAACTCCAGGAGGAAAGTTGCAAGAAATCAAAACACGTACACGTTTATTTAAATATTCAGTGTAGAGAGAGACATTTTGTAAAGGATACGATAAGATCGACTTTATTCATCCCACACTGGAGAAATTCAGCTCACAAAACACAAGGTGGATCAGAAAAATACTCGGTGGCTCAACTGGTAAAGCGGGCAAGCCCGTGTACGAAAGGTTGAAAGTTGAACGCCGTCCAGAGTTCATTCAGCGACGTCTCAATGATGCTACGCTCTCCATACTCCCTCTGTGAGCCTGGTTAGTAGCCGCTGTTAGCTCCTCCATCTTATTACAGCAAAACCCCACCGGGCACGTCTCCATCGAGGCCACAACGTTGTTTGTTCCCCGCCAGGAGAATTCAGAAGCAATTTGCCCCCCAGACTTTGTTAACTGTCTCAGATTTGGTTGTTTTTCTGGTTTATGTGCCTCTAAATATGCAAATATGCCTCGTAGTTAAATTATAAGTTTCCCCTTCTTTGCCGTTTTTACAATCTGAAGTTTGCACATGGTGTTTTATTTTGAAAATCAGTCTAAATGTCTCGGTAGCTTTGGTGCAATAGCTGCTAAAACAAGTCGTAATCACAACATTGACATATCATCAGTTTTTAAAGTTGATATGTTAGCAAACATTTACTTATTTACACATCCAGAGCGACGTTATTATTCATTTGTGGTCTTACTTGTGTCATGTTAGTCAAATGTTGCTCTGTTTTTGGTCTCCACCATCTCCTGAGGGGAATATCTGACTCCACCAGCTCGTCTCTAACTCTGTTTGTCTGCTGTTTGGAGCAGTAAATTTCTGGATTTGACCTCTTTTGGCTCTTTTAAATCTTTAAAACCAGCTCACAAATGTGTCGTTTCATTTTATAAAAATGCTCAGTCATTTCCTAAAACAGTTTGTCACTGTAATTCTTAGAAAACGTCACTCAAACAGGAGGAAATCACGTGTTTGTTGGGGACTACTTTAAGCGGTGGATGAATCCACGTTTGGTGCTCTAGTGAGTATTTTAGGGCAGGGTTGGTATTTGTTCAATTTATTGAAGTTTTCATGGGATTTATTGACAACTGGAAAAAATATTGAATTCCACCAACGTTGTCCGTTATGGCATGTGTTGGCTACTAGTTTTAAAAAATGCTCCTAATCTTTCGCCACAGCTGCTCCGCACCGGGTTTAGCACTCTTTCCACATCCATCCACGTCTCCCTGATCTGTATTCCTCTGTCGTATTCCTTCATCATTAACCTTCAACTGGAGGGAGAGGAGAGGCGGCGGAGCAGAGAGGCGGATGGAGGAGGAGGGGGGAGTAACTAGTTTACCTCCCCCGTCTGCCCTCGATCGGCTCGATAAATCCCCGTTTTGTTCTCGTCTTACTTCTTCCTGGACACCAAATAATGCTGCTGCTGGTGGCGTAGATGCACATCGGGCTGCGAGTAACTGTTTGATTAATCTGCTAATTATTATATATTGATTGAGTCCATGAAATGTCAGGAAATATACAAATAAATATACAAAAATCACTGTTACCTGAAGCCAACTTATCTCTTTTTAATAGCCTGTTTTTCCGACTAAAATACCAAAATATTCAGGTTCAAAGCTGCAACATTTAGTCAATTATTGATTAATTTATTGACATGCAACTATTAATTCATATTTGATTAATAGTTTAAAAGCTATAGTTTAATAGTTTAAGTAAATATGCCAACATTTGCTGGTTCAAGCGGCTCAAATATGAAGATTTTCTTGTTTTTTGGACGATTGGTTGAACAAAACAAGCATGAACACAACTTCTTGGACTTTTATAGACGAAATAATTAATCAACTAATCGAAAAAACAACAGAATCAGGAATGTTTGGCTTTATTTATTAATTATAGTTTCTAATTTTTTGTCTTTAATTGATAAACGGCCTCTCAGAGTTCGCTTTAAGCCGGTGAAGTGGTCTCTTTCCTCTGCGGCGTCTGGGGAGTTTTATTCAACCGCACACTGTCTTAGCAAGTTAAAGCCTGCCGCCGTCCTCGCCTCCTGGGATCCTCCCGGGCCTCGCGGGGTCGGTCTCTGGAGAGAGCGAGCGGCCCTTCGGACCTCCGCAGCTCTGCAAACAGAGCACTTTAGTTAATAACAGGTGAACAGCTTCGAGCTTCTTAAACACATTAGCACCGCTCGCGATTCTTCTGAGGCCAACGCAGCCGAGACGGCTGTTCTCGATCTCTTCGGTTCTCGTGAAAATGAAAATAAGCGTTTGCCGTCGAGAGCTGCAGACTCGAACGAAGGCCGAGCTTTTGTCTCGCCGCTCGCTTGCAGCTGGAGTGTAAATCAGAAGCTGCTTATGAGAAATGCTTACCTTTTAATGGGAACTTAAAGGCGTCATCCATCAGAGACTGTTACCTTAGCTCACAGACGGAGCATGCTTAATGAAGACTGATGGTCCTCCTCTACTCTGCTCTCCTCAGACAGCACAAACGTCATCGTAGACGGAGTCCAACTCAAATTAAAATTCATGTTTGGTAACAAGTCTGCATGCACTATGGCTAATTTACACATCCAGCAGTTATAGAGCAACATTTCCATTCATTTAGAGTCATGTTTGTGTTTAACTGATGGATTTAAGTCTAATATTCACTCTCTTTGAGCTCCGTTTTTGGTCTCCACCAACTCCTGAAGGAAATATCTGGATCTTTAGCTGCTAACGCTCCAACAAAACAACCTATGAGAGTAAAGTTGTGCGCTAGACGGCTAAACAGTGAGCTAAAACTCATCATTAAGGCCCATAAAGCTGCTTGTTTCCAAGTGAAACATGAACTTCATAGCATGCTATCACGACAGTTGGACCCATGAAAGACAAGCCGCTAGCGCTAGTTAGCCCCCATCATTTCTGTATTATATCTCTATATCAGGACCAAGACAACAAATTTGAGGGCAGCTTTTTAGCTCTGTTGTTGGTACCTACCAACTCCTGAAGGAGCCGCTAAATGCTCCACCAAAACAACGCTATGAGTATGAAGCTAAATTAAAGCTAAACAAGCTAAACGGTGAGCTAAAACCCACGAAAGACTGACCACTAATGCTAGCTAGCATCTGTTATTACATTAACGCAGGGGCAAACACGGCAAGTTTGTGAGAGCTGCCAATGACTCAGCAAGTTTTTAAATAATACGAACAAGCTAATGTTAGAAAGCTATGCTAACTAGCTACCTAATCTCAGAGTGAAGGCCAGCTTGCTAGCTTCTAGCTTCCAGTTTTAAAGTTTGAAGTTGTCAAGGGACAGATGTTGTAAATTGCTAATGCAGCATATAAGTTGTATTAAAAACAGCTCAGTTGTGAGCTAGATGGCTAAACAATGAGCTGAAACTCCTCATAAAGCCCTGTGTAGTGCTAACATTAGCAAGCTAGGCTAACTAGCTTCTGAATTTCCGAGTGAAGGCTAGCTTGGTAGCTTCTAGCTTCTATTTTCTGACCCTGATCAGTTCTTTCAAGAGTTAAAAGTTGTAAATAAGCAGATGTTGTAAATTTCTAACGGTATATATCTAAATATATAAATATAAATATACTATGCTCTGTAATTATTTAAAAATAAATTTCCTAACACAGAAAGTTTGACGAAATCAAACTTAAGTTTGACTTTGAGCACATGAACGTGAACCTGCTCTGCCAGATAACTCTCATTATCTATACGCCTGTACTCGTTAGGCCGGGAAATCATCATCATCGTGTTTGTTTAGCCAAATTCACCTCAGAGACTCAGACTCTGTGTTTTCATGTACACCTTTAGTGAACCACCTCCACCTCAGCACACTGATGTTGTCACGGCACCTCTAACCATTCACTTCCTCTCTTCTGCTTCGCCTCCTCACGTGGGGATCTCCTGTCATGGTTTCAGTTTTTATTATTTGGCCTCTTTGCATGCTCCACCTTAGCACCGATGTCTGTATCGGTAATAACAAGCAAATGATCTCGTTCACCTGGTCCGACCGTACCTGCAGGCCAACCTTCGACGTTAAGCTAACCCTGACTCATGCTCTCCCTCATGTGTGGCAGAGTGCCTCGAAGCTTCAACAGGAACTGTTGTTAAAATTTAGACAAGCAAAATCAGGTTTTAAGGCGCATCCTGAAACTATTTGAGCAACTTTCTCGTTGTCTAAACACTTCCAGGCAAACTGTTGTTCGTCTTTGTTGCCACACACGAAGAACTTTCTCAATTTATTTGTGACTTTATGCACTACAGTTCCCATGATGCAGCTTAATTTTCATAAAGTTGAGGGGAGTTGCTGCTTTGTTTTCCCATTTTTTTTTAAACAATACTCAGGTGAGGAGCTAAGGATTATTTTTATCTATTAATCAGATTATTTTCTCAATTTGCCAAGAAAAAATGCCAAATTTTTGTCATCAAATTTCTTTTTTGTGCGTTTAACAGTCAAAAAACATCAAAATATTCAATGTATTCTGTTACAACAAGCAAAAACAGCCAATTCTCACTTCAGATATTTGACATTTTATATAATTTTATTAATCGATTCATTGTTGCAGCCCTACTTGTCATGAATCTGGACTCTTCTGGATGATGTAATGATCACGCTGCTTTACGTTAAAGCTGCACGTTTTAATCATTTTAACGTCATTTTGACGGGCGGCTCTAAACACTACAATACCCATGAGCCACGTCTGCCGTCGCCATGGAAAAGGAGCCTGTCAACAGATGTGAAAATAAAATAAAAAAAGGGCTTAATTGTTGTGGTTGTTTGTGGCGACGCATTTTTTTTGATTGGATGTTTCTGACAGAAATGCACCATGGGAGTCGTAGTTAACGTCTCTTGAATTTTTAAAATATTTGTGATTTTTTCTGACACAGCTGTAGTCGATATCACAAGTTTATTATCGATATTTAAACTTCAGATCTTTGACGTCTTCAGGGGTATTTTCCAGTGTTGCCATACGATGAGTAGTTTTCTCCATGACGAGTGTTGTTTGTGTGAAATCAGTGACCCCGTTAATAAAGAAACAATCTGCAGATGATTCAGTGTAATAATAGTTAATCACGTATGATTCATCTGCACTGTGTTTCTTTTAAAAAAAAACAATACAGTAACTCTCAAAAACAGCTTCAGGGGACGACACAAGCCACCACAAGCCCGGTGAAGACTCATCCAGCATGTTTCCTCACACAGAGCGGGGTATGCCCGGCATGCGCCCACAAGTTGAGTCATTGTTTTCATCTGTTAAAGACGAGTGACGTCCGTACACGTGATGGAAACGAGGTGCGTTTGAAACGGCAGCAGCAGTGAGAGGACCGGAGGATGATCAGAGGATGGAGGAAGTTTCATCTTCAACTGATGTTAAAGTATGAAAGTATCATGAGATGAATGTACTGAAAGTATCAGAAGGAAACGTACTTTTGACTGACGTCTGAGCAGCATTTTACGGTTGTAGCTGCTCCAGGTGGAGCTTACCAAATATTTCTGCACATCTTCACGTCCAATACCACGTCGTCCTCTGCTACAACCACACCACCTTCCCCTCTCTTCATTAAATAATCAGTTCATAAAGATGTTTCACGCTGTGAAACTTCTGATTTAAACTTGAACAGAAGTGTTTTTGATCGGTCAGCATCGTTCAAAACCTTCAAAATAAAATGTAAATAAATTGAATAAATGAATAAATTTCACTCAGATGTTTAAAATAACTTCACACGGCTCTGACATGACGACGCTGCTGTTTTCAGCCGATATTTGACCGACCCAAGGCCGGACATACCCGTTAATAAATACACGCCTCTGGTCATCAAACAGTTTTTTAAAGGATATATATATATATATATTACGGCATATTTCCGTTATAAACACATGCAAGTATTTAACAGAAAATTACTGTTTTGGCTGATATACATACATTTACGGTGCATTTACCGTATTCAGAGTTTACGGTCTTTTACTGTCATAATTTTACAGTTTTTCACTGTAAAATCTACAATCTAAAAATCTACATTTTTTTTACAGTGATAGAAACTTGAGGTTTTATCTATAAAATATGTCGTACTTTATACACTTCTTTTGTTGTTTTATGTAAAATCTGAATCTCTAAAGTCAGGCTGTGACTATCAGTTGTTAAATTATTGATTAATCTGCAGAGTTAGTCGATAAAACAGTGAAAAAATCACCAAAATATTCAACTTACTCTACAACAGTCAGCACTTTCTCTCATTTTAGAACCAGAACTTTGAAACTTTTCTCCGTTTTTGCCTGGAAAATATCTTTAAATTGATGAATCGATGATGGAAACCAGCCACCGCTGACAGACACCGTTGTGAAGATTAACATCGGTACGTTTGAGTTGCCTGTTGGTGTAATCATGATCATCACTCTGCGTGTTGCGCGAGGCGCTCGGCCGTGGCGAGGAACGAGCAGGAAGGCGTCTCCGGCTGGTAAATGAGATGCAGCGGGGAGGAGACATGTTTGTAGTTTATCTAGCAGACCGGTCACACCTGCCCGCTTCCTCCTAAAGATGTTGAGCAAGCTGTGTAGAAAGGAGGTTGAGGGTGTAGTTCAGTTTTGATATGGTGTGGCCTGCATCCTGTTCCTCCTCACCTCCTCACCTCCTCCTCTCCTCCTCTGTGACGCTGTAGGAAAATATTCCTTCCTCTTGCAGACATGCCGTTGTAACGTTACGCTGACAGTTAAACGGCCGCTCTCAGTCCACGACAGACAAAGACAAGCCCAGATAAATGCTGCCGGGCTAGTTGTTCGACACACGTGTGTGTGCACGCTTCATTTGACTGTTTAACAAATGATGGTTTTAAACACACACACACACACACACACACACACACACACACACGTTGTTTGTTTACAGCGAGCTGGAGCACGATTACAGCGATTAGTTGATTAATTGATGAGTCATTGTGATGGATAATGAACCAAACAGGTCACAAACTTCTGGTTTTATTTAAAATTTTTAGACGTCACATCCAGTTTTAATTTTAGGTGGAATTTTTCCCATTTTTTTGTCTTTTTAAGCAAAAATTTTGACCTTCCAGCTGTGAGAATGAACAATGAGCGATACTGACTGAATTTGTTGAATGAAAATCAAGCTTTTATTTTGAAAGAGTTGATTTTCTTTCCTAAAATTTCATCGTTTTGTTGCCTTGTACGTAAAAGTTTATTTTATTTGCACGTTTGTTGTTGAAGTAATGCAAAAGAAACATAAAGTACTGTTAGTTACTTTAACAGATTAAGTTACTGACTAAACCAAGCCGGTCTAACTTAAACTCAGCAGCAGCGTCTGAAGGACTGACCTCAGTGAGCTGCTCTGACTCATGAAGGAAGTCTCTCTCTCTTCATGACATCTCTGCTCTCTTGTATCTGTATGTATGCAAACACAGTGTGTGTGTGTGTGTGTGTGTGTGTGTGTGTGTGTGTGTGTGAACGTGAAGATATGAAAACACACTTACTGGAAAGGTTTTTTTTTTTTTTATACCACGACTGCTGTGAAGTCATTTTTTTTATCGACCGGGCGAACGTTGGGATCTGATTTGAACCCTTCAGCAGTCTCACCACTGGACACGTACGTTCAGCCCACACACACACACACACACACACACACACTGATGTTGTCGGGCTGTTTTTGACCTCACTGCTGCTGTGAGTTCAGAGGTCAAAGGTCACACCAGTGCTCATAAAGAAGCTCTTGGCTTCTGCAGGTGTGTTTGTGTGTTTGGACGGTCTGGACTCGTATCCTGAAGGTTTCCTCTTGTGTCACCACACTGGAGGTTCAGCTAACGTTTTATAGCTCTACACATTTATTGCCTTACAAGATGGAAGGATGTGCCAGTCCTCTGGTACCAGTGATGGATGATTTTTAGAGGTTTGTGACTAAAAAGAACCTAGCAAACTAGCAAACAGTTGTTTATTTATCACTTATATGTCCGTTTTGTGTCCACAAGTCCAAGTTTGACTCTCTTTTAGCTCCATTTTTGGTCTCCACCATCTCCAAAGGGAAATATCTGGTTCTTTAGCTGCTAAATGTTGCACTATGTTCACCAGCTAGACTGTAAGTTGGTCTGCAGATCATTTGGCGCTGATCAGGTGGTGTACGGTGGGTTTCAAAGGGTTCTTTTAGATGTTAAAAAACAGCTAATGATGAAGCTAAAACGGCAAAGTTTTGAGCTGAACAGCTACGCAAAGAGTTGAAACTCGCTGTATCGGTACGTGGAGGAATCTCGGGACGTATCACTTGAAATCCATCCATCCATTTCAGTCCACTTATCCAGGGTCAGGTCGCGGTGGCAGCAGATTTATTAGGGGTGCTCCAGCTCCTCCTGGGGGGCCTCGAGGCATTCCCAGGCCCCCCCAGCAAGATCTGGGTCCGCCCCAGGGTTTTTTTTACCAGTTGGACGAGCCCGGACATCTCTAAAGGATATATTATACCATCAAAATACTACAACATACACTCATGCAGGACTAAGAGGGTCAGCCTACGTTAACGTCTAAGTTTGAGAAACGCTACAACAGCGATGTTAGCATATTTAAAACCTGCAGTAACGCATTTTTTTGGCCTCTTGGCCAAACAGCGAGCACAACATTAACATATTATCAACTTTTCAAGTTTATATGGTGAACTTGTTAGCAAAAAGTTGCTTATTTATTACTATTACGTCCATTCGGCGTCAATGAAAGTCCAATATTCACTTTTTTGTAGCTCCATTTTTGGTCTCCACCGACTCCGAAGGTAAATATCTGGTTCTTTAGCTGCTAAATGCTCCGCTATGTTCACCAGCTAGCCTGTAAGTTTGTCTGCAGATCATTTGGCACTGATCAGGTAGTGTACAGCAGGTTTTAGAGACCTTTTTTAGAGCTAAAAACGATGCTATGGTGACGCCAAAAAAGCTAAACAGTGAGTTGAAACTCTGCGTAAAGTCGACGGGAGCTGCAGATTCAGCTGAGAATCCTCTGTAGCTTCATCACTTCCTTTCACATGGGTGGCATTACATCTAAAAATATCAGTTATAGGCGCTTTAAGATGGTCTTTTAGGTACTAGCATCTCGGGTGTGTGACTCACCTGCTGGATGGAAATGTGTCCAACCGGCAGTAAAATCTGTATTACTACTCCATCATTGAATCAAGACTGTGGCAGAGCGGAGACTAATCTCAGGAGATGTCGAGTGCTGATGCAGTGGAGGGAAAATGACGACATTAAAGGGAAAACAAGAATGCAGAAACAGCTGGAGTTTCACCACGACACTCCCACAGGAGCAGCAACGACATTCAGGTTCCTCCGAGTTAACTTCACTCAGAGACCCGACGGTTCCCACAGAGTTCCTCTGGATGTTCTCGTCCCATCGGCCGTTTGTTGGCCTGCTTCACTGATGTGCTGCTTATTCCCACATTCCCTTTTTTTTCAGCTTCAGTTTTTTTCCTGTAACTCTCCGGTTATTTTAGTCAGCATCTCAGCTGACGTGATCAAAGACGTGAGGTAAATAATTGTGCGATAAAGTTTCCATATAATCACCATCAAATTTCTTCAAATTTTCTGATATTTGCCAAGAGTTAGACAAGAAGATTGATGCCACACTCGTGTCTATCCATCAAATATACAGCTTGAACCAGGAGGTAGTTAGTTTAGCTTAGCTTAGCTTAGCTTAGCTTAAAGACTGGAACTAGCCTAGCAGAAGGTCATTGCACCCGGCCAAGAAACAGTCCCGCACATTACTCTCAAATCAAATCACAACACGACATGAATGCACTTTGTGTTTTGTATAGATTAAACAAGAGCTAGGCTAGCAGTTTCCTCCTGTTTCTAGTCTTTATGCTAAGCTAAGCTATCTGACTCCTGGTTTCAACTTCATCTTCAACCCACAAACATGAGAGTGGCATCAGTAGACAAGAAGATTGAAGCCATTCTCATGTCTATCCATTAAATATACAGCTTGAACCAGGAGGTACTTAGCTTAGCTTAGCTTAGCTTAAAGACTGGAACTAGCCTGACAGGAAGTCACTGCACCCGGCCAAGAAATAGTCCGGCATTATTACTCTTGTAAAATCTCAACATGGCTTTGAAACTTGTTTTTGTACAGATAAAACAAACATGTTTGGACACAGCTAGGCTAACTGTTTCCCCCTGTTTCCAGTCTTTATGCTAAGCTAAGCTAACTGTCCCCTGGTTTCAGCTTCATCTCAAATGTACAAACATGAGAGTGGTATAGATAGACAAGGAGATTGATACAACTCTCATGTCAATTCATCAAATTTGAAGCTTGAACCAGGAGGTAATTAGCTTAGCTTAGCTTAAAGACTGGAATTAGGGGCAAACAGCTAGCCTGGCAGGAAGTCACTGCATCTGGGCCAAGAAATAGTCCCTGGCTTTGATACACTTGTTGTTCTTGTACAGATAAAACAAACAACATATAACATGTTTGGACAGAGCTAGGCTAACTGTTTCCCCCTGTTTCCAGTCTTTATGCTAAGCTAAGCTAACTGTCTCCTGGTTTCAACTTCATCTTCAACACACAAACATGAGCGTGGTATCGATCTTCTCATCAAACTCTCGGCATCAAATGTCCCAAAATATCGAGCCGATCCGGCGTACCTCGCTCGCTCACATTTCGGAAAACAACATTTAATAAACTCCGATCGGCTCCACCTGTAAGCAAACGCTAAAAGCTTTTATTTGATTTTATTTATGTCTTGATGGGATTCCTGAGCTCATTAGCGGCAGCAGCGAGGATCTCTGTGGAGACCGGGCTTTATCTCAGGGGTGGGAACAAATGCATTTGGAGGGGAGCGGCAGCGGTTGGCGTGCTGATGGTCCTCAGAGGCTAAACAAATGACTTTCAGCGAGCACGTCGGGAACAGACAGCACTCAAACAAATGCTTTTAAAACGGGGAAAGACGAGGAGGTCTGTCTGCTTGTTGTGAAACCTCTGATGGCCGTTATTTGTCTTAGCAGAGACGCGCTGACGTAAAAATGCTGGTGAGGTTGCATTTGTTTGTCTGACCGTGATCCTCCACGGAGGAGCCGGCTCTGTCAGGGGGCTGAATGTGAACCGGTGGTTATTTTTCTAAAATTAGAGCTCGATCTGAACTCAGAGTCACTCCATCATTAACATGCACTGCACCCTGTGAATGACATGTAGCTGTACAGCAGGGAAGTACTGTACTTTGTACTCTGTTCGAGAGCTTTAGGTAGTATTTTCCAGCGTTATACGTATATTTTACTGATCATATTTGTACTTATAAGTAATAATAAGTACAAGTAATGTAATATAAGTAATATAATATAAGTATAAGTAATATTTTCTGTGCAGGTCTTACTTGCCATGGAGTATTTACACTGTGTGTACTTAGTACTTTTTCTTTAAAGTCCTAGTTAATAGTTAGCTTAGCTTAGCTTAGCGTTAGAACTGGAAGTCACTTCCTCCAGCCAAGAAATAATCCGGCACTTGACTCCTGTAAAACCACAACATGGCTTTGCTTTTTGTATAAATTAAACAAACAAGATATAACATGTTTGGTCAGAGCCAAGCTAACTGTTTGTATCCCTGTTTCCAGTCTTTTTGCTAAGCTAAGCTAACTGTCTTCTGAATTCAGCTTCATCTTCAACGCACAAACACGAGAGCGTTATCGATAAACAAGAAGATTGATGCCACTCGTGTCGTTAAATATGAAGCTCGGACCTGGAAATAGTTAGCCTAGCTTAGCTTAAAGACTGGAAGCAGGGGAAAACAGTTAGCCTAGCAGGAAGTCACTGCCTCCGGCCAAGAAATAGTCCCGCACATTACTCTTGTAAAGAAGGTTAAAAATAATTAATGTGTTCGAATGACCACAAAACAAACCTGCAGCCAGGTCATCTTCCAGTGTAGAGAAACAAAGTGCAAAGAGCAAAGGGGGTAAATACGGGTCAAGAAGCTACATCTGCCCCGGGGTAATTCTTCAGCCGTGACTTAAAGCTGCTTCGCACAAAATGTGTGTAATAGTACCTTTGCATCCTGACTTTGGATTTGAGTATTTCACAGCTAATGTAAGTCCAAGTGTAGTATTAGTACAATTACATACTATGTGTAAGGACTGGGTGGACAAAATAATAGAAACACCTGTCGGTATAACACAATTCAACGTGACCACAAACAGAAACGTCCAGACCATCAGACAGTTGAATCAATGAAAGAATAAACAACAATTTAATTGATGTTAAATGTAAGTTTGATCCAGCCAATGACACAACAAAACAACAAAAACGATTCATTTATTAGTCGATCGACAGAAAATTAATAAATTTGACAATCAGATTTAAGTAACACTTGCAGATTTTCTTCTTTGTAGGTACTAAATTGAATATTTTGGGGTGTTATTCAGACAAAACGGGACATTTTAAGACGTCACCTTTAACATTTTTAATTCATTTTGGACATTTGTATATAAACTGGGAAATAAACTGCATATTACTCAATAATTTAATGCAGTCTGGCATCATAAATTTAATTCCCAGCTTGCACAAACTCCATCTCTTTACACTTTGCCTCATGTGATGCTCAGATTATGAGCTCTCAGACGTGCTTCGATAGTTGTGTTAGTAATTGATTGATTCGCGGCGACCTCGAGAGTTGAAAGACTCTTTCTTTTAGTGCAGAGGCTCTTTTCAAAGGGCTGCAGACCAGACAGACCTCGTTTGGAACCTGAACGGCAGCAATTAGACAACAAATTTCAGCCTTTTTTATTGGACGGCGAAATGGACGCCATAAAACAGCGGCTTCACTCGCGCGTTTCGCTGGAGGAGGAGTTGTTTTCTTGTCTGAGTGACGAGACTGTTTGCAATTTCTCGTGTGTTGTAAAGGCGGCCTCTTGTTTTTCTGACAGAGCTGAGGAATTTCAGTCCGCCCGGTCGACGAGGACTCCTTCCTCCTTGTAGTATTTCAGCGCAGTTTGCTATTTCTAGACTCGTGTTTTAAAAGGTTAGATCGGAGGAAGAAGCTGAATTATATTTCAAGGTTTTTTAGCTGGTGTGTGTTTGTGTGATAAGTGTGTTTATACTGTGAGGAGCTGCTGGTGATTACTTAACACAGAGACACAGATTGACCCAGTTACCTCAAATCCTCATTGACCTCATTTTGCATGAAGGTTCATCCTCGACAACAACGACACACACTTCAGCCCCCCTTTACCTCCACACTGTAGCGTGTTAGCTGCTAGCTCTTGAACCCAGTTGACCTCTCGCCAAGCGACAGTTTGTAACACTAACGGTGGCAGATTTACAGCTTAAGATTCATCGTAACAGTAACTGATTAATAATAAATTATTCAGATGAAAATAGGCTTCTCTGGAACAACTACAACAGCTGTAGCCAGCTAGCTAATTAAGCTAACGTTAGCTCCACGAGTTGTTTGAAAAAAATGACTTGATGTATATTTTTAAATTAAAACATCATAATAAGGAAGTGTAGAGCTAGTTAGCAAGTAAATTAGCTAATAGAGATCAAAACAGGGTCGCTAACGTTAGCCTGATGTCAGCATATCACCAGCTTCCACACAGTTGATATGCTAGCCGTGCTAGCAAATTAATATGCTTTTAATTTATAACCCATAACTTGTCGTGTATACATTTTGGTTTTTGTACAGATCAAGCAAACGTGTGCTGGTAGGTCTTAGCTTTGGACAGAGCCAGGCTAGCTGTTTCCCCCCGTTTGCAGTCTTTGTGCTAAGCTAAGCTAAGCTAAGCTAAGCTAAACGACCGTACAAAAATGTGAATCTTATCTTGTCTAACTCTGCAAAAAAGAAAGTAATCAGAGTATTTCCAGGAGCGGGATTAATGGCCAACCGTGGATTATCTGTGTTAACAGACAACATTGTCTAAATATGCTAGGTAAGAGCTAATATTTAAGATATTTATGAATTAAATTTAAGACTTTTTAAGTCCTCCTAAGGCCTTTTTGAAGACGCTACATTCAATGCTTTATCAGACCTGCGGGCTCCCTGAATACACTCGCCTGGAAACCAAGGTTTAACACTTCACTCCCAATTAAGCCCGAGGTAGTCGGCTTAAGCCGTCTCTGAAGGATTCAGAGGGGAGGATGTCTCGGTGAGGAGGAGGAGGAGGAGGAGGAGGAGGAGGAGGGTTTGAAAACAAGACCAGGACGTTAGCCTGTGAAAGAGCAGTAGCTCAGCTCCCTACAGAGTTCAGAGCTCCATGCCAGAGGCTGAAATGTGGCTGCAGATGAGGGGGTCGGTCATCCTCAGCTATGTGGCTAAAGCCTTCATTTAACAGGACGGACCAACCCCCACGACTCCATTACACACACATGCATACACACCAGTCGGCCATTCAGGCAAGCTCGGCCTCCAAAGCTGGCCAGTCAGGCGTAAGCGAGAGCTTCTCAGCTAAAGGTGTGTGTGTGTGTGTGTGTTTAGTGTGTACTTCTGATGACAATGGGGAACCTAATCTCTCACCCGTGGAGATGCAGAAGCACCTCCGGGGCTGGAGGAAGGCGCAGTAAACAACCAATCAATACTCACGGTGTGCTGATTACCGTCTGTCCTCTTAATGACTGGTTTCAGGTCAGCTTCCCGCTCCAGTTACATAAGCTTTATGGTGCCATTGCTAATGCTAACTGCTAGCAGTTAGCTAGCAGTTAGCATTAGGAACTGTAGGAACTGTTTATTTGGTCGGACAGAAGACAGAGGACGTATGACGCACAACAAAGGTCTCTGACATTCCAGTTATGCGTCTTAAATATGAGGCTACCACATTAGCTTCTATTACACTCCCCCTCTGGACTCATTTCTAACTGTAATAATCAAAATAAACATTAAAACAATACTTTAAAAAGAAGAAGCAACTCACTCTTCCCTTTTAAAAATTCATTATTTACAGAAGTCTAACAATAAAATGCCTCATTCAAAATAGCTCTACTCGACCTGGTATGACCAGAAATTGATGGCTAATGTTAGCTAAAGTTAACAAACTTTAGCATCAGTTTGTAGCCCTATGCTAACTGCTAGCAGTTACTAATAATAACTAGCCAGCGGTTAGCCTAAGTCCATCAAAAGACAGCATGTTTCTGAACATTAACTGGATCATCCATCGACATGGGAAGTGACCCAATGGCGTAAAAACACAGTAGCTGTTAACTCTGTGTACTCTGTACTCTAAATGGTGTTTTTAAGTGCTCTAGCGTAAGCTACAAAAGTTAGCTAACTATCTTGCTACCTGCAGTACTTTACTTCCAAGGCTAAGAGCTAGCATATCACTGGCTACATTATTTTGTGGGGTTATTCGCTAACCGTTAGCTAGCAAACAGCAAACCAATCAAACTTTTGATTGTGCAGTAAGAGTAGTGCTCTGTGTACCGTGAATGGTGTTTTTAACTGCTCTAGCGTTAGCTACAAATGTTAGCTAACAGTAGCAGAGCTAATGGCGTGACCCAATGGTGTAAAAACACGGCAGCTAACTGCTAGTTAGCAGACAGCAACGCAATCAAACTGTTGATTGTGTAGTAAGAGAAGCACTCTGTGTTAACTGCTGTAGCGTGAGCAACAAATGTTAGCTAACTAGCCTGCTACCTACAGTACAAGGCTAAGAGTTAGCATATCATTAGCTACATTATTTCATGTGGCTGTAGCCTCTTTTGTAACATTAACATTTAAATATACTCTGCAGACACTGTTATTATTATTATGTAATATTAATAATGAGTAATAATAATAATAATAATTAGTCTTGTTGGGAGTGAAGGAGTTAAGTTTGGTTGCTATGCCGTGCTCGGCGCTGTATTATGCAAGCCGTGGAGCTCAGACACACGGAGAGGAAGTGCATTACAGAATGCTGAGCTCAGGGCTTTGGCTCGCCGCCAAGCATACACTCCTGCATGTGCACACACACACACACACACACACACACACACCCTCAGCTGAGGGCATACCGATTTTTCCAGCAGCACGGCGGCCTCCTCCTCCTCCTCCTCCTCCCCGAGTCACTCTCTCTCTTTCTGTTACGTCAGTGGTTCAGCTGTGGGCCAGGCATGACTGGCTGCATAACAGAGCACACTTCTGTTTACGTGTGTGTGTGTGTTTAAAAGACAGGATGTGGACTGTGGTGGTGAGTGTGATCCAGTGTGTTTTGGTGTGTGAGTGTCTGCTCAGCAGGAAAAGCAGCAGCACTAAGAACTGACACGCCGTTTTCTCGATTTCTACACCGAGTTTCACTCTCAGATTTTGTCTTGTCTTGTCGTTTCGATGCCTCTTTTTTTTTTTTTTTTTTGTTTTCGCTCACCACATCATCTGACAAACACCTAACCTGTTTACAACGTTCTTCCACCCAGCGAGGGCTGATATGTGTCAGCCGTGCGGTGTGTGTCACACGCATGAGAACGGAGCTGAAGACCTCGCGCTGATAGTATTTTGCGTGCACACAAGTTGTATCTCTGCAGCGAGCTCACGTGCAGCGCTCTGACAGCTGTTATCACAAACGCTGATGGCGCCAGCTCTGAAAACATGTGACCTCATGTGAGCGCTGCAGATAGGGCTGCAAAACGTTGATAGCAGAGCGTGAAGATCTGTCTGTGTACGCTTGGATCTCTGATTCAGAGTTCAGTGTCAGATACAGAAACTGTTTGACAGAGGAGGGATGACGCACAACAAAGGTCTCTGACATCGCAGCCATTCGCTTAAATATAAGGCTACCACGTTAGCTTCTGTTGAACTCCACCTCTGCACTCATTTCTAACTGTAACAATCAAAATAAACATTAAAACAAGACTTTAAAAAGAAGAAGCAACTCACTCTTCCTCTTAGAAATTCATTTTTTACAGAAGTTTAATTCTTAAACAATAAAATGTGATTCAAAACAACTCTACTCGGTCTGGTCTGACCAGGAACTTGGCGGCTAATGTTAGCTGAAGTTAGCAAACTTTAGCATCAGTTTGTAGCCTTTCCCTGTAAGTTAGTTTGATATTTTGGGAAATATGCCTAAATATGTACCTGTATGATTGTATGTGACACTGAATTGACAATATGTAGCCAGAGCTAAGCTTTTAGCTTAGTTTAGCTTAGCACAAATACTGGAAATAGGAGTAAATAGCTAGCCTGGCTCCATGCAAAGGTAACAAAATCTACCAAACAGCACCTCTAAAACTCACGAATTAGCATGTTGTATCTCAACACAACACTTAAACTGGCTAACGTTAGCTAAAGCTAGCAGATTTTAGCATCGTTTTGCGGACTTTGATTGTGTTACTGTTTCCAAAAATTAGTTATAGTTTGATATTTTGTGACATGTACTTGTGTGTGCAGTAAATATCACTGATTGTGACAATTCGTTTCAACTGATTTGAAAATATGTAGCTAGAGTTAAGCTTGTTAGCTTAGCTTAGCTTAGCACAAAGACTGGAATTAGAGGGAAACGACCCGTTTGGCTCCATCCAAAGGCAACAAAATCCACCAAAACAGCACCATTAAAACTTTACATTTGTTTTTTATAATAATTTTATAATGATTTTGTGCGTAAAATTTTAGAAAACTGTGAAAAATATTAATTTTAATGTCCTTTAAACAACGTTTAAGTATTCTGTGTACTGTTAAATCTGATGAAGAAAATCGTTGTAGAGTTTAGCGTCTATGATACTTTTTGTGCAGTATTTGTAGTGCAGTAATTGTAGTATTTTATGGCACCTTCAGTTACTTTCTGATACTTAATGTTTGAACTGTAGTACATGGTGATATTTCGAGGTTTGTTTCGTAGTACAGTGAGTGATACTTTGTCTGTTTGTGGTACTTTTGTTGTTACAGCGACGATCTGTCTGTGCAGTAAATATTTCACTATGATTGTACGTGACATGTAAATTGACAACATGTATCCTTGGTTAAGCCTGTGTGTTTTTCTTTCTGTTTTTCCCCCCTTAAACTGTCAAACTGTCATTGTCACCCTTCCATATGCTTTAATATGTAAATAGTAGTTCTTTTGCTATCGTGACAGTCACATGAAACACCTTTAATGATAAGAAGTCGAGCATCTTCGCTGGTTTCTAAGCCGATTGTCTTGGCTGTATCTCTCCCTCGCCGGCTGCTCCCGGTTGGTTTCGGCTCTCCACAGATGGGATTTGATTGATTGATGGAGCGTTTTCCATTTTCTTTTTGCTTCAAACTGCCCTCCAATAATGTTGTCTGTCATCTGTCATTGTCTGCCATCGCGGCTTCGTCGTCAGCCTCACAGCTGGTTACACGATTCTTGGCTCGCCTGACAGCGTGATGCAACGAGTGCATCACGCTGCTCTGGCTGTGTGTCATATTTTATATGTTAAAAAGCTTCTTCCACCTCTGGAGTGCTGCAGATATAAATAACAGCTCCCTGTAATGACACTGAAGCAGCACAAACACTCGACCTGCTGAGTGTACGAACACTCACTGTCTGACAACATCTGTAATGACTCTGAGGTCTACGTGTCGTCATGACAGAAGAATCTTTGGTCAGAAAGTATTCGCTGCATAGTCATCTGTTGCCCACTCGTGTCTGTGCGCTCTGTATTTAACCTCACTGTGGTTCCCACATGCAGCTGCTGTGCTCAGTTCGATATTAGTCATGGGTTTTTGCTAAAATGGAAAATGACACTTGCCTGGTGGAGTGTGCATCAACCCTCCTCTTCAGATTGAGGTTCATTTTCCTGTCAGAGGTTGTTGAACCTTCCAGAGTTCACGTCCACGTTGAAATCTGTGTTTACCCTCCGCAGACACATACAGACCTATAGGCTGAAGCTTATAAGAGGCCCATAGGGTCTCTGCACAATAGCCGGTCTCTCCGCCCGTCGGAGGGCGGAGGTCTTCAGGGTAAGGTAAGCACTGGGGGTGTTGTGGAAGGGAAATGAAAAGGAAATGAGAAGATTTGAGTCTTTGCGTCCTTTCACTCATCAGTCTTTCTCTCTCTGAGCGTCGTCTTACTTTCTTTACCCTGCCAGAACTTTCCTGACCCGATCAAAGTCCAGATCAAGAGTATCTGGTTTCATCAAGACGGGAAACGTTGCTCAGAATCAGTCAGAAAAAGATGCACAAGTTTATTTTTGGGCAAAGCTGTAATCGATGTTAGAGGTCGTGATGATCCCACAGAGAGTTTTCACCCAAATCTGCAGATCGTTCAGCGCTTCGGCGACTTTTTAGCGTCATTTTCAGCCCCAGCAGGCAGCAGGCTTTCTTAAACGGCTCTAAAACAGCAACAATAGTGAACAGAGTGCAGCTTTTAGCTGCTGACGAGACAGATGTTTCCTTCAGGAGCTGGTAGGGACCCAAAATGGAGCAAAAAGAGTGAATATTGGGACCAGAAGCAGTCAAAAAAAGATGGAAAGTTCAGTTTTTGGCAAGGTTAAAAACACTATTCTCGTAGAGGTCATTCATTGTGATAATCCCACAGAGAATTGTCACCCAAATTGGCAGTTTCTTCAACTCTACGAAGAATTTCAGTTAATTTTTTTGCGTTTTTCAGCCCCAGCAGACGGCAGGTTTACTTGAAAAACAGCTCCTGGTGAACATAGTGCAGCTTTTAGCTGCTAACGAGACAGATGTCTCCCTCAGGAGCTGGTAGGGACCCAAAATGGAGCAAAAAGAGAGTCAATATTGGTGGCCAAATCACTCCACGTTGGGTAAATATCAGTTATTGTAGCTATAAATTGTTTTCAGATGACTAACAGTGTCTTCTCTCTTCCCCTGCAGGGTTTCACCTCAGCGGCACAGTAAGAGAACCTGCCACGTCGTCGGAGCCCGAGCTGGTCTGCAACGTGAGCGTGAGCTTCGACCGCTGCAAAATCACCGCGGTGACGTGCAGCTGCGGCAACAAGGACATCTTCTACTGCGCCCACGTGGTGGCGCTCTCGCTGTACCGAGTACGGAAGCCCGAGCAGGTCAAACTGCGCCTGCCCATCTCAGAGACTCTTTTCCAGATGAACAGAGATCAGCTGCAGAAGTTCGTTCAGTACCTGATCACGGTGCATCACACCGAGGTGCTGCCGACGGCGCAGAAGCTGGCCGACGAAATCCTGTCGCAGAACTCCGAGATCAACCAGGTCCATGGTGAGTTCAGGGGCTTCGAGGACCGTCGTTATTTGTCATTTTGGTGGTCTGTAAATCAGCTCGGCTAAAGTTTAGACGCCAACAAACAAACAACAGCGACTGCAGCTACCTGTGTCAGATTTCCTCCATCTCACATCGGTGGAGGTCCAGCTGGAGGCTGCAGTGACACACACACACACACATGCAGAACACACTGCAGTTTGTAAGTTTGTTGTGCTGCTGGAAATGACGTCCTGACAGTGTGTCCACTTTATTAGGTACACCTGTACAACTTTTCTGAATGTTGACACAGTCAGAGTTCAACAGTCTGTTGTCATAGTTAAATTATGTAAGTATGGAGGACAAAAGCACGACTCGACATAATGTGGACCAGTAGACTCCTTTAAGTCTGACCTCATAAACACGTTTTAATATGAACTTTATAAAGATAAAAGTGGCAGAGCTTGTAGTGAGTGTACATGAACAGTTTAAGTGTTTTAAGAGTGTTGAAGCACATCTGGACATTAAAAGTAAACCATAGAATATTATTTATTAGCTGATGTGTTATTAAAAGTTGCCACCTCTCAGAGTGAACTTGATGAAGTCGAGGCCAGGACGATGATTTCTGTGACGGTGAAATCGTCCGTCATGTCAGGAGGGAAGAAAAAGAAACAAACGTTTGTTTCCTCCTCAAAGATGACGACACGGTGATGTCACTGCTGATAATGTTATTAAATGTTATTAATAATAAATCACGTTGTTCAGGTCGGCTACAGAAACATCTGTGATACAGTTTGATGGATGTGATGGAGGCCGAGTCGAGCACATGAAGAAGAGTTTCTCCAACATTCAGTTCTTCTTCTTTACATTTACTGTATATAATATTTAATATTTCAGGTGTACGTGTTGTACTTTTACACGACAATACTTCTGGATCAGTGCTGGATGTGCTTTAATATATTTGTGACATTTAGAGGATCAGTGATACTTGCAGGTCATTTCTAGTCTCTGTTGGTGCACGCAGATTATTTCTGTTATTCATTAATGCACTGATTATTTTCTCTGTGAATCATTTTGTCCAGAAAATGTTAAAAAACTGTGAAAAATATTAATTTGAATGTCCCATAAACATGTAAACGTGACGTGTCTGAATTGTCCAAAATCACAAAGTATTCTGCTACTGTTAAATTTCCTTCATAGTTTGAGTACTTTGATACTTAATGTTTGAACTGTAGTACATGGTGATACTTAGAGGTTTGTTTTGTAGTACAGTGAGTGATACTTTGTCTGTTTGTGGTACTTTTGTTGGTACAGCGACTTCAGTCCAATTTGTGTTCAGTCATTTAACGATCTGTCTGTCTCTCTGTCTGTCTGTCTCTGTCTGTCTGTCCTCGCTGGTTATTGTTGCTGATTTTGCAGAGTTTATGGTATTGATCTCTGCAGTAATGTATTAATGAACGATATGCTGACGCAGCCATATTCAAGTACTCTACTTAAGTACAGGTTTGAGGTACTTTACTCGAGTATTTGTACACGCTGAGCACTTCTTTCTCGGCTCAATTCAATAAACTAATAAATGAGAATTAACTTGACTGATTTCTTTTGTCAGGAGCTCCTGATCCGACGGCGGGCGCCAGCGTGGACGACGAGAACTGCTGGCATCTGGACGAGGAACAGGTTCAGGAACAGGTCAAGCTCTTTCTCTCCCAGGGCGGGTACCACGGCTCGGGAAAGCAGCTCAACTTACTGTTCAGCAAGGTAACACAATCATCATCACCCAACGAACACCGATCATAGCCGCCGCACCACGCCGGCCTGTACGGGTTTACCCACAATGCCTGTGTGTCTCTGCAGGTGAGAGAGATGCTGAAGATGAGGGACTCCAACGGCGCTCGCATGTTGACGCTGATCACAGAGCAGTTCATGGGCGACCCCCGGCTGGCGCTGTGGAGGCAACAAGGGACGACCATGACGGACAAATACAGGCAGCTGTGGGACGAACTCGGTACACAAACACACACATGAACACACACACACACATGAACAGCTGATCACCATGTGTTACCGCAGCACACGTTCACGTTAAAAACCTCTAAATAACAATAAAAGTCAAAAATCATCTGTTTTCTCTGAGTCCAGACGTGAAGACGTTAAAGTACAGTCTTCATTCCATCCACGGCTAATTATCTGATAATTATTATTTATCTCGCAGCTTTAATTGAGACCTTTTGGCTCGACTTCAGACTGAAACACCTCAGCTCACGCTCTCTCAGCTGTTTGTGACACAAGCCTTCTTGTTTTATACAGATTTTAAAGTGAGGCATCTTAAATCGTTACGTTGAAACGTCTCTGTAACGTTGTTGTTCAGGTTCGTTCTCCACGCGGCTTCACACCCGGACAGGAGCGCTTCAGAGGCGTCAGACTTTGTTAACTTGCTCAGATTTTGTCATTTTGTGCTTCAACCATGAGTAAACATGTAGCTGTAGTTGAATTGTTTCCCTTTTGTCTGTTTTTTTTAAGTTTGCACAAGTGTGTTTTATTTTGAAAATCAACCGGGTTCTCTGTCGTTTCTGACTTCCTGTCAGCTCGAGCTGCTCTCTGCAGATTAACGCGGTAAAACACGTTAATTACGTGTCATATTTAATCACAGTTG
Organism: Sciaenops ocellatus; assembly: GCA_033000465.1. Taxonomy (NCBI): domain Eukaryota; kingdom Metazoa; phylum Chordata; class Actinopteri; family Sciaenidae; genus Sciaenops; species Sciaenops ocellatus. Next base: position 24,269,407 of record CP136874.1, on the reverse strand, counting down.
AAGCAGATAAACAAAAAAAAAAAAAGACCGAACACGGACTTTATCGACCTTTAAAGGAAATGTGTCTCCGCAGTCTGAAATACAAAGATACACACACACGTTATAAACACATCAGACATGTTATAAACACATCACACATGTTATCAACACATCAGACATGTTATAAACACATCACACATGTTAAAACACATCAGACATGTTATAAACACATCACACATGTTATAACACATCACACATGTTATAACACATCAGACATGTTACAAACACATCACACATGTTATAAACACATCACACATGTTACAAACACATCACACATGTTATAAACACATCACACATGTTATAAACACATCACACATGTTACAAACACATCACACATGTTATAAACACATCACACATGTTACAAACACATCACACATGTTATAAACACATCACACATGTTATAAACACATCACACATGTTACAAACACATCACACATGTTATAACACATCAGACATGTTATAAACACATCACACATGTTATAAACACATCACACATGTTATAAACACATCACACATGTTACAAACACATCACACATGTTATAAACACATCAGACATGTTATAAACACATCAGACATGTTATAAACACATCAGACATGTTATAACACATCACACATGTTATAAACACATCACACATGTTATAAACACATCAGATATGTTATAAACACATCACACATGTTATAAACACATCACACATGTTACAAACACATCACACATGTTATAAACACATCACACATGTTACAAACACATCACACATGTTATAAACACATCAGACATGTTATAAACACATCAGACATGTTATAAACACATCAGACATGTTATAACACATCACACATGTTATAAACACATCACACATGTTATAAACACATCAGATATGTTATAAACACATCAGACATGTTATAAACACATCAGACATGTTATAAACACATCAGACATGTTATAACACATCACACATGTTATAAACACATCACACATGTTATAAACACATCAGATATGTTATAAACACATCACACATGTTATAACACATCACACATGTTACAAACACATCACACATGTTACAAACACGTCACACATGTTATAAACACATCAGATATGTACGCAGCATCTGAACAAAGACGATCAGAGCTGAGTAAATAATAAAAGCACACGTGTCCTGTTCGTGTTGTTTCACAGGTTCGAGCTCTCAAAGACAAAAGAAACCAGATAAAGTCATGAACGAGCCGTGATGCAACATGTAAATAACAACACGCCTGCAGCGTGTTCACCTTCATCCTCGTGTTTTTGTTTCTCTTGCTTGGCGTTTCGTCACTCACGTCTGACATCACTCTGCTCGGCGCTCTGTTTTCCCTCCTCGTTGTTGTCCTTGAAGCAGCCTTAACAAAGAGACGGAGGATAAAGCCTCCTCCTCCTCCTGCTCCTCCTGTCCCCTCCCCCCATCCTCAGCCTCCCTCCCCCACCTCACCTCCTCTCTCCTCTCCTCCCTCCTTCTCACTTCACTTCCTTTCTTTTCTCCTTTTTGTCATCTGTTATTTATCCCTCAACGTGTTCAAGCGATGAAGGTGATCGGCAACGACTCGTCGATCGTCAGAGAATGAATTTAAAAAAAAACACCAAAAAAAAAATTCAGATTTTCTTTGTTTCTGTCGCCGTTAACAGAATCTGTCAGACGAAATGAGACAAACAAAGAAAACAATCAAATGAACTCACAATGAAAATAATCGAATCTTTTATTTGAGGTCACACGGGACAAAAATATCAGCAGTAATCTGACTGGGAACTCGTTTATGTTTTATTTTATTTTTCTATGAATAATCAGATTAAAACTACAAATTTCAGCTGATTTTCCTCAATTTTCCTGTTGAAATGTCAAAATATTTTCTAGTTTCAGCTTCTCAGATGTGAGAATTTGATCCAACATGACAGAAAGATTAAAATATTATCCCATAATATAATACGACTCAATCTGCTGTCATATTTAATCTCATCATCTAAAAAAAAAAGAATAAAATAAAATAATAATAATTAAAAAGATTAAAAATTAATAATCTATAAACAGATTTTCTATTTTTGACTATCTATATATTTTATTTTGCTTTTTAAAGGTCCAGAAACAGTTTAAGATCCAGAAAAATAACTAAATAAATGATGTAACATTAAAATATATAAATAAAGTTAAATTAAAAGACAGATTAACTTAAAAATATGAACCTCGATAAAACATCAAACTACTTTTACGTCATAAAACAGTTAATCAGCAGATATTTAATGTTAAAATGATAAAATATTTTAAAGTTTCAGCTTCTTAAATGTGAAAATTTTGATCTCATGTGATGTAAAATTCATGTTTTAGAGTGAAAACAGGACAAAGAGTCAAAGTTTTGAGACCAAACGATGAATCGATAACGAAGATAAAGGTTCATCTGAGTGTGTGAGTGTGTGTGTGTGTGTGTGTGTGTGTGTGTGTGTGTGTGTGTGTGAGTGTGTGTGTGTGAGTGTCAGTGTGTGTTGTAACCTGTGGATGTCCCTGCAGGCGCCCTGTGGATGTGCATCGTGTTGAATCCTCACTACAAACCCGAGCAGAAAGGCTTCTGGCTCCGTCAGCTCCGCCGGTGGAACGGCGTGGACGTCTGCCCCTTGGAGGACGGTAACCATGGCAGCGAGCTGACCAATCTGACCAACGCTCTGCCCCAGGGTCCTCCTGGAAACCCAGGTGAGATGACACCCTCCTCCTCCTCCTGCTCCTCCTCTTGTATTAACGGTTGAGTCCTCTCTCCGCCCTCCCCCTCTCTCTTTTAATCAACTCTCCTGCCTTCAATCTCGCCGCCCGCGAGCCTTATTACCTTTTTAGTGTGGCTAATAGAATGAGCCTAATAACACAGTCGAGGTCCTGCAGCTTTCTTTCCACTAAATCAGAGAAAATTCAGACACATGAACGTTTTCTATCAGCCGCTAATAAAACTGTTTCGAATGAGGAGACGGGCACCGTTATTACTGCTGCTGTTTTCTCCGTAATGGCTCCGCGTTCGACATTTTTCAATCCTGATACGGTGACGGGTTTTAAAAGTCACCGTGGAGCCTCCAAGAGGGAATCAAGACCGACAGTACAACATGTTAATATGAATGTTTTTATCTTTGTGCTATGAGTTTTATTTATAAATGTAAGAACTACATTTCCCATGATGATCTGGAGCTCGTTTTTAGTCGATATTCGTGCATAAATTTGGCAGATTAGCACCTTTAATTAGCTTTTAGTGACTCCTGTTTGCACTGACAGTGTAAAGACTGACACAAGAAGCTCAGTGTGGTCGCTCTGGACGGTGACGCCTGGTCGCTCAAGCAAGCAATCTGTAACGACACCCACCTGTCAATCAAAGCGTCCACGCTCTTAATTCTGCATAACTTTAAGCCTTAATATAATTTGCATATCGTGTGTGCATGTTCACCTCATGACGAGCTCGTTAAGAGCTGCTGACTGATGACGAAGAAGCTGTCAGACAGCATCATCGAGGGCTGCAGAAGCAGAGGCTCGTATCACATCAGATGATGAAACTCACCGCTGTCCTCTTGATGATGTCGTGGAGGTTTCCTGTAAATCTTCTGTAACGTCCAAATAATGAATGAAGCCGACATACTTCACACTTCACGTCTTTAAAGAGGCTGAAGGCCACACTACCCCGGATGACTTTGAAAAACTTCAAATTGTGACGATTCTTTTGAGAAGTTGTGCTTTTATTCTGTGATTTTATTGATGTTTGCTTGCGATGCACGTCACAGATGTAGATATCGTTGGAAAGCTTCAAACCTGCTGAATTTATAAATATCTGTATCGTGTCTGTGCGTTCATGTTTGACTGAGTTACGACTCCGAGAAGGAGTGCACGTTTTGGCACAAGTCACATGCACCTGTGTCTTTCACCTCACGCCTCACACGCGTCTTGTGTCTCTCTCGTAGATTCGCTGACTCGGCCTCACCGGACGGTGTTCACGCGAGCGATCGAGGCCTGCGACCTGCACTGGCAGGACCCCCACCTGCAGCACATCATCACCGAGGACCACTACACCAGCTACTGTTACCACGACAACCTCGACAGCTCCCTGTTCGACGCCCGAGGGTGGCCGCTGTGGCATGGTAAGAGAGAGAACGAAAGGCGATGCTCAGAGTTTAATTAATAAGAACAAAAAAACAGATGGAGGACGCTGAAATATGTTTTTTGTTTTTGCAGAACATGTCCCGACTGCGTGCGCCCGAGTGGACGCCCTCCGATCACATGGTTACCCAAAGGAAGCACTCAGGCTGGCCATCTCCATCGTCAACACACTGCGGAGGCAACAGCAGAAACAGATGGAGTTCTTCAGGACTCACAAGAAAGGTCAGTTTGTCCTGATGCAGTCTCACTCATGAAACAGTTGAAGGCCGATTTAGAAAGAAAAGCCTGAATCTGGCGAGGAAAACTTGTTTTATACAACGAGAACTCAGCACTAAACTGCATAGAAACAACAAATGTTGCTGAAAAAGGTTGAAGGTTAAAGTTGGAGCTTAAAACGGACGCATTCTTTCACAAAAATACCTTTTTTAAGATGTTTTTTAGGGGATAAAACAACAAAAATGAAGGAAAACATCAAATAAATCACAGTGACAGTAACAAAATATACAAACCAGACTTGTATTACATGTTTTCTGCTTCGTAACACCTTTGTTGAGCATTTCGTCGGCAGTCAGGAGACGTTTTACTTCGATAAACTGTTGTTGAGTTGATTGAGCTGCAGCTACAGCAGCTAGATGGACTTATAATGTAGCCAAAACTTAATTTAATTAATGTTTAATTGTTTAATTTTCTGCCATTTATCAGGTCCAGGTTATATTAATTGATTAATTAGGGATTACTGTTGTATACAGGAGGAAAACATGTGATTTAAATGTCAATAAATGTATGTACCTAACTAATAATTGTAAGTTTTGTTGTAAATGCTGGTTTACTGTCGTTCTTCAGTCGTAAATCAAACATATAACTGAACAGTTTGTGTGTTTGTGTTGCCACAGAGTTGCTCCATAAAGGCATCACGTCGGTCACAAACCTGGAGGGTTGGGTGGGTCACCCTCTGGACCCGATCGGCACTCTGTTCAGCACCCTGATGGAGACGGGACGGGCCAGTGAGGATGGAGCGACAGCCCTGCTCGACTTCTCCGGTACAGACAAAGAGACATTATGAGATTAATACTGATGCATCGATGTGTGGTCGGCAGGATTTCACTGTTTTACTGTCGGAGGGTCCCAACATGAATCTGAGGCACCTTGAGACATACAAATCTACATTTAGATGAAACTTTTTCACTTTGGTGAAACTGAAACAACTAATTCAACAATATCACGAGAGGGAGTGCTGTTATACTGAATATCAGCACAGCCGTGCTGATATTCAGTATAACAGCACTCCCTGATGTGCTGATATTCAGTATAACAGCACTCCCTCTCGTATAACAGCACGACCTTGAGTGCTAAGAGTTTGTTACAATCTACAATGACGATTGTTAACAACGATTGTTAATGTAACAGCCGTTAGACCACCTGTGTTGCGGAGTGATACGTGTCCCAGTGCGGTTATTCTCTATATCCGCACTCATGGAATGACTCTTGTCCAATCAGATTTGAAGGTTTGAAGCCCCCCTAGGTTTTTATCGTGTTTTTAATGTTAATTTTAAATGTGAAAAGTAACTACAGCTCCAAAAAAAACCTGCAGTACAGTAAAAGAAAGAACAATTTTATCAAGTATAAAGTAACAAAACATGGAAATACTTACATAAAATACTCATAGTAGACAAACACTCATTTTCCTGAGAGTGATTCAAACATTTACTCACGGCCGTGCTGTTATACTGAATATCAGCACGGCCGTGAGTGCTAAGAGTCCAGTTTGTTACGATCTACGATGACGATTGTTAACGACGGTCGTTAGACCACCTGTGCTGCAGAGCGTTACGTGTCCCAGTGCGGTTATTCTCTATATCAGCACTCATTGAACAACTCTCGTCCAATCAGATTTGAAGGTTTGAAGCCCCAGGTTTTTATCATGTTTTATTTTATAAACTTATCGTGTTTTTAATGTTAATTTTAAATGTGAAAAGTAACTAGAGCTCTAAAAAAACAGCAGTAAAGTAAAAGAAAGAACAATTTTATTCAGTATAAAGTAGCAAAACATGGAAATACTCACATAAAATACTCTCTAAATATACAGTACTAGAGTAGATGTACTTGTACTGTCACATACAGTAGACAAACACTCGATTCAAACATTTACTCTGCAGTGATTGCGTCTTCCTGTCGGAGCTTCGGGCCCTCGGGTTGCAATCAGCAGCGGTGACACCAGACGTGCTGATTGGCCTCCAGTCATCCTCCAATAACATCTCATGAATAAGAAATGCGGCAGGAAAAACACTCCAATTAAAATGCATTAATTATGCAGAGGGGAGCGCTCAGCTAGACGAATTTTCAATGTACTTCAGCCAGAAAGGACGAACACGTCGAGTTTGTTTCTGTTCCAGAGTGGATGAAACACCGAGCGGGAAAAGTTGTGAAAGTTTTCAATTAAGACTTTGAGCACTCTGCTATTTATATATATATATATATATATATATATATATATATATATATATATATATATATATATATATATATATATATATATATATATATATATATATATAAGAGTGTGTGTGTGTGTGTGTGTGTGTGTATTCATTAGGGACTGTTAACCCTCCTGGGATGAACTGTGAGGTCTGCCAAGACATCATTAAGCCATTAAAACACATGATTACCGTCCTCAGGAGGGTTCACGCTCTGCAAAAGAACAAATAGATCAATACGTTTATCAATACTCGGCCCAAAGGGAGCATCTTCCTCCCTAAAGCATCACTCACCCTCTCACCCTCTCACCCTCCCCCCTCTCTCAGGCTCGCCGGGTTCAGGTCGGAGGACGGCGGAGCTTCCCATTTCCCCAGCGGCGGCACAGCGTTTCCTGGAGGACGGCGAGTCGTTTGTGTCGCTCGCCGTGGAGACGGCTCTGATCGGTTTAGGGCAGCAGAGGGTGATGCCGGACGGCCTTTACGCCCAGGAGAAAGTGTGTCGCAACGAAGAGCAGCTATTGGCCAGGCTCCAGGAAGTGGATTTAGACGACACACTGGTGAAGATCTTCCGGAAACAAGCCGTCTTCCTGCTCGAGGGTGAGTCAGACGCTCTGATTGGCTGATTTTATTTGTTTTATATGAAGTTCATTTGAGTATTTTTGGGTTAAAATAACAAATCTGAAGACGTCACCAGGAGGACTTTCACTGTTTTTATTGGACTTATGTGTCATAATAATTTCTTTAGACACTTTCCTCGACTAGAAGGAAACTTTAAAATCCTGAAAACAAACTATTATATTAATTCAATACTTTATTAATTAACTATTAAACCTGTGAAAGAGAGTTTTTAGTTACAAACAGTAAACAACCCTTCGGGTGGTGAGAGCCTGGCTAGCTGTTTCCCTTTGTTTCCAGACTTTATGCTAAGCTAAGCTAACATGTATATGAAATATAATATATCATATTTACTGTACATACAGAAGTTGTTTTGGTGGTTTTCTGAACAAACTCTTCGTCAGAAACTGTCAAACTGTTCCTTTAAACGTTTCCGTCCATGACTTATCCGCTCACAGGAAGATTCACATTTCACACCTCGAACCACAACTTTCCCTCCCCGCCTCTTTGTGCTTTAATTGTCTGTTACGTTAAGTGTGTGTGTGTGTTTGTGTGTGTGTGTGTGTGTGTGTGTGGTGTTGTGTTACTCTGTGTACTTAAGTGTGCGTCCTGTGTGTGCGTTAGTGTACATTTACACTGACTGTTTGTACTTCTGTACTCACAGTTGTGTGAGTGTATTGTTTGCATTGTCAGTGTGTTTGCTGACGTTGTGTGAATGTGTGTGTATGCAGTGGGGTATAATAAGCCTGTGTGTGTGTGTGTGTGTGTGTGTGTGTGTGTGTGTGTGTGTGTGTGTGTGTGTGTGTGGAAGATGTGGCCCTCTCACTTCTAACCCACTAATGATAGAGCTACTCACACGTCGGTCCTGCTAACTCTGGCTGTGATTATAAAGTGGAGGAAGTGAGTGTTGTTATCTCATCAAGATGATGAGTTACCACAAAGTTTATCTTTTGTCGTCTTAGTTTAGTTTCTTATCATCAGTAAACAGCATGAAAAGACCAAAACAGACAAACTGTTTTTAGCCTCTGATGTTCGATGATATACGTCCACTCTTTGCCTCCTTTTCTTACATCTCCAGTTCACTCTTAGTCATTGTAATCTGACCGGTGTGCAGACAATAGAAAGTAATACTAGCACCAAATGTAGATTAATCTGTCGCTGAAAATAGTCCCCGGCTAATGCACCATTTAGTAGAAATTAAAGGAACCAACGGGCTTTGAGACAGAGTAGGAAACTCTCTGAAACTGAGCGAGTGAAGTGCTAAAAACTGCAGTTCCTCAAACGTCCACTTGAGGCTGGCTCCAGAAGTGAGTCAACTATACATATAATAAACTTTTATATTAATAAAATACTCTATTAATTAGCAATAAAGCCTGCAAAAAAGTTTCTAGTTGTTCCTCTCAAATACGATCAGTAAAACAACCTCTGGGTGGTTAGAGCTAGGCTAGCTGTTTCCCTTTGTTTCCAGTCTTTATGCTAAGCTAATTTGAACAGGTGAGTTGTATAAAAATTCACCCTCAGTACAGTTGTCATGAACGGGGAAATTAGCTATAGAGACCAAAACTGTTTTTTGTACCAGGCTGTAAACATGTTTATTTCTGCTGTGAAGTTGGACATTTTAACATGGGGACTTATGGAGACTGACTCACTTCTGGAGCCAGCCTCAAGTGGACGACAAGAGGAACTGCAAGTTTTTTGACACCAGCAGTCACTTCACTGAACCCTGGCTCCAGATTGTCTGATCCAATCGGAGCGTATCACTTCCTGTTATCGATGCTGGCGTGTTTTTCTGACGAACAATGGCGGAGAGGAAGAAGTGGTCCAAAGCGCGGCGTCACAGCTGTAAACGACGTGCTGAAACGTTTCTGTACCTGCCTGGAATTTAAGCTCATGTTGTCTTTGTCCTGTTTGACACTGAACTGATATCCAACAGAGCGGCACGTCCGTTACCGGGGGTCAGTATGTTACGTGTTAATGCTTCAGGATGTTCTGTGGGGGCTTGTATCGTCATCCTGACCCCCGGCTGAGTCAAACTGTTCAGATCATATCAGACGTGGTGGTGACTTCATCAGGCTGGGAGATTATCTCATCCACAAGGTCGCTGTCGTGTTTTTACATCCGTCTGCCTTCAGGTCGACTTTAAACAGTTCTTTTCTGTTTCCTCCTGCAGCTGGTCCTTACAGTGGTCTGGGGGAGTTACTCTACAGAGAAAGCGTCCCCATGCACACCTTTGCCAAGTATCTGTTCACCTCCCTGCTACCTCATGACGCCGAACTGGCGTACAAAATTGCACTGAGGGCCATGCGGTGAGTAAAGCTGCTGACCGAAGAAGTCTGATTTGAATGAATGTACATTGATATATTTATTATTTATTATCTTTCATGTCTTTTGCACAAAGATCGTCAACTTAATTATCTGTGAAACACGTCGAAAGAGTTTTTAGTTGTTGAGGAAGTTCCTCTCGAATACGCTCAATAAAACAACCTTTATGTAACGTAGTAAAAGAGTTTAAAAGCTGTCGTACAATGACAGTTTTTATATTTTCAAAGTTCATTCATCCCGACTGAATAAATAAATAAACTGCTAAACTTTTTGCACAAAGCTTTTAAGCTAATAAGAATTAAACGTCCGACTAATCAAGACTCGATATGACAGATATCGTAAAACAGGCGGCAGAATTTTGTCTGTTACAACGTTAGACATGAAGTCTGTTAACAACAACAAACGACCGACACCCACTACGACACCAAGTACAAAGTCAAAGCTAACTTTACTGCAGCGTCTAACAAACTGAGCTAACATTAGCTAACAGCAGCTAACAACTCAGCTAACAGCAGCTAACAAACTGAGCTAACATTAGCGAACAGCAGCTAACAAACTGAGCTAACAGCATCTAACAAACTGAGCTAACATTAGCTAACAGCGTCTAACAAACTGAGCTAACATTAGCTAACAGCAGCTAACAACTCAGCTAACAGCAGCTAGCAAACTGAGCTAACATTAGCGAACAGCAGCTAACAAACTGAGCTAACATTAGCTAACAGCGGCTACAGTTGGCAGCAGTTTACTTCACTGTCCATCAGGAAACTCTAATTTATTTGATTTTCTGTTAGTTTATGAGAGAAAAGTGTCATTTTTAGGCAGTTTGAGTTTGGACGGAGGGTTTGGAGGTCACATATTGGCCTTTAAGACATAATGATGAGGAGGAAGTGAACTAAAATAAAGAGAAGAATGAGGCTGGGGGAGTTGCTGGCCTGGATTGGATTGGACTAAATGTAATCGTCTCCCTCTGCTTTGGTTTGTGTGTGATGGATTCAGAGATGGAGAGAGAGAGGGGCAGATTTAGGAGCTATCTGGGGCACCGTTTAATGACAAAAACCTCCTTTTCGCTGAAATATTCACTAAATAATTCAACACAGCCGAAATCGAGTTTTATAAAAATGTGTGAATAATAAATACATGCTGTTGGTTTCCTCCCCTGACCGCCACGGGTCTTACGAAGCGCCCAAATTAAACTCCCTTTGATTTTTATGATATGTAAATGTGAAATTACAGCGGAGGAACATTAGAGGACAGAAACGTGGAATCACAGCAGCTGTAACAGGATGAAACAGCAGTGTGTTCGGGTTTAAACTCGGCGTTCATGGCCCGAGGAGGGAAAAAAAACAAACTATTGATCGACGCTATAAAAGGAACATCGCGCCTCGATACCTTCCTTTATGAAACTGACAGCTCCCGCGTGTCTCAACAAAGAACTCATGATAAAGTTTGTCTCTGTGCTCAGGTTGCCGGTCCTGGAGTCCACGGCCCCCTCCGGTGACTTGTCTCGGCCTCACCATATAGTGTCGGTGGTGCCCAACCGCCTCCCTCGCTGGTTCACCCTCAGCCACATAGAGACCCAACAGTGTGAACTGGCCTCCACCATGCTCACTGCTGCTAAAGGTAAACACAGATACATATATATATTTTTATATTTATATATGGACGGAGGCAATGTGCTGTTTTTAGGTAGCAGTGGGCTGACTTCTGGTGATGCAAACACAGAAATAAAGTTTAAAATGATCAATTTCAGCACAAACTTTAATAAAACACCAAATGGGGAGAATGTAATCAGGATGCAATAGGAAGTAGCTGTAATCTGTTACATTACAACACTTCATGAGCTAATCTTACAGCTGTCAGTTCATTATAAGTGATAAAAGTTTAATTTTAGGTGGAATTTTTGCCATTTTTTTAGTCTTCTAAAGCAAAACGTTTGACCCTCCAGCCCTGAGAATGGATTGGAATGGAAAATTAAGTGTTCCAGACTGAATTTATTCAATGAAAAGCAAGCTTTTATTTTGAAAGAGCTGCTAAAAATGTCTGTTTCCGCATTTTATTTTCCAAGGTTTCATCGTTCTGTTGCCTTATACGTAAAAGTTTATTTTATTTGCTGCTTATTTGCTGAAGTTGGACATTTTAACATGGGGACTTATGGAGACTGACTCACTTCTGGAGCCAGCCTCAAGTGGACGTTTGAGGAACTGCAGTTTTTGGTACAAGCTTCAATTAACCACCATGGAGGTTGCTGCGTTGGTTGTTGATGTAACTGAACGCCTCCTCCTTCCTCGTGTTGACCAACTTTTATAGAACCTTTCCTGTCCTAAACAATAAAAGCTTTTCCAGTCGCTGCTTCACAATAAAACCCTGTGGAAAGTTGTCATTGTGAAGCAGAAGCAGGACGAAGTGTTGGGTTTGCATCGTTAGTAACTTAACACAGCTCTGATCCGGCTGGGAGCGATCGGTAAACAGTGACGTTACGAGCGTGAGAGTGAAACTCAACTCCAGACTGCAAACGGAGTCCTGACTCTCCGTCTGTTTGTTTCACCAGGCGACGCTCGGAAGCTGGAAACAGTGTTAGAGTCCATCCAGAAGAACATCCACTCCGCGTCGCACATCTTCAAACTGGCCCAGGATGCCTTCAAGATCGCCACGCTCATGGACAGCCTGCCGGACATCACACTGCTCAAAGTGTCCCTGGAGCTGGGTCTTCAGGTAAACACACACTGAACACACACACACACACACACACACACACATTTCACGTCACGTGTCCTGCAGATTCAAAGCTAACGTCGCGGTTTCTTTACAGGTGATGAGGATGACGCTGTCCACCTTGAACTGGCGGAGGAGGGAGATGGTGCGATGGTTGGTCACGTGCGCTACAGAGGCCGGTGAGTTAATCAACACGACGGCTCACAATGCTAACGGGCATTTACCACGTGGTATTGGAGTTAGCTCGCTAATTAATGCTAACTCAATGCTAACTTTAATGCTGACTTAAAATGTTAAATATCCACTTCCTCATTCATGATATCAGGTTATAAGATTATGCTAACATGTCCCAGGCACAACGTTAGCATCTCAACATTTAGCATCTAACACTAGTTTAAACTCTAATGCTATTAAGCACGAACGCTAGCTTAAACCCAAAAGGTTAACCCTAATGTTAGCCCATACTTTAATGCTAGCTTAAACTCAAAGGCTAACCCTAATGTTAGCCCATACTTTAATGCTAGCTTAAACTCAAAGGTTAACCCTAATGTTAGCCCATACTTTAATGCTAGCTTAAACTCAAAGGCTAACCCTAATGTTAGCCCATACTTTAATGCTAGCTTAAACTCAAAGGCTAACCCTAATGTTAGCCCATACTTTAACGCTAGCTTAAACTCAAAGGCTAACCCAAACACTAATGCTAGCCCATACATTAACGCTAGCTTAAACTCAAAGGCTAACCCAAACACTAATGCTAGCCCATACATTAACGCTAGCTTAAACTCAAAGGCTAACCCAAACACTAATGCTAGCTCATACATTAACATTAGCTTAAACTCCAGCACTAATGTTAACTTATGTTAGCTGCATAGGTAACAAAGTAAGCTAGTCAGCTGCGGTTGCAGCTCACGTTAGAGCACGCAAATGTTACGATGCCAAGTACCAGCATGTAAAAATGCACTTTTTATTGTGTTATAATGGTATAAATTATAATATTTCATTGTTCTAGAAGTTTCATTTGGAGCTTTGCCTCTGAAATGTTGTGAAAGAAGTATAAAGAAGTTTATATTGGAAATTTCTCAAGAAATATAGATGTACCTAATAAATATCCTTGAGTACAGTACTCGAGTAAATGTAGTTTACACCCTCCAGACTCCTCACATACAGAATATCTCTAAAATATGATTATTGGACTTTTGCTGTTCAGTTGGGCGAACCGGGGCAAACTTCACGAGACCTTCTTAAATGTGGATTTCAGAGAGCTCTCAGCAGGAATGACTGGCAGGGCAGTAATTATGGAAGATTGTGGGCTTTGGCTGATTAAGTGGGGCCTCATGTTTGGACTTGTGTGGCTGATTTCCCTGAAGTGGACAGGAAGCTGTGTCCGGAGGGATGGAGCTCTGTAGGGGGAAAACCCTCCAACCCTCCTCCCTGATGATTTCTTATGAATGTCGGCGGGGGGAGTGACGACAAGGAGTCCCTGTTTCTGTGAGCTTCAGTTTGAATGGACTCATTGAGAACATGCCAGTGGGTGACATAGAGCGAGGCCAGGCCATGTAATGTCAGAGAATTAGAAACAGAATATCCAATTAGATGGTAAGAAGCCATTGTAAGCCTGGTGACGTAGATTAGTCTGGAAAGTTTGAATGGAGTTCAAAGCCCTGTGGACATTTTCTTAAATACAAATACGCTGTTTTGGAAATCACATCAATCTTTCCGTGGCACGCATCCTGAAGATCTTTGGTTCCCACTAAAGACTTAAATCTTTAAAAATGGGTCACAAATATATAGTTTAATTTACTTTAATAGTTTAACTTTTAAAAAAGGGTAAGAGATTTCTTAAAACAGCTGAATACTCAAGTCTTAGAAGGTAACTGCCTATTTTGTGGTGCTATTTTGACTGTTCTGGTGTAGTTTGTTGACAAAGAATGGACAGTGTATTCGTGACGTCACCAAAAGGTTTCCAAAAAGCCGTTTTGCCGCCATGTTGGCTGTCCTGGCTAATCTAGAAATCGGCAAAAACGTGGATAATCGGTGAAGCTCAGGCGGTCTGAATGAAGCCTGGTTGCTCAAACAAGCCACCTGTAAAGACACCCACCTGTCAGTCAAAGCGTCTACACTTCTTATTCTGCATAACTTTAAGCCTTAATATAATCTGAACAGGTGAGTTGTATAAAAATTCACCCTCAGTACAGTTGTCATGAACGGGGAAATTAGCTATAGAGACCAAAACTGTTTTTTGTACCAGGCTGTAAACATGTTTATTTCTGCTGTGAAGTTGGACATTTTAACATGGGGACTTATGGAGACTGACTCACTTCTGAAGCCAGCCTCAAGTGGACGTTAGAGGAACTGCAGTTTTTTTTCAGTGCACTACTTCTCCCACAGTCTTGGTGGCTCATACACAAAAAATATGTCAAATTGTGCGTCTTGGCCTGGAGAAGTGTGCTTTGACTTTTTAAAACGATTCACCAAACGGTTTTTGAGAAAAATTACCAAAAAGGGCGGGAAAATTTAAAATGGCCGAGTGGAGAGGGAGAAAAAAGGGCGGGAAAATTTAAAATGGACGCTCATGGACGGAATGTTCGGAGCTAGAGTGGAGAGGGAGAGAAAAATCTGCCCCAAAAATAATTTTTAAACTGCTCTCACGGCCACAAATTTCACTCCACAGACATAATTTTAACATCAAATTGTAGAAAAATTTGTGCTGCTCGCTCACATTAAACTGCTGAAGCTGTCAGACTTATAGTTTTGTCTCTGTGAGCTCAGAAGTGTCAGGATCACCCACCAACTGACGCATTCACTCCCATGTTAACTGAGAGCAGAAATTTCTGGAGGGAAGCAGACGTACCAGTTTTTTACCTCGCTCTAGAGGTCACATTTTTTAACTTTAGCCACACGAATTATATATCGACGCGTTCAGCAAGATCTGAGGATGCTTATCATACGTTCCGTTCATTGATGCGACCTACCGTTTGGTCATTGCGGTCTCTTGTTCGAAGGCTTCCTCTCTCTCAGCAGTTTCAGTTGACAGTTAGCTCCATGGCCATCCACCAATCAGAGCAGAGTAACTATCGCTTGTTGCTAGGCAGAATTTCACAAGGCTGTTAATGACTGTCCATTTTGACCGTCGGCCATTTTGTCCTTTCTTTCTCATTGATTGCACCTCTCTCTCTCTGTCCAGGTGTGTTTGCGTTGGACAGCATCATGCAGAGCTGGTTCACCCTCTTCACCCCGACCGAAGCCACCAGCGTCGTGGCGAGCACGGTGATGTCCAACAGCACCATCGTCCGGCTGCACCTGGACTGCCATCAGCAGGAGAACCTGGCCAACTCCGCCCGAACCCTGGCTCTACAGTGTGCCATGAAGGACCCCCAAAACTGTGCCCTCTCAGCTTTGACGCTCTGCGAGAAGGACCACATTGCCTTCGAGACAGCCTATCAGATTGTACTGGACGCAGCCGCCACGGGAATGAACTACACGCAGCTGTTTACGATAGCACGCTACATGGAGCACCGAGGTTATCCAATGAGGGCGTACAAACTAGCGACGTTAGCCATGACTCACCTGAACCTCAGCTATAACCAAGACACGCACCCGGCCATCAACGACGTGCTCTGGGCATGCGCGCTCAGCCACTCGCTGGGGAAAAACGAACTGGCATCTGTCATCCCCCTGGTGGTGAAGAGCGTGAAATGCGCCACCGTCTTGTCGGACATTTTGCGGCGGTGCACGTTAACGACGCCGGGCCTGGTGGCGCTGCACAGTCGCAGCAGGAACTCTGGGAAGCTGATGCCCCTGGACAAGGCGCCGCTCAGGCAGCTACTGGACGCCACGATCGGGGCTTACATCAACACGACGCACTCGCGGCTGACGCACATCAGCCCGCGCCACTACAGCGAGTTCATCGAGTTCCTCAGTAAAGCCAGAGAGACGTTTTTAATGGCGCACGACGGACACATCCAGTTCACACAGTTTATAGACAACCTGAAACAGATTTACAAGGGCAAGAAGAAACTCATGATGCTCGTTCGAGAGAGGTTTGGTTGATCGACCAAATATCTCGTTTTTTTTTACTTGAGTCTCCTTTTTTTTATCCTTTCTAACTTGAAGTGAAAATCCCCCTAAAATGAGACACCAAACAAGTTTTAGGGTACAAAAGAAAACAAACACTGTAAACCGTAAAAAGCAACAGCCGGTGTCGATGTGTATAAAAAGTTTGCGGAAGGAGAGAACCGTCGAATCGTGGAAGTTTTCGTGTGTTTCCCTTTATATGTATGAAAGCGAGAGTTTTACACTGAGTATATACTGTATTGTCCAGTGGCAGAATGTCCACCTTGCACTCCTCTTTACTTCCCTCAGCCAACGTTCAGAGCCTCAAAGAGAAGACAAACGGCTTTAAACCAAATGGAGCAACTCCATCTCGAAGTGACAAGTACCTCTTTAAAACAAAACAAAGGATCCAGCTTTACTCTTCCCGCCCTCCAAAGTCCTCACCCACCCATCTGAACCAGAATTCATTCACCGCCATCTTCAGGCTGATTGCAGTGTTGTCTTTGAACATTAACAGTATGCTTATTTTGTCACAGAAACACAGAAACAAACGGTCACAGTGCTCGCTCTTTGTGTGGAAACTTGGCAACTGTCAACATACCGGTCAAAAGTTTGGACGTGTCTTCTCGTTCAGTGGTTTTTCTTTAATTTTGTCACTTTCTACATTGTCAAAACTATGAAAGAACATGTGTGGGGTTATGTGGTATTTAAAAAAAAAAAAGTGTAAACAAACCAGAACATGTTGGGTTTTCTCTCAGTCAGCTTCATGAGGTCGTCACCTGAAATGGTTTTCCCAGAGGTGCTGAGGTCTCAGTGGCGGCGTTGCCTTCACTCTGTGGTCCAACTCATCCCAAACCATCTCAACTGGGTTTAGATCAGGTGATACATCACTCTGATTCTTGGTGAAGTAGTCCTGACAGAGCCTGGAGGTGTTTTCAAGGTCACTGTCACGTTGAAAAACAAACAATGGTCCCTCTAAGAACATGGCATGCCCATGAAGTACGGTATAGTAGCCATGTTGGCCTCCACACCATCACACCTCCTCCTTTGTGCTTCAGGGTGGGAACCACACATGTAGATATCATCCGTTCACCTTGTCAAAGACGTGGCGGTTTGAACCAATGCTCCCAAATTTGGATTCATCAGACCAAAGTCCAGATTTCCACTGGTCTGATGTCCATTCCTTGTTGGTCTCCGTCAGTCGTGGTTTCTTCTCCTCTGCACATCATGATACATTCAGTGTTCTTCATATTTTCTGGACTGACTGACCCTCATGTCTTAAAGTAATGATGGACCGCTAATTGTCTTTTCTTTGTTGAGCGCTTCTTACCATAAAATGAGTTAGAACAGTAGTTGAAGGCCAACACGCCAACAAGGCCTCTGCCTTGTAATTAACCACATTTTTACTTGGTCTGGTCTCGGTCTCAGACTAAGAAGACTTTGGACTTTAGTTCAAGACCGGTCAAGACCACAACTGTGGGGATATCTCTTAGTTCACCTACAAAACAATGTCCAAAAGAACACAGCGGTATGTAGCAACCATGCTTCACCCAAAGAGATTTCGTGAATATTAGCTGTGTACTGTCTGGACTTGGTCTTGACTCAGTTCTGCAATATCTTGGTCTTGGTTTTGACTTAGTCTCAACCTCTCAAAGTTTTGGTCTTGTCTCAGTCTCGACACACTCTTGGTCTTGGTCAAAACTTGGTCTCGGTTTAGGTGCAACACTGCGAACACGACCTCGAACAACAGCTGATGGTCTCCACTGATTAACTCTTGACGAGGCACACCTGGTGTAATTAGGTGACGACCACATGAAGCTCAATGGAAGAATACTGAAGGCTGTTTTCCACCGGGCACCCAGATGTGATAAGTTTCATCGCGGCCGCTCTAGTCAATGTTTTCAAAGTCCACCGGAAGCGCTGTGGTCCGTTTCAGAAGCATCCCAACCGAGGTTAACGAAGTCTGGTGGGCTGAATGCTTCTGAAACGCTCCTGGTGAAGCTGAAGGACCAAAACAGCGTCGCCGCCGCAACGTGACGAAGACGGTTTCACCGTAAAGCAAAGCTGTCTTCGATACAAAGGTGGTTACGTTGACGCGTACCACTTAATTCTACGTGTTATTTCACAGTTTCGATGTCGTCAGTGTTCGTCTACAATGTAGAAAATATACAAACTAAAGAAAAACCGTTGAACAGGAAGGTGTCCGAACTTTGATCCGGTAACGTACATTCTCAGGGATTTCTGTAAAGAAAAAAAAAAAAAAAAAGCAAACAAAAGAGAACAAAAAGCATTTTATTGTCGTGTATATATGAAAGTATATGTCTGAATATTGAAAAAAATGTATATGTTAACTAATTTATGACAGAATATTCTATGTAAGGCACAATACTTGAAGCTGCAGTAAAAAAAATCATAAAAAAAAAAGAAACAACATATCAGAAGGACTTCTTCTTCTTCTTCTTCTTCTTCTTCATTCGCCTTGCATCGCATCAGGGGCCAGTTCCAAACAGGAGGACACGCCGGCTGCAGACATGTAATGAACTGCAGAGAAACCCGGACACGTTAAAAACATGGCAGCAGCAGCGTGTCGAGGATTGTAACAACCGCTGTGATATTCCAGTCCACAAAACGAAGCTCTGTTTTACCGCCCGGCGTCCACGCGGCCTCCTGACGTCTGGACTTTGTTCAGGACAGAAACAGTTTTTTCAGTTTGTTTTAACTCCTCACACGAGAACAGCCTTCTTCTTTCTCGCCTTGTCTTAATGCTTTAAAATAACCAAATGGGAGTTTGAACTTTACCAAACTTTATTCGTTTATACGCCAACCGACTTTTTATCGTCTTTTTTGTTGTTGAATTTTTAGCTGACCCGGCTCGGTGTGTTTCTGTGCTTTAAAAGCTCATTTCATGTTTTTTCAGTGTCGTCTCTTCGTGTCCGTAGCTCTTTTTTTTTTTTTTTTTTTTTGTTTTGTTTATTTATTACATTAGGTAAATGATTGTACGACATGTCGACATGCTCATGAAGGTGAAACTTAAGATTTGATACACTGATCGATTTATTTATGTAATTAAAAAAATCACTGTTTTATAAACTTGTTAATGAATCAACATTTTGTTTCAATTAAATTCGTTTTTGTTTTTTTGAGAAGACGACGTCCTTGTGTTTATTTAATCTGAGCTTTTTCCAGAGCTTTCAACAATTCACAGCCTACAACTACCTTACAGTTAGCCTACAGTTAGCCTACAACTACCTTACAGTTAGCCTACAATTAGCCTACAACTACCTTACAGTTAGCCTACACCTACCTTACAGTTAGCCTACAATTAGCCTACAACTACCTTACAGTTAGCCTACAATTAGCCTACAGCTACCTTACAGTTAGCCTACAATTAGTCTACAACTACCTTACAGTTAGCCTACAATTAGCCTACAGCTACCTTACAGTTAGCCTACAATTAGCCTACACCTACCTTACAGTTAGCCTACAACTACCTTACAGTTAGCCTACAATTAGCCTACAACTACCTTACAGTTAGCCTACAATTAGCCTACAGCTACCTTACAGTTAGCCTACAATTAGTCTACAATACCTTACAGCTAGCCTACAATTACACTTAGCCTACAATTAGCCTACAACTACCTTACAGTTAGCCTACACCTACCTTACAGTTAGCCTACAATTAGCCTACACCTACCTTACAGTTAGCCTACAACTACCTTACAGTTAGCCTACAATTAGCCTACAACTACCTTACAGTTAGCCTACAATTAGCCTACAGCTACCTTACAGTTAGCCTACAATTAGTCTACAATACCTTACAGCTAGCCTACAATTACACTTAGCCTACAATTAGCCTACAACTACCTTACAGTTAGCCTACAATACCTACCTTACAACTAGGTAACAGTTAGGCTACAACTAACTTACAACTAGCTTAGATAAAAAATGGTAGTTAAGCCAGTTTTGAGCTAGTTATAAGATACTGCTACATCACAAAGTAAGCTATCTGTAAGCTAGTTGTAAGCTAGTTATAAGATACTGCTACAGCACAAAGTAAGCTGATTGAACTAGTTGTGAGCTAGCTGTAAGCTAATTGTGAACTAGATGTGAGCTAGTTGTAGGATAGATGCAAGCTAGTTAAGCTAGGAGATGCTGCTATACCAAAAAAGGTAGCTGAGCTAGTTATAAGATGCTGCTACAACTCAACTTAGCTAGTTGTGAGCTAGCTGTAGTCCATGTTAATCAGAAATTGAACAACAAGGGGAAAATATTAGATTTTTCAATTCAGCAAGCTGAGAAGAAAACACATCGACGTGTGAGAGGACGACTGGAGGAGTTTTTAATTTATTTATGTGTGAAGACAGATGACGATGGATTATTTGGATCTCACTTCGTTCTAACTGTTGATCTCGAGCTCCCTCGGTAATGTTCCCTCCTCTAATCTGCTCGTTTACTTCAGTTTACTCGTTAAACTTCGTCTGTACCTTAAAGTCATTTCATCTCCCATTAAAAAAAAACCATTCAAGGTTCCTACACCTTCTGAAACATCAAATTCAAGAACTTTCCAGGCCTTATTCCCTCAGATTCAAGGACATGACATAGTGTGGGACATTGATCAGGATTAATTACAGTTGCATCACTGAGAATCAGTCATGAATGTACGTGACTGCTGCACTTTTTCACAATTACATAATACAACTAGCCTACAACTAGCTTACAATTTAAAAATAACTAGGTTACAATTATCCAGTGTTGTATTACTCGAAATCACACGAGAACAAAGAGTTTTCGTGAATATTAGCTACCTAAGTATGTTATATACTGTCTCGGTCTTGACTTGGTCCTTAAAGTCTTGGTCTTGTCTTGGTCTCGATAAACTCTGGTCTTGGGCAAGACTTGGTCTCGCTTTAGTTGGACTACAACATTGTAATTAGCCTACAGCTATCTTACAACTAGGTTACAACTAGCTTCCTGCTCTTACTACTAGCTTTCAACTAGCTTACAAGCAGGTTACAATTTGCCTTCAACTAACTTACAGCTAGATTACAATTTCAATACAACTATGTTACATCTAGGTTAATACTAGGTTACAATTAATCATCTATCTATCTAACTAACTATCTTACAACCAGGTTACAGCTAGCTTATAACTAGCTCACAGCTTTGTTTCTGGACAGTGATTAAATGTTTTCTCTACCAACACAATTAAACACAATTCAAGTTTAGCCTTTTATTCTCTTTAAATAATGAGAGAGTGGCAGAATATCCATTATTTTGTTTTCTATTTAAAATTTGTAATGGAACATTAATCTATGAATATATTAAGGTTTAAATTAGATTATTAAGATCTTGTGATTCACCTCCACACACACACACAGATCATGTTGTATCTCAGCCTTGGTTTAGATGCCGTTGCTACTTGAGGCTATTTTTTTGGAGCGCACACACCCCAAAATGTTGTGCACGTCAATCAGAGCATATCCTGTAACCAGGCAGCAGCTTATTTCTGTAACTCCATCTGTGTAACTGGCACCACAGATAAATCTTATCAGCCTTAATCACACATATCCTGTGTGGACCAGCCTGTTATTCCACTCAGTCATCGACTCTGTATGATCTGTCTGTGATGGGAACTGCAAACATGGTTTGTCTCACGATATCACGTGTCACAATTTAATAATTACTCATCTCCATTATCAAAATCATTCAAATCTAATAAATAAATGTGTTTTTATTATATTTCCATCTGAGGTAGAAAAGACCGTCATGATGTCGTGATTATCAGGACAAAAATACTTCATGCTAACGACATTATCGCTAATCTCTATTTTCTCTGAATATATATATATATATATATATATATATATATATATATATATATATATATATATATATATGTGTGTGTGTGTGTGTGTACAAAAGCAAGTGTGAACCACAAAACAAGCACAAATATAAATGTACATGTTAGTGTACTGCTACAACACAAAGTAAGCCAGTTGTGAGCTAGCTCTAAACTAGTTTTAAGATAGTTACAAGCTAGCTGTAGATTAGCTGAAAGCTTGTTGTAGAGTAGTTATAAGCTAAATGTGAGCTAGTTGTAGGATAGTTACTAGTGAACTAGTTATAACACACTGCTACAACACAGGGTAAGTTAGTCAAGCTAGTTGTGAGCTAGTTGTATGTTAGTTACAAGCTAGTTGTAAGCTAGTCGTTGACAAGTTGTAAGCTAATTGTAAGTTAGTTGAAAGCTAGTAGACTAGTTATGAGCTAAATGTGAGTTAGTTGGAGTTGTAGGATATTTGCAAGCTAGTTGTAAGCTAGTTATAAGATACTGCTACAACACAAAGTAAGCTAGCTGTGGCCTAGTTGTGAGGTAATTGTGAGCTAGTTGTAGGACATATTACAAGCTAGTTGTAAACTGGTTATAGTTAACTTTGCACCAAACATCTTTTTTAATATCTCTGTGGTGGAAGTGCTGCTGTCAAGCCTATAAGTCAATAAGTTTATAACAAATGAGCTGACCACGTTAGGTCAATCAAACTGGAATATTTTAGATGTTGTTAATAGATTAAATTCATATGAGGTCCACGACTAAATAATTTAGAGGAATTCATTACGAGAGGACAGATGCTGTGTGATAACATTCAGATTCAGCCTTGAGACGTTTTAATCAATTAAATGCTAATTTAATACAGACAGTCAATCAATGATATTTGTGAGTTTCTATTAGCATTATTATTATTATATTAGTATTTTAGCCACTTTATGTTTATTTATTTAAAATATACAAACATTTGATATATAAAATCTTATTTATGATTCAATTTGTGCATCTTATATTCTTTTTTTTACAGTGCATCAGTTGATTTTAGACCTTTTTTTCAGGCACAAGCTGCATCTATTGTTCCCAAGTATGAACATAAAGCTATCTACTGACTGTCAAATAATTAAATTAAGAACAGAGCATGATACTTTGGGTATTAACCGTGGACTGAGGAGTCTGACCCCGATGCAGCTCGGCGGTACATCACTGTTTCGAGGCAGAAATATACGAGGCTGGACAAAGCACCTTGGTAAAGATTACTCGACTGCACCAATCATCCATCACGCTCAGGCTTGTCCTTGGAATACATAATGTAATGATAATCTGATCCAGTATGCAAATGAAGGCTCGGCGGGGGTGACTGCAGGGAGAACGGTCCACCTGCCCCACAACACAAGTAGCCCCTGAGTACAGATCTGGTGTCAGATTGCAACCCTCGGTGGCTTCACAACAGGGACGAGTGCAAACAGGAGCAACTGAATTTAAAGGCGTTTATTTACAGTGTTTGCAGAGGCAAATTAGTTGGTCAACATCATTATTTGCAGGTTGCTAACGTGTGATTTGGCTCCTTCAACACGCATGTTTCAGTGAGAGATGTTTCTATTTCTAATCTGGCGTGTACTCACAATCCCATCGATTTAATGCGCCGTGACTGTCACGCTAACTTTGGTAATTAGACGTGGTGAAATCATTTCAACACACTGTGCACATGCAGAGATGCTCGTGTTGTGATGGGGAATCTTCACGTGAGCCATGTCTGGGAGCCATTTTGTGTGTTGGCCCCCCTGTTGACATCAGGCATAAATTAGCATGTCGCGCTCACTGTGAGAAATATTAGAAAAGTTTTTATTGTTATAAGTTCAGTGAGACTTTGATCAGACTTTGTCTGAACTTGGAAAAAGAAAGACTGTGACGTTCACAGGGTCAAATTTAGGCTACAACTAGCTTACAACTAGCCTACAGCTACCTTACAACTAGCCTACAACTAGCCTGCAACTACCTTACAACTAGCCTACAGCTACCTTACAACTAGCCTACAACTAGCCTGCAACTACCTTACAACTAGCCTAAAGCTATCATACAACTAGCTTACAACTAACTTACAACTAGCCTACAACTAGCCTGCAACTACCTTACAACTAGCCTAAAGCTATCATACAACTAACTTACAACTAGCCTACAACTAGCCTAAAGCTACCTTACAATTAGCTTACAACGACATTACAACTGGCCTACAACTAGCATACAACTAGCCTACATCTAGCCTACAACTTGCTTACAACTAGCATACAACTAGCCTACAGCTACCTTACAACTAGCCTACAACTAGCTTACAACTAACCTACAACTAGCCTAAAGCTACCTTACAACTAACCTATAACTACTTTACAACTAGCCTACAACTAGCCTAAAGCTACCTTACAACTAGCCTACAACTAGCTTACAACTAGCCTACATCTAGCTTAGAACTAGCTTATAACTAGCATATATCTAGCTAACAACAACTATCCTACAGCTAGCTCACAATTAGCTTATAATTAGCCCACAACTAGTTTAGACAAAGTTAGAAGTGAGACTTTGATCAGACTAAAGAAGCTTAAAGGAAAACATTTAGGAAGATTCACTTTATTTTTAACATGGGGACTTATGGAGACTGACTCACTTCTGGAGCCAGCCTCAAGTGGACGTTTGGAGGAACTGCACCTCCTCACCGGCTTCAGAAGAGGGCAGGTAAACGAGCTCCGGGTGTTTTTAATGTGTAGGTTTAAAATATGGTCTGACAGAAAGGTGAATTTTACTAGTCGCCGTGGTTACACCGTGTCCTGTTGCTGTGCAGTGAACAGTAAAATCACCTGAACAGGTAATCACACAGTCAAACATCAGCGCCGATCCTTGAACAGCTCACTAAATTTGAGATAAAAACACATTAAAGGTTATTAAAGGTAACAGACGGCCTCAGGTGGCTCTAACAAAGGCACATAAATTAACTTTAATGTATTAATTCTCTCTGATTCTGTCCGTTATCGTAAATCTCACATTACACTGTTACATCGAGTTATTGCAGCGAGGTCGAACGTTAACGCGGGGGGCAATTTTGATATTAAACTCGGGCCGTTTCCTTTCAGGCGGTGTAACGAGGTCTGAGCTGAGATGACTCCATCCGGCTGAAAGCTGCGTTAGCGGGCTTGTTAGGTAAGTGAATAAATGGCGACTATTAATCATCTGACAGCGACGACGAGGAAGACGGCGCTCAGGCGTTAGCTCTCGAGGTGTTAATTAGTATTTAATTATAAACCCTGGTCATAAATATCAATAAAAGCTTCCACTGGGGGACAGAGACGTCTCTTTACGGCGCTTCAGTGACTGAAAATGTAAAAAAACTGAATAAAAATCAACATTATAACAACTTACAAGACATATTTAATAAAATATTCATGTATTCATACAGTTTAATTCATGTCAGGGTCAGTTTCAGTCACGTTAGCATTTATACTTTCATAACATTTAATTAACTTATTTATTCATAACGTTAAATACCTTTTTTAAATCTGTCCGATACATTTAGCTACTTTGTTTATCAGTTAGGCTAATATTAGCTAGTTTAGCATAGCCAGACAGCTCGAAACTTTGTTAGCATTGTGCTAGCGCTATTTAACTTTAGCTACAACCAACTATTGCTTTAGCTAACTATTTCAACTGTTGTTAATTTATGTATAGACTACAGACTATAGTATAGATACTAGACTAGACTATTTGTGTATTACTTTAGCTAACAATTTAAACTCATTAATACTTTAAGCTAACCATTTCTAGCTATTTAAGCTATTTATTACTTTTAGCTAACTATTTCAACTATTGTTAATTTATCTATAGACTATAGATAAATACTATACTATAGGTACTAGACTAGACTATTTGTCTTTTACTTTAGCTAACTTTCCAACTGTACTGTCGCTAAAAATACTTTAAGCTAACCATTTATGGATACATTTAGCTCAAACTATTTGTTACTTTTAGCTAACTTTAAACAGTTTAACTAGCTGTAAGGTAGCTGTAAGCTAGTTGTATGCTAGTTCTAGGCTAGTTATAAGCTAGTGGTAGGCTAGTTCTAGGCTAGTTATAAGCTAGTGGTAGGCTAGTTCTAGGCTAGTTATAAGCTAGTTGTAGGCTAGTTCTAGGCTAGTTATAAGCTAGTTGTAGGCTAGTTGTATGCTAGTTCTAGGCTAGTTATAAGCTAGTGGTAGGCTAGTTCTAGGCTAGTTATAAGCTAGTTGTAGGCTAGTTCTAGGCTAGTTATAAGCTAGTTGTAGGCTAGTTGTATGCTAGTTCTAGGCTAGTTATAAGCTAGTTGTATGCTAGTTCTAGGCTAGTTATAAGCTAGTTGTAGGCTAGTTCTAAGCTAGTTGTATGCTAGTTCTAGGCTAGTTATAAGCTAGTTGTAGGCTATATTCTGCTTCTTAAGGACATTTATATATGAACTGACGGCAGTAGGTATTTGATAGTTTGCCGTGGTGATGGATGAACGTCTCCGTGCGCTCTGTGCTTCGTTAAACTGAACAAACTGAATCAATTTAAACATGAAGAGGAAACGTGAACATAATTACTCTGCGTACTTTAATAGAAATCAGTTGAATAATTACATAAGTGAAGCTGCTGTCTCACTTCCTGTGCTGTCGGTGTAGCAGGATTTTGTCGTGGCCTTTTTCAGGAAACCTCTAATTGCTATTGGCTGTGACATTTATGAAAACTTTATGGACAGCAGTCGCTCCAGCTCGTGACATTTTGGATTCCCCTTTAAAGGCGTGAATATGAAGGTTTCTTCCTTCAGCTCACGGCCACGGGACTCCAAATGAACAACGACGACAACAATGACCGGCTCCGAGGTCGGCGCGGAGATGAAAGAGTGACGGCGTCTTCATCCTGTAAGGAAAGGTTAGAATAAATACGACGCGTCCCGATGGAGACAAAGGTCTGTGTGGACGGACGCTGACATCTTTTCACAGCTCGCTGAACTCTGCACTAACTGAAATCATACAATAATAACATTTATGTCCGCCTACAGTGAAGTGTGATACTGCTCGACTCTGGTTCCAGAAGTGAGTCAGTCTCCATAAGTCCCCATGTTACTTGAATATTATTAGAACATAAGCACATCAAGATGAACAGTTGGTGGCGCTAGTTCTCCAAACAGTTTAACTAGATGTAGGCTAGTTGTAATGTAGGTGTAGGCTAGTTGTAGGCTAGATGTAAGCTAGTTGTAGGCTAGTTGTAGGCTAGATGTAAGCTAGTTGTAGGCTAGTTGTAAGCTGATGTAACATTTGGGTACATTTGATTTGCCTTCTATTTACGCAGTTCCTCTTGTCGTCCACTTGAGGCTGGCTCCAGAAGTGAGTCAGTCTCCATAAGTCCCCATGTTAAAATGTCCAACTTCACAGCAGAAATAAACATGTTTACAGCCTGGTACAAAAAACTGTTTTGGTCTCTGTAGCTAATTTCCCCGTTCATGACAACTGTACTGAGGGTGAATTTTTATACAACTCACCTGTTCAGATTATATTAAGGCTTAAAGTTATGCAGGATTAAGAGCAAGCGTCCACCGCTTTGATTGACAGGTGGGTGTCGTTACAGGTGGCTTGTTTGAGCAACCAGGCGTCATTTAACTGATGCTCCACATCGTCGTCGATTTTTAGAGATGACCAGAGCGACCACACTGAGCTTCTTCTTCCTCTGTAGCTTCCTGTGCTGATCTCAGTATCTCTTCCTCTTCCTCTTTAGTTTATCATCAGCTGCTCGTTCATCATGTCACAACCTCCACATCCTCTCTGTCCGTCACAGCCTTTCATTCGCCCTTGTCTCCTCTCCTCTCGTCTCCTCTCCTCTCGGTTTGTTTTGAACCCTCGGTGAGTCTCAGCCTGATCATTGGAGGTTTGTCTGTGGAGCCGAGATAACGTTTGGGGTCAGCTTCTGTTGCTGTTGAAGTGAAGTCAATGTTAAAGTGCTAAAAGCTGCAGTTCCTCAAACGTCCACTTGAGGCTGGAGGCCACAGCCGATTTTCACTGAATATTTCTCATTTTTTAGCCGTCTGCATCATTTTCTTGTATTGTGGCTTCATATATATGAAGTCAGACTTGCAGGTGAGTTTGTGTTGAAGAAATGAATCCATGCATGTGAGGTAAGTCTGCAGAGAGATGAACGCCTGAACCTTCAGAGACATTTAAAGATCTCGTGTCACATCTGTGCCTTCGTCTCTGTTTCATGTCACCGCCGG
This sequence comes from Sciaenops ocellatus, assembly GCA_033000465.1. Classification (NCBI taxonomy): domain Eukaryota; kingdom Metazoa; phylum Chordata; class Actinopteri; family Sciaenidae; genus Sciaenops; species Sciaenops ocellatus. The sequence goes on along the minus strand of CP136874.1, from coordinate 24,240,955 downwards.
CTTCACGTCAAGTGTCCGACGTCGAGAGGCTCTGAGGGGGTTTGATCGAGTCTCCGTGCTGTCAGCGCTCCACGTCTGACAGGCTGACACCAGAGCCGTGTTTTATCCGTGATCCTCGAGCTGCAGATGACACTTCTTTCAGGTGGAGGAACACGCGGTGAGTGACACGTTATCTCCACCTGAGGCAGGACGAGGAGTCACGAGGGGTGAAAAATACATCACAATCACACTGTGGTGAATATATTCAGCTGTACTGATTAAAAACTAGCCAAACATCAACAAGGTCAACAACACAAGACATAGCAGCCAGCTAATGTTACTTACTACACCGGTGTTGTGCCAGAACAGGAGCTGGATCCTGATGGACAGTAGTGTTGGCTAGTGTTAGCTCAGTTTGTTAGCTGTCGTTAGTTAATGTTAGCTCAGTTTGTTAGCAGCTGCTATTTAATGTTAGCTCAGTTTGCTAGCTGGCAGACTGTGAACTTTTTGGACCACTGAGAAGAAGAAGAGGTTTACAGAGAATGATAATGGGGAGCGGAGCCGGTGTCGTGCCAGAACCGGAGCTGGACAGTAAGTAAGATGGATCATGTGACATAATCGTAACATAATGTTGCTTTAATTGTGTCACAGCCACTCTCTCTGCTGACCGTGTTGATAAGCAGCCAGATCAGTGGCTCAGACTGTGCTAACTAACTTCCTGTTGTCTGTCAGGTGTCTTCCTCTCACCTGTCTCTCTCTCTGTGACTCCTCTTTGACTCTCCTTGTCTCCCCGTGGAGACGCCTCAGTTTAAAGCTCAGGTCTGTGTGGACAGAGACAAACAAAGAGAGTCATCACCGCTGTGTGCAGTTTGTCCACATGGATGATAAAAACGTGTCCCAGCTGCTCAGCTCCACAAATGATTACAGTCATTTTGTCGGACTACGTATCTGACCTACACACACACACACACACACACACACACACACACACACACACACACACACACACACACACACACACACAGGTGGTGATATGTATCTCACGTGAATAATAGATGCAAACATGAACTGTGCATACTGATGAGCAGAAAACAAAGGACAATTAACTTCTACAGCTGAGGGCGACGACACTGAACCAGAACACAAGTTTGTAATCCCACTGTGGTAAATATGGACAGATGTACTCGAGTATTTGTTCTGATTACATTACTTATGATCAAAAACTAGCGAGTATTATTACTGACTAGTCCAACAGCAGTCAGCCCAGCTCGGCGTCTGTCTTTCAGCCTTTTATTTCACCAAGCTCTCACCAACCACTAAAAGTCAGTCCCAGATTTACTCTTGTCCGGCGGCTTCTTGCTCGCTCACTCTCTCCTTTTCTCTTCTTAGCTTCCTCTGTCAACGTCCTCTTCGCTCTCTTCTCCTCTGCCATTATGTCCATAGAGGCTGCTGAGCTCGCCCAGCTCCAGTTCTGGCACGACATTGGCTCCGCTCCCCGTCAGCTTTCCCTGTAAACCTCCTCTTCTTCTTCTTCTTCCCGGCAGTCCAAAGCTCCTGTGGTACAAACACTAACACTCACGGTCCAAGCAGCACTGGCTAACAAACTGAGCTAACAGCAGCTACAGTTGAACACCTGAAAACACCTGAGAACACTCTGTGTGAGTGTTGGACAGACGCTGCAGGACAGAGACTTCCCGTCTACGTGACGATCATCAGCAGTTAAAACAGAGTAAAACACTTGAATCTTCTGGTTCTTTGTGCGAGCAGCAAATCATTAAATCTGTCACCCGTGTGCATCTGTGCATGTATGTGATAATGGACCTGTGTGTTTGTGCATACGCTGCATAATGTGTGTGTGTGTGTGTGTGTGTGTGTGTGTGTGTGTGTGGCGACCATGTGTCTGCAGCAGTGGTGGTAATTGATGAATGGGATGTTTAAAGAGCAGAATATGAATGAAGCAGAGCGCCCTGAGGGACGCTGCTGTAATCAAAGCCTCCATCGTGTCCCCGCCTCTGACTAATGGTCCCAAAAAGAAGCCTCTTACCGCGTGTTCGACTCCCCCACTTACCCCCGCCGTGTGGCGTGTGGCGTGGACCTCCAGGGAGGGAGGGCAGCGGGGCGCGAGGACGACTCACGCCGGATCTTTTACGTCAACCAACGCGACCTCGCTGGCGTTGGAGTACAGGTGAGTTACCTGCGCTTGGAACGAACCCAAGCCGCATTGTCCTGATGTCCGTCTCCAGTTTGATTTATGTAGCTCACACGAGGCCATTCTTCACGGGCAGGTGGAGGAGGAGGTGGAGGAGGAGGCCGCATGATGAAGGATGGAGGGCGGGAAAAGTGCTAATACAAAGAAACACACACACACTAATTAATGACACTGTGTGAAATCAAATGACTCTCATTCGTTTGTTATTACAGCGACTATTACGACGACCTCCAGAGAGAGAGAGAGAGCTTTGTGAGGAAGTATTCAGATGGTTTACTTCAGTAAAAGTACAAATACCACACAATACAGAAATATACTGTAAATACACTAAACACAACCAGATACAGATTATTATGTCCACACAGGCTGCTGAGCTCGCCCAGCTCCGCTTCTGGCACGACACCAGCACCACTCGGCCCCAGTACTCAAAATACTGCAAGTAAAAGTACTGCACTCAAACCTTTACTGAAGTATTATCAGTTAAATGTACTTCAGGTGTTTCTACAATAGTATAAATATCCATATTTACATTTTGAATTTGATTTTCAATAAGTGACAAGTCTGAACCAAGCAGCAAACCTCCGTGTCTGTGAAGTGAAGCCAATAAAACTGCAGTTCCTCAAACGTCCACTTGAGGCTGGATCCATAATCCTGCATAACTTTAAGCCTTAATATAATCTGAACAGGTGAGTTGTATAAAAATTCACCCTCGGTACAGTTGTCATGAACGGGGAAATTAGCTATAGAGACCAAAACTGTTTTTTGTACCAGGCTGTAAACATGTTTATTTCTGCTGTGAAGTTGGACATTTTAACATGGGGACTTATGGAGACTGACTCACTTCTGGAGCCAGCCTCAAGTGGACATTTGGAGGAACTGCAGTTTTTGGTACTTGAGATTTGGCTGGACATCTTTTAACTACATAATCTTGTTGCTCCTTCTTCTTCTTCTGGTAAAATGGGACTTGACTGGAGAACTAGCGCCACCAGCTGTTCATCTCGAGGTTCTTATATTCTGATCGTTCATTTGCATTTTGTTTTGCAGATTTTCTGTAAAACATGCTCTCAGTTTGGATGGAGCATAGTTATTATAAAACAATGATCACAGCAGATGTATGTAAACATAACACAGTCTGCTGCTGATTCTTTTTCTGTCGTATATGAAACTGAGCTGTTTGTGCCACAACGTAAACAAAAGTCTGAACACGGAGTACCTCGGTTACCTTTTCCTCTTAAATGTCACAGCGGTGCAGGCTAGAATACACACACACACACACACACACACATTAGAAATGTATGGCAGTACTCGTGCAGTGTGTTGGTGTGGCCTTTTGCAGGCGTCCTCAGAGACGTGGCATTGACAAACCTACAAACAGTAATTGGGCCATTATGACTCCTGCCATGTATCGATTCCTCTGCTTTAGGTGCAGGCAGTAATGGCTGTCTGGACAGAAGGTTCACACTGCAGGCAGCAGGGCCTGTGCAGTATTACACACAGTGATCCTCATGATGTTCATGACTCAGGTGTGTTGTAATGATGTCATTCAGCAGCACGTTTGAGCGCTGATTGTGCAGTTATATAGTCGAGATGTTTGAGACAGACTTACAGGCTGAGAGAGAAGAGGAGGAAGCGTGCAGCTCCTCTTCTTCTCCACAGTTCAAATAATCCCAGAGCCGAGCAGCGACAGTCTGCTCCAGGTTTGTTCCTTAGCTTTGAAAATCACCTGGAGAGCAGAGAGCAGGTGAGAGGGAGCTCACTGCTGATCACAACCAAACACTGAGGCTTGGTTTCCATGGCAATGATGTGCCGCCCCCTCCGTGACATTTGGGGGTTCAGCTGTGCAGGAGGTAACTACCCCCACGATCAACACCACCACACCACCACCACCACCACCACCACCCTCTCGTTGTCTGTCTGCCTCCTCGGTCTGAGCGTGAGCAGAATAGATGAGTAAGCAGCATCTTGACCACGTCCTCACCTTGTCGTGTGCTTGGCGCTCCGAGCAGGAACGGGATCCGGCCATGTGCGGCGAACACGCTCCCCGTGCTGCAGAATACTGCCGGCCCCGTGGAGAAATGCTGAGGCCATCGACTGCTCTCTCCACGGGCCACGACGTGCAACCCGTGAGCCCACAAAATGTCAGTGGATATGAAATGTGTAAAGAACTCTTCATCCCATAATTCAATATTGTGAAGCTTAACAAAAGGTCGGAAGGTGGAAGCTAAAACAACAACAACAGCTCGCACGTCATTTTATTCATCACAAGTATTACAGCCTTCATGTTTATACCTCATTTTATATCATTATAATATCATATTATATATTAGTTTAATGTATTGCAGTATTAGTACATATATAACCTGAACTACAAAAAGCATACGCGGCAGAGAAAACACAACGATGTTCAGAAACATGCTGCAAATACAGAAACACAACAAAATATAGAAATATACTGTAAAACAGAAATATACTGCAAATATAGAAACATACTGCAAATATAGAAATATACTGTAAAAACAGAAATATACTGTAAATATAGAAACATACTGTAAAAACAGAAATATACTGCAAATATAGAAACATACTGCAAATATAGAAATATACTGCAAATATAGAAATATACTGTAAAAACAGAAGTATACTGTAAATATAGAAACATACTGCAAATATAGAAATATACTGTAAATATAGAAATATACTGTAAAAACAGAAATATACTGTAACTATAGAAATATACTGTAAATACAGAAATATACTGCAAATATAGAAATATACTGTAAATATAGAAATATACTGTAAATACAGAAATATACTGTAAATATAAAAATATAACCAAATACAGAAATATACTGTAAAAACAGAAATATACTGTAACTATAGAAATATACTGTAAATACAGAAATATACTGTAAATATAGAAATATACTGCAAATATAGAAATATACTGTAAATATAGAAATATAACCAAATACAGAAATATACTGTAAATATAGAAAACACAAACAAATACTACAAAGTGCCACAAATTAAGAAAACACATTTTAAACACTGAAATAAAACATTGTTACATTATCACTGATATCTGCTGACCTCACATGAACTTTACATTCTGCTGTCAACACGTGTCTTTATGCACTTCATGATGTCAGATGTTCTGATCATTTTCATGTTGTTTGTCATTTCAGTGAACTGATCTCTCAGGGCCACCTTACAGACCGACACTTTCCCTCCTCATGCTAACAGCAGCTCTCCTGCCTTCCACCTTCTGCCTGCAGTGTTCATCTGGGAGAGTGTCATGATGAAACACACATTTTAATGCTTACAGGAACACTGCCCCGGGCTCTGTGCACGGCGTCAGTCACCTACCATCACATCAGAGCAGCTTCGGAGCAGGGCCCGTATGTACGACACACCCCGCTGAGAAACAAAGACAGAATAACAGGACGAATTACAGATATGTGCTGCGTGCAAACATGCAGGTATTGTCTGATGATCCTGTTTGGACACTCGGCTCTCGGGTCCTTTGTTCAGTCTGTCGCAGATGTTTCAGCCTCCGTGCGCATGTGTTGTGAGGGAGGGGATGATTCTCACCGTGGTCTGCTGAGCTGCTCGCTACATTAGGCCAGGTCATTCCACTGATTGCTGCCAAAGCTGCCAGAAGACCAAATGAATGTCTGAGGAGGAGACGGGGAGCTGCCACATGCATACATTTACAGGCCAGCAGGCAGCAACACAACACGAAGCCTTGAAGAGACGGCAGATTCTACAGCTTCACTTATGAAAGCTGTGCAGCGTCTCACAGCTTATGTTGTTAAAGTGTGATATTTACTTTTATAGTAACATTATCTTCTCCTTTTCTCTTCTTAGCTTCCTCCGTCAACGTCCTCTTCGCTCTCTTCTCCTCTGCCATTATGTCCATAGAGGCTGCTGAGGCCGGTTACATTGCCCGTTTACCTAGCTCCTGTTCTGGCACGACACCGGCTCCACTCCCTGTCAGCATTCACCTGTGCCTGTAAACCTCCTCTTCTTCTTCTTCTTCCTCTTCTTCTTCTTCTTCACGGTCGTCCAAAATGCCAGCGGTACAAACACTAACATAGTTAAGCTAGATGTAAGCTAATTGTGAGCTAGTTGCGCTAGTTGTGAGCTAGTTGTGAGCTTATTGTGCTAAATGTAAGCTAATTGTGAGCTAGTTGTACTATTTGTAACTAGTTGTGAGCTAGTTGCGCTAGTTGTGAGCTACTTGTGCTATATGTAAGCTAGTTGTGAGCTAGTTGAACTAGATGGGAGCTAATTGTGAACTAGTTGTACTATTTGTAACTAGTTGTGAGTTAGTTGTGTTATCTGTAAGCTAGTTAATCTAGTTGTAAGCTACGAGCTAACACCTCATGGTCTTATAACTTTTATAATTTTCATGTAAAATTTCAAATTTTCTACTTTGAAAGTTCTGCAGATTTACACTTTTAATTTAATTATGTTTTTTAAAGAATATGACTGGAATAAAAGATAAAACGGGCTCTAAACAGATGAAGGGGGTGAAGAGGATTGTGGGTTGGAGGACAGTGTGTGCAGGGGGGGAGGCGGTGATGGTGTTTGGGTGGTGGTGGTGGTGATGGTGGGCGGTTCAGTATAAATGAATACACAGCGGGCCTCATCCTGTCTGGTCCATTGTCTTAATTGTCTCACGTTGTGTTCTGCAGATGCCGTCCTGTGATCAGCGAAGCTGTATGTAAACCCTTCATGCGTGTTCAGAGGCTGGCAGCGCCACCCGCAGGCTTCAGACTGTCAATGCAGCACGTTGCATCTCGGCACACGCGTGTTTGAAACCACATAACTCCTCAAAACAGCCAGGAAAAGACCATTTTATCGTTTATTAGGAGCTGGCTCGCCGTCTTAAAGGTGTCCATCAGTGTCCCCTGGAAACAAATGTGATTGGTCGGTTTAAATTCCCAGAGGTTTATGGTTATTAATTATAGCAATTCAGGCATCTGTAATCCAGGTGTAGGTGATTAATAGTTGTCTGAGAGGTGGAGGACGAGGCCTTCAGCAGGTCTAACGCTATAAATCTACGCTTCTCAAGGAAAGACACAGCAGTCAGACGCTTCTCCGTCGATCAATCATAGCATGAAGTGTGTTTTTACTCCATGAAGCTCTTTCACAAACTTTTTATCCCTCAGCTGTGTGCTGTAATTATTGATTTATTAGTGTGTTCTCAGGATCGGTGCCACGGGAGGGAGATTTATTGTTAGCTGTGTGTCCTCACGCTTGAGGAATCCTCCATGCTTTTATTCAGCGTCACGTTAAGTTTGCGGGAAGAAAAATCCGAATGTGCATCTCAATGAAGATGAATTATTCCTCGCCGAGGATCGGCACTTTGATTTCTCCCTAATCGAACTGAAGTTTGAAGTTTGAAGCCGCGCCGTGCTGCAACAACAACACATGCATTTTTCATAAAAACACAGATCATGGAAAGCAGTTTGCAGGAAGATACTGGTGACATTTTTTTTTTTTGCTCCATGCATATTTCATACAGAGAAAAATGTTTTCTCCCCCACTAGATTTGTCGATGTACAGACTCGGAGGATTCGAGGAGGGATCGAACGCTGCTGTGTGGAGGTATTCATCTGAGGCTCTATTGTTGTTTTTGTACATAAATCACTTTAAAATCACGCCACCCCAAAGAATATCCCATTATCTTTATGAACTGTGATCAGCAGAAAATGATACTGACCTACAAAAGGCTTCAGGCAAACTGCAGATCAGATTTAAAGGTTGTAAGAGATTTAAGGTGGAAATTAGGAAAGATCCTTTCTCTTTAAGGTCTGCCCTCATCACATTATAAACTTTATTAATAAGCTCCCAGTCAGATGAAAGATGTCCCTTCTAAACTCTGGAAAATATAGCTTTTTTTTAGGGTTTTGTCTAAGTTACTTGAGCTAGCTGTTGAGGTCAGTCGCTACACATTTCTCAAAGCTGTAAACCCACATCCACATTTCAGTGAAACATAACTCAACTATCTTCCTGAACTAGTGTACAGCTAGCTTTCAACTTGCCTTCAACTAACTCAAGTAGCTCAAGTACTTTACAACTAGCTCAACTAGCCTACAACTAGCTTCAGTAGATTACAACTTGCCTACAACTATCTTACAGCTAGCTTACAACTAACTCAACTAGCTCAACTAGCTTACAACATGTCTACATCTAGTGCAACTAGCCTACAACTAGCTCACTAGCTTACAACTAGCTTCCATCTAGCTCAACTAGCCTACAATTAGCCTAAAGTAGCTCAGCTAGCTTACAACTTGCCTACAACTAACTCAAGTACTTTACAGCTAGCTCAACTAGATTACAACCTGTCTACATCTAGCTCAACTAGCCTACAACTAGCTTACAACTAGCCTACATCTAGGTCAAGTAACTTATAACAACCTTAATTAGCTTACAACTAGCTCTAGTAGCTTACAACTTGCCTACAACTAGCTCAACTAGCTTACAGCTAGCTTACAACTAACTCAACTAGCTTACAACCTGTCTACCTCTAGCGCAACTAGTCTACAACTAGCTTAAAGTAGCTCAACTAAATTACAACTAGCTTACAGCTAGCTCGACTAGCTTACAGCTAGCTTACAACTTGCCTACAACTAACTCAATTATAACAACCTTAATTAGCTTACAACTAGCTTAGATGTTGTTATGGTGAAAAGTACTTCAGATATTTGACATTACAGTCAGTAGAAGCTGATTTTTGCGGAGTGTGTCTGTAACCTGATTCACTGACATGAATGAAAACACTTTGTTTCACACAGTCTATGTATCGATTCATATCACGTGGACTGAGTTGTGGAAATGAAGTGCTCGCAGAAGTTGATGTAAGTTGAGGAGTTTGTTTTGAAGTCAGACACACTGGCAGCCGTCGAGTCGGTCTAATGCATTTCTTTCTGACCTGATACTCTCTAAAGCAGATCTATGTGGACTCGCTCCGTAATGAGATGCATTAGAGTCGTGTGGCACAGAAATCCAATACCGGCCATCCTCTCTCCACCAATACACCATCAAACTAGGCCATAAACTGGGCTAAATTTAGCGTTCGTCTTTTGTCTGTGGCAGCTCTGAAATCTTGTTTTTACTTCTGAGACTTGTCGACACGCTGAAAATGGATGTCTTGTCAGGTGATGTTTTAAACGTGATTCCATCGACTCCTCTCCGTCTGTTATCTGCAGCTCGCCGTGCCCTTCCTGTCGCACCGCTTGTCACTTATTCCAATATGGCCGTTTCATGGCGCGATGATAAAGCTATTATCTAGCCTGTTCAAAAACTGTCACACGCCGCCGCCGAGCGGGTAACAATTAATTTTGTGCGGCGACGAAGCCTCCGCCTCCGCCGCTCCTTCAACTGAGATTACATTTCTCTGTCAATTTTCATGTGGAAACGTATATTTCACAAACGTTTTCACAATCGGCATGCTCATCGCCTCAGTGGAGCTGTCGTCAGCGCTGCGATGTTACGGACTGTGACAAACTGCAGCAGACTGACAGCTGAGAGATGACGGCAGATGGAGAGTCACCATCACAAACATTTAAATGAGACTAAAAACATGAATCAGATTTTATGCCAGCTGATTGTTTTAACAGTGAAATATGTTGAATCTAAACATAAAACATCGACCTTTAACCTCTATCTTCATCCTAACAGTCAGTACATCATCATCATCGTCATAGTGTAAGAAGAGAAATAGATAATAAACAAATCAAAGAAAATATAGAAATAAGCAGCAGCTCTATCGCATCATTTGTATTTAAAACAAGAATTTAAACCCTTAAAAGTGAAGTTTAGCTTTGTGAGAGAGGTTATTTTTTCATATTTTATATATATTTTTAATTTTTCTTTTAAATTCACTTCAGTTTCTAGAGTGGATTTGCTTTTTCTTTTAGTTTTATTGTTAAAAATCTTCAGTTTTTCTCAGTTTCTTTAGTTTTTTTATTATGATATGGAGCCAGATTAAAGTTAATTAAGTTCAAAGTAGATACAAACAATACAAACACATTTTAGTTCATAATATTGTTTCAGTTAGCTTTACAGTTATTTCTGAAGTCTAGTTTTTATTTTTATTTCAGTTAATTAAACCTTTTTTCACCTCTAGATTTAGTTTTTAGTTATCTTTAATAACTTTGGACCAACAAAAAGAACTTTTTGAGGAGTGTGTTGAGGACGAACGGGCAGCTTTGATCCAATTAAGAGTTTTAAACTTACTTAAACTGAAACTTTCCTAATTTCTGCCTGAAATATCCCTGAGAAAGAAATACTACGAACAAAACTAAATAAACTAAAGTAACATGAGCTTTGATTGCACCTACCTGTCAATCAAAGCGTCCACGCTCTTAATCCTGCATAACTTTAAGCCTTGATATAATCTGAACAGGTGAGTTGTATAAAAATTCACCCTCAGTACAGTTGTCATGAACGGGGAAATTAATGACTTCATGAAATATCTTAATGATTATAACTTTAATTGAATTAATTTGATGCATCTGTTTGTAATTTATCTGTAAAATTAAGGCTGATGAACCAAACATGAGTTGCTTCATAACATCCCAACAACCCCAAACGTTGTCTCGGCTCCACAGACAAACCTCCAAAGATCAGACTGAGACTCACCGAGGGTTCAAAACAAACCGAGAGGAGAGGAGACGAGAGGAGAGGAGACAAGGGCGAATGAAAGGCTGTGACGGACAGAGAGGATGTGGAGGTTGTGACATGATGAATGAGCAGCTGATGATAAACTAAAGAGGAAGAGGAAGAGATACTGAGATCAGCACAGGAAGCTACAGAGGAAGAAGAAGCTCAGTGTGGTCGCTCTGGTCATCTCTAAAAATCAACGACGACGTGGAGCATCAGTTAAATGACGCCTGGTTGCTCAAACAAGCCACCTGTAACGACACCCACCTGTCAATCAAAGCGTCCACACTCTTAATCCTGCATAACTTTAAGCCTTAATATAATCTGAACAGGTGAGTTGTATAAAAATTCACCCTCAGTACAGTTGTCATGAACGGGGAAATTAGCTATAGAGACCAAAACTGTTTTTTGTACCAGGCTGTAAACATGTTTATTTCTGCTGTGAAGTTGGACATTTTAACATGGGGACTTATGGAGACTGACTCACTTCTGGAGCCAGCCTCAAGTGGACGTTTGAGGAACTGCAGCTTTTTGACTAATGTCTTTGACATGATGTCAAAACTGTTCATTTTTGAATGTTTTAAGTTTAAATTCTGACAAATACTTGCATACTTTTACTTCAGTAAAGTATCTGAATACTAGATCTTGTCGTGTCGTCCACTGCACGCGCCGTAATGGCTGCTAATTAATAATCACTGTCAAATCAGACGAGGCCGGACTGAGAGGTCTGAGCGGTGCTCTGTGAGGACAAAGGAGGCGATCGAATTACCGTCCATTTTACTGATTTCATTTCCATGCTGGAGGCCGTGGTGGCGGTAGCGGCGGCGGTGGAGCGGCTTCAGCCGGGTAATGGTTTCTGGCAACGATGGGGCCCTTAGTCCTGTTCACTGGAGCTGCAACATCCCGCCCCGCCCCGCCCCGCCTGAGGGCTTCATCGGCCGTCACAGCCATCGTTTCTCTTCTCTTGATGTCGTTTAATGAAAAAGGGAAAAAGTTCTGCTTGTCGTTAAAAAAGACGTACGTCTACTCAGCTAAACAACGTCCTTGTGTAACTGCGGAGGTCAATGGAATGTGAAATGAGATCATTTAGGATTCATATATGAGAGTCTACAAATAAACTGCAGGACGTTAGAGTGACTGTCAGCGAGCAGGCCGGGCCGGAGATCTTTAATTGGAGGGGCAGAAACTGAAGAAGAAGGAGAAGGAGACGAGGAGGGCAGGAGGCGAGGATGCTGCTGCAGTATTTAAGGAGACTTCTCCAGGGATAGGGTGCTTTACTTTGAAGTGTGTGGTGGGACTGTGTGCAGCATCAAATCCCCCCAATCCTCCGTCTATTACTGCAATGTTTGCTCATTATGTTTTCATGGGCTGATTCCACGCCTGAGTCAAATCTTTTGGCCCAGGAGAGACAGACTCCGGGGGAATACGAATGAGACGGGGACGCTCCAGTGTTTTCAGGTCGGCTTGATGCGGCTGACATCAGGAACGCTCCTTTGAATCCGATTTGACGCGCCGAGAATGCGTCGTTGTGATTCTCTGATTGACAGGTCGTAGCGAGCCGGCTCGTACGGGGTCTGATGACGACCTTGAACGGTCAGCGTCACGTTAGATTTCTTCATGTCAAACGTTCCCGCCTCCTCATCAAGACGTTTCTTTTTGTTCGCTTAAATGTCGAAGAAGAGATCAGTGAAATCGTCTTTTTAATGATGCTTAGCAGACGTTCTTCAGCGTCTTTAAGTCCTCGTCTTTGTTCACTTTAATATCAGTCAAAATGGAAGACATGACACAAAGCATGAGAAAACAACCGCATGATCTCCTAAATCTGACATTTAAGGGGAAAATTCAGCAGTTTCATCTCAAGTAGCACAACTAGCTTACATATGGCACAACTAGCCTACAGCTAGCACAACTATCTTATATCTGGCGCAATTGGCTTACATCTAGCTTATAACTAGCTCAAGTAGCTTGCAACTAGCTTACATCAAGTGCAACAAGCTTCCATTTAGTGCAACTAGCCTACAGCTAGTGCAACTAGCTCACAACTAGCTCAAGTAGCTTGCAACTAACTTACATCTAGGGCAACTAGCTTACATCTGGCGCAACTAGCTTACAACTAGCTCAAGTAGCTTGCAACTAGCTTACATCTGGCGCAACTAGCCTATACAGCTAATGCAACTAACTTACATCTGGCACAACTAGCTTACAGCTAGCTTAAGTAGCTTGCAACTAACTAGTATCTAGGGCAACTAACTTACATCTAGTGCAACTAGCTCACAACTAGCTCAACTAGCTTAAATCTACTTCCTTGTATCAGATCAATGCTCCTGATCGTGAATGTAAACGTTGTCAACACGTTGTCTCTTCTGTCTGTCCTGCACAGCTCATCATCTCACGTTAACGTCTGAATGAAACCGTAGCAGAGCGTTAACGTGAATTCAATACAGGGAGGCTGATATCACCTGGTTCACCACAGGTGATTCATATCGCCTGGTTGAAATAGAACATTACCTCACTGTGTGAATTCACAGCCGCTGAAACAGAAGAAGCACGGCCTTTACAAAGTGAAGGCAACTGGAAGAAAGGGGAATTTCCCCCGGTCCCTAACCGCCTTCAAAGGATTTTCATATGCAGCGTCTGTGCAGATCATGAATTATCCATGATTGCAAAATAGATCCCTCGCAGTAGCAGCGCCGCTACACGGAATATTGGTATGTAAAATAATGCGAATGATCCCCAGAAATATGTATGCATGCATCTGGAGTCAGTCTGCCAGACAAATTAACTCAGGAGCATGTTTCCTGTGACGAGCAGACGTCACGAGCAGGACACGTTGTTAGAGTTTCATTGTTTCCTCTATTCACACACACACACACACACACACACACACACACACACACACACACAATAACGCGTGTCCATTAATCCTCTAGAAACCAAACAAACCAAAAAAAAACACGTCTGACAGGAGAATGTGGTTGCTGGGGAAACGCCTCCGAGAGACAGTGATGGCCGACACCTCGGGGACCGGATGGACTGATGGGTAGCGAGGAAGATGTGTCAGTGTTTGTGTGAGTGTGTTTCTAAATGTGTGTGTGTGTGTGTGTGTTAATGACAGAGTGAAGAGTGTGAATAAGAAGAGGAAGTCTTCAGTCATCTTAGTGGATGGTTGACAGATACGGTCCAGGATGGAGGAGGCTGACAGATGTTTGGATGATCTCGTATCATCATCACTCTGACGTTAACAAACTTTAACTCCTGTTGATCTACACTGACCTGTGATCAGGTGAATGGTGTCTCTGTCATTCGTACGTCTGTTCTCACACTATGTAACTTTGGGCTCCGGGTCGGGAGAAGTACGTAACGCTTTACGGCACTAAGTCACACACCACCAACTATTTCACTGATTTTGGTGAAACTGGATCATATTTTATGGAGAAAATGTTTTCTGGTTTTCCCTCTGATGTCCTCCGGCTGCTCCGCCTCAACTCTCTGTGATTTACAGAGTTTCCTGATGGACAGTGAAGTAAACTGCTGACAACTGTAGCTGCTGTTAGCTCATGTTAGCTCAGTTTGTTAGCTGCTGTTAGCTCAGTTTGTTAGCTGGGCTGTGAGCTCAGAGCACCAGGGGGAGTATTAATGTTTGTACCACAGCAGTTTTGGACCACCGAGAAGAAGAATAAGAGGTTTACAGGCCAGTGTCGTGCCAGAACCGGAGCTGGACAAAACGTAAGATGGGTCACGTTAGCTGTTCATTTGGTCAGCTATAAATAACTTATCCACTCTTAGTGTTCTGTTAGCGATAATGTTAGGGGAGCCTGCATGAATTAGCTGACGTTATCCACCCAAGGACAGGATTTAGATATGTTAGCCAGCTACCAATATATCTGCGTTAGCAACAAGTTAACGTTAGCCAGCTAAAACCACAACATGACAATATGTTTGACATGCTTTGCAGTGATGTTAGCTTTGACTTAAGACTCTTTGGACCTTGTTTAATGATGTTTACGGACGTTTTGGACCACCAGGAAGAAGAAGAGGAATTTACAGGCCGGTGTCGTGCCAAAACAGGAGCTGGCCATGCAAACAGTATAACAGAGCTCAGCAGCCTCTACGGACATAATTACAGAGGAGAAGAGAGTGAAGAGGACACTGACGGAGGAAGCTAAGAAGAGAAAACGAGAGAGTGAGCGAGCAAGAAGCCGCCGGACAAGAGTAAATCTGGGACTGACTTTTAGTGGTTGGTGAGAGCTTGGTGAAATAAAAGGCTGAAAGACAGACGCCGAGCTGGGCTTCAGTCACAGTTTTTGACACTTGAACACACACTTTAACTGTGAATGAAGACTAGTTTTATAATACAAACTCTTTATTGCAGCATATGAATAATAATATGAAAAAGATGACTTCGTTTCAGACGTGTGAGCTGACAAAATAAAGAACAGGCGACCTTCAACTTTAAAGAACACATTAAAAATATAAAATATAAATATTAAAAAATAAAACTGAAGCTAGAAAACTAAAAGTACAAACACACAAACAGCACGATGCTGTAAAACTCAGATTCAGTGAGTCTGTGTTGTTCTGATCCTGTCACAGACCTCTGCTGCCACCCTGTGTTCAACAAGAAGTGTAAACCATCAGCTCACATGTAGAAGAAAACATTGTGACAGACACGCTGACAGGGTTAATAAATAAATAAATCATCAGAATACAATGTATAAATAGACAAAAGTACAATAAAATGAAGATGTCACTGTTTATCTTTTTGATATATGGTGTCATAAAAGTAAAATTCTTGTCCAGGCTCCTCTACACTGAGTAATACTGCAGTACTGTCTCTAATGCAGTGACACAGTGGTGCGATTAGTAGCAGTATAGTACATGTAAGAATACTGTGATACCATCTAGTATAGTATTTTTATATATTCTGGTATTAGTACTTTTACTTAAAGAAACTTTGTCCGTCACTGTACACGACTTTTCACACACTTTGTTATTATTTTGCAGTGAGGAAACACGGTTAAAATTAATAAATAAATAAATTAACTAATTAATTAATAATAATAATAATAATAATAATAACGCCTTTCAGGACACCAAAGGTCACTTCACAAATTAAACAGATAAAATAAGAAAAGTATTAAAATAATAGCAGTCACATATCTAAATAAAAATAAATAATAAAAATATAATAATAATTATAATAATAAATAATATAAAACAACAACAATAATATATAAATAAAAATAAATAATAATAATAATAGTAATATAAAATAATAATAATATATAATAATAAAATACAATAAAATATAAACAAATAAACAAAATAAAATTAAAGTTAATTTCAGATTTAAAGGCTCCTCTACACTGAGTAATACCGCAGTACTGTCTCTAATGCAGTAACAGTGTGTGTAGTACATGTAGAGTACTATGACACAGTGTACTATGACACCATACACAGAGTACTGCAGTATTTCTCCAGCTGGTACTTTAAATCATCTGAGTACTCCATCACTGTACAAGATGCTGACTGACACCGCCCGCGCATGCGCAGCGGCTCGCGCTCCTCTCCTGTGACTGACCGTTAGTGACCTCAGTTTCTGCAGTTGGACGCACGCGCACACATAACACACACACACACACACGCACGCACGCACGCACACCGCACGAGGAGGAGAGAGGAGATGGCGGGTATTTTCGGGAAGATCTTCGTGGGAATTTACGTGGAGATAAAACGGAGCGACGGTACGTGGCTAGCTGACTCACTAAACGCCGCACATACATCCATATACACGGCCACAGCCGCGGCGGCGGCCGCCCCTCCATCCGGCGGCGGCGGCGGCGGCGGCCGGTCCCGGTGAGAGGAGCTAACGTCACCGCTCACCGCAAAGCTAGCTACACGACGACCGTTAAATAAACATGGCGGGCGGCGTGTTGGCGCCTTTAAACGGTGTTTTTCTGTCATGGTGTGTCGACTGTCAGTCATGGGAGGAGGGTAGCACACGCCGGCCGGCCGGCCGGCAGGACCGGGGTGGAGGTGGTGGTGGAGGAGGTGGAGGGAGGGGGTGAAGCGGCCGAGCCGAGCCGAGCCGAGGCGAGCGGGCGTGTCCGTCCACCTGTGCCTCTGTCCGGCCTCGCTGTGTCCGCTCTGCCCTCTCCTCCTCTCCCCGCAGCATCATGGCTGCTGAAGCCCCTCCAGTGCTGCACCACCCTGCACTGCATCATCCGGCAGTGGCCTGTGAATCATGGGTGGATGGAGCCGGGCCCCCGTCTGAACAGTCTGATTTCACCACATTAAAATGAATTTCCAGCCGCTAAGACTGTCTAAGACTAGTCTTTAAGATTGCTGTGTGACACAGTGAATGAGTCTTATCAGCATCCATCATGAGCCACACCCATCAGCATCCCATGTCCTGATTTTAGGGTTAAACCGGCTGCAGGGAGACAAAATATGCTGACTTCATGCTTAGAGATACGTTTGCCTCAGAGCTCAGCGGGCGTGTTAACGTGTGCCTCTGTGATTTAAAGCATCCTACAGCTCTGCCTCTCTCTCCCTCTCTCTCTCTCTGCAGGACGGATACACCAGGCGATGGTCACATCTCTGCACGAGGACAATGACAGCGTGACGGTCGAGTGGATCGAGAACGGAGACACCAAAGGGAAAGAGGTGACCACTGCATGAATCAGCTGATTCACTTACACCACCCTGATTGTCATCTTTAAAGGTCCAGTGTGTAAGACTGAGGCAGACATGGACGATAACATCCATAACTATGATTTCATGCACGTTCAACCACCTGAAAATATAAATCTGTTTGTTTTTGTTGCTTAAAAATGAGGCTTTTATGTCTGCAGTGGGAGCAGGTCCTCTTCCACGTTGTATCCTGCACACTGGACCTTTAATCTCTCCTCTTACACCTGCTGGAGCTCTGTGACCTCAAATCCTGACGATAAATTGATTAATCATCAGTTGATAGTCGGCATTTCTCTCATCAAACCTCAGTTTGGAGGCGTCTTCCCGCCCAAAGACGAGAGGCTGAAAGCTCAGTCGACTTGTCGTCATCCGACCGAAAGTTTGTTTGTTATAAAGAAACATCGTCTAACGTGACTTAAAAATAATAAAACTGGACTGAGTGAACGGAGCAGAGTTCAAGAGGAAACAAAGAGCGAGTCGCCTCGTGCGTCCTTTAAAGACTGAAGCCAGATAAAACAAATCAAACTGAACAGAGCTCGTTAAAAACAAGAAAGAAATAAACGTGAGTTAGTTCATTTTTTAGATTAAAACAGTTAAAATAAGGTGGAGAGTTAAGCTGCAGGCTGGTTCTGAGATTTAGAGGACTCTAACGGTCAAATATAATCGTCATAACTCTGTTTTTATTCGTCACCTGTTACCTTTTATATCTACAGACGCTGCAGGGCTTCTTTCACGTAGTCCGCCGTGTTTCTACAGTAGCCCAGAACGGACAAACCGAACAAGTATCGGCTGTAGATAGAGCGGCTTTTCACAGGTTCTCCTACTAGCCCGGAAGAGGAGGGTGAGCTGAGGGGTGTTCATTCGGTTCACACACCGGACCTTTAAGTTCAGAGAGAAAAAATGTTTCACGTGTCGCCTGCTGATAAATAAACTCATCGCTTCATTTTAATTCTTAATATGTTGTTTAATAATAAATAAACGATCCATCCTGATCAGAGCACCTGTAATAAAAACATCAAGTATTCAGCTGAGTCATAGTATACAGAGTACTTTATATCTGGGTGAATTTTCTGCTGTGTCATGACAGTTAATATCTTTTTATAAGCAGCAAAACTCTGCACTCACTGGCACATTAGTGCAAGTGTCTCTGTAAGTGTCAGTGATGACGGTGAAGCTCACCCTCGAATGTAATTTAAACTTCTAATCTGAATCTCAGTGATCACCTGATTGAATAAACGTTATTATAATAATCAAACTAACATGAGTCTGTCTGTTGTCTCTGCTTCAGATCGATCTGGAGAGCGTCTTCGCTCTGAATCCAGACGTCGCTCCTGATGAGGAGATCCCACAGAGTCCTGAAGCTCCTCTTCCTCCATCCAATGTCTCCAAAACCAGCAAACTCCCCAAGGTGTGCTCCTTTTTCATTTTATTTCTTATTTTGGATCTGAGCAGAAGAAATTTGTTATCTGAGACTTTTCCTGGTTGTGCATGCGGCCGATGTACAAAGGCTGAGTCCTAAACACGTCGAGGCGGGTTCAGTTCAAACCTACAACCCTCTGCTGCATGTCGCCCCTCTCTCCTGTCTGTCTTCAGCTGTTTCTATTTTATAAAATTAATGTTTAAAAAGCCCAGAGTAATTCAAACATTCAAACTTTTTGCACACACACAGACACACGCCTGTTTGTGTCATCTTATGTCTTTTAAGGGCGATAACGTCGTAAAATATGAAGACGTGTGTCAGAACGATGAGCGGGAAGCTCGGAGAGACGTTAGAGAGGACGTCAGCTCCTCTCACCTCCTGCATGAGACTGTGGAGGCCTCAGACAGCTCCTTCATCAACAGACTGAAGGAGGTCTACCTCAGCTCCTTCACTCAAACAGCTGATTTATATTTTCTGTTTTTATTTCCAGACCAGACGGATTACATCGATACCTAAAGCTGAGAACGCTCCACGAGAGAACAGAGGTATGTTTGATTTAAATGTCACGTCCTCGGAGAGGTTAGAGACACACACACACACACACACACACACACACACACACTTTAAGATTACTGCAGTGAGTCCTCAGCTTCAACCTCTGATGGCTTCACCTGTGTGACTCAGCTCAGTTATTTATACTCGTGTTTCTAAATCAGTCCTTGTCACCTTTAATCAGAGTTTTTTAAAAAAAAGTGCAGAAAATGTTCTTTTGGAAAAACTGTGAACGTCTTAGTCAGCAGTTTGGCTTTCAAAATAAAAGTCTGCCACACTGCCTTCACATTAAAACGCATTTATTATGAAGCATCTGCAGAAAGTGACGAGTAACAGCAGCAGAAAATATGACAGCGTTTAACGTGGACGGGTCACGCCCGGCTGTTCGATGTGTTTCAGGACGCGATGCTGCTTCATCAGGTTGAGTTCAGTTTCTCCGTCTTCACCCACACAGAGCAGAGAGTGAATGAACGCAGGTTGAAGTCGGCTGCAGTCTCTAGTCGGGATTAGAATTAAGAACCGGTTCTAAATTTTCTGATCCATCGTAAATGCAATGTAAATCTCCATGTGTAGAAACCAGTTTTAAATGTGTTGTTTTATGTTTTTGTCACAAACTGACGTCCTGTTGGACTTTGTCCTCCTCAGCTGCGGCCGTCGGAACCACCCGAGCTCGTCCCAGCCAGCACAGCCAACCTGCAGAGCCGCCTCCACCCGCCATCGCCCCGCAGACCGCCCTGAACCAGTCCCTGCTCCAGCAGCAGAACGGTAACAGTCTGCGTGACGCGGGTCAGAGGTCGTTCACATGCCTCCGATGTACTCGGAGATAGTTAAAGTGTGTGTGTGTGTGTGTTGTTATTTTCTGGTCACAACCGGTGATGTCATGCTCCCACACAGCTGTGTGTGTGTGTGTGTGTGTGTGTGTGTGTGTGTGTGTGTGGCCTCAAAGGCTCTTTCACAGCTGCTCTGGCTTCAGGACGTCTGCACTCATACTACAGTGTTTGTTTCAGCTTTCAGCTGCGGCTGTTGGGATTAGCATGAACATTGCTGCTGTGGAAATAAAGTCAGATTAAACTCTGAACGCATCACGTTAAAAACCAGAGATAACAAACACAGTCTGATGTCTGATCCTCGGCACTGAGGAGCTCTGATGTCGTCTTAAAATCATCATCAGCTCATCAGGAAAATAATCACGTGATCATAATAATTCATCTGTGCAGCTCGCAGGAAATCAAACTGTGTGAAGGAGGTGGAGAAACTTCAGGAGAAACGAGAGAAGAGACGACTTCAGCAGCAAGAGCTGAGAGAGAAGAGAGCACAGGTGAGACACACACACACGTACAGGTAACACACACACGTACAGGTGAAACACACACATGTACAGGTAAAACACACACACACACATGTACAGGTGAGACACACACATGTACAGGTAACACACACACACATGTACAGGTAACACACACACACACGTACAGGTAACACACACACATGTACAGGTAAAACACACACATGTACAGGTAAAACACACATACACACATGTACAGGTGAGACACACACATGTACAGGTAACACACACACACACGTACAGGTAACACACACACATGTACAGGTAAAACACACATGTACAGGTAAAACACACACGTACAGGTAACACACACATGTACAGGTGAAACACACACATGTACAGGTAACACACACACATGTACAGGTAACACACACACACATGTACAGGTAAAACACACACATGTACAGGTAACACACACACATGTACAGGTAACACACACACACATACAGGTAAAACACACATGTACAGGTAAATCTGAAAGTTTCAGGTCTCAGATTTAGAAGTTTGCAGAGCTCGAGGATCATTTACTGAAGATTTAAAGTTTAAACACAAACATAGAAATACCTCAAACTTTTATTGAATACTTTCATGTGATATTTTTGTCTCTGTTTCAGGAAGTTGATGTGAATTTACCAAACTATGAAATCATGTGTATGATCAGAGACTTCAGAGCCAGTCTGGACTACAGGCCTTTAACCAGTAATGACCTGGTGAGTCTGCTTTTATCTCTTTACCTAGGTACATCGAATTTTATATCAGACAAGATGTAGAGATTTCACTGTTGAATATTTATCCAGAAGAACTCACCATCATCATCGACTATAACAAACTCAGTCTTTAGACTGACCCAGTTAAACCTCACGAGTCTTTACAGTCTCACTCTGTGCAGCCAGACATTGATAAACTCAGAATTTGAACAAAATGATGCAGAAAACATAGAATATTTCTTTTCTCAGCATCACAGAGCTGAAACAAGCAGACAGAGAATACAGTATGTGAAACTGTCAGAGAAAAGTTGTGATGTTGGTGGTTAAACATCTAAACAGAGACTCTTTACAAACGACTTATAGAAGAATATATAAAGAATATCTATAGTGAAGTTTGTCTGTTGTTGTTTCAGATCGAGGAGCACAGGATATGTGTGTGTGTACGTGCACGTCCGCTCAATAAAAAAGGTAAGAGCAGCTTCATCTTTATTTAAAGGTGTTCAGACGGTCACAGAGATTCGTTTGGATCAGATCATGTACAGAGTCGCTGTTCATTTATTTGAACTTTTGTTTGAGCTCAGCTCAGATCTCAAAAGAATAAAAAACACACAAACGTCAGTGTTGTAGTCACGAACATTTAAACCGAGAACCAAGAAGTCATGACCAAGACCAGACTGTATCGAGACTGAGACAAGACCAAGACCGAGTCACGCAGACTTCAGATCAGCGTTCACAGTCTGCAGAGTTCGCCTCACGAAGTTAAAACTTTAACGTCGGTGTGTCGTCTGTATGTCTTCAGAGCTGTCCGTGAAGGATCTGGATGTGATCACCATCCCCAGTAAGGACGTGGTGATGGTCCATGAGCCCAAGCAGAAAGTCGACCTGACCCGTTACCTGGAGAACCAAACCTTCCGCTTTGACTACGCCTTCGATGAGAACTCCACCAATGAAATGGTGTACAGGTGACAAAATGTCCAATATCATAACGGAATATAAACAATAATATGTGTTTTGTTCCGCAGTTTGTTCGTGAGATTATTTATTTATTTATTTATTTATTTATTTATTTATCCATCGTGTTCTTCCGCTCGCAGGTTCACCGCTCAGCCGCTGGTCGAGACCATTTTTGAGAGAGGGATGGCGACCTGCTTCGCTTACGGACAAACTGGAAGTGGAAAAACACACGTGAGCGCTTCGACTTTTCCGGTTTATGTTTTCACCGCTGTCTTTCCTGTTTTAAACTCGCGTCTCCGTTCTTTTAGACGATGGGAGGCGACTTTTCTGGAAAGAACCAGGACTGCTCTAAAGGGATCTATGCACTGTCTGGTTAGTTTCTCTTCGTCAAACGTCTTCGCTGCTGGTTTAATTAAACATAAACTGAACTCTGGTCTCTGTTTGTCTTTCTTTGTGCAGCCAGAGACGTTTTTCTCATGATAAAGAAGCCAAATTACAAGAAGCTGGATCTCCAAATCTTTGCCACGTTTTTTGAGATTTACAGCGGGAAGGTGAGTGTCTGTTTTAACGTAAACATTACAGGAGTCCTGATGGAGGTCAGGTGAAACGCTGTGTGTTTGTCTTTGAAGGTGTTTGACCTGCTAAACCGCAAAGCTAAGTTACGGGTCCTGGAGGACGGGAAGCAGCAGGTTCAGGTGGTCGGTCTGCAGGAGAGGGAGGTGAAGTGCACGGAGGACGTCCTCAAACTCATCGAAGTGGGAAACAGCTGCAGGTAAAACAGCTCAGCTCAGTGAACGTTACAAATGTTGTTTGGACTCTGGAGTGAGCTTCACGTGCGTCTCCTCACAGGACTTCTGGTCAAACCTCGGCGAACGCTCACTCCTCTCGGAGCCACGCCGTGTTCCAGATCATTCTGCGCCGGCGGGGGAAGATGCACGGAAAGTTCTCCCTCATCGACTTGGCGGGGAACGAGAGAGGCGCCGACACGTCCAGTGCTGACCGCCAGACTCGCCTCGAAGGAGCCGAGATCAACAAAAGCCTGCTGGCACTAAAGGTTCCCGCTCCTCAGTGTTTAAAGAAACGTCACATAGAAAGCCAAAATCAGTGAAATAGTTGGTGGTGTGTGACTTAGTTGACTGACAGTTGTGGTGTTAACGTGTGTTTGTGTGTTTGTGTGTTTGTGCAGGAGTGTATTCGAGCTCTGGGCAGGAACAAACCTCACACTCCGTTCAGAGCCAGCAAGTTAACTCAAGTCCTGAGAGACTCGTTCATTGGAGAAAACTCCAGAACATGCATGGTAAGTTACTGAACCTCCTGTGGACACGGACACGTGATTATATTATTGATCTTTAACGTGATCTCCCTGCGCAGATCGCGACCATCTCTCCTGGAATGGCGTCGTGTGAAAACACCTTGAACACGCTGAGATACGCCAACAGGTAAAAACAGCGTACCGTGTACGTGATGTTCAAGCTCAGACGCTAACGAATCTCTTCTCATTATCTCCCCCAACACTTAAAATAAACATCACAGATGGTGGATTATAAATCAGCTGCAGCTAAATAAAGATTGTGTGGTGTGAGGATGACGTGAAGTGAACCGAAACTTTAAAAATGTGGGACAAAAACACCAAAACAACGAGCTAAAACGGACTGAAACTCTGCACTCTGTTTCATGTTACACATTCGATGTAAAAACATGAATTAGTTCAGGTGTTTTTCTAGAACATCGGCGTTCGTTTGTCTTCTTCTCGAAGTTAAATGACCTGATCCTCTCTCCTCTTCTTCCTCTTCTTCTTCCTCTCTCCTCTTCTTCTTCTGTGGTGTTGTGTCTCTTCCTCCATGTTTCAGAGTAAAGGAGTTTGGGATAAGTCCCTCAGATATTCCTTTCTCCCAGAGCGGGGGTGGAGGTGGTCGCTCCGAGCTCTCCCCGACTTACGAGTACGATCGCTTCACACTAACGTCTCCCTCCACGGCAACCTAAAAGCACCATACATGCACCGCCACCGCCTTGTGACACATCACCCAATAATAAAACCTCTTTATGTTGCTTCATGTCCCATCAGAAGTTTCCCCGAGTCACTCAGAGTTACAGGAGTGTGTTTCAGCCACTTATCGTCAGAAAATCTCATGAATGTTAGCGGCCTCAGAGCACCAGATGTGGATTAATCCGCTGCTGGAAATAGTCCCTAAAAACAAGCACTGTTTCCTCCTGAGCAGCTGTTTTAGGAAAGACTGAGAGCCACAGACGAGGTCAGGACGACGCAGAGACAAATGAGATTTGTTGACAATAAGAAAAATATAAAACATCAGCAGTCTGATCCTTTGAGGCTGATTTTAACGTCCCGTCTGCTCAAAAAGATGTTTTTCTTCTTCACCGTGCAGAAAGATGATTAACATACGATCTGTGTTTGGATTTGAAGAGACACGTGTGTTAATGAACCTGTCACCTGACTTCACCTCTTCCTCGTAGCTTAAGCAAACCTGGACGTAGTCTCCGTGACGGGTTCCAGAAGAGGCTCTGGTTTCAGTCCGGCCTCTGCACTGAGCTTCACAGCGGCTCTTCAGAAACTTCAGTCTGACGTCACGGAGACGACGTCCATTCTTTATACCGTCAGTGGTTGAACCCAGGTGTGAACGTGGCCTTAAAGCCGCTGAAGGAGGAAATAATTCCACCTTAAAGTTAGAGTTTAACACAGTCTGGAGCCAATCACAGCGCAGTATACAACTTTAGTGAAGTAGGAGACAGTTGATCAACCTCAGACAAATTATTCCCCCGAACAGTCTTAAACATGGAGGGATCTTTAAAGCTCTTGACTGGGGCAGCTGAATATTATATTCAGTATATTTTAGGACGATAACTCGTCAGTAGAAGGGAGAACTTCTGACTTTTTATTCATTATTTTATTAATTTTGCATCCACAGTTTGTTTTTTTTATGTTGATGTGCTTTTATTTTTTCAGGCATGGACTCTGTATTGTCTGTTGCTCCCTCCGGCATGCTGAGCAATTTTCACCAGCAACATGTCCCCAAATTGCATGCAACTAGCAGCCCGGTTGTTGCTCATGTCAGTAGCCATGTTGTTGTCTCACCAGCAGCACTGATGTGTTGTCAGGGTGAAGGAGCTCACCGTGGACCCGATGGCAGCGATGGACGGCCATCAGGGAGGACACGTCAACCAGCTGGAGGTGCTGGAGGCTCAGTGGGGGGTCGGGAGCTCTCCACAGAGAGACGACCTGAAGCTGCTCTGCGAACAGAACGTAAGACATCAACAAGGTCACCAACAGCAGACACAGCAGCCAGCTAATATTACTGACTAGTCCAACAGCAGTCAGCCCAGCTCGGCATCTGTCTTTCAGCCTTTTATTTCACCAAGCTCTCACCAACCACTAAAAGTCAGTCCCAGATTTACTCTTGTCCGGCGGCTTCTTGCTCGCTCACTCTCTCCTTTTCTCTTCTTAGCTTCCTCCGTCAACGTCCTCTTCACTCTCTTCTCCTCTGCCATTATGTCCATAGAAGCTGCTGAGCCTGTAAACTTCTTCTTCTTCTCGTGGTACAAACACTAACACCCCACCGGTGCTCTGAGCTCACAGCCCGGCTAACAAACTGAGCTAACATGAGCTAACAGCAGCTACAGTTGTCAGCAGTTTACTTCACTGTCCATCAGGAAACTCTGTAAATCACAGAGAGTTGAGGCGGAGCAGCCGGAGGACATCAGAGGGAAAACCAGAAAACATTTTCTCCATAAAATATGATCCAGTTTCACCAAAATCAGTGAAATAGTTGGTGGTGTGTGACTTAGTGCCGTAAAGCGTTACGTACTTCTCCCGACCCGGAGCCCAAAGTTACATAGTGTGAGAACAGACGTACGAATGACAGAGACACCATTCACCTGATCACAGGTCAGTGTGGATCAACAGGAGTTAACAGACGTTAGTTTATCAGAGAAAAGTTAGAAAATGTTTTAAAGTCAGCCAGTTTCTGCTCATGAAGTAAGAAAAGCTCAAACAGACTGCATTTCCCAGAAGCCCCAGACCTTCATTTAACATGTTTTATTAGTTAATCCATCAACACATTTCCTTCTTCCTCTCCTATGAAGGTTATATTAAGAAATTATTGCTAAATTCTGCTGGGAAGTGCAGATATAAAGTGATATAGTAATAAGTGATAATTGTCCTGCTGGTTTTTCTTCATACTTTTATACTTTGGGTCGTTTAGTCGTGAAACATTCATGAAATCTGATATTAAAAGTCTTAAATTTAACTTGAACGCTGCAGGAAAATCCAGCGAGTCTCTTTAAACGTTCGAAGTCTTCGCTGCAACACAAAGAATTTTAGACAAATTATTTGAAGAGTTCTTCCAGAAAGTTTCAGAGTTCAGGTTTGAGACAAACGTGTCGTGTTTTCTCTGCAGGAGGAAGAAGTTTCTCCTCAGCTCTTCACCTTCCATGAAGCCGTCTCTCAGCTGGTGGAGATGGAGGAGCAGGTTCTGGAGGACCACCGAGCGGTGTTCCAGGTACAGTGTGTTCATGTTCACGTCTGTGCAGCAGAGGAATGTAAACACAGGTGAAGGTGTTAACGTGCAGCGTGTCCTCGCAGGAGTCCATCCGCTGGCTGGAAGACGAGAAGGTTCTGCTGGAGATGACGGAGGAGGTCGACTACGACGTCGAGTCGTTCGCGACTCAACTAGAACAAATCCTCGACCAGAAGATCGACATCCTCACTGAGCTGAGAGGTGGAGAGCGTTTTCTTTAAAGGGAGAAGCTCCGATCAGACATGAAGCAACACGATGAGTTTATGTGACCTTTAATATATCACACGGTCAAAGAGGAGCTGAGAGCAACAGCTAGGGAACGTTGTCTGAACGTTCTGAGAAGAACAGTTAGGGAACATTACCTGAACGTTCTGAGAAGAACATTCTCTGACCCTTTCAGAGAACAGATTGTTGTTCCCTGAATATTTAGGCAATGTTTCCCAACTGTTGAACGTTCCAAAAACAACGAGGAACATCTCCAAAACGTTCTGAGAACAACAGTTGGTGAACGTTGCTTTAATATTCCAAAAACGACAGTTAGGGAACGCTGCCTGTAGGTTGGGAAATGTTCCCCAACTGTTGTCCTCAGAACGTTCTCTGAACCTGTCACAGAACAGGTTGTTGTTCTTGGAATGTTTAGGCAACGTTCCCCACCTGCTGAAACGTTCCCTGAACGTGCTGGGAAACGTTCCCTGAACGTTCTGAGAACTACACCCACGCTCCACGTCTTTGCCCGGATTAGTCGAGAGTCGACGGAGGCAGAACTTTGCGGCTCTCTGCGTAAACGTTCAGTCGCGTCTGAATGAAGCTTTTAGAAACGTCTCAGTCTGAAGCTCTGACCCCGAAACTCCGCCGGGCTCGTCTCTGTCACGTCATGGCTGTGACGCTGTTTTGATCCGTCCTGCATCGACTTCAAACCCCACCTGGAGCGTTTCAGAAGCGTTTCTCCCTCCAGACTTTGTGTACTTGCTCAGATTTGGTCATTTTCCTTGTTTATGTTCTTCTAAATATGCTTCTACATGTGGAAATATGTTATGTAGTTCATTTGTTTCTCTTTTGTCTGTTTTTACGACCAGCAGTTTGCGAGGGGTGTTTTATTTTGAAAATCCACCGGATTCTCTGTGCTGTTTCTGTGTCTGACTTCCTGTCAGCTCGAGGTGCTCTGTGTTAAATTGACGCGCGCTGCTCGCGGCGTCCGTCAAAAATAGAACAGCATGAGCCGAGCGGAGGCCCGATACTGGGACGCTTCTGAACCGGACCGCATCGGAGCCGGTGGGGTTTGAAACATTGACTAGAACGGCCGCGTATCGCTGCGGTGACCGCGCCCGGGGGAATCTGGGGGTAACAGATGAAGGCGGCCATGTTTCATGTTTCATGTCTGAAAGGGCTTCAAAGATCGTCAACACGAGTCTTAACAGTCTTAACAGTCTTTGTCAGTCTTTGTAACTTGTTGCTGTGATCTTCTGTCTTCAGATAAAGTCAAGTCTTTCCGCTCGGCGCTGCAGGAAGAGGAGCAGGCGAGCCAACAGATCACCCCGAAGAGGCCTCGAGCTCTATAGATTTCCCTGTAACGCTGACTCGTCTTCAGAAAGATGATTTATGACTTCTGTCTCTCTCTCTCTGTTCGTTTGGTCTCTCCTCTCTGCTGTACAGGCCGCCATCGCTTCCCATCATGCATCCGTCCGCCCGTAAAACCAGAGAGCAGCCCGTCTGCTGCTCCTCATCCTCCTGTGAAGTGTGTTTACAAGGTTTTTGTATGTGTGATAAGTCACAAGTGCTTCATTTTAAACAACAAAATAATGATGATGATTTGTTTTAAATACATTTTTATAGGGTCAATCATAGCTTATCCTCACATTGGCCAATTTTATAAGCAACTTTTTTGCCATTTTGTGCAATATTTGGAGGGTTTTCTTCCCGTTCGTCCCCATGTTTCAGCTCGGGTGAACCGGAGGAGCATGTGGAGTTTGTGTGTAAGACGAGCCAATGTGTGTTTGTGTTGATAATGTGTGTAAAATATATGTTTGACTGAGAGGAAGCTTCAAACAGAACTAACCTTGCATTACGTGGATTGGCCTGAAGGGGGCGCTGTAATCAAAGACAAAGCAACTGATTGATCAGAGTGTTCCACACAGCAACGACAGTTTTTAATTTGCCAAAATAAACGAAGGTTACTTCTTGTTGCTCGACTTGTTTTTATTTATTCTGTCAAAGCTTTATTTCAAATGTTGAACTGTTATTTATGTTTTACACCTTTAATGACACAAAATCTTCATACGACGATGTCGTTAATATGAAGTTTAAGTTTTAAAAGAGGCTCAGTAATTTAGTTCATAATGTTTGCACACTGGTTTCCAGTAAACGTGCTCAAATTCAAACTATTCAAATATTATACAACCAGTAGGTCCGACCGAGCAATCTGATTGGTCAACTAGACATTTAGAACGTGCTCAAATCAGCATGACAGCACACCTGACTCATCACTAAAAATATCACTCCACCATCTCCACATTGTCACATCCTGAAAATACAGAACATGTAAACAAATCTGATCACTGGAAGTCAACTTTAATAAAGTAATACATCTGAACAGAGCTGTGTTAACACAGGTGTGCACCTCGTTAACACAGGTGTGCACCTCGTTAACACAGGTGTGTACCTCCTCGTTTGTGTGCAGCACGTCAGAGATCAAACAGTTCAGTGAGCTCAGAGAAAATGTTTTTAAAGACTAAAGGTGGACTAATCTGGACTGAAGAGGAATATTTCATTAGATAAAAACATGTTCGTTTTGATTCCATCGATCTTTGTTCGACACATTCTGACTTTTGGACTTTACAACATGTGGAGTTACTGGAAATGTTTGGATCCTCCTCCATCAGCTGTGCAGGTGAGTCTCTGATACAAAATAAATGTGAAGTTAGCAGGGCCGTTTCTTTCTATATGCAGACTATGTGGATGCAGAGGGCCCCACAGCCACCAGGAGGCGCCCCAAAGCTGCAAGTTCAGCCTCTCAATATATTTCAGGAGAATTAAAAGTACCTGTGTTTATCTGTAAAGTCACAGCAGCTTAGTTCTGCTTATAACCTATAATTTAAATAAAAATGGTTGGCTGTTAATTTACAGATAATGTTCGTAATTTTGGAGTTGTATATACAATTACAAAAAAAAAAGTACTGTAAAAATTATTTTACATAAATTTAACCTTTTCTTTTAAATTTTAATTTTTTTTTATTTAAATAAAAAATAATATTTTTTAAATTATTTTTAAAAAATGTTTTAATTTAAAAAAATTTAAAAAATTAAACCTTTTTTTCTATATACAGTTTTAAAAGACAGAACACGACTGTAAAAATTAAAGTTAACATACTTTTTAAAGTTAAAGTTTTACATACTTAAAACGGTTGTATTTGAATATATGATTACAAAAAAATACTGTAATTTTTTTTTAAAAAGTTTAAAAAAAGTTTTTCTTTTGAATTTTAAATAAAAAAAAGATTAATTTTTTTAATTTAAAAATTTAAATGTATTTTTTTTAAATTTACATTTTTTTTTAAATTTTTAAAAAATTTTTTTTAATTTAAAAATAAATTAAATCAATTTAAAATTTTTAAATTTAAATTTTTTTATATACAATTTTAAAAAACAGAACACGACTGTAAGTCATAAAGTTATTTTCTGTAAATAAACTATTCCTTTAACCTTTATAAAGTTGTAACAACTAAAATGAATAGTGGACTGTGTATGTTAATAACAGATCTGAAGATAAACCTCTGTTCTCTAAGCATATGTCTTCTCATCTTAATGTATCTTCCGTGCCTATCGCTGTTACTGAAACTAATGCTCACTCAACATGTTTCATTGAATAAATCGTAAATTTGTGGAAAAAAACTTTTCTGTTTTTTAAAATTGTGTAAAAAAAAAAAAAAAAAAAAAAAAATCAGTAAATTTATAAACCAAATTTATAACCAAACTGATTTTTAATTATATTTTGTCAATAATGATAAATTTGTAATTTTTCATTTTTGTACAGAAAAAAAATCTTTATTATTTATAAAGCATTTTTGGGGAACGTTGCCCAAACATTAGGAGAACTACAGTTGGGGAAGGTTGCCTGAAGGTTCTGAGAACAACAGTAATCTGATCAATAGTTGTTGAGACATTTCCAATCGTTGGACCAGGTTTTCCGTCCGTAGAGCAGCGGCCAATAAAACGACACGTACACATGTTGAGTTACAATTCAGTCCAATTGTTTTTATTCCACAGTACAGACAATGGAGAGAGAGCCAGGGGTCCGACCGGGCCTGAACACACAGAACAGGAACTAGGAGACATCAGAACCTACTGTCGTCTGTCTGAACACAACGTGAGTCTGATTCTCAGTGGTCTGAATGAATGAAACACACTCCAATTAAAACCACAGAAGAAGAGCTCATGGCTGTCTGTATACAGCTGCTAACAGAATACAGAGAACTTCATTTAAAGCCTTTAGCTTAGCATTTATTAGCAGCACGTTAACTCTTAATAAACAGTTTATAACACTAATATTTATCTGAAACTTTAATAAATCTGTGAATAAACCTGTGCAGTGTGCTATAAAGTGACATGTACACATCATTCACAGGCAGGTTTAATGTCCTTTATTATATAAATAAATACATTAAAACACTTCATAATCTCTTTAGAACTGCTGACAGCTACATTATAGTGTTATAATCTGCTTATAAATGCTAAATAAAGAGGTTAAAATAAGTGTTACTGAAATACTTTCAAATTTGAGCATGAATCTAATTTCAAAGACTTCTTATATCCAGAATATATATGAATTATTGCCACCATAAATTTTGACAGCTTAATATGTCACAGACCTACAGCTCTGTAATATTTGAGATTAATTTTATTTCAGTTTATTTTTAAAAAATAACATGAGATGAGAAACAATCCCAGTGTTGGGATTTATAAATAATTATGAATCCTATAACTTAATAATAAGACACCCTTATTAATAATTATTATAGATCAGTTAAGACGTTAATGTAAACACATTTTCAGTTGGCAGATTGTGGAAAATCCTTTTGTCTGTTTAACTTTTTTATTTGATTTATTACATTTTTTTATATTCATAAACTTTAAGAAAAAAAAATGCAGCTATAAATGTGAATAAGTGACGAATATTAAAGGGTTTTAATTATTTACTCTGCAGCCTTTTCTAAAAAATAAAAAAATTCACAACCTGCCAGCCTTTGTTCTTTTCTTCTCACTGATCTATGAAATAATTTATTAAAGGAAAATTTTTAATTCTGGCAAAAAAGTTGCACAAACCTTTTTTTTTTTGTATTCTTCTACATACTTTATTTTATTTTTATCACTTCAGTTTTTAGTCCAAATTTGTATTTTATTGTATTTTGATTTTAAGAATTTTTATCTTCTGTGTGTATCGCTATTACTGAAACTAATGCTCACTCCACGTTTCATTGAATAAATCGTTAATTTATGGAAAATAACTTTTTACAGTAGTTTTCTGTTTTTTAAAATTGTAAAAAAAAAAAAAAAAAAAAAAAAATCTGTTAATTTTACTGTAAAAATTATTTTACATAAATAAGTTTTTCCTTAAGATTTTAAATAAAAAAAATAATTTTAATTTTTTTTAATTTAAAATTAAAATGTTTCATTTAAATTCTAAAAAAATTAAAATTAAATTTCTTTTTAAATTTTAAGAAAAACAAATTTATGTAAAAAATTTTTTTTAAGTTCTGTAAAAATTATTTTACATAAATCTTACTTTTTCTTTTAAATAAAAAAAAGAAATTACATTTTTTTAAAATTTGAAAAATAATTTTAAAAATAATTTAAATTCTATTTTTTTTACTTTTTACAAAAAAAGTTATTTAAATAAAAATTAAATTTTAATTTTAAAATTTATTTTTTTTATATACAATTAAAAAAAAAACAGTAAAAGTTAAAGTTATTTTCTGTAAATTTACAATTTATTTATCCATTTTCCCAAAATAAACTGTTCCTTTAACCTTTATAAAGGGTGTTTCATTACAAACTGGTCCCACAAAAAGGTTCATTGTAACGACTAGAATGAATACTGGACTGTGTATTTTAAAAACAGAGCTGAAGATAAACCTCTGTAGGTCTCTAAGCACATTTCTTAATCAACTTAATGTGGCAATAATCGTAATAATCTCAAATATAATCAGCAGAATGTTTTGATATATATTTCATTAAACAGTGAGGACATAGTGGACAACACAAACTGGTTTATTATTGTTAAGCATGAAGATTAAGTAGTTCCAATCTGACTGGATGACATGCAACAGCTTGTTAAATAGAGCTGCTTCATTATGGGTTTTTTTTTTTTTTTTTTTTTTTACTTTTTCATGCACCCGCTGACTGAAAAACCAGCCTCCAGTTATATTTCAAAGGTTTTGTAAAATACTCCAGTTTGAAAAATAGGTACAGTAAGTCCTATAAAATGCTCAGCAGTTGACTGTTGTAAAGAGACAGCAGAGGTCAACAGCAGCTCGAATACAAATAGTTTTCACGAGGTGTGAAACACAACTTGCAGGTGGTGTGTGTATGATTTCAGACTGTGAACTGCCTGTAGCTTGTATTGTGGTCGATTGTGCCCCTGCTGTGATAGTGGTTCTGCCTGGCTGTGATTGGAACAATAATATTGCACTGGTAAAAACATAAAACCTTTCCTGTGTTGGTCCGTAGCCTTAATGACAAACAAAAATGCTACATATTTCAAATATATTTCACCTGAAATTTCCAGAGTAACATCATGATCTTTAGGTAAATAAATAACTCTCAAACATATAAGTCCTACATATACATCTTTACAGTATGTACACTGACACGCCCGCCGGTCCTGAACAGAATCCGAATGGGCGGACATTCAACTCAGCAGCCAAGCGGCCAAAAAGGGAACGATGTGCCAAAAACCCACCACGACGAGTCCACGACCTCTCGTGAAAACAGCTTATTGTCCACGATCACGGCGACGCGCTCGACCTCTGCTCTCAACTCAAAAGTTTGAAAGACATCTTCAGTTTTCTGTTAAAGCCACTTTTCTCCCTCAGACGTGGACAACGTTACATTTAAAAAGTCATTTCGTCAAAGCAGCTGACGCTCTCAGTACTCCGCTCCCCCTTCTTCTTCTTCGTCTTTCATAAAAGGTTCAATGCTGTCTAAATCAGGGGTTTTCAAACTGTGAGGAGGGGAAGTGGGGCAGTTGACGTTGGCAGTTGCAGGAAGTTCATTGGTCAGCAGATTTAGCAGCGGTGACTCATGGAGGCAATTAAGGTGCTTTAAAACCGTTAGCGCCTGATTGCCTTCTCTGAGTCATAACCTGAACAAATCTGAACATACAGACATTATATAGTTATTTTTAGATTCAGTATGACTTTCACTTTCTAGGGATATCATTATCTCGTCTCCAACTCCAGAACCTGCCTCAGAAACATCACATTTCTAAGTTTTCTTCAGTATCAAAGTAATCCTGTGAGAGTTTGTCCGTACATCCATGGGCACACTGCAAACAGGACCTGCTAATAGCTAATTCGTCTGACTTTTAATGGTGCCAATTTGCCAAAATGTAAACAAATATAGGCTCCAATCGTAGCAAACATCTGGGAATTGTAGTTCCAAAAGATATTACCAAACAGAGGTAAGACAAAGATTAATAACAGGAGGACTGGAGGTTGTTGAGGGGACCCACAGTGTCTTTTGAAAACCCCTGGTCTAAATACTCCTCTAGAACTGTCTACTATCTGTTTTGGCACATTTACTTACATTATTTTGTACAGACATGTGCGTACCTGCACATACAGTATACCCTGAAATTAATAAAAAGTGTCATGCACTACAGAGGTGTTTCAAATGTAGCAACATGAGATGGTAACTACAGTATATTTCCACCATAAACTAGTGCAAAAAACAACAATGAGGTTACACAGTTGATTAACTACAGTATTAGAGAATGATTTTGGCTTTTTGTGGTGGGTTGAAGACGTTGCTGATCACACAGAGAGTGGGGGGGAAACAGACACTCTTGTGTCGTGTGGAAGCTGGGCGGCATAAAACAACAGCATAGTAAAATGAAGAGAACAAGAGGTACAACAGCTCCACACATCCGTTATCTCCAAAAGCTTCCATGGGTTTAAAGTGTACTGAAGGTTAATGAGCTTCCAAATCTGCCTTAAAACAACAGTCAGATCCAGTTTCGCCTGCTGTAATAATTCATCGTCAAAGATTCTCATTGTTCTTCCACTGGAGGACAAAAATCTGCACTGCATGCTTTATCCTAAGACAAAATGAGGCTTTGATAGTTATAAAAATCAAGTGAATATCTCCCAAACTTTGTCTTTTTAGTATGAAAATGTTAAATGAAAAAAGTTTTACGTGGCCACTCAGAGGGTTGCAGCCTCCACCTACGCCACTAGATTGTAGAAAAGATGGTTAATTATGTGTCTTTACACTTGGTTTGAAGTGGACGTACAGTTGGGTATCATCAGCGTAGCAGTGAAGAAGAAGAAGATTTACTTTGTTTAATCTCTCAATGGGGAATTCAGATTTTCAACTTGGAATCACATATCACACTTTGAGAACCAGTGATTCAAACCATTTAAGACCTTACCCTGAATGCCTATTAGATGTTTAAATGAGTCTAAAGACAGCAGGAGGTCATTGTTACACTTAGCTGAGCTGATTTATGAGCGTTTTGAGCAAATTTCATCCTTAAAAAGTCTGTAACTTTAGGAGATAGTCACTTGATTTAACCAACTCAAACCAACTGCTGAGCTTCATATTAGATTATTACATTTTCGCACAGAAAGAGGTGGATTCTGTCGGTTAATTACACTGGAATCGAATCAGAAATCTTTTAATGAGGCAGGATTACTGCACACAAAGCTGTTTCTGACTGTTGTTCAAAGAAAGACTTTGAAGCTACCCTCGGGTGGCATCAGCACGGTAAAAATCTGACTGTTTTGTGCACAACACGGACAGGAAATGTGAGGTGGCTTCTTCTTCTTTTATCCAGTTCAGTCGACAGAAGCAAATTAAACGAAACGTTTGCTCTCATGAGGGTGAGACCTCACCAACAATCACCACCCCAAAAAAAAAAAAAAAGGATCGATCCAGTTTTGAATCACTTCCTGCCTCGCTCTTCAGTCCATTTGGTAAAAATACTGAAAGGTTAACAGGTCTCTGTGAGTGAAAGCTATGTGGAAATAATGCCTCCGTCCCCTCTCAGGGTCCTCAGCAGAAACACCAGGTCCATCCTGTTCGGTTTCCAACGCGCAAAAAAGAGCAAAAAGCCGGGGGGAAACACCGCCAAGTGCCTCCCAGCAGCAGCAGCAGCAGCACATGTGGGAAACAGAACAACGCCACCAACTGGTGGATCAGAGGTATTGCAAGCAGATGAATATATAAAGGGATTGTTGCTGTGGACTGTACAGTGTTTCAGTTGTTACTTTAATGCTGCATGCCCTGTTTTTTTTCTGCTTTCTGTTCCATCTGTGGAGCAAGAAGTGTCTTGTTGGATATTAAGGCCTTGGATGGCCCAGAGGCCACGCTGAAAGGGATAATACTACAGAGTCTCACGCGGTGGGATGAAAACTGGACTGGCAAACTGAGTATTTAAATAGCATATCAGTGATGAACTCAATTGTTCTGTGACTAAGACAAGAACTTTCATCTCTGATACAAATAATCTTCAGATTTTTAAAGGATCAGTTCATCGAAATTACAAAAAAAAAAAATCACCTTACCTCACCGTGGTATCGAGCCATGCAACGTTTTTTAAGATTTCTGCCTCCAAATTGTTACAATGAGGTTATTTGGTCATAACCCAAAGTTTGGGTTCAGAAAATGTTTGTGTACCAATTTTCATGCCAATCCTTCCAATAGTTGTTGAGACATTTGACTTGTTGGCCTCATGGTGGCGCTAGAGAAAAATTTGGGGATTCATCATCTGGGAATGATTTTGTGCTAATTGATCCTGTAGATGTTGAGATCTTTAGTTGGATGAGTCAAAACTTCGATCTGATGGCACTTGAGGTTAAAAGTAGGATTCAACCTCTGGGTACCATGAACACCAAATTTCATGGCAATCCATCTAAAAAAAACCCAAAAATGTTGACCTCATGATGGCTCTAAAGGAAAACTCAGGGGATGAACAAAGTCCTTGGGCATCAACCTCTGGGGATCATGAATGTTTCTACAGAATGTCATGGCAACCCTTCCAGAAGTTGAAGAGATATTTCAGTCTTGTACCCACAGGCTTCACCGAGAACATGCTCTACTCTGAGCTCCTCACCTTATCTCTAAGGCTGAGCCACCTGACGTAGGAAGCTCATTTCGGGCTGCTTGTATCCGAAATCTCATTCTTTCAGTCACTACCCAAAGTTTAGACCATAGGTTGAGGGTTGGAATGTAGATGGACTGGAAAATTGAGAAGCTTCTGAACCACAACGGTTCGGTACATCGTCCGCATTACTGCTGATGCCGCACCAATCCGCCGGTTCATCTCACGCTCCACTTTCCCGTCACTCATGAACAAGACCCCGAGATGCTTGAACTCCTTCGATTGGGGCAGCAACTCAAAACCCAAAACAACTTGCGTGGCTCGATACTACTCGAATACTACTCTTTCATATAATTTAGATGAACTGACTCCCTCCCTTTCATTTGCCTTATTGCCAGTCATTGCTAACATGTCGCTCAGCTGACACTGGGACGGAAACAGAAGTGAAAGTCATTGGCTTTCTGACGTGGCTGCCAATCAACTTGGCCTCAAACCCGTGCTCGACTGTTTGAAGATGGATCTGGCTCTGCAGTGTGTCCTGAGCTCATGGGTGTAAATGCTAGGACAGTGTATTGTATAAGGGGAGGTGGGGGGGTTGTCCCGTTATACGAGATTAGTTTAAGGCTTACAATATTTCATTTAATCCCTCGTCATTATTTTTAATAGTTAGTGATGTATCCTATAAAAGTATTACTGTAAAAGAGTCATGCTACAGAACTGTCTTTTGTTCTCTGGATCCCACCTGATTAGTCCACTCCTCCTGGGCAGAGCCACCTCCTATTCTCTAACAATGTTCATGCTCACCTCATCTACACCTCTAATTTCTACCAATCCAGAGATCATGGTGGCTCAGGCTGGGTCCGTTAACACCACAGCTCACGTTTTGAACCTTATTTAGGGCCGAGTAACCCTCCGCTGCCCTCCTTGGTGCTCCCGCTGCGACCCCAGCACCCTGCAGCTATGCTCATACTCCTCTGGGTCGCCGGTCCGACCCCTCGCTCGCGCTCCATCTCGCACTGGCTCAGCGTACGCTCAGTCCGACCCGGCTGGTTCGGAGAGGCCGACCCGGCCCCTCCGGGCTGCTGAGAGGAGATGGTGCGAAAGATGTGATTGCGCTTGCGAAGGAAGTCGCCTCCAGCGGCGCCCAAACCGAAGCTACCCTTGCGTAGGACCATGCGAGTGCTGGCGGACTTGGCGGGACGGGACCTCTGGTTGTACTCCAGCTGGGACAGGTGGGAGGCGTAGCCGTCCGGGATGAACTGGAAGGGACGAGAGGTCACTTTTAGAGCGCTTTAACTGCATGCATCGAACATCAAGATGAGAAAAAGGATTTGTTCCGTACCTGACACTGGTGCTGCATTTTCTTCGTGGGTCTTCCCACGATGTAGATATGGGATGGAGGCAGGCCGATGGACGAGTACACAGAGATGTCCTTGGTGGAGCCGTAGGCTGCAAAGATCCTCATGTGGGCCTAAATCAAACAGGGAGGTCAGCTTTTATAGACTTTGAGGATTTTATTAGAAAACCTCCTCGAACTCACGGTGGCCTTTCTTACCTCGTTGATGAGGCATTTGAGGAAGTTGGCCTTGTGTCGGAGCGGGTCGTGAACCAACCCGTCGCAGAAGGAGACGATGCCGTGAGGAAAGTTATGCTGAGAGAGCCACGCCACGACACGCTGCTTCTGCATGTCAGGACGGCCCGTTACGTATACGATCAAATAACCCAAATCCTGCCAGTACCTGAGAAATAAACAGAGCACAACGTTTGTTCAACGTTGGTTCAACGTCAGAATTGTGGTCAAATTTCTCCTGTATAACCATTTACGGTGCACATTGTTGCAGAATAAACCTACAGAGAGCCTCAGGTGTGATCCTCACCTCACCACATCCACAGCTCCAGCTCGAACCTTCGGGTCGCTGCCCATTATAGACACGCTGGCGGCAAATGACCCGTCAATACTGAACACAACAAACTCCGTTCCTCGTGGTACGATAGTGAGATAGCTGTCTGCAAATGTGTGGTCACCCCTACGGGATAAAAGCAGAGACGGCGTTAGTCTGAAAGGAGGAGTAAAATATACTTTTCATCACATGAAATCCTCTAACTTGGCGTACCTGACCACCATTTTGACAGGGTACACCCCGATGCTGAGCCTTTTGTTCTCAGGGATTGCGTAAGCGATACGTCCGCTGCTGTTTGTGAGCTCCGTGTCGAAGTACACCCACTCTCCGGAGGGAGGCTGGGTCATGATGTGGATGTCGATCTGCAGGAAACAAAACAAAGATCAACACAACGCGACGACCTTAAAGACACAGATGACGGTGACGCGATTACATAACAAGTCCGTCACAACTGGACGTCGTCATTACCTTCTCCCCAGTAAGGGTGACCATGTCCAGAGGGCCGTACATGAAACGTCCCATCACCATCTGGGCCCCGTCCTCCGTGAAGACGGCGTCATTCACGCGGTGGTTAGCCGTCACGTTCTGACGAAGACAAAACAGGAAGTCAGAATACCATAGGAGTGACTTTTACCCCTGAGTTTTACCTCTCAGGCAACACTGGTACTGCCTTATCCTCCGGCTGGAGTTCTAAAATCTAACGTGACAGATTTTTATATATTTTATCATTGGATTGTTCCTACAGTTGCATCAATGTTAGGAGCTACTTTCAAATACCTTATATACAGTTAGACAGTTTAGTCCAGTGGGTCCCAACCTGAGGGGTCAGGAACCTTAACAGGGTCACCAGATAAATCTGAGGGGTCGTGAGATGAAAAAATGAAGCTCTGATACACAAATGAGTTCATTTTTTTGTTTTTTCTCCAATCTTTGCTTTTTTTGTCTAAGAATTGATATTTTTTTTAGTTCTTTAAATTAAGTTTTGAGGGAAAATTACTGTTCGGTGGAACTGCTAACAACTCAAAGACATCTGAAACATGACACAAGAAACTTTCCTGTAAGGAGTCACAAGCTGAAAAGGTTGGAAACCACTGAGTCTTATGGCAGAAGCCCACCAGACTTTGTTAACTTGCTCACATTTGGTCATTTTTCTGGTGCTTTAAAAAGAGAACAGTTTCTGGGAAACTTCTGAAACGGACCACGGTGCTTCTGGTGGGGTTTGAAACATTGATTAGAAAAGCCGCGATTAGCTAAATGCAGTGATCTTACCCTGATCTTAACGTGAGTCCTCTTGCGGAGCCACTTCTCACGAGGTTTGGACGGAGTGAATTCAGACACTTCTTTACCATCCAGCTCCAAAATACTCGAGTTCTCATGTCTCATCATCTATGGAAGAGAATAACTTTTAAATAAATGGACCAGAAATTGTTACTGTAGAATGTGTTTTTTTGTAGGATTTTTCTTAGGATTCATCCTCTGGGCACCATGAATGTCTTCACCCAATTTTTTGGCAATCTATCCAAAAGTTGTGCAGACATTTCACAAAAAAACCCAAAAATATAAACCTCATGGTGATGCTAGATTAATGTCAGGGGATCATCAAAGACAGCATGATTCATCCTCTGGGGAGCATAAAATGTCCAAATGTAATCCTCAACGTAAAACAAACCAAAGTCGCTATAGGATTCA
Source organism: Sciaenops ocellatus (assembly GCA_033000465.1). NCBI lineage: Eukaryota > Metazoa > Chordata > Actinopteri > Sciaenidae > Sciaenops > Sciaenops ocellatus. Next base: position 24,199,986 of record CP136874.1, on the reverse strand, counting down.
TCCTCTGGGCACCATGAATGTCTTTACCCATTTTTTTTGGCAATCTATCCAAAAGTTATGCAGACATTTCACTAAAAAAACAAAGATCTTAACTTCATGGTGGCACTAGATCAAAAGTCAGAGGATTATCAGAATCAGTAGGATTCATCCTCTGGGGAGCATTAATGTCTTTACCCAATTTCATTGTAATCCATCCAATAGTTGTTGAGCTATCTCAGCCCAAAGAGGTGCATCCCCGTCATCACATGGCTAAAACTACACGGTTAAAGATTAAATTATTATTTTCATAAAAAGAAAGACGATGAACCTGTCTGAGTAAGAAAGAGACGACGTCTGTGGACTCCCAGTAGGAGGCGTGGAAGAGATGAGGCAGAGCCACTGTGGGGAACGCCGTCAGGGCATCGGGGCAGTACAGGGCGTAGTCCATCCTCTTACTGCCCCACCACCTCGAAGCAACTACAGAAATGGGAAAAGACAGAGAGAGAAGTTTAGGGATCAGTATCTTGATCTTTGTTTGTGGTGTCCGATGCAGATCTGCTCATCTAGGGAAGAAGAATTTGACCGTTATCACAAGACGTTGAGGGTTTCACTAAGAGGCACTACACACAAAAAGATGAGTTGTAAAGAGGTTTGAATTGCACACTTGCAAGAAAACAGCAGCTCAGACTTGGCGAGAACTTTGTTTTTTTCTGGTAGTCTTGCAAAGGAAAGTTCAGATGTCGTTCTCGTGAATCTGAGCTGAAGAGAAGTCCCACAAGATTACGAGTCTTGTGTTTCAGTTTTGGAAACTACTCAAGGAAGACTATCTGAGAGAGGAAGATCCCAGAAGAGGAAGGAAAACGCACAGGGAATGAGGACGGAGCCTAGCATCCTTGCCTCATGTCCTCTCACTACAGCTCCCAGGGTACCTTGCTCTACGATCTTCAGCACCCCGGGCGACGGGGTCACCGAGCTGATGTCAGACGTGACATCGGTGAGGTCAGAGCTAATGTCCGAGCTCAGCTCAGACTCCACGCCGTTGGGTTTTGGAAACACCTGACGGGTTTTGTGCCGCAAGGACGAGCTCCGAGAGGCAAATCTACTGTAGGGAAGAGCCAGCTGGGACAGCAGAGCCGGCCTTTTAGCGGGCCTGACTTCATGTTTGTGTGCTGAGGGGATGTTTGGAGGGAGGAAATGAGAACGTCAGCACTTAAACTGTCAGCTTGAACACTGAAAGGCAGGAGGGTTAGGAAGTCAACTTACTCGTGGCGATGTTGGAGGCGGTGTAAGAGTCGGCTAAGCCCGACACCTGGCTTGCCAGGCTGGCCTCACTGGCCCTGCGGTTGAAACGAAGGTGAGGGACCCCTGGAGACGTGGACGCCGGGTACTGCCCGTCCACAAAAATATGTGAGTGAAGAGAATCAGCTGCAGAGACAGAAGAGAGGAGTTAGTGTTATATTCTTCACTGCAAAGACGAAGAAGCAGGATGACTTTGTTATAAATTTAAACTTTTTAAGGGGTTGTCCGAGCTGTGAGTCAGAGAAGTAATCGATGAGACCAGCAGTCAGCGAACAGACCAAGCAACAGTTTATTCAGATTATCTAAACCAATTTATTTGGAGGTAAACCTAAAATTAAGGCAACTGGAGAGCCACTAATAATCCAGAATATCTCAGGAAAATTGTCAAAACTGGAAGTAAAGTGTTGAACATAACCAACATTATTCAAGAAGGTTAAATCTGATGCAACCAGACGTGGTTGTAGATCCATGAAGACGTTTCACCTCTCATCCAAGAGGCTTCTTGAGTTCCGATTAACTGGAGCCTAGGCGGGATTGTAGACCTGGTCGTACTTATCACTTGGTCCAATAGAGCTAATTATTGTTGTGACAACTGTTGTTCGACGTTGAGTCGTTACGATCACGAGGTCCGGTGTGGACGATGGCCGTTAAGGTCACATGATGTCTGGTGTGGACGATGGCCGGGTCTACGATCCCGCCTAGGCTAAATACTCGGATCTCCCCACCAATCAGAACTGAAGAAGCCTCTTGGATGAGAGGTGAAACGTCTTCACGGATCTTCAACCAAGTCCAGTTAGCTCAGATTTAGCCCTTCTTGAAGACAGATGACCTGGACGACTGAGATATAAGTTTGAGGACTGTCAGATTTTGGCACCTAGATCTCAGCAATTAGAATACTCTGACATAACTGATTAGCTTAGCATAAAGACTGCAAACAGAGGGAAAGCTCTAGCCTGGCTCTGTCCAAACAGAGTACACCTACCAGCACCTCTAAAGCTGATTAACACATCAGATTTCGTGTTTATGCGTGGGACTGTTTCTTGACTCAGTGCAGGGATTTCCTGGCTTCATGCTGTCAGTGTGAGCTTGCCAGGCGCTAATTAGCGAGCTTTAGAGGTGTAATACATCGTAGGAGTTTGTTACCTTCGGACAAAGCCAGGCTACTTGTTCCCTTTGGTTTCCAGACTTTGTGCTAAACGTATTTTCCCAAAAGTGAAACGATGGTCAGAACTTTGTAAATTAATCTCAGGTTGCATCAGAAAAACAAACACAGGAGGAATAAAAGAAACAAAGAGAGCAACAGGACGGGTAGGCAAACAGATGCTAACAGATACACACTCTCTGTGTGGAGCTGCGAGCTCTGCCAGTTGAGGACGGGCACGGGGATCGACGTCTCATTAACGGTGTTTTCCTGGCAGCGGTGGGATGCGGCACCGGCCGACTCCATCAGAAGCTGAGGGTTACTCTGCACGGTTTCAACTAGGAAGCCAGGCGAAGGGAAGACGAAAGACACACAAAAGCTTGAATGACGCATGAACAACAAAGACTCGTCGACATGTAGCGCAGTGTACAGGAAGTGAAACTGTTTCTTATGTTTGTCAGGGACTCACCCAAGAGAGCCGAGTGTCCGTCACCCAGAGGAAAGCGCTGGTAACGGGGGACGCTAAAGGGAGGCAGCAGGTGGAAGCGCTTGTCCAGGAGAGGCTCGAGGCGGGAGGCCGACGGATCGGCCGGATGAAACAGGTTGTAAACCTGCTGACAGGCCGGACGCAGAGCGGACACTGGAGAGGACGAACAGACACAATGAGACTCTGGTTGAAAGTCTGTTGCACCTGTAACCACACTCAGCAGTGATGACCATTTTCAGCGGCTGCTGAGTTGGCACCTGAAGGAATAGTTAGAAATATGCCTTTTTTTGGTTTTCCCCCGTTTCTACGCTCTATGCTAAGCTAAGCTAACCATATTTAGCATACAGACTTGAGAGCGGCATCAATCTTTTCATTTAACTTCAGGCAAAAAAGTCAGTAAGTATCCAAAAGTTATTGAAAATATAAGAATGCCAACATATTTGACAATTATTCAAACTGCGTGACTCTTAATACATTTTTTTGGCTATTTGGCAGAAGAGCTACAACCTATAAACACAGTATTAATATATAAATAATCTATTTACACATCCAGCAGTTACAGAGCAACATTATCATTTATTTGGAGTTGTCTCTGTGTCCACCTGATGAATGTAAGTCTTACTTAGTAAGTATTTACTGTCTTTTAGCTCCGTTTTTGGTCTCCACCACCAAATATCTGTCTGTTTAGCTGCTAAATGTTCCACTATGTTTCCCAGGTCGTATCAAACTTTGTCTGTCTGCTGACTGATTTGAATTTAAGCAGCTTTAATGAACAAATCTGAAACTGTATGATAAATAGTTTGGTAGGAATATTATAACTTTTGATTTGATACCGAAATATTACGTATTGTAAAAGCAGATAAGATTAGCTGCCTAAATAAATTTCAATGAATCAAAACAGTGAGAGATAAGAAAAGAGAAACATCAACTATTCTCCTTTCTAAATGAAAATTAGTGCAGACGTTAACCAAACAGCTGCAGGTCAGAAACCTTCTTTAAACCCTCGAAGGACACAAAAGAACGAGCTCTGACTTCAGTCACGTATTCGTCTCGTCTCAGCCAAAAAACTTCAAGATCAGAAACATGACCTCTGACCTCTGACACCTGCTCTCACACAGGAAAAAACATCACAGGCTACAAATAACCACTTCCTGCTCTTTCTCATGTTTTGGTTTGTTTGTTTCAGTCCAACACACGAGGATCATTAGAATAAACCAAAAACCTTCCTCACCATCTAACGAGGGCACCACGGTCTTCCTCAGCGCGAGCACCAACCCCAGAGGAGAGCCGAACAGGAAGAAGTCGGTCACCTCGAAGTCAAACTTTCCCAAAGAGCCTCCTTCCAGCATGGTGCTGTTACTGGAGCGTCTTGACCCGGGCTCCCCGTGGAGAACGCTGGAGTGAAGACTGAAGGCAGAGAGGAGACTCATGCAATCAGTGTTTACTGAGCTGAATGGCTACCAGTCTTTATACCCCAGCTTGCCCCTACGCCCACTCCTAGAAATAATGGTGTCAGCACTTGATTGCCATTTTTTTGCACATCCAGACACCATAATTTACATCCTCAGGCCCAACCCTCGCAGGGAGATTTCCAAGCGCCTGATTCAGGACATTTTGCATCAGCCCGCGGCGCCTCACGACCTCGGTTCAAGGTGCTTTTTCCCTTTTTCTTCAAGGCCTGATGCCATTTCTTTGGCTCTGAGGATTTTCCCGCCTCCAACACCGTTATTTCTGTTTACAGACTACATTTATGGTTCCCAAGTTACATGCTGTAAATGTTTTTTCAAAACTAATATGGGACAATACAAGTATTCAGACACAGATTAATATATTTTGTGACACAGTATGTTTCTGTGGAGTTAGAAATTCAATATTTGCCTCCAGAATGTAGTGGAGTAGAAGAAACAGCAGAAAATGGAAATACTAGTGCAAGTACCTTAAATTACTTCCTCACCTGGTCAGGAAGGCTTGGTGATGTTTGATGGTGTCCAGCTCGTACGTGGAGGAGTCGCTGCGTTTGCGTGGAAGTTGTCTCTTCGGGTCGTCGGGCCCCGAGCAGCGAGGGATGTCGATGTTGCTACGGCTGAGGTGGCGGCTTCCTTCGAGGGACGGCGACGAAGGAGAGACGCTGTTTATGACAATACCTGGAGACAGAAGGTCCGTGTCCTGAGAGACGGAGATGGAGAGAACAAGTACGTTAGAGCTGAGCTTTAAGCCCCAGTCTCATGCATGCCTCATGTCTGACAGTGATACCTGTACACTGATGGCGCTGCCCCGTCTGCTGCTGTTCTGGCTTTCCGACACCGTCACCGAGCTGCTGCAGAGAGCATCAAAGCCGAGGATACCTCCGACACAGTCCCCGATAACACACACCTGCATCAGAAAACACATCAGTCCACCGAGGAGAACAATCTGAAACATGCACCTTCAGGTTACACACTGACCTGCCCGTTAAAAGACGCTCCCTCTAAAGACTTGATGAAGTCGCTGTACACCTGATTGGCTCGGAGGATGACGGTGGCCACGGCGTCTTGGTACTGCGGCGCAGAGGTAGCCAAAAGCGGCAGAGCGGCCAGAGGGATGTGGTCCTGACTGCTGGACAGGCAGCTCTCGTCGTAGCTGTAGGGGCTCAGACTGCAGAGCGGGGGAAGGAGGACGTGTTATTATCACTGCAGGGCGGCGCATGTATTACAGCAGAGTGTTTAAATACCGTCGAACACTCGAGAGAGGTTTTCTCACTTGGAGACGAGCGAGAAGGCGTCGACGCACACAGCGGGACAGGGGACCATCCGGATGGCGATGCGGCCCAGCGCTGCAGGATAATGGACCCGCATGACGGTCTCAAACGCCCCGCTCAGAGTATTTACATCTCCCTGCTTGCTGTTCTGATCACCTGCAGACAAACGAGAGTAAATTAATTACACAACCTTTAATTACAAACCTTAAAAACGAAGCGTCAGGTGGCACCAAACCAAAACAAATGTATCTGAAAGATGCTAAAATGTTTCATAGGCTGGTGTTTGAATTATTAATATATAATACTGCTGAAGGTTGGTTGTTGTTGCTGGGATAGGGTCTAACCCCCCGTGACACTGATAAGGATAAGCGATCACAGGAAATAGATGGATGGATTTATTTGGTTGTTGCTGTACCAGAGCCGGTGTCCAGAATGTTTCCTCCATGCAGAACCAGGACGAGGACGTGGATTTTGGACGGCTGGAGACACTGCTGAGACGAACAGTCCTGCAGGTTAGAGGCCGGGAAGCAAACAGGAAACAGGAAACAGGGTCGACAGAGATGAAGGGGTGAGGACATAACAGGGAAAGACGGGAGAGACGAGCACAGAGGGAGATAAATGAGCAGCATGGAGGAAAAAATACTAAAATCAGTCCATTAATACGGAGCTGTGACTTGTTAATAATCAATAGTTTGAACATGCAAAGTGTAAAACGTTCATGTGCAGCACGCACAAACTGGGCGGAGTGGGATAAACATCAGGGTGACTCCACATGTAATTAATACAGAGACGAAAGCTGTTCCATTAAAACAGCCGCTAAGAGGCTGAGTGGGCTCCCACTGTAAGTCCACATTATAAGTTTTATGATGTTTATTAACCAAAATACTAACAACAAACTTAAACTGGCATAACGATGTAAAAGATAAGTGCCGAGACGATAAGAAGAAGTGAAACGTGACGCGGTCAACAGAAAATACCGGAGCCCGTCACCAAGTGGTAAAAAAGATAAGGTGTGACAACAACAACAACCAACAACAACCTGAGACAGTTACCAGAAGTAAAGGTGACGTACAAAACATGTGACCTAAACAAACAAACTATACACACATTCAGGCTCCTACACTGTTTATACGATTACATCAAGTCTTATTGGTCCTCCACCAAACGTCAGAAAGTATCAAACATTTATTATTTTGGTTATTTTACAGACAAACCTGCAGATCAACTGTCAGTAATTTTCTTTGTTACGTTGTTTCATGTGAAGACCGATCTGAACTTGAGTGCAAACGTTTCCTCACCTGTTACACGACGAGGCCTCTTACAGAAGAAGTTTGTTGACTCGTTTCTAAAATCAAGTTTCATTTTTCAGAACTCTACAGCAACAATCTGTTTTATTCTTTCATGTTTTAGACTACAGACGCTGATTTTATAACTCGGTTCAGGAACAAGGGCCACGCCTCGAACTCATCCCATTTCTGTAACTCAACTACTTAAACACTCCTCTAGCGTTCACTCCCTCTGACTCAGTTTTCACCCTCTTCTCCCGTCTCTCTTTCATTCAAACACAGGAACCACGGGGCTCTAATACACAGAGACACGGAGAGATTCCCTCCCGTCTTCCCTGCACCGGTCAACCTACAAACTCCTCCATCTACCAACGATCCTGCTTTCCCTTCTCCCCTCGTCCCTACAGCACTTCGTATCCGTAACATGCAATAAACCTGTTTGAACTGAAATCCATGCTGGCGTGGTCCTTGTTAGTGAAACTAAAATATCATGGATGGAGAAACAGATGGAGTAAAACACGTTCCTGATGATACTTCCACACTTTGATGCCAGACTTTACTTCAACAGTCACGCTGCTTTCACACTGTAACACGACCCAACAAAAGACGACGAAACGCTGAGAAATCTGCATAAAAACTCGACATGTTGAGGTCATGACGTGCAGGAAACAGAATATCGAGTTTTAACTTCCACCTCTGCATCGTGCTACACACACACACACACACACACACACACACACAAACACACACACACACACACACACACACACACAGCTCCTATAATCTTTTTTTCCTCAGCTGATGGCTGCAGCCGAGGCCGGTTCCTAATTTCACTACGCTGGCAGGATGACTGAAAGCTAATTTAGAGGGAGGAGTGTTATCTACAAGCAATTTAATTACGGGTGTTAGCGTGATAGACATGAATGAAATTGGAAAAAAAAGTGAAGACACTGTACCTCCATCTGCCGCTCCTCATTACTCATCACGGCGTACTCCCCGCCCGACTCCTGATACAACGTTTCTGTGAAACAAAGCGACGCTCGTCCGTTCAGAAACAAAGACTTTAAACTGTACACGGTTCCATTCTTCGTCTATCAGAGAGCTGGTGGGACACACGGTACAACCCACCTTGTGCTTCGTCCGCCTCGATTGTTTCCATCTTGTCCATCAGATCGTTGGAGCTCCACTTGGTGATCTCCTTGGCGAACAGCTCCTCGTTGTCAGAGAAGTCCTCTGCAGGAAAAACAGAAGACGTCTTATATAAATGAACAAAGATGACTGTGATCTGTCATGAACTGTGATTGTGGTGGCGTGTTTCTTCAGGTGATGGTGAAACGTAAAATATAATCCAGGAAGTCGAGTTTGAGCTACAGATACGTGAATTTTAAAGGTTTATCAGACCTTAAAATGCTGCACAACAGCAATTATTTCATCTTTAGTCGTGACAATCGCGAGGTGAACTACCTATGCACCCTACGCAGGACAGAAGATGTCGGTAACAAACACTACAGCCGACTCTGTAAACCACCAGCCACGAAGGTGAAGTTAAACCAACGTGAAAGTGCTGCAGTTCCTCCAAACGTCCACTTGAGGCTGGCTCCAGAAGTGAGTCAGCCTCCATAAGTCCCCATGTTAAAATGTCCAACTTCACAGCAGAAATAAACATGTTTACAGCCTGGTACAAAAAACAGTTTTGGTCTCTATAGCTAATTTCCCCGTTCATGACAACTGTACTGAGGGTGAATTTTTATACAACTCACCTGTTCAGATTATATTAAGGCTTAAAGTTATGCAGGATTAAGAGCGTGGATGCTTTGATTGACAGGTGGGTGTCGTTACAGGTGGCTTTTTTAAGCAACCAGGCGTCATTTGACCTGGTCCATGTCTTTGCCCAACCTGTGGGCGACGTCACGGAGACTACGTCCAGATTTTATACAGTCTACAGCTCTACATCCGCCCTTGCATACAAGATCTCCACCTGCCTCTGCATATTCAGCTCTGTTACCAATAAACAGTTAGAACTGATCTTTGCTGTTGTTTAGACTTCTGTTATCGACGCCCACCGTGATGTTTCAGCCATCCAGATACGACATGTTGGGCTAAAGTCGGCCTGAACGTGGCCTTAAACTTTTTAAACGTGCTTCATATATAAAGTGACTTGGCAGCAGACTGTTGAACGTGAGTTTAATTTAGTGAATCTAATGTAATGACCTACAATCACTCCTCTCTGAGACGTTCACCATTTAATCTTTTAATGCATCCGTTCACAAGGAGAAATGTCCGTAAACTCAACGAGGCTGAATGAAGTAAAGGAATGAACCTCGAGGTGCTCTACAGCTAAATTTATCAGCCCGAGGAGATTTAATCAAAGAAATCGAGACGATGTTTGCACGCTAGAACGAAGCAGGAGGCGTGAAATGAGCCGCTCATATGTTGTGTTTCATGCACACTCGGATGGTTTTACCATGAGCATCGAAGAACTCGTCGTCCGTGCTGTCCTCTGAGTCTCGGGCGATGCTCTGCATCCTCCACTCTGAAATGCTCTGATGAGACGGACTCCCTGTGAACGAACCGGCGACGTTAATCTGAGAAAACGTCCGAATCAGAAGAATAAACGAGGCAAAAAAACACAAACTGCTCCTCACCGCCTCTCTTCGAGGACCTGTTGGAGGACCTGGAGGAGGTTGACCACTGCTTAGTGAGTTCCCCTCGTGTCTCCAGTGAGTCTCCGAGCTTCCCTCCTCCTCCTCCTCCACCTCCTCCACCTCCCTCGGCCTCCACATTCGATCCCGCGCTCTCAGCTCCTTGGTCCTGGTCCTGGCTAACGGAGGAGCCGTTGGTCTCCGTCCCCCCCTCTTCGTTGAGGCTGTACTGGGCCATCTTCTTGGCTAAAGCCAGCTGAGTCTCCAGCTCCAGCAGCCGGATGTCCTCGATGGTCAGGCCGTACCACTCGTCCTGCCAGCACCACGCCTGCCGGTGGGCTCGGACCATCACCTTACGGAGGCCTGGAAGGACAAAAACAAGCATTTAATGACAGAGGAATGAAGTGGGTTCACGTTAAAAACAAATAATTATTGGAAAATACAGATTCACAGCTAAGAACGACATTCAGGTAAAGATCCAGACATGAGGCACGATGAAGTGTTGATGTTCAACCAGATAAAAAAGGAAAAGCTATTTAACATTTAACAGATTATAATGAATAATTAATTAGAAATGTTATATAAATATCTGAAAATAGAGACTGAAGGGTGATCTGTCAGAGCACATTTCATTCCCATCACTGTCTTTCTCTTGATGAACTAAACAAGCAGCAGCTGCTTATAAAACCTGAACCCTCCGAGCACGTCGTGATTAAAAACATCCAACCTGGCAATAAAAAGACAAAATTAGCAAACAGAGGGAGCAAATATTTTGATATCCAGAGAAAAGAACCGCCGGCAAGTGGAGAAAAAAAAAGCTGAATGGAAGATTAAACTGACCGATCTGAGCACAAAAACTCAGTTTGTGATAATATTCATGAATCAAACGACGCAAAGTCGAAACAGCCGCAGATAAAGTTCCTCGAGAGCACGCATGTCGAAGCGAAAGCTCGTTTTGTGATTGAAGATGTGTTGATTAGACGACAGAGTGAAGACGGAGCAGCTGCTGCTTCATTAGGATGGAAGTAAATACCGTGAGGGAGCGAGCCGAGGCCCGAGCGAGTGTATAAACAGTCTTAAATCACAGCAGTGAAACAGAAACAAGCCTGACGCCGGCAGGAAATTAATCCGGCCTGCTGTGTTATCTCAGCGAGCCAGACACTCAAACGCTTCCTACGACCGCCTCAGCCAGGTGACTTCGACTCTGATTTACCTGGACGCTCACCATTCCTCAAAACTCACCTGGTTCATTCATGAATCAGACGTTAATCATCGATACGGATCAGCTCTACGCACAAAGATCCAGAAAAATCCTCAATATCGCTCGTGGTTAACGACTTCATTGGGTTATTCCAAAACGTTCAAGGTTAAAGTTTCCAGGGTGATCCTGACTTTTAATTTTCCTCGCTGACTTTTTGGATTATTTCAGGATTTTTCAGGGTGACTCTTAATCACTTTTAATTCTTTATCTTTGCTCGTTTCAGGATTATTACAGATTTCTAGAGAGTTCTTGACTTTTCAGATATTTCAAGGTTCTTGAGGTCATTTATTCAAAAATGTTCAGGATTATTTCGAAGGATTATTTTTCAGTTTTTCAGATTACAGTATACCCATGCAGGCACAAAGACTTTCAAGAACTTTCAAGGATGTTTCAAGGCTCTCATGACTTTTCAGGATTATCCCCAACTCAGCATTCCCCTGAAGTTTTATCACCTTTTATGGATTATTTCTAAAAACTTCAGGGTCACTCAGTTTTGAAGGATTACTCTCAGCTCCTTTAGATTACAGTAAACAAACATTTTATTGTTATGACTTTGAGTTATTCTGGATTATTCCCAAATGTTCTAGGATTAAATATTTGAGTAATTTTAAATGTTATTCCCACATTTCTGAGGTATTCTTCACTTTTTAAAGACATTCACAGTTTTTTCACCTTCGCAGTGACTCTTTCAGGATTATCAGACTTTTTAGAGTTACTCTGACTTCATGATAAGTCCTGACTTTTGATATTCATCCCTGACTTTTTAGGGTTAATTTCTTTGATTATTATTCCAGATTTTGTTGGATTATTTCCAACTTTTCACGCTTGTCTTAATATTTTTCATGGTTACCTTTTAGAGTTATTCTAAAACTTTCAAACTAATCGCACATTTTCATAGATATCCCAGATTATTCCCAGTTTTTTCAAGGTTTTCACTGACTTTTAAGGAACATTAATTCATGACATTTCAACATTATTCATCTTCTCAAGGTTATTCCTGGTTTTCCAGGAGAGAGTCTGACTTTTCAGGGCTAACGGTAAGACTTCCCTGAAGGTGACGTGTATCACACCTGTGCCGTCTGCCGTACTTACCCACGTCGTGTATGAAGCGTTCGATCTTGGACTGCATGCCCCAGTATCTGAACTCCACTTTGCAGAGCTTGTAGGCACACATGACGGGGCTTTGACCGGAGTTCTGGTTGATCTCCTCGATCCAGTCGTCCGACAGCGGACCCCGTTTGGTCTTGACTGACTGATACAGCTTTGGGTCTTCTTCCACCAGGTACTCGTGAGGAGGGATGTAGTCCTTCACAATGTCTATGGGGTCTACAGGGAGCATGAAATCATAATGAATAACACAATATGCAAAACTGATGCTGATGTGAGCGGCACCGGCCTCCCAGGGGTGTGTGCATGTGGTTTTTATGTAATCAATTCCTGCACCCTGGTGAATTTTAGTATTCAGAGGCTCGACACGAGCTCGCACACTCCACAGTCTGTATCACACTGTCTGCGTTCCCACTGCAAACAGCGCTGTGTAAATTTGATTCCTGATGCTGCTTATGAGGAGATGACAATCGACCCGTCGATCCGGAAAGGCAAAAATTTAATAAGAGTGCACTCTGGGAGTTTTCATAATGGTAGTGGAGGGTGTGCACGATGATAGACTCACCTACAGTCCTCTGTCTCTTTTCAGCTAAGGACATATTGAAGACATCCACTTGATTTCCAGTGTCTGGTTTATAATACGTCTCAATGTCTATAGAGAATTTCTCCACAAAGGGGCAGGTGTACCTGAAAGAGACAGTGAAGAAGAAATGTCTATAAAATCTATATCCACGACAAATTTGTTTGGCAACGTCACAACTGGCATCCCATTTTAATTCAATTTTTATTTTTTTTTTGCTAAATCCTCATTGGTCCACAGAAGTACAAGACATCACAAATCTCCATCTGACTCCACCCACCTCGAGTCAGTTAGAAGAACTCAAATAAAAACAGAAAATCTGAAATTTCTCTTGTAAAACGACCAAAACTGTTCAAACTCTGGCAGAAAAACGTGTGTTCATGTACGACCCTTTAGCTCACAGGAAGACGCTGTACTTTAAGGTAAAACAGAGGGTCTTCAAAACTTAATTAAAGAACCGAGAATCAGTGCCAAGGTCTGAAAAAGTAGCTCGACTGATCAGTTTGGAGAAATTAAGTTATCTCTGGAGGACATAAAAAGTTGCTGAAAGTGTGCGCAGTAAATGAATATGTGATTATTCAGCTGAAATTATTCCAAATAAAAAAAAAGAAAAAGAAACGGCTCCATCAGCAGTAACGAGCGATTTCATTCATCAAATTTATGAATCTATAAAAACCATTAACAATGTTTTATTACTAAAAGTTCGGTTTTTCTACTTTAGATAATGCCTGAGTGTTACCACAGAGCAAATGTTGTGATTCCAGTGTCTACGGTATGAAAGTTTATATATATATATAATATCTCCATGCATTCCTGATGGCCATTTTTTACGTGGTGGTCTCACCGGGTTCGTGTATAGGGGTAGGCGTTCCAGGACTCCTCCTCCACTCGAAGGGCAGCTTGAGGCAGAATGGCACAGAACCAGGACGGGATGTGTTTGCCGATGTGATAGACCTTGTGCGTGTACTGACCCGAGCCTCCGGGGCCGTCCTCGTAAGGCTTGTTCTCCAGGATCTCCACGCCGCTGCCCTCGCCACAGCTCTCCTCTCTGCTCTTTTTCTGCAGAGAGACGACAGACACAAAAACTGTTAGTAGTGTTCTGTAATGTTATTTCACAGGTTTGGGTTTAGCAGTGCGGGGCGATGAATTCAAAGTGAAAGCCATTTAATTATTTAAACTCACATTTGGTTTCCTTAAAAGAAACGTGAAACTTCACGATATGTAATGTTGTAAACAAGAAACAGCTTTGTTCATTGAGATAAAGACACTTTTACTTTTTGTTTCTAAAGCTAAGACATACTCCATTTTCTTCTTCTTCTTTTGAAATAAATAATGCACTGAGCTTCTCTGAATGATCTTTGATTCATGGTCTAGTTTGACATTTCTCCGGGACCTAAAATACAAGAACAAAAATAGATTAAACTGTTAGGTTACTAGCTAGTATTTCGTGTTATGTTATGGTGTTAAATTACAGGTTTCATAAAAAACTATAAAATGTATAAATAAATGTTGAGTTTGCGCCCATACATTATTATTGACACTGCAGCAGCACAGAGACTTCAATAAAGTTAGTCAAAGGCAGGCTGGAGGTTGCCAAGCAACCAGGGTCAGCTGCAGGTCAGAGCAATTAACTGCAGCTGTGCTCTGTCTGTGTGTGAGTGACTGCTGAGAGACACAGAAAATCTCTAAATGAACCCCCTCCAACTAGTGGACACTAATGCCAAACGGTAGGTCGTATCAAAAAGCCCAAATGACCGTGAGCATCCTCATCTTGTCGACCATGTGAATGCTGAATTTCAGTGTCTAAAGTTAAAAAATGTGACCTGGGGAGATAGAGAAAGAACAGGTGCCCCGTGCTCCTTTGGGAAATTTCTCCTCTCCAGTTTACATGGGAGTAGATGGGGCTGTCGGTGGGTGATCCTGGCGCATCAGTGCGTCTCCTGCCAAAACTATAAGTCTGACAGCTTCAGCAGTGATATCGCTGCGTAGCCCACGAATTTTCCTACGTTTCTATGTATAAATTATTTCTGTAGAGTGACATTTGTGGCCACGAGAGCCGTTTGCAAATGTATTTTTTGACAAATGTTTCTCTCCCTCTCCACTCTAGCGATGACGGCACCCACTCTAGCTCTGGAACATTCTACCAATACACACCCATTGTAAATTTTGGCGTGGTTTTTGGTGATTTTTGGAAAAAACGTTTGGTGAAACGTTTAGAAAAGTCACAGCAGACCATTCCCGGCCGAGCCGGTCGTTTTGATACCTTTTTTGTGTGTAACAGTTGTCGTTATATGAATAAAGGACCCAAAAACTACAACAAATTTTGATGTTTTTGTACAGAAAAATGCTCAAATTTTTTATAATTTCTTACACTGTGAACTGAAACTGGAGTTGTGGAAGTGGTGTCTTTGGTAAATGTGCGGTTGAAAGCTAATTTAGCCGATACAAGTCATCCAGATTTAGCCCTGACACACATCCTCCCATCCTTCCTTCCTCCCATCCTCTGTCCTTTCCTTTAACTTCCAATTAAACCGACTGGGCCGCCCTTACGCAGTGCTCCTGTCTCTCCTGTCACTTGAGGTGTTCAACCTTGTGAAAACTTCGCTCACAGATCTGGATGGATGATGCAGCAGACCCAAAGTGATGAGCCGGGAAAGAAAAAAAGCTGTCACATACGAGAAAAAAAGAGAAACTGCTTTTCTTTCACTTCTTCTTTCTCTGATAAATAATCCTTGTTTAATATTTACTGATGAGTTCAGGCGAGGCAGATTTTAAAGACAGATTCACTGTGTAACAGGAGGGAGAATCAATTATTTTCCCACCCAGCGTGTAACTTCCTTTAATAAAAGGCGGCAGATGGTTCGACCCCACAGATCCTGTAAGGCTGAGCTGTGTATTAAGCCTGTTGCTCCGCAGAGGGAGCCGTGGATTACTGCATCACTTTATAAACACACTACATCTCCTTAAGAGGCTCTCCATTTAGACTGTAACCGCCGCCTGGGTGGGAGCACTCAGCAGCAACATGTACACGTCGAGAGATTAGATGACTGCTAAATTATATTAAACCTCTCCAGGATCTGATACAGAAGCACATTTTTTATATTTATTTAAGGAAAAAACATCAAATATTCTCAGATTACAGGTTATGAATCGTGTAAAATGTGCTGGTTTTCTCAGTCGTCCATCTTGTGCGTGCAGGAAACAACATGTTCAGTTTTAATCAATACGTTTGATTTGTGTTTGTTCAACTCTGTTTGCTTTGTGTTCATTAACATACTGATTAAATCCCCCGAGCGAGGCCACGGCCTAAACTGAGCCCCAGTTCGTGCTCCCCTCTTTACATATGTACGCTTTTGCTGGTTAGAATCATTAAAGTTCAATTCAACAGTTCATAGTCACAGAGGATTTACCTTTTGTCCCTTGAATTGCACTTCAGTACGTACAACAGCAAGTGAACGCATCACCATTCAGACTGAAATATCTCAACCACTGTTCGGTGGATACCATGAAATTTTGTAGAGATTTGTAGTCCCCAGAGGATGAATCCTGTGCATATGTTGGTTAATTTACTGCTGCTTACTTTGCACTTTGGTTCACATTATACAAGATGGCACTGCGTGGGATGCAACCAGCTCTGACCTGTGTGTTTTTGTACCTTGTCCATTGGTTTTGATGTGGATTTTTTTTTCTAAATGAACAGAAATAAATCGTCGAATCGAATTAAAACGTGAATTTGCTCACACTTCTGATGAAGTATACTACCTTTTTTTAGTCTTTAGACCACTCAAGGCGCTTTTACACTACATATCTCATTCACACACACATTCATACACTGTTGTCACTGGCTGCCACGCCAAGCAAGGTGTCAACTGCTCATCAGTTTTTGGGAGGAAACCTTTCATAACATATTCATACACCGACGGTGCAGCCTTTGGATGGAGCAATTTGGGAGCTGCTTGCATGACTGTGGACTCTCAGACTTGTCAGGGTGAAACGAGAGGGGATGTAATCCGCAACTACACCACTTAATCCAACACACTGG
The DNA here is from genome assembly GCA_033000465.1 of Sciaenops ocellatus. Classification (NCBI taxonomy): domain Eukaryota; kingdom Metazoa; phylum Chordata; class Actinopteri; family Sciaenidae; genus Sciaenops; species Sciaenops ocellatus. Next base: position 24,183,425 of record CP136874.1, on the reverse strand, counting down.
TCCTTTAAAAGATCCAGTGTGTAGAATTTAGTGGCATCTAATGATGAAGTTGCAGATTGCAACCAAATGAACACCCCTCACCTCTTACTCCTATTTCAAGCATGACGGAGAAACTACAGTGGCCATGAAACTCGGAAAGAAGAACGCTAAAGGTTCTACGTAGAGCCGGTATTTGGTTTGTCCCTTCTGGGCTGCTGTAGAAACATAGGTGGTCAACATTGTCCTCTGTAGAAATAAAGTCTCATTCTAAGGTAACACAAACATAACAGTTGTTGTTTTCAGGTGATTACACACTGATGAAAACATAGTTATGAATATTATGTTCCATTTGTGCCAATAGATCCCCTTAAACGTGACACACTGGTCCTTTAAAACTAGATTTTGACACAGGGTTCGTTTACATGATAGGGGCCTCATTAAAAATGCAGGACCTGTTGTGACCTCTTCAGGTGACATCTTGATTTAGTGTTGGATTCTGATACCTCAGCTCATGGTATCTCCTGAAGTACTGATCCGATATACAGTACGTGTCCTCTGTTTCCCAAATTTAAAATCTTTGTACCTCATCTTTGGCGGAGAACTCATGGGGCTCATTTAAAAGTGACACGAGGGACTGACAATTTTATAATGAAACTGTATTTCATGTGGATCTGTCATGCTTGGCTGATACCCGATCCGATCAAGGTCAGTACGGCTGTATATGATTGGTGTTGTCTCTATTTATAACCACAGAGTGAACCTCGGGTCTTTGAGGCCTCTCGGGGTCTCAGGCTGCCGCTCACGTTATCTTAAATCATTGTTTGCATAAGATATTATGTTTTAATCTCACCGCTGAGTCACGTCAGGTGACCAAACTGTAGTTACTGTACTCCAGCTTCAAGCCGATGATTGAAAAACTGTTTCATTCCTTCCACTGTAACGCGCTGCGAGTCGAGGAAGCGGCGCACAACGTGAATACAAATCATCGTGATCATTATTAACGCCAAGAGTGGGGTGCTCGGGGTCAAGAATGAGAGCTCAGATTGAACACGGAGCTCTCTCTCCTGAAGACTTCGGGGAGGTGGTATCAGTAATGAAGGTCAGAAGAGGCAAACAGCTGGAAAATTGCTGTAATCTAGCAGGTAATGTAATTTAGGTGAGGAGCTAAGGGTCTTAAATTACCCTCCTTCGTGTCTGCAGCACCAGAACAGAGCAGAGCATCTGTATTAATGACACATATCTTTGAGCTTACAGCAAAAGTGTCGGCTACACCCCCCGACGGGGACGTGAGGAGGTTTATGGATCTTTATGAAAACATCAGAGGTGATTTGCTCCACAGGTCTTTGTTGTGTAGAAAGTTAAAGTCCAGCCCTGCAGTCAGCAGTGTTAATATATCCTCCACCCTTTAACAGTCATGGGCAACAATAGTGGAAGCTTCCCTGAACCGAGGATTCTGCATCTGCCGCTGAGGTGTGTGTGTGTATAAAACATGGATGTAGTCTCCATGACGTGGATCATCGGTGGAGCTGAGGCGGGCTGAATGACGCATGGTTGCTCAAACAAGCGACCTGTAACGACACCCACCTGTCAATCAAAGCGTCCACGCTCTTAATCCTGCATAACTTTAAGCCTTAATATAATCTGAACAGGTGAGTTGTATAAAAATTCACCCTCAGTACAGTTGTCATGAACGGGGAAATTAGCTATAGAGACCAAAACTGTTTTTTGGATCATCAAAGTCAAGTGGACGTATCCTCTGGGCACCATGAATATCAAAACCAAATTTCATGGCAATCGCAGATACTTATTGGGATACTTCAGTCTAAACTGATGTGGTAGATCGACTGACAACTAAATTCAAATAATGAGCCGGAGGAGGTCGAATCAACGTTAAAGAGACGGACGATGCAAGTTCTAAGAAAATCCTACAAGAGTCTGTTAAAATCGCAACGATGGATGTCTCAGATAAGAAGTGGCTTCATGGAAAATGTGCAGGTGAGCAAAGACTGAACATCAAGTAAATTATGAATAAAACTTACTCGCCATTACGAGCGTTAACGTAACCTTGAGTGACTTTAAGTCGATGCACAGCAGGTCAGCTGAACCTGCACAACTGTGAAATTTGTCTAATTAAACAACGAAGAAGAAGGTTATCAATATTAAATGTTAGTTAGTTCTTTCCATGCACTTTCCCGGGATATTATTAGATTAATACAGACCTGTTAACGAAGTCTTTGAGTGTTTCACTACCAAACATCTACACGAGGAGAGACAAGCCAGAATCAGGCTGCAAAGCTAAAAGAGGCACTCATCTAGTTTGACACAAAGAGAAAGAAATAACTAATATGAGATAATATATCTAATATCTGAGAGGAAAAGTTGAACAAAGCAGCTCACATGTACAATTTGTGAAGCGCTACGAGCTTGTGCAGACACTCTGTGGAATTATAACGGGTCCGGCTTCGCTGAGGGTCTCGTTTCTGTCGGGCTGAGCCGTCCCTGAATAATTTATGTGACACTGCAAGGTTAGCATAAAGCACAGGGGGGGGTACACAGCTCCTCCATCCTCCTCCATCCTCCTCAGGCCGAACGTTCAGCCCAACAGTAAAACCTCATGCATCAAACGTTATCACCGGCTGCTCAGACGTCTCATACTCCGCTCCTTCTTTTAACCGTTCTGCCATTTTTCAAATTCTGGTTTTAAAAAGAAGCACAGACAACGCTCGTGTATCAAAGTGTCAGCTCATTTATTAAATACAACAAAACCGCAATGAGAGCTCGCACACGCCGCGGCAACAAGTGGACGAAATCATAAAAACAGAGCAGGAGGTATTTCGCGTGATAGATCATCTTCAGGTCCCGTTAAAACTGAGCAAACACTAATTAACTTTAATGCCAAGGTGCTAAACTATAAAAGTCAGGTAAATATGGCGTCAGGTCGCTCCAGAATCAAGCACTTCCTGTCACCTGTTGATCTGAGAGTCATCCAGGCTGGATTACTGTAACTCACTCTGCCTCTCAGGCGACCATTTCCCATCTACACCACCACAAGAGACCGCACCACACCGATTCTGGCTTCCTGTTCGCTCTTCTGTGTTTGTCTCTGTGAAGCTTTTGAAACTTGAGACTTGAAACTGGACGAGGAACTCTGCAAATACTGCAAAACATCTGCACGTTAGTGCTAACATACGGCCTCATACCGAGGATCACGAACACATATCCTGCAGTGTTCCCCGCGTTTGCTTCATCGCATCGAAGTTGATGTCAGTGCAGTTTCACGCAGCGTCGCTATGACGATCAGCTGAGGATCCCGCCTACGTTAACGTGAAACTAACCTCCAATGAGAAAAGTACCAAAGGTAAGTCAGGTCGAGTCGAGTCGGACCATGAAGTAGAAATGAAGCTACAGACGAGCACGGCTGTAGAATTATCAAATATGATGAGTCGTAACTTGTTTTTGAGAGATATGAAACACAATAACAGGAACATGTTCACAGTCTGTGTAATAAATTCCTCTTTTTGGAAGCATTGAGCACATTTTGTTGTCATTTTTTGGACTGCATGTTGGTGAGGTTGGACTGAAATGTTTCATGTTTCTGAGGCAGATTTTTAAAACCTACTTCTTCATATATTTAGAAGATAATAAACTTTGGATTACGTATATGTTTTATGTTTTATACAAAGAGACGAGAAAACAGATCTGGGAGATCAAAATCCAGAACTTTGGTCTTTTTGGAAAGGCTGGCTGCTGATTTTTATGTTATTGTCACCAAATCCCATGAAAACACCAAAACCTACAGTCTGTTAGTCCGTCTCTACATATTATCTCACTTCCCTGTCAGTTCTGTGGCACCTCAAACTCACACTAAAGACATTTAATGTCATATTTTCTTACTGAAACAGCTGCTGCATGTGAGTGTAAACAAAAACTGATTAATGAGGTCAAACACTAAAATCTAAATTATAACGTCAGGCTCTTACGTCATGTGACCGTGCCTCCTCCTCCTGTACAACATGAGCGATGCATACAACTTTAAAAAAAAAAAATCCTGTATTTAGAGCCAGACATGACGTTGTCATGGCAACGCCGACTGCACCATCACGTCCGTCCTCCCTCCCTCCGTCGTTCTCCTCTCGCCCATATCACAAACAAATGATGGCAGCCACAGCCATGCTGCAGCTGATGTCACCGGGTTACCGCGGCAACCGGCGCTCAACTGTGACGCTGAGCAGGAGGAGGAGGAGGAGGAGGAGGAGGAGGAGGAGGAAGAGGAGGAGGCGGAGGGGTCCAGAGGTGGAGGTGTTTCATCTTCCTGTCCTGTTTATTCCCAACATCAACGTCTTATTACTGTTTTATTTTATTATAACTGTCTGATTTTAATCGAGTTTAACAGCATTATTTGTCCACGTGTGAACTTTTCCTGCATTTATACACACGAATGATATAAAACACCATAATAATGATAGAAATGCTGCCCTATCAATAACCTGTCACCTATAATTTATTTGATTAAACGACTAAATGACTGTCAACAACGAGCCTTCAAACTGAATAAATAAATACAAATATAATCATTTCCATCTGTCCTACGGAGCGCTCTAACCTTTAATGCATTATCTCGGAGTGATGCTCAGTTTTTGTCTCTGCAGGAGAATCACTGTGAAATAAAAACAGATTTTAATCACACAGGAGGAGGCAGATCTGCCGAGTTACTCTCTGCAGCCGTCTTCTTCCCCCCCAAAAAAAACCTCCAACCGGAGGATAACACAGCCTGCACGCTGCCTGAGAGGCGTTTGTCTTATCGAGAACACCTTTCTGTAAAATCAAACTGCAGCCTCCAGAATGATCGTACAGTTAAATCAAGACCTCTGTACAGCATTTTAATTATAACCTTGATGAAGGAAAAGATTTATTGGAGGACTGTTGTGTTAGACTGCATTAGTTTAAGCTAGGCATAGCTATAAACTGCCAACTGAGCATAATTAAAGAGGTGAAATCAAACTTAAATCACAAAACCCCGAAGAAGAACACACCACCAACTATTTCACTGATTTTGGTGAAACTGGATCATATTTTCTGTGATTTACAGAGTTTCCTGATGGACAGTGAAGTAAACTGCTGACAGCTGTAGCTGCTGTTAGCTCATGTTAGCTCAGTCTGTGAGCTCAGAGCACCGGGGGAGTGTTAGTGTTTGTACCACAGGAGTTTTGGACCACCGGGAAGAAGAAGAAGAAGAAGAGGTTTACAGGGGTGAATGCCGATGGGGAGCGGAGCCAGTGTCGTGCTAGAACAGGAGCTGGGCGAGCGAGCAATGTAACAAGGCTCAGCAGCCTCTATGGACATAATGACAGAGGAGAAGAGAGCGAAGAGAACAAATACTCGAGTACAGCTGAACATATTTACCACAGTGGGATTAGACTCTGAGACTGGGGGCGCTAAACTGCAAAAATACTAATTTCTGCATAAAATTACACCAACAGAAAGTGAAAACAAACAAAAAATCACGTCTTAATCAGACGGAGAATTTTTCTGTGTGTATTTGCACAAAATTATTAAATGAAACACAGTCGTGGGGCATACGGATCACCATCTGCTCTGCAGAACAACACTCGCCCCGATGACCCTCTGAAAATGTTCTTGTTCTGGTACAGTATGACACAATGACACTTTAAACTCCACCTGACCTCCACCCGCCTGCACGCACAAAACCTGAACTCGTGTTAGCACATGAACCGACTGAACACTCCAGATTTCCAGCTACCTTCTAACACCAGACTAATCACTTAATTTGAGATAGCATAAGCAGCTTTTTGTCTGAAAATCACTCACCTGGATCATGTAGAGCTGAGCAATGCGGTACTCCTCCACGCTCATCGGCATGGGGATGCGATACTCCTTGATCAGCATGGCTGTGCTTGAATTGGGCCGACTCTTTGTGTGTGTGCGTGTGTGTGTGTCCAGAGGGGATGGAGTGTAAGAGGGTAGTCGCTCCTCTCGGTCGGCTTCGCTACCCGAGCAGCATGTTCAAACAGCGGGGATGGGAGTCATCGTTATTCACACCTGAGGGAGGAGAAAAGAAAAGACTTTCAGCGGGATAAAAGTATAAGAATACGCAGAACCAGAGGAGGAGTTAGCATGTTTGTCTCAAGGATTAAACCCCCGTACACAAGCCAACATATCCTGTGTGTGTACTCCAGCCCTCCTCTGGATCTATTACAAGGTAATCCACTGACCTAGCAACATCCCTGCAATCCCCCAGCAACCTAAATCCCAACTCGGTCTACACACTGAAGATTCAGCCAAGTTGTGGTCAATGTAGCCTTTAAATCCAACAAAGCTCTTGTTTACTGTGCGTCCACTGCAGAGGTGGAAAGTACATTTACTCAAGTACAGTACTGAGGTACTTGTAGTAGCAGCACTTCATACTTCTGAGTTACAAAGACTGTATAGATTTCTAGTTGAAGAGCATACAATACTGTGTCATCTGCATACAATATTATATTCAAGTTGATATAGGCAAACAAATGCCTAGTATTTACACATCCCATCGAGACAAAGCAACATGATAATTCATTTGGAGTCATGTCACCTGATGAAGTCCAACATTCGCTCTCTTTCAGCTCTGTTTTTGGTCTCCACCAACTCCACCAACAAGGGAAATCTCTCTCTTTTTTAGCTGCTAAATACTCCACTATGTTCACCAGCAAGTAGCTAACTGCCCGTCTGTTGTTTGGTGCAAAGCAGGTGGTGTACAGTGTTTTTCTTTTTTTAGAGCTTTTTCTGCTACAAATGATGCCATGAGAGCTGTGAGAGTGAACCAGAACAGTAGTGGGTAGTTAAAACCAAAACAACGAGCTGAAAGACGCTAAAGAAAGTTGCCATATTGGCCAAAATTAGACCTGCAAGGTATTATAGAGGGTTTTTAGAGCTTTTTATTGCCTTCTTTGACCTAATATGATGCTATGAGAGCTGTGAGTGTGAACCAAAACAGTAAAGTTGGGGTCCGGAAAGACAAACAATGAGCTGAAACTCACTTTAAAGCTCGAGTAAAGGCGATAAAAACAATAAATATAAGAAAATTCAATCAAAGACGCATGCATGTTGAGTTCTTTAGTTAGAATCATTAAAGCTTAATTAAAATTTAAAAACTTAAGATTTTGAATGCAGGACTTTTGCTTATATCTGGGTTCAATTCCTATTTTTACTGAAGTAAAGACTTCGTCCACCGCTGATCTGATCTGTTTGCTTCGTTGCTGTATCCATAAAGAAAACTCCCTAAAAAAAAAATCACCCGCCATCTTTTCTTCCAACATCAACACCGATCTATCCAAACAGTCGTGACAGAGCGAGGCGTCTGTGAGGAGCGGTCACATACTAACAACACGGGAGTCACATGACAAAGGCTACTTAATCTCAGACAGATTAAGACCGACTGTAAATCTGATGCTGACTTAACATGAGAGAAAGGAGGAGGAGCTGAAATGTCAAGTGAGAAGTGGTGTGTGTGTGTGTGTGTGTGTGTGTGTGTTTGTGTGTTTGTGTGTGTGTGTGTACACAGGTTGTGTCCTACAGTCCGTCCATCTGTGCATGATTAGGCTATGCATGTTTGGTCAAGCTGCAGCAGCAGATGAACCACAGAGGTCAGAAAGTACAGCGTGTCGGTGAAAGCAGCCTGGAAGCCAACAACAAGGGGCTTCATTAGCTTTTTAATGTGTGCTGCACGTAGCATTTGACTTTATTATAATAATATATGCAGACATTCATGATCCACAGACGATGAAGGACCATCAGAAGTGTTCTGTTTTTCTGGTTTGTTGCAGGAAAACTGAGTAAAAGAGGCACAACACAAAAACAATCAGCTATCATCTGACAAGGATTTAGCTTTATACATACATACATACTCGTCATTCTCACATATGAAGTTGTTAATCGAACTGCAGAGGAACTTTGGTATTTTGTTAGGTACAAAAAAAATGAAGAAACTAACTTATATAGCACCTGAAACCACAATTTAAAATCAAGAATGAATATAGGTGGTTGTCATCATCACTCAGTCCTCAGTCCTGCATGAAATATTCCCTTTTTTTTTCCCATGATGCATATAATAAACAATAGCTAGCGGTATTAAAACTGCATCAACCATGAATGAAGATTCAAATCCAAGCTGCTCTCCAGAGGCTGTAATGTACGACCTTATTTGCTGTGCTGAAGGGGTTTGTGCTCTGATGCAATTACAGCAGGGAAACAGGAGCGGTGATTTCTCACTCAATCCTGTGAAGAATAAGTCCTTGACCGACAGAAGAACTGCTATATATAGAGACACAGTAATCCCCATAAAGCAAAAATGTGGGACAGAGACAGATGAAAACTGACACAGAGACACAGAGACAGATAGAGCTATGCATGAAGACACAGCGTTTTGTTTTTTTATTTGCCACCATCAGCTAAGTGAGCTGTGAGTCAGCACATCAAATACGCCCGCATTCACAGAAAGGTGAACTGAAGAATAAAGAGGATGACGAGTTTACAGCGAGGATGTTACCTGTGCTCATTAACAGAAAAATGTTACTGGAAGTCTTTTTTTAAGCAAAAATGTCAAAACCTAACCAACTAAATTATCTGTATCTGTTCAACCAACTAAATTATCTGTATCTGTTTAACCAACTAAATTATCTGTATCTGTTTAACCAACTAAATTATCTGTATCTGTTTAACCGACTAAATTATCTGTATCTGTCCAACCAACTAAATTATCTGTATCTGTTTAACCAACTAAATTATCTGTATCTGTATCTGTCCAACAAACTAAATTATCTGTTTAACCACCTAATTATCTGTATCTGTTCAACTAACTAAATTATCTGGTTAACCAACTAAATTATCTGTATCAGTACTCAGTGTGTGGTATTTCTGAGTAAATTTCCACTTGCATTTCAAAGCTTTTCGTGTTATCCAGTGGATCTGTAACCTAAGTGTATACATGTATGTCAGTATACTGCATCCGCAGTAGTAAATAAAGCCACAATAGGTTTTAAATTAGTCCTTAAAAGCCGAAACTATTGAAATACTGACATCTTTAGTTGGCAGACAACCACATACTTCAATTATGTTATACACAGAATAACAGGAAGTACTTTCCCAACATGTGATGTAATGCTTTTCATCTTCTTCAATATCTCTTTCAGAATATGGCTCCATTTCCTCAAATTCCTTTCTCAAACCTCGAACGTTCCCTTGAGCTCGTGGTTTTCAACAGCTACCAAACCACAGCACGTAGGGAATCAGCTTTCTGCTGTCGCTGTGTACCACTACGCACTTTCATCCATTTAACTGATGAAGTTTGCACCTCGCATTATGACATTAGGAATAAAACATGAAGCCAATCATAAAAGAAGATTGGCCTCTATAGAAAATAACTGCAAGCACTGCTGAGTGGCGAGGGCGTGAAACCATCACCAACAAAATCCAACAGAAGATTGTCTTTGGGAAACATCAACACAGTCCTATAGTATGCTGGATAAATGGGTTTTAATTGAGCTCACTGATGAAAATCACACTTTTTTATAAAGGTGCTACATAAATAAAGTCATTATTACTGTCCACTCTGCCTCCTCAGAGAAAGTAAACGTCTCATCGGCACCACTAAGAGGGTGACCGGCTGCCAGCTGCCCTCCATCAAAGTCCTGTGTGATGGCAGACTGAGAAGCCCTACAGCTAAATTGCACCAAATTTGCCACCGAGGCAACCGACTCGGAGGAAAACAGCCCTGGCCCATTATACACAGCACCGCCTGACAGAACCTTGTTCCAAGAGGCCGACTTTCTGCTCAGCCGACACACCCCAGCCTACCGTTAAACCCCGTGTGCACCACAAGACAGACTGCGGATGTTTCTGCCTTGTCAAGAGCTCAGACCGCTTATCTCTCTGGCCTTTGCAGAATTTTCTGCAACTCTCACTGCTCTAAAATAAAAAACTGCAAAATAAGACCCACGAACTGCAGAGATGCAAAACTAATTCTTTGAAACCACAGAAAAGATGAAAACAGCTGCCTGCTAACGCTGACCATATGAAAGTGAATCAAAACAGTTGTGAGCTGTAAAAACCAAAACAATTACCTGAAAGATGCTAAAATGCAGAGTTGAAGGTAACGAGGGTGATCGTTTTTTGTTGGTTCGTCACAATGAGCAACATCAGTCGTGATTTGTGATAACCGCTTTACTGTTCATTTTTACTGGAAGTACTGTGTCAAGTGTTACATTATTATAGCTGTACACGTTCCCATTCAAAAATAATAGAGGTTAAGTGAGCAGCTGGCACGAAGCAAAAACACTGAATAACTCTAGCTGAATCTAGAACAACATGAGATATGAAATTTCAGGGTGAAATGGCAGCTGGGACCAGTAACGCTAATAGAAAATACCCAAAGTTAGCGCTTGTATTTAGTGAGAAATTACCAGTGTATGTATCCCAGAACATTAACAGAAAGCACACGGTAAAAGTCCTCCTCACACAAGTGATATTACTGTTTTAAAAAAGTAACGTTAGCATGAAAAAAGTAACGTTAGCATAAAAAAAAGTAATGTTAGCATGAAAAAGTAGTGTTGATAATGTAAAAGTTATGTCAGCATAAAAGAATGAACTTTATCTTTGACTAGTTTGAAAAAAATAACATTAGCATGAACAAAAAGTAATATTTATGAAGTCATGTCAAAGTTGAGAGCACAGAATCTGCTTGAGCATGAAATCTGTGCGTCATACAGTCGTGCAGTGCATACAGAGAAAACTTCAGTTAATACTGGATGTAATAAATATTATTTATTAGCTGCATCAGCCAAACATTGATCATGTTGCCTGATTAACGTCTGCAAAATTCGTTAAACATCCGTTAACATGCAACAAACGCAACTCCTCTTGTTGCATCTCACGGTGACGTCGCATGGAAACTCGTCTTACGTGGGATGTTTTGTAAGTCCTTCGACGTGTGATGGCTCATGTTTAATTCATGACATGAATTAAAGCTGCGTTAAACTCCTCGGAACATGTTGGCAGGGATGCACGATCAGGTGAATTACCATGATCACCTGGACACACATAAGTGAAAGCATCTGTCACACTGTGCACGAACATATTTAAACAACCGAGGAGCCCGTTCACCGTGGCTTTGTTACACATCAGAGTGTGATGCGCGGGGGTTGCATCTGATTCTTACATACATGAGTCATGCCGCGCTGACAAGATCCCCTGACGGGATTCGTCTCTGCTTTTGATAATCATAACACACACACATGGAACACATCTGAAGAAACATGCTGGCTCGTCAACAAATCAGGTGACGCGTGCCACGCACACAGGCAGGCCGAGGACGACAAAAACACACTGAAAGAGTTGAATTCTCATTAAAATGTAGATTTAAGCACGCTCCAGTGATAATCAGCGACTGCATTTTAAATATTTACAGTTATTTTGTGTTTTATTGCCTCCTCGGAGCTTCTTCTCATCACTCAGATGAAAAACTCAGTGAACGTGCAGCACATCACAACGTGACCCGTTAAACATGTGAGACAAACAGACGTTTCATCGCTAAAAACAGTCACAGCAGACGTGAATCCATCGCTTCGGTCGCAAAAAGCCGCACCTCAAACAGCAGCCACCTGCAGAGCCTCAAACCTAACGTGCATCCACATCAGTCTGGACTGGAGTGTGAGCCACAGGCGTCCATGTTGCCATCATCTAACGTGTTTTCAACCCTGCAACTGAAAGAAAGAGAAGCCAGATGTTTACCTCGCAGAAGAAGACGAAGAGACGCTTCACCACCACGGCCACCCAGCTGATCCACTGAGCGTCAGCAGAGGCTTAAGGTGCCATTGCAGATCCCGGTCCCAAAGAGACCGACAGCCCGAGCATCCTTCCACCTCATCCCTGCGCTCGCTGCCGTCTGCTGTCAGCCAATCCTCGCCGGCTCAGGAAGGAGCCTCGCTTTTTAAATCCTCGCTGAGAAATAAGAGAAGCTATCGATTCTCTCTCTCTCTCTCTCTCTCTCCTCCACCTCTTCCTTCTCTTCTTCTTCTTCCCCCCATCCACCTCTGTTCTGTTTTCCCCTTTCTACCCTCCCTCCCTCTCTACCACCACCACCACCACCAGCAGCAGCAGCAGCAGCAGCAGCAGCAGCAGCAGCACCTCGCTGTCTCCACCTCCTCGGGACTGAGGAAGCTCTGTTACCATGGAGACGCACGAGGCTGGAGCACCATTGGTGGGGTTTGTTGTGATGCAGCCGGAGTCGGGCGGTGCAGCCCACCAGATCGATCGCCTTTTCAGTGAACATCATCATCCTCTCCTCCCGACACGGAGACACGGAGACTCTCCGGCTCGCCGCTCGTTTTTTAACGATCGCAGCTCGACGAGAGGAAGTTTTTTTTGGACAGCTGTGCAGGAATTTAAATTCAGATGTGACATAACGAGCTTCAGTTTGATTAAATGAGTCTTAACGGGTGAATTTCACATGAACAGAGCAACAGTTTACACTCATATCAATCTGTTTTTGTGTTTGGTGATTTTATTTACGCTCCTTTAACATACTTAAATTATTATTGTAATAATCATTAAAGGCAACAAAAGAGCTGATTGCATATCGTTTCTTTCTGTTTGTTTACATCTGCAGCGTGCAGTGATCAAAAATACTTTAACTCATTAAAATGTCCAACAAACATAATCGTCTACATAATCATAATCATTTTCAAATGTCTGGTTTTAGTCTGACAAACAACAAATCCTGACCTTTAGTATCAATTCATCTGCCCATTATTATTATTATTATTATTATTATTATTATTATAGGTAAAAAATCTTGAAAAGAAGTCCAAGTTTCTGTTTTCACGTCTCATTTTGTCTAAAAGCCAAAAATATAAATATGGGAATGATACAAAACTGAAAATCAACGTCTAAAAGAAGTTATGATTAAGAACAGTTATAAATAATTTATTTAACTGATTAAAATGAGCAACAAATCGATATAACTGTCATTTTTACAAAAGATATTAAAGATATAAAACAGAATAAACAACAAATCCTCACATTTAGAGAAATTCTGACATGTTTGCTTAAAAACTACGATCAAACACGTCTGACCAACAATCCATAAGCCAAATATATTTATATTATAATGATATAAACCTGATATAAATCCTCGTATTTGAGGAGCTGATAGTTATAATTTAACTAATCAGCTAACTGTTGCAACATCTAGGTAAAGGTATCATAAAGAATAACTACAAATACCTGATTTAACTGACAAACAGACGGTATAATCGTCTATAAAATGTGATTTAGAGTTCAAGTTGACGTTTTCTAATGTCTCGTTTTGTCTGAGAGTCCAAAAAACTTTAATTTTACAAAAGATATTAATGATATAAAACAATAAATCTTCACATTTAAGAAGCTGTAAACGGAGAAATTCTGACATTTTTGCTTTTAAACTATGATTGTTGTCTTTATCAGTACATTTGCTCATTAAAGTTTCTGTTGTCACACGTCTCGTTTTGTTCGTCCAACAGTCCGAAAGCCACGAAAATTCATTTTATAATGATATAAAACTGAAAAACGGCATTTTTGCAGTAAAGAATGATTCAAACGAATCAATTAATCGACTAATGTTGCAGATCATCATCTAAATGAAGGTTCAATTAAAGAATAATTATAAATACCTTATTTAACAGACTAAAGTCCAACAAACATGAATAAGATTAGAACACACACAGTATGAAGCGCTGACGCTCTGCAGACTTATCGCCTCATTCAAACGTGGTTCTTTTTAAATGTGATACTACAGACGGACTTGTGTTTGGCGGTGACGTGCAGTGAAGCCGTGCAGAACGTGTGCATGAATCACTTTTATCTGCGCTCCCAGAGGCAGATCACCTGCTCCGATGATTATGCATCTATTCGCAGGGTGTCGTGACCGTCCTGCCTTCCCTGTTGTGTGTTTGTCTCACCTGCTTTGTCCGCAGAATTTGAATGAGCCAGTCGAGCGGCGCGAGCGCAGGTCCTTTTCCTTTTGACTAACAAATCGAGTGAACGAGGAAAAACACTGCAAACGCTGTTTATACAGACGGTAGCTGTGACATTTACACAACATGTGGAGACTGTAGCAGCGTCTCTAGACTTACAGGTCCGTCCAGTGTTCAGACCCACCGACAGACATTAAATCTAACGTTCAGAACTGTTTTTATTCGTGTTAAAATAAGAACTGTTATTTTATCTACCAAAGATGACGTTCATTAACATGTTCTTTGATATAGGACCAAGCGGCAACCTCCATGTCTGTGAGGTGAAGCCAAAAACTGCAGTTCCTCTTGTTGTCCACTTGAGACTGGCTTCAGAAGTGAGTCAGTCTCCATAAGTCCCCATGTTAAAATGTCCAACTTCACAGCAGAAATAAACATGTTTACAGCCTGGTACAAAAAACAGTTTTGGTCTCTATAGCTAATTTCCCCGTTCATGACAACTGTACTGAGGGTGAATTTTTATACAACTCACCTGTTCAGATTATAGTAAGGCTTACAGTTATGCAGGATTAAGAGTGTGGACACTTTGATTGACAGGTGGGTGTCGTCACAGGTGGCTTGTTTGAGCAACCAGGCGTCATTCGCTTTGACGATTTTTAGATTAGCGGAGGCCGAAGACGCAACATGGCGGCAGCCAGAGCGACCACACCGAGCTTCAGGAACGTCACGGATACGTGTCCATTCTTTATACTGTCAATGTTCACACACACACACTCCATCGACAAAACAATAATTTTATCACTGACTTGTCTTCTCATGCTCTATATTCACCGTCACCTCACCACCAGGTGGAATAAACCAACTGAAACTCAGCTTAACAACAATCCACTGAGAGTCTAACACGTGCCGCAGCAGCCGGTGTCACGTCCCGACAAAATACCGTCACAGTCAACATCACACGAGCGTCGGCGTGCAGGTAAGCAGAGACCCGGGCTGCCGTTTGATCCGTGCACGGATGAGTAACAGGAGTCGTCTGGTGAGGAAAGATGTGTTTGACAAGATCACAAATTAACAGCCGTAATCGTGCCAGATGTTCCCGTCGTGAAGCCGCGTGTGCGGCAGCAGAGCACGGGTTGATTCTGTTAGCGTGTGTTCTGCTGATGCTCAGATAAAGTGTGTGTGTGTGTGTGTGTGTGTGTGTGGGTGTGTGGGTGTGGGTTGGGTGGAGCAGCCATCAGCAAGTCATTTCATTTGGATGATGTACAGCTCGCAGATGAAACGAGAGGCTGAGAGCGAGCGAGGACGGCGATGGCTCGTCCTCATCCTCGCTGCAGGTTTAATCTCTGTGAGTTTGTCTTCTGTAATCTGTCGTAACGTTCCAGCCACAGACAAACCTTCGATTCTCGTGCCTGACGTTTGAAACGATGAAGCAGCAGCAGCTGCACGGTCTCCTATAGGACACGTCCAGCTGCAGGTGAGATATCTTTAACCTCAGACTCTCTGTCGGCTGGATGTAATTAAAGTTTATAAAGCACGTGAGTCACACTCGAAGAAATGCACCTCTCGTGGTTTAACGTTATTCCAGTAACAGAGCAAAGCGTCCGAGAAACGAACAACTCACCGCCGCTCTGGAAGATTTTCCAGAATCCTTTGAAGGAGTCGAGTTACATTTTGGGAAAGACAGATGAGAAGATCGATACGTCTTACATAAACGTCTGTTCAATACCAAGCTACAGCCTGCAGGCTAGCTTAGCTTAGCATAAAGACTGGAAACCAAGGGTGGGCGGATCGATCTGAAAATTCGATGCCAACTTTGGTTTGATCAACACTTGCGCGATGAGATTGATACTTAAGTTTCTCTACATCCTGACACAACTCAACTTCACGACTAAATATAGACTTTACAGACAGTCATTTAATGTATTGAGCCAGATTAAATAAATCTAAATTGGGATGTCCGATAATATCGGCCGATATTAGCCTATTTTTGTAATATCTGTTCATATCGTTATCGTTTTACCACCAATAATGAAAACCGATAACATAATGCCCGGGTTGTGCTGCTGCTTGTGGGGTCCTGAGACATTTACCGGCGTGCGATTCATGACCTCATCAAACCACACCTGGAGCCAAAACAACAACAGAGTGTAGCTAGTGTGGCTAACAGGCTGCTTGCTCGCTCGTTGGCACACAAAATGTCTGTGGTCTGGATATCGGTATACTATATCGGTTGATATCGGAATCGGAAATTAAGAATTTGGACAATATCGGTTGTCGGATATCGCCAAAAAGTCAATATTGGACATCCCTAATCTAAATGAATATATTCCTATATAAAGATATAAAACCTGAAATGTGGATACCATTTTGTGTTAACTGTCAAAGGAACATTAGTTTTCATATATTTGCATTCCAAATTTGCATATTGACACATCGCTCGCCCCTACACGAAAGATAAGCTGCTTTTTTAAGTAAAAAGTATCAGTATCGGTAATACTGCCTCGGTATTTAGTTGATATTGGATCAATACCAACTTCTGTAGTATCCCACACCCTTACTGGAAACAGTACTTTACTTTTGCTGATAATACCTCAGTAGGATTTAGATTGAAGTACTTTTACTTTGTCGTATTGAGACTTTTATTTTAGTAAAAGCTCTTCAGACTTCCTCCTCCGTCACTGCTCAGCCGCCAGATTCAAAACTACAGATGTGAGATGTTGTCACTGACCTGTAGCACATCTCCAGGGACGGTTTCCACTCTCGTCTTCCTGTGAACGAGAAACAGCCGAGATGAGACTCAACGAGACGAGGCGTGCGCAGTGAAGAAGTCAGAGAGTTTAAGAGCCGACACAGCTCAATGAACGAGTCATACCGACCAACACACGGAGCAGAGGTCGTTTCCTTCCTCAAAACATTTAGAGAAACACAAAAAAAAGCAGCAGCACAGATCGTGAGAGAGCCGAGATTATATGAGGAAACGTACCCCGTGTTTAAAAAACTGTTGAGTGTATGAAATTAATGTTCACCGTCAGCGTCACGTGATCATCTGTCAAAACATCACAACACAAGACGAAGGCGTGGGCAGCAAATGAGAGCGAACGCGGCCCTGACGTGATGGCTGGGTGATGAGAGAGGACGGGCTATTTTTAGCTCAGGGCAGCGGCGGTGGTGGTGGTGGTGGTGGAGGTGGGTGGGGGTGATGGCAGAGAGCAGCGTGATGATGGTGGTGGTGGTGGTGGGGCTGCTACAGTAGCAGGGGTTAGTTGCGATGCTTCTCAAATTGCTCTGCTTTCCTGCGTTCTGGTAAATGGCGGCGATGCATCAGCGTCTGAGGAGGGAGGAGCGCTCACGCCGCTCGACTGGGCCTTCGGTTACTTACTGAAACGTCTGACGAGCGAGGAAACAAACTCACTGATTTATTTTGATGCTTTCAGGCTGCTTGGTTTAGATATTTAAAGAGCAAACTCTTCTTTTATTCCACACATCAATAATTATCTATAATTTACAAGGAGTCCTTGGATTATTCTGCTCACTTGAAGGCAGCATAAACATTACATACTGCTTCTACATGCATATATGTATATATATAATCTTTATGTAATTGTGGGTACCCAGTTTCCATCCAAATGTAGCACAGATTTTTAGTGAATTTTCAGAAAATCTGCAAAACAAACTGCAAATAAGTAAGATTATTAAAGCATCACAGAAGAAGAGAGCGCAACAAGTTGATTCAAAAAGCTGAAGTTAAAGCTGGTAAAAAAAAAGAATTAAACCAAGCGGCAACCTGAAGTGAAGCCAAAAAACTCAAACGTCCACTTGAGGCTGGCTCCAGCAGTGAGTCAGTCTCCATAAGTCCCCATGTGAAAATGCCTTGTTTTGGTTGGACAGATTTGGCTCCTCAGTCTGTGAACTTCACATTTATTTTGAAGCTAACAGCGCAGTATCAGCGACTCAAAGTCAAAATGTGTTGAACAAAGATCGATGGAATAATTTCCAACATGAATAACATGTTTTTATCTAATTAAATTTTCCTCTTCAGTCCAGATTAGTCCACCTTTAGTCTTTAAAAATATTTTCTCTGAGCTCACTGAACTGTTTTATCTCTGACTAGCTGCACACAAACGAGGTACACACCTGTGTTAACGAGGTACACACCTGTATTAACGAGGTGCACACCTGTGTTAACGAGGTACACACCTGTGTTAACGAGGTACACACCTGTGTTAACGAGGTACACACCTGTATTAACGAGGTGCACACCTGTATTAACGAGGTACACGCCTGTGTTAACGAGGTACACACCTGTATTAACGAGGTGCACACCTGTATTAACAATACACACCTGTATTAACGAGGTGCACACCTGTATTAACAATACACACCTGTATTAACGAGGTATACACATGTATTAACGAGGTGCACACCTGTATTAACGATACACACCTGTATTAACGAGGTATACACATGTATTAACGAGGTGCACACCTGTATTAACGAGGTGCACACCTGTATTAACAATACACACCTGTATTAACGAGGTGCACACCTGTATTAACAATACACACCTGTATTAACGAGGTGCACACCTGTGTTAACAATACACACCTGTATTAACGAGGTGCACACCTGTATTAACAATACACACCTGTATTAACGAGGTGCACACCTGTATTAACGATACACACCTGTATTAACGAGGTATACACCTGTATTAACGAGGTGCACACCTGTATTAACGAGGCACGCACCTGTATTAACGAGGTGCACACCTGTGTTAACAATACACACCTGTATTAACGAGGTGCACACCTGTGTTAACGAGGCGGTCTAACAGCTCCATAACACTTCCTTGCCGCTGTCGAGTGTTTGCTCATGGTGGGAACTGTTGGGTCTCTGTAGATAATATTATAAAGAGCACGGCCTAGACCTGTTCTCTGAGATAACGTCATCATTAGATAGAAATACACAACCAGCCTCGCATGTCAACAAACAGCGGCTCGTATGGAGGTGTAGCTCCGGCTGATTGGGTCACAGTTTGTTAATCTGACTGTAGAAACTTCTCTTCCTGGACGCGAGGTCGTGACACCAGAAGATGAAATAATAACTTCCTGTGGAGCTTTGAGTGCTGTCGATCTTTTTATCTACAAACAACAAACAAACGTGTTCCCCTAAATAATAATGAGTTGTTCCAAGAGAGGAAGCCTCATCAACCAAAGACTGCCGCCTCCTTCAGCAACTCATAATCCATCACCTCCTTTTACAGCCTCACCTTCACATCCACATGAACAGAGGCTCAGGGAGGAACTACAGAGAAGATGGCTGACACCTGAGCACTAATACCAACAGATACCCAAGTTACTGTTAATGAGATATAGACAAGGAGGCAGTAAGACAGCAGAGGAAGACACTGTTGTTAATGGAGCTGAGAGATTTGAAGTCCCAGAGATAAAAGAGCTGGGTAAAGATCCACTCTCCTCGGGCCAATGCCATTACCGTTTGGCCCGGCTCCAGCGCCTCCGGGGCCCGGCTAACGTAGCGCTGGGTGACACGGAGCGCACTCTGAGGGAGCCGGACTGCGGTGACACCGGGTCCTTTCACCCACTTTCATTTGTCACGGAGATTAAGCGTCCATTACGACTGCAGATCCATCTCTTGATTACTCACGTTCATAACGTCCGACTGTGAACGAAACGAGTTTCTGCTGATCTATCGTCCACGCACACAATCATAACACAGAGTTCAGGTATAAACGGACTATTTTTGGGTTTTGGTTCAGATCATAGACCGTATAAAACCTGAACGTAGTCTCTGTGACGTCACCCACAGGTTTCTGAAGAGACGTTGTGAAGCTCAGTGTGGTCGCTCTGGTTCTGCCTCCCAGCTAATCTAAAAATCGGCAAAGACGTGGATCATCAGCGGACCTGAGGCGGGCCAAGTAATGCCTGGTTGCTCAAACAAGCCACCTGTAGTGACACCCACCTGTCAATCAAAGCGTCCACGCTCTTAATCCTGCATAACTTTAAGCCTTAATATAATCTGAACAGGTGAGTTGTATAAAAATTCACCCTCAGTACAGTTGTCATGAACGGGGAAATTAGCTATAGAGACCAAAACTGTTTTTTGTACCAGGCTGTAAACATGTTTATTTCTGCTGTGAAGTTGGACATTTGAACATGGGGACTTATGGAGACTGACTCACTTCTGGAGCCAGCCTCAAGTGGACGTTTGAGGAACTGCAGTTTTTGGTACTTGCTGTATTGGCTTCACTTTCATGTTTTTTGTGCATTTCGTGGCGAAGGAGCTCAAAGCTCCACTGTTTCTGCCTCACAGAGCTGTTAGCCTGACATGATGAGACTAATCTGTGAGGAAACAGAGATTAGCTTTAACTAACGGAGTGACGCTCTAAGTATCAAGTGAGCAGGCTCATCCATATCACTGAATATGTGCGTGAATATTTGATGAGGACACAACGCCTCGCTGGATCTGCACAAAGCCTGCCGGCCGTTAATTAGAGTAAGTGCTCAAACCGAACACTGCGATCGTGGCCAAACGTGACGGCGTTGGATTCTTAGGAAAAAAAACGACCCCCCTCCACAATGTGAAGGTATGGATCTATATTTAAAGTGTAAGGGCAGCGTCTGACAGCCTCTGACAATGTGAGTCTATATGCAGCTCGTTCTGCATGCATCAGTGGTACAAGAAGTATTCAAAGACTTTGCTCGAGTAAAAATAGTAACGCCACACTCTAAAACTATGAAAATACAAGCACAAGTCTGACATTCAAAATGTTACTGAAGTAAAAGTACAGAAGTATTATCAGCAAAATGTAATTTAAGAAAGAAAATGTGACGTATGTGAGTGAACAGGTATTTGTGTGCATGTGTTCAAATTTCAAAACAGCATTTAAAATGTCTTTCAAACAACTTATGTAACATTTTATAGTTAATATAATTTATATATATATATATTTTTTTTTTTTGGTTTTTATAGGTTTTTTTTACCAGATGGAAAAAGATTTTCATAATTTAATATCTCCACATTTTATAGAAAATTGAGCTCTGCAAGTGAGAAGATCTAAAGATTGACGTGTTGAATGAGAACAGAGCTGTGAATTTAAACTTTAAAGTCTTGAACTGCTCTGGAATATTATCTTCACTTGAATGTACCTTAGAAATAAAAACACATATTTGATAATAAGAATCAGAAAGTCAGAATTAAATGTGTAATAAAAGTCTGAGTATAACCCCGCCAAATTAAAACTCAATCAGAAAAGTTTACAAAAACTTGAATTACAATATTTTGAATCTTGATTGAAACTCCTAAAAGTTTTAGACGATAATATTAAGTGCATAAGTCAGAAGGTTGTTGTGGATTTGGTGAATCTAACAAACTGGCAGCTGAGTGTGCATCATGTATTTTACATATTATTCTACGTCATTTATCTGGTTTTATTTGTTACGTTCACGGTCTCTCGTGTTCTTTGTTAAAGCACCTTGCTCAGTCAAGTGCTCCACTAATAAAGTTATTATTATCTGTCACTGGTATGCATGCTGCAGCATACGAGAGGCGCGGTGCATATGTTCATGCATGTGAATCGGAGAGAGGAGGTGGAGGCGTCAGACTGCGAGCTCGTTGGTCTATTTGTGGCGCAGTGTTTTCTGCCTGACAGGCGGTGGATGGGAGGAGGCGGGAGGGGAGTGATGGGGGCGGCAGCGGCGGCGGCGGCGGTGGAGTCAGACTAAATAGAAGTGTCGTTCATTCACATCCAGAGTGTCTCCAGCCTCCCACCACACAGCCCCGACTGTGAAGCCATGATCAGTGGGCTGGAATCCCTCTGTTTACCCTGCTAAAAATAGATTCCACACACTGCGATGACGTGGCTTCTCGTGACAAGACCCCTCTCCACCCTCCACCTCGGCTACCCATCCTCCTCCTCCTCCTCCTCCATCCTCTCTCATCCAGACTGGAGTACCGATATTGGTATGCGGCCCTGAGCCCCGGCTGCATGCCGACTCTCCTCAAATCCTGTCTGACGTATCTTTAGAGAAGAAAGAAATCTGGCATGTCCACGTGACGACGATGAACAGAAAAGATGAATTTCAAGACAGAGAAAAAGAGAATAGGGGGATGGGGATGGGGACGGAGGGAGGAGGAGGAGGAAGGAGCAACTGAAGGAGGGGGCGGCAATCAATACCATGACTCATTCTTTCTGCGGTGGCCACTTCCTAACAGCATTCATTAAAGCAAACCTAATCATTTTGGCCCGATAATCAGATCCTGCGAGGCTCCATCTTCTTTCGCTCACGTTAAAATCATGCACATCGAACATGAAATGGGAGGAAACAGGACGGGGACGTCATCCGATGGACGGATCCGATGGCTGTGGTGATTTTTAGGGTCTTATCTGTCTGTGGACGGTCTGTCGGTCAAAATATCTCAACAACCATCGGATGGATTGGTGTGAAATTTGGTACAAACATTTACATTTCCTAGATGATGAATCCTGATAAGCTTGGTGACCCCCTGACTTCTACTCTAGCGCCACCATGTGGCTGAAATATCTATAGAATTATGATATATAGATACATGATACGATTCATGGTTTCCAAGGGATGAATCCTCCCAACAGTTCCCACCATGAGCAAACACTTGGCATCAATGGCAAGGAAAAGCTTCCTTTAAGAGGCAGAAACCTCGAGCAGAACCCGGATCATTGGTGGACGGACATCTGCCGCAACCAACTGAGTTACGACGCAATAGCCAACAAACATTGAGAGAGATTAGGAAGTGTTAAGTTTTTTATCAAGCGGCAACCTCCGTGGCTGTGAAATGAAGCCAAAAACTGCAGTTCCTCAAACGTCCACTTGAAGCTGGCTCCAGAAGTGAGTCAGTCTCCATAAGTCCCCATGTTAAAATGTCCAACTTCACAGCAGAAATAAACATGTTTACAGCCTGGTACAAAAAACAGTTTTGGTCTCTATAGCTAATTTCCCTGTTCATGACAACTGTACTGAGGGTGAATTTTTATACAACTCACCTGTTCAGATTATATTAAGGCTTAAAGTTATGCAGAATTAAGAGCGTGGACGCTTTGATTGACAGGTGGGTGTTGTTACAGGTGGCTTGTTTGAGCAACCAGGCTTCATTCGGCCCACGTCAGCTCCACCTCTTTGCCCAGTTGGTCACAACCAGAGCCACAACAGCTCATAATGATGTCTGGCAGTCTCCATGATGTCACAGAGACTGCGTCCAAGTTTTATACTGTCTATGCTCACAGTCAAAGTATGGGTGAGTTACGAGTCTTGTTGCTGCACTGCACAGCAGCCATGTGGTAACACGGATTATTTAAAGCTTTCAGGTGACAGGCGTCCTGATAAACTCCAGGCTTCAGGTTTAAAGTGTCCTTCCTAGAAAGTTTGCTGGCTCCGCTGGAGCATCCGTCTAAATAAGTTAAAGGCTAGGTGAGGATCACACGAACAACAGCACCTCTTTAGTGTTTTCACCTTCAGTGTCTAAGAATAGCTGCAGCTCTGTAGTTGGCTGCATTGTTAACAGGATGTACAGAACGTGTAGCAAGGACAGGTGGAGCTTTGTACAACATGGAAGTGTTCCTGCTTCTCACATGTGAACCGCTGCTGCTTTGACTGCTATGACTGGAAATTAAAATTTAATCACATTTTAACTGTTGGCCAGACAAAACAAGCAATGTGAAGTCTTTGTGACTACAGTTTCCAGATTATTCATTCATCTGTAGTGTAAATAATCGTTGGTTGCAGCCCTACTTGTGTCCAGTTTCTCATTATCCAATCCCACCTCACCCAGTGAGAAATAATTTGGTGATTTTCAGGTTTAAACATCCAGATTAAAACTAACTACATTTCTTTAGATGCCAAGATTAATGATCTTAACGTGAAGCAGCTCTAATTTAACAAAACTGGATTAACAACCAGACAAAGCAGGCCAGAAAAACTCCAGATTCAGTGCTCGTCAGTCGGTTTTTAGTGGCATTTATGGGTGTAGTTGATAATTGCAACCACAAATGTGATGATTTGCTTCTTTCCTCTGTGTTATATGATTGGAATTTGACTATTTTTGGGTTTTGGACAAAATACACAAACTTAAGATGTCACACTGAGCTCGAGGAAATTTGGATGAGCAACTTTGATAATATTCTGGACATTTTATCATGCAAACAATCTTGTTTCTTGTAATCTTGTCTTGTAAACCTACTTGAAAGCACCAGTGTGTTGGATTTAGTGACATCTAGCGGTGCAGTAGCTAGATTTCAACCCCCTCGCCTCACCCTCTCGTCCCTAGCGTGTAGAAACAAAAACCGAAAACCTGAAAGTCCCCATGGAGAGCCTGTGTTCAACATGGCGGACTCTATAGGGCAGAGGACCAATGCTAATGTTAGCTGCTGTTAGCTCAGTTTGTTAGCCGGGCTGCTCAAGTGACCTCAAGAGCGATGAGGCAGCGTTAGTGTTTGTACCGAGGGCGTTTTAGACCACCAGGAAGAAGAAGAAGAAGAAGAAGAAGAGGAGGATTACAGGGGGAATACTGACGGGGAGTGGAGCTGGTGTCGTGCCAGAACAGGAGCCGGGCGAGCGGACAATGTAAACTGGTGAAATAAAAGGCTGAAAGACAGACGCCGAGCTGGGCTGACTGCTGTTGGACTAGTCAGTAATATTAGCTGGCTGCTGTTGTCTTAGAGATGAATCCAGCATGAAAATCTAAGTTGTAATTGTGGAATATTTCAGATTATATCGAGCACATATTCCTGAATAAGGTTGGGTTAAATCAAATCTTGACAAAGCAGCGTTCACAGTGAACCTGATGGTGGACAGGGCCATTGCACGGTGCACAAAGGCAGAAGCAAAGACTCCCTCACAGGTTAAACCAGCCATTTAATGCTCATGCATACTGATCACCTCCAGTTTGAAGACCTGAGAGGTGCATTCTGGGGATCCTGCTCGGTTTATGCAACCTGTAATTTCACTGCATGGGCTGAACTGCCAGACTCAATATCTGCACAGCGCACACACACACACACACACACACACAGTATTATTGTCTCCAAACAGCCGTGCAGTCAGACCAGAATCAGATACTGTATTGATCAGCTGAAGAGCTACATGATGGATGCCACCTGACCACTGCAGCCCAGCAAACACAGCCAAGAATCACGGTGGAAGAAAAACAAAACACGTTTGCATCGAGTCTATTTGCCTAATTAATGACATATATGAGGGTTAATTAGTGGAGACACCGTGTTACAGGTCAACAACATGTCCACAGACTCACCTGCAGCTCTGCAGTCCCGGTTATTCAGCTGGATTTCCACGTTGCATGGAGCCTGAACGCAACATCGCCGTCAGCCTAAGCCTGAAGACGAGCCCGGTGGTAGCGTCGGTCGGTGCTCGGTGTTTATATTCTCACGCTGGAGACAGAGCCGTAGTCGTCCTGTTGTGTCCCCCCCTGCAGACCCACCAACCTGCCCGCACACAGAGCGTTCATTCCCCGGCGTGTGCGTGTGTCAGCGCCGCTGCTTGTGGACGGAAGTCACCGCCGCTGCCGCTGCTCCTCCATCACCCAGAAACACGTCTGTCCTGTCCCCGTGTTTGGGCTTCAGTGTGTCGCCGGTGGACGTGATGTGTTGAGTTTACGGTTACATCAGAGAGAGGACAGGAGCGCCTTATGGGGACAACGCAGGACAGAGGCGCCCCCCAGCGGTCAAACATAGAACTGATTAATGTGTTCATCAACAAGCTGCTAAAGTGGAGATAATTACTTTAAACACTGCCGTGTAGCTTATCCTGCATCAACACATTATTTATGGATTATATTTCGTGTTAATTATCTAAATCTAAGTAACTAAAGTCTTTAAATGAATGTGGTGTCAGTAAAAAGTCGTTTTCCACCCAAAAATGTAGCTTCAGCAATGAAGATGGAAAGTTTACGAGGGCATGGGATCATATTTGTTGTGTATAGTAACTCTGAAGTTGAATGTAAAGATTTTCATTTATCACAGGCCTTTGTATATATTGTTGGATTATATATTGGATATATGGTCTGTTTATGTTTATTTTCAAGTCTAATTTTATGTTTATGTATGTTTAAATTAATAAAAACTTTATATATATGCCTAAAAGAAATCAAATGGTGAAAAAGAATCTATCTATCTATCTATCTATCTATCTATATATATATATATACACATACATACATTTACACACACACACGATTATTATTATTGACAATATATAAAATATAAAAACATTTCAGCAGACGGTGATTGAGTTGTTTATGATGGAAAAGGTCACAGCTAAAATACAGCTGACATTTCTATCGATGTATATGGTCACCATGGATATGAGCCATGCCAAAACAAAAAGAGCTAAAACAGAAAAATGCTGTTCTACTTCTTTAATTATTATTTTGTTTGGAGATTATAAGTGTAAATAAATACACTCAGTGGTCACTTTATTAGCCAAACGTGTAACAAAATCAGCTACATACATTCTACCTTTAAACCCTCTACCTAGAGGATCATAGCATACATTTAATATGAATTCATAAATATTTTATATACAGTACAAAATACTTTTCTTGTATAAAAACACTCCAGTTTAATAAACCAATTTACTTTTATACTTTTGATTATTTACATTTTTATCCAAAACTCATTTATTATGATTCTATGTGAATCGCTGCACTGCAATAAACTATTCTGTCATAACAGAGGAGCAACACTTACAATTATTTTAAAAATGCTTCATTTATTGTGCAACAACAACATTATAGTTCCAGTGAAGTTCATGTCAGGTAGGAAAACTGCATGGCCAAAAAGGAAGCAGTGCAATAAATTCCATGCACAAGCATCGCTCAAGGAGAAACAATCGACCGAGGGTTTGGAAATGTGTGTAAATGTGTGTGTGTGTGTGTGCGTGTGTGTGCGTGTGATAATTGTGCTGGTTTGGATTTTACAAGTGGCTCTAATCTGGAAGGCCCAGTCCTGAAGCAAATTTGAAAATATAAAGCAAAGAAAGTGACAAGTAGTAATGGAAAGAAAACGAAGTTTTGATTCAAGTTAACAAAATATTTCCTTCAAGTTACATAATTTGGCCCAACACAAATAATAAACACCTAAAACAAAACATGTAAAATGCATCAAGATTTAAATCTGACAAACAGAAACAATAAAAAAATAAATACATTTTAAATGTCAAATGGAAAAACATTAAAAAATGTTCATACATGAACAGAAATGGCAGTGATCTTTCTGAAGTGGATGAATGTCTCTGCTTTTTGATCGTTCACATTTACACTGAAACATGGCTGATTTAAAAATCCACACCTGAATATGGCGAGTAAAACATATCATATTAATATTTCTGTGACTACAAAAGTAAACGACTTTACAAATCTGTTTGCATTACTAAAAATATACTCCAAAAAATTGTAATATCTTTCAGACATATAAAAAATATCCCCGAGTAATAAGTAATACGTATAAAAAAGATGCTGTACAGATGAGACTTATGGCACAGAAAGACAATCAGTGCAGCGTATAAAACCGACACTAAGTTGTAGCATCTACGCTGTCATGTCAAAACACAGACGTTGCTATATGTTGGCAGAAGAGCGGAGGACGTGGAACCTCTTCAGAGTCATGCGGATGGATCCCAGCTCACGATTCACTCGCTCCAGACGATTCTCTAAGGCCACCTGAGGACGGAAGCAGAGCAGAAAATTCACTGGAAACTACTCTGATAATCGATTCATAGTTTAAATAATTTATGGAGCAAAAATTTGAGTTAAAAAATTTCATGGATTAAAGCTTTTTTTGTGCTTTGTGCAAGTCATATTCCCCAATTTGTGAAAGATGTTACAGGTTATGTTATGTGACGCCTGCTGAAGAAATAACAATGCATAACACTCTCTAAGTTTTAATACTTGACCAACAAGAGGATGCTGTTCTAATGCCAGTTTTCCGTTTTGTCTTTTCAATGTAATTTCATGTTTTTATTGTTCTTCTTCTCAAACAAGCAGCACCAGAATTAAAGAACAACTGCAACAACAAATCAGCGTTAGAAAATGTCTCGGTGCTTTTCATTTTTTCTGTGTTATGCCTGAAGCCTGAAGCTCGGCTACATCCGATAACCCGTCCGCTAAGTTTTTAGTTGTCCTTCATTAAAAGCGAGTCCATGCTAGCTAAGCAGCTAAACTTTTTAGATCCCGCCCTGGTGTAGGTCACGCATGCACACTGTAAACAATACGAATGTGACAATCTGCCAATAAAAACATAACTGAATCCTCACATTTGAGAAGCTGAAACAAGCCGTTGCTTGAAAACTTAGATAATGATAATGGAACTACGAGCTGCTGCAAAGCTCCAAATTGATGGAGCGTGATGAAAAGTTGGTGTCTTACCTCATCTAACCTGGTCTGTAGACTCACTCGACCGCCTGCTCCGGGCATCCGGCTCAAAGCTGCCTCAATCTGCCAACACAAACACACAAATAAAGGTTAATCTATTATTAATAAAAATAATTATATTGATGAAACAGCCTGAAACACTTTCACTGACTATAGATTAGTGTGCTTGGAAATGGTGTGTGTTTGTGTGTGTTGTATTGTGTAGATGGAGAGGCAGATGTCCCTATATGACCAGGACAGAGGGAGAGGGAGTAGAAGGGGGGATGTGGATATAAACTTCCTAAAAATAGAAGTCATTTAGGAGTGGTAGAAAAACAATGAAGTCCCTGTTACATAAGAGGTCGGACGGGGATTAGAGTTGTACTGTGTAGGCCTGTGTGTCAGAGATACAAACTGAACCACGCAGAGCTCGCTGAGTTAATAAATAAATATCCCGGCTGACGCGTGGAAACGACGCCGTGATGAGCAGCCACCTGAAGTTTCTCCTGCGTCAGCTCGTCAAACAGTTTCTCAGCCTCAGCCAGCGAGTGGAGTCTGTCCAGGAGAAGTGGGGCCGGGTCCTCGTACGAGCCCTGCAGGGAAGATCCAGTGCAGGCTCCCCCCTGCTCATCCCAGCCCAGCTGGGAGCTTCCCTCAGGGGGGTTCACGGTGCCGGCGGACTCTGGCTGCTGGAGGTCTGAGGGAGAGTTAGGATGGATACACCTTATCCTCCACGCCATTTTTCTAGATTTTTATAATATCTACAGGAGGTTGGATGTTTTACCATCTTCTCTGTCTGTTGATGTAAACTGAAGTCTCTTTCTTGGACTGCTGCTGTGGAAGGAATCACGTCTCTGGTCAACTTCATCAAACCTGTTGGACAAAAACATGATTTTATTATTTATTGTGTCCATTTTAGTGCAGAATAACCACCTTGTTTTACAGTTTATTGGACGTTCATGAGGCTGCAGTGCTGTCTCTGTAACACGGGCTCACTAAGCTGTTTATAGTTCACTGAATTTTAACAAGCTGTGAATTCTGTGTGACCCACTTTTCATGATTTCATCTGCTGAGTAAACAAAAGCTCCGATGTGTGACGGATGGCGGCAGCCTGACACCTTGTGGTGAATTCACCAGACAGAGGAGTCGAAACCAAGTGCAGTCTGACTCTGAGTTCCTCAAACGTCCACTTGAGGCTGGCTCCAGAAGTGAGTCAGTCTCCATAAGTCCCCATGTTAAAATGTCCAACTTCACAGCAGAAATAAACATGTTTACAGCCTGGTACAAAAAACAGTTTTGGTCTCTATAGCTAATTTCCCCGTTCATGACAACTGTACTGAGGGTGAATTTTTATACAACTCACCTGTTCAGATTATATTAAGGCTTAAAGTTATGCAGGATTAAGAGCGTGGACGCTTTGATTGACAGGTGGGTGCTGTTACAGGTGGCTTGTTGGAGCAACCAGGCGTCTGAATTATTTCATGGTTTGTATGCAAACAAGTGGGTGAGTATAGCATCCTGGGTATCGCCCAGGCAGCTCGAGGGATATTTGAATCTTGGACAGAGCCAGGCTAGCTGTTTCCCCCTGTGTCCAGTCTTTATGCTAAGCTAGGCTAATCGCCTCTTGACTCCAACTCCATGCTCAATGCACAGATAAGAGACACAAGAGAAGGAAAGCAAAATAATCAAATAATCATATTTCCGAAAAATGGACCAAAGTGGTGGACTGAAAGCTGCTAACGTGGCTTCCCCCCTGCATCCAGTCTTTATGCTAAGCTAGGCTAATCACCCCCTGACTCTAGCTCTCAGACATGAGAGTGGTATCGATCCTCTCGTCTGTTGGAAAGAAATCAAACTATTCCTCTAATACAGGCCTTCCGTTCTCTTTAGATGTTGTGTGTCTCACCTTTTCAGGTGTTCCTCTCGTGGCATCAGGCGACCGAAAGCGGTGGAGTAGTTCTCCGTGGGGCAGCGTTTAGGACTGGACTTCGCAGACAGAGGCATGAGTAAAGTTTCTCTTTTCGCTGGATGGAAGAGAGCAAGACGTCATTAATTAAAACTTTAATACACTCGTGCAACATTAATTAAAAACTACACCCTCCAGAGAGTTTTTAGGGAGCCACATAATTAAGAACGACATAACTGTCTTGCTTTCTTTGGCTTAGTGTCAAATATATAACAGTGTGTAACAGCTACACTGCATATAAAAACACGTTTCTAAATGCATTTTATGTATAAAAATGTCTGTTTTTATTGGCAAATTAATATAAAATAAATTTCTACTGGTTCATTTTATTTGTTTTTGACTTTGTCTTCACGCGTACACAGTAAAACTAGTTCTTTGTGTTTTCTGTACAGGCAGACGGCACGTTAAACCTCCGTCCTGCCTTCGTGATCACAAAGACTTTGTTTTAATGCAGCTGAATTCACAATCTTGTCGTAAAATACTACGTTTACCAGCGTTCATCACCGAGCTGCTGAGCTGCAGGTATGATCGTCAGACAAAGTAAATAAAAAGGCAGCTGTGCTGTGAGAGTTTAAAATGAGTGATGACAGAGAAGGTTATGAGCTGATGTTACCGTCTAAATGACCTGCAGACATGTTGCTATATTCTGCATGCATGTAGTGGAAAGGTGAGTCTGTATGGACGTACTGGGTGTGGTTGAGGGGATGTTTCGATGTGCTGTAGGAGGCAGCGAGGACGATCTGTGGCCCTCTGGAGACAAACTCCTCTGAGCTCTCAGCAGAGATGCAGCTGTTTCTCCTCCACTCTTCGCTCCTCCTCCTCCTCCTCCTCCTCCTCCTCCTGCTCCTCCTCTTCCTCCTCCTCCTCCTCCTCCTCGGAGCTCAGCTCTGCTCACGACTTCTCCGGGTTTGACCGCCTCCCTGTCGGCCTGAAGCCCGACTCGCTCCTGAATCACCTCTTTGTGTCTCCGCTCCACGAAGCCGACGGTGGTCCTCTGATTGCCGACCCCTGCGGAGAGAAACCACACGGACACGGTGAAGTTAACTCGAGAACACGCGCGTCACGTTCAGCGCGAGGAAGGAGCTGTTGTTTTTGCTGTATTCACAAAAAGAAAAAGAAGAACCGAGAAGTCGATCGATATAAAAAATCTATTTTTTATAACACTAACCCAATTTTAGAAAACTGTATTAACAGTACAAACAATTTTTAGAAATATTTTGACATCTGATTAATTTAGAGAGTAATCAGAGACTTAATTAATAATAAAAATAATCATTAGTTGTAGTCCTGTCTGTTTTGGTCAGCACACTGCCTTTGTTTACTCACAGAGAATCATGTTAAAAGACAACAGGCATTTTATTCATTCTATTTGTCATGACATGAAGGTTCGTTCAGATGCAGATGAAAAATCACTGCGAGTCCGAAAAGTTTATACCAGGTACAGTCGTCCGTTCTTTAACAGTTCACGCTCAGAAACGTGTCGGACTTCGCCGTAATTGATCGCTACAATAGCGTCCTGATTGGTCGCCAGACTCACTTCACATCACGGCCACGCAACTATAAAACTGATTGCAGCCATTGTTCCTCTCTTCTCCTGCAGCGACCGGCCACTCAGTCCTAAACCTCCATGACGTGCAGCAACACTTTGACGTCACACAGAGGCGTCGAGGCGTGCAGATACTTTTGTTTTATTTGACCTAAAAACTTCAAATCTTTGCAGATAAAACTGAATATCACACAGATACAGTGTAGCCAGAGGCTGGCACAGAGGTGGTCAACATTTACACTTTTTTTGGACTAAGACTCGCAGGGAAACTTTCTGTTTTTGCTCGTTTATGGTGAAAATTTTAAGAGCTTTCCTGATCTCATTATGTCAGCTGTAACTAGCTGACAGATCAGTTTAATGTCTGTGTGTCGCTGCCATCTGCATGCAGGCTAATGTCTAACAATTAGCACAACGAGGAAGGGCTTGGCTCTAAACATCCGCGCACTAAATCACATTTTCGTGAGCTTCACAGTCCCGGTGTTTTAGAGTGAAGTGATTAATCTGAGAGAATAAGTGTGTGTGTGTGTGTGTGTGTGGCCTCATTATGTTCAAAGTTGAAGAAGAAGAAGATGTGTTAATCAGGTTGTGAGTGAGTGTGAGTCATACTGTGGTGGGTGCTGGAGCTGTTCTTACAGGGGGCCCTGCTCTCGGTCGCTCTGGTCTCTTCCAGCTCTATCAGGGCCCTCATCATGGGCGTCAGAGCGCAGGACGCCTCTCGCCGACCGGCCTCCCGCTGGCCGGCGCTCTGCTCCTGGTGTCTGGGCGGAGGCAGAGATTGTTCGCACTCCGGCGGAGACGCACACCTGCAGAACAAGATCTCAGTAAATCACCTAAAATCTTATAAAACATCCACAAGAGCATAAAAATAAAACGTACCTCCAGCTGCCACCAGCTGAGGACGCGTCCACGGAGCTCCCAGCTCCGGTTGACGGATCACTTAACGGATGCTGCGACTTCTTGTGGACGCTCGACTGGTTAGTTTGAAGGAACGGCGATTTCCTGCCGCTGTTCAGCTGATCGGACGGTGACTTCCTGCGGGTGATGTCTGGCTCTGCTCTGTGTTTACTGGGTGACAGCAGCAGGTCAGGATGGTGGAAAAGACTGCGGACACGTTAAGAGAAGATTTTATGAGTTATAATTTATTTGTTGTCAGGAAAACGAAGGAAAAAAATGTGTTATATGTTCGATATAAACGTGCTTACCCGGCCCCGGACGGCTGTGTGTTGCTGTGGGAGGCGTAACGTGCTCTGGCCTGGTTCTCGTGCTCCAGCTGCTTCACCTGAGACTCCAGTTTGGAGATCACTCTGTGCGGACAGACAGCTGACTGTTAACCCGGGCCAAGCAAAAAGAAAGACAACGTCCACAGACACAGCAGACTTCTCTGGACCTGAGTTCACCTGAGACGGACTGACTGAGTCCACAATTCAAACAGTTCGTCGTGTCCTCCAGGGTAAATTTACATTTTACAAAGTTTCGTATTTTAACATGATTTTGCAGCACATCACAGGTGTAGTTAAAGGTCCAGCGTGTAAGATTTAGTGGCATCTAGTGGTGAAGTTGCATATTTCCACATGTAGAAGCATATTTAGAAGCACATAAACCAGGAAAATGACCAAATCTGAGCACGTAAACAAAGTCTGGCGGGCTAAACGTTTCTGAAACGCTCCCGGTGGGGTTTGAAGTCACGTGCAGGACGGAACAAAACAGCGTTGCAGCCGTGACGTGACAGAGACGTGTCCGGTGGGGTTTCGGGGTGACACAAAATGCGTTTTACAGGTCGAGAAATCCGACATTGATCGGTCGTCTCGAAGCATCCTGAGCTGCCAACGTTCTCGCAGATCTTTCTGCATTTTAATGTTTTTCTGAAGGCCTGAATGGATCTAAAATCTAAAATTTTGTCCTCGTCGTTCTCAGGAGTCTCTGACATCCTCCACGCGCTCAATAAGTACTAATACTAATTTTTAAGTTTTCTTGCACATTCTAGTAACTTCTTTCCCGATTCCCTCTTCTGTTCCCTTCTTCTGTCTCCTTGGCTGCCCTCCTGATCATTTGTTTCAGTGCTAAAGCCCTCCTGTGACACACATCGACGTTCTGCGAGCTGTGCTTTGCTATCTGTCAGTGAAATCGCTGAATCGACCTGACAGACTTCATCAGCACAGAGTCCACGTGCTGCATCCATCGGTGCCAATCCGCCGGCAGAGCTGAAACTGCAAAGGGAAAAGTTGCTGCGTCGTGTCAGCTGATGCTATTATCTATCTTCGCTCGCACAGAGACCGTTATTATCAGGCTCTATTGATTAACCTCCTATCGATCTCTCTACTGTCGACCGACCTCTGCTGCAGCTCTTTTACAAAATTGCCGGAGGCTGCCAACGACGACGTAACGCCGTCTGACAGTGACAGGTCTGAAGCTAACGGCCACACCACAGCTGTGACGTCACATCTCTGATATGAGAACACATCAGTGTGTGTGTGTGTGTGTGTGTGTGTGTGTGTGTGTGTGTCCATTCAAACCTGATCCACTCACCTCTTCAGGTCTGATATCTGATCGCTGGCATCGAAGAGCTTGTTCTCCGTTGACACCAAGTTGCTCTGTAGATAAACAAATTGTTAAAAACTGAAGATCAATGATGATCAAATAATCAAACTAAATGTAATAGATTACTTCCAGAGAGATCCATTACCTTCAGCACCTCGTGCGCCTTCTCCAGAGAGTCGTATTCTCCGAGCAGCTGAGGACACAAAACAACATCAGTGTTGACAGAGAGGGATGTCTCTCTTTTTCTGCTACTTTAACACACGTGTGTGTGTGTGTGTGTGTGTATGTGACGACTCCTGGACGGATCATTCATGTGTGAGTTAACATGTTAACACATCACGTCTGAACAAACCAAACCCGATCGACCGACCTGCAGAGCCGCTCAGAGGAGATTTTTTTACTCTGGTTGTTAAAAGTTTGTTCAGTCCTCGTTCTCTGCGGCTTATTGAACTTTATGAAACATGTAATAACATCTAATGTTACTTCGTCCCGTTCTGTTTTAGTCACATTTTTATCGTTTATTGTCCATTTTTAGTGGCCGAAAAAGTGTCTTTAATGATTCTATTCAACGATAAAGAACTTGTTTGGAACAGTTCGTTTGTTGTGCTGTCGTCCCGTGAGCAGCAGGATCTGATCCTCGGAGTCCTGACGATTGTGCTGCTATAACGCAGACGCTCGGCCGTTTGCAGGTCGGGTTTGGGTCACTGATTAACGGACGATTGGTACAGATTTGGCTGGGAGTAAAAAATTCGGACCCGTGCATCAGTACACCTGTTTGTCTTCATTATTGAGGGGAAATGTTGAGCTTTTTTTTCTTATTATCAATAGCTTGTAACATTTTAGTCCCACGTCGTCAACAAAAACAAAACATTTACTCAAAGATCTTTTTTTAGCTCGTCATTGTCTCGTCTTCGTCATATAAAAAAGGTCACTGACAAACATTTTTCATCGTGGTCCCGTGTTTAAAACGATGTAAAGGGCAGCAAGAGAGAAACTACTGTACTTTGAGTCAACCTAACGTTAGCTAAATGAAATGATGTCAACACTTCCAGATTCACAGAAATTAAAGAGCAATATTAGGACGAACTTGAACAGAAGAAACTCTTTCACACCTCCAACACAATGAATGCCAAAGATAAAGAAAAACATAATCTGTCACATCACGTGTGTCACGTCAGACTCACATCCTGCAGCATCTTGTACTCCCTCTCCCTCCTCGCCTCCTTCTCGTCGGCCTCCCTGCAGGCTTTCTGCGCCGACTCCTCCAGCTGCCGTACGTGGTTCTTCAAACGCGCCACGAGGGCGTCCTTGTCTTTGCCCGAGCGTTTGCTCTCTTCCAGCCGCTGCTGCAAAGATTTCACAGTAGCACCGGCGACGGCGTAGCGCTCCGGCCATTCTGCCTAACAACACAAAGTCACATCAAAACAAAGAGTTCAGACACGAGGGACGTTCAGGATTAACGAGCTTCACTGCGGATAACTTAACTCCTAATTCTAATAAATATGTTTTTAAAGACTTGATGAATGTTACCAGTCTTTTCTCCAGCGAGCTGTTTGTTGCCTCGAGTTCCTGGATACGGTTGGTGGCTTCGGCCAGAGCTTTCTCCAGGTGCTTACACCTGTGGTGAGCAAAAGACAAAAAGAGTCAGAAAACTAAATAAAATGGACCCAAAGTGAAGTCACACTGAGGTAATATGAAGTCCTACAGGACTTAATTTGTCTGTTTTAACGTCTCAAAACTTTCAGTACGATTACTAAATCATCTGTATCCTCAAAACAAGTCAATACCTCGGAGCTAACAGTCTGTTTAATGTCGTATTTCTCTCGATATATAAAATAAATAAATACACACTTCTTTGTGAGGGCCTGGTTGGTCTTCTCTAAATCCCGTGGCAGATCTTTGAGCTTCAGTTTGTCTCGCAGGATCTGAATCTCAGACTCATAATATGCTTTCAGATCAGCGACGTGTCGGGAGTGCTTCTCCCGCAGGTTCTGTCTCAGTCTGAAGAGGAAAGAAGAAGAAGATGAATGAAGCTGTGAAGTTCTCTGTAGCAACACAGCAAACAAGATGCTAAAATATATCATCAACTTTAAGTTGCTTGTCCAGGCGTGATAGAGGAACATAGTCACTCATTTGGAGTCGTGTTTGTCCAATATTGACTCTTTCATCTCTGTTTTTGGTCTCCACCTCCTCCTGAGGGAAATATCTTGGTTGTATATCTGGTTTAATCCTGAAATAACTGACATTGGACAGTTACAAAGCAACATAATCATTCATTTGGAGTCGTGTTTGTCCAATACTGTCCGCTCTGTTAGCTCTGTTTTTGGTCTCCTGAGGGAAATATCTCAGTCTCTTTAGCTGCTAAACGTTCCACTATGTTCACCAGCTGATGTCTGAAAGCTGCTGAGCAGGTATTGTATCTGAAAACAGCTGCGAGCTGCAGTCTGGATGCTATGAGAGCAGTGAGAGTGAACCTTAACGGTGAAGTAGTAGCAGGATGGACGAACAATGAGCTCTCTGAGCTACAGATGAGCTGCATGTTACACTCACAGAGAAAGCACGACAGGATCCTCTACAGATGAAGCTCCCTCCACGTGTGGACTGACTGCAGGCTGCGGAGGAGCACCAGAGGCTGAACAAGGCTTCAGGGTGCTGGTGTGGGTGTGACTGCCCTCCTCCTCGCTGGCTAACGGGGCACTGGCTCTGCGCTGCTGGCTGGATGTGTGGGAGCAGGGCTGGGTCTTTTCATGGGAGGTAGACTGCACTGCCTGGGATGCGTTCCTCCACATGCTCTGCACTTTAGAAGGGGAAGGTCCGGCAGCTGAGACACTGGAAGTATCAGAGATACAGTCTGTATCTCCAGGGTTGGGGCTGCACTCCACCATGCTGTCTGGCGTCACGGGGGTCCCTATTCTGGGGTAGAGGTGGGGCTGAGCGGCGAACGACGGGCTGCTGAAGCGAGAGGGCGAAGTGAAGCCAGAGGTACGATCTGAGTGCCGCTGGTTAGCTGCTGGGTCCAAAGTCAACACCTAAAGCACAGAGAAGGAGAGCATGTGTGAGAGGTTCAGGACTGAACGGATCACCGATGAGCCACGTCACGTACCTGTGGTGACGAAGGACTGGACGTCACGGAGCCTTCCCAGTCCGAGCGCTTACAGTCGGATCTTTGCTTGTTCTGGTAGATCTCTTTGAGAGACAGACGAGGCTCGTGAGACGGAGTCTACGACAGACGGAGATGAGACTTCAGGAGTGACGCAAACCAGCAGCCAAACACCAGTTAAAATATCAGTTTATCTCCTCAAACATAGGTTGGCGAGCGCGTCTTTCAGGTTCAGCAAACATGCTACAACTACAACTGCCCAAACACTTAGAGGAGAAACAAGCTGCAGCTTCGGACATGACGCCAATTCAAAAACACGTCCATGATCAGCCAGCCAACACAACAGAAGCTCTCCAGGCCTCTAGGGGGAGCACCGAGTGGAAAAGGTTGATTTTGTAGCCTGTCAGCCACCGTACCGTTAACACGTTCATCATTATTCATACTAATGATTGTTGGTCTCTGGTGTTTTTTTTTTTTTTTACTCACAAGACTCATGGACGCCTCTTGCAGGAGGAGATAAGCGCCGCTGTCGAAGCTGTCCGGCAGAGGGTGATACAGTTCGTTCTCGTTCAGACGCCAATAAGTGAGACCTGAGGCGGAGAGGAGAGTGAAGTGTGTCTGCACGGTCCTTTAAAAATCACATTAAATGAAGTTTAATAACAAGGGCCACGCCTCGAACTCATCCCATTTCTGTTTCACAAGAACTTAAACACACCGTATCCGTTCACTCCCTCTTCCACTCAGTTTTCACATCCTTCCCCCCAAATCCCTCTTTTCTTTTTGTTATCTCTCTTTCATTCAAACAGGAACCATGGAGCTCTAAGACACAGAGCGACGGAGAGACGGTTCCCCCACCCAGAGTCTCAACTCCCAGGTTCCATCCAGTCTTCCTGATACCGGTCAACCTCCATCCACCAACGACCCTGTTTTCTCCTCCCCTCATCCCTCATCCCTCCATCTCTTCATCCCTCCTTCTCTCCTACAGCACATCATCTCGGCGCATCCTTTTCCATCACTTGCAATAAACCCTTAAGTCTAAACTTAAATCTATATTGGCGTGGTCCTTGTTAATGATTTATTCTTTCTATTTTAAAGAATAAATCTGGTGTTCATCTATATTTTTCTTATTGTCAATAAATTCCATGAAAAAACATGATTAGAAATAAACTCTGGGTCGTGACATATTGTTGCTTTCACAGAGTTTTTAGGTGAAACTGGAGTTTAAACAGTTTATAAAGTATAATTAACAAACACAAACATGTGTGTGTGATATGTTTCATGTAATAAAATGTTGATATTATTCATTTTCCTCTGTGGTACAACAGTGCCACCCTACAGTCACTCGTGGTAACTGCATCGTCTCTCATATTGTCTGTGATTTTCTGTGTTTCGTCTGAGTCAGTGAATTGTTACCTGATGCCTCAGACGTCAGGCTGTCACTCCTCCTCAGGGGAAAAGAGCTGGACGGCGGCCCAGCCGGTCGCTGCTGAAACCCAATAGAGATGAGTGGATCAGAGCGAGCAGAGACCACAACAGACGTAAACACTGAAACCAGAAACACTACAGACGCAGGGCTGATATAAACACTGCTGTTTTTATTATTATTATTATTATTTTATCTGTCCCAGAGGAGCAGCTGCTGAGTTGTACCTGGTCCTGGACGTCTGAGCTCTCTGGGGGGTTTAGTTTGTGGGGCTCTCTGCGTGGCTGCTCCTGGTACTCGGAGGTTTGGGATGAAGCTTGTCCTGCTTTGCTCTTCTTGGGCCTGAGTTTCTGCCTCTGGGCCCAGGAGGTCAAAAGCTGGCTGGTGCTGCCAACAGAACAGATCAGGGTGAGTGGAAACATCATTTATCAGACAAGATGTTCGACTAAATCTGAACAGGATCGACTTTTTCAGGTCGTACCGGCCAAAGTATAAAAGATATCAATGAAGATGAACAGGGGTGATTTGGCCTACAATTATCTGTGAATTTATTGATCTGTATCATTATTTTCTCAGTACTTCCCAGCAGTGTATAACAATAACTCCTGATGATGCAACTTAAGTGGCTTTAATCAATATTTTTATAGTAACAGTGGATGATTTAATCATGTGAAAGAAGACACAGAGAATTATCACCTGACTCTGCAGCTCATTGTTTAACTTGTGTCACTCTGTACACGACCTGCTCAGCTGCAAGCAGCAGGCAGACACAGTTAGCAACTAGCTGGTGAACACAGTGCAGCATTTAGCAGCTAAAGAGACTGAGATATTTCCCTCAGGAGATGGTGGAGACCAAAAACAGAGCTAAAAGAGAGTAAATATTAGACTTAAGCTCATCAGGTGACACAAACACGACTCCAAATTAATGATTAAGTTGCTTTGTAGCTGCCGGATGAGTAAATAAGCAACTGCTGGGTGATAATGTTGAAGTGTTATGTTCACGATTTGTTGCCACTGCCCACAAGTGACCAAAAAAGTATTACAGTATCAATTATTGGAGGATTAAACCGAGCGGAAACCTCCAAAGTGTCAAAAACTGCAGTTCCTCTACTCTACTCCTCCAGAAGTTCATTTTTTTCCAGAAGAAAAGGAGCGTGGACGCTTTGATTGACAGGTGGGTGCCGTTACAGGTGGCTTTTTTGAGCAACCAGGCGTCATTCGGCCCGCCTCAGCTCCACGTCTTTGACCATTTTTGGACTGGCCAACGGAGGCAGGAATGCAAAGATGGCGACAACTAGAGCCACCACGCTGGGCTTCACAACGCTTAGAGAGCTAAAGAGCTTCTTTAGAAACCTGTGGGTGACGTCACGGAGACTACGTCCAGGTTTTATACAGGCTATAGTTTAAAGTGACTTTAAACTGGTAACCAGTGAAGGGCAGAAGGATTTGTATCTTGGAAAGTCTTAAAATTCTGGCAGCAGCACGACGTACAGCAGGCAATGAGTGGTGGTGAATTATGTGCTAATAAAACACTTCGCTTTACTGTTACATCCCAGTACTTTTCCTCTTAGCATCTTATTTCCTGAGTTTATGAGTCGGTGTTTTGTGTACTGTTGGCTCCAGAACAAACAGAAGTAAACTACGACTTATAAACTAAACATACCCGGAGGTTCTCTGCTGGTAAACTAACGTATTAGCTTCCTCCACCCCGAGAGTCCTCTCAGTGGAAAAATCCTGCTGGCACAGGCCAATCACAGTCGTCTCTCTGTCCTCCTGGAAGTTAGAGGTCCACTGAAGCTTCTCCCTGCCTTGACTACCATCCTCGTCTTCCCCCGGAGACCCGGCAAGTTCCAGACCCGTTTCCCAGGCGGACAGTCCCGTCCCGTACCCGCTGCTGAGCACTGTGGTGGCCCGCTCCTCCCCCTGGTTGGCGGCGGTGTCCGATCTCTGGAGCAGTGGAGGTGAAGGGGAGCTAAAGGGGGTGTGGGCCGGGGCGGCCAGGCGGTTATTGTCACTGGCCACATTTTTGGGGACTGTGCAGTCGCCGGAGAGGAGAGGGAAGATATAGTCCTTTGTGTTTGTGGTTGTTTTGGTCACTGGAGTTGGAGAAAACTCTGTGTGCGGCTGGACGCTGGCCTGACGGTTCTGGAGCTGAACCAGGGCCTTAATTTCATCCTGAATCAACTGGACAAAAAACACACATATCAATATTTCACGTGGTAATAACTGAGCTGATGTGATAAAACACGACTTAAAGGCAGACTCACCTGTATTTGGCACTGGTATTGTTCTTGCTGAGCCAGTATT
Organism: Sciaenops ocellatus; assembly: GCA_033000465.1. Taxonomy (NCBI): domain Eukaryota; kingdom Metazoa; phylum Chordata; class Actinopteri; family Sciaenidae; genus Sciaenops; species Sciaenops ocellatus. The sequence continues at coordinate 24,142,151 of CP136874.1, read as the reverse complement.
TGCTCTTGGTATTGCTTCTCAACCAGCTGAAACAGATGCAACCATCGGCCCTGTCGCAGGATGAAGCAAAACAAACCGTCACGTACAATCATCACTCACAGCAAGACGTTAACGTTAGACGAAACATCTGGGGGGTAATTTTCCTGACAGGGTAATTTTCATCACCGTTAATGTGCACTGACATTCCTTTATTTGCCCTTGACTGTCTTCATACTGCAGAGGCACACTGGAAACGTAACGTCTGGTCTACTATCAACCACCTGAAGGCCAAAAGAGGGCAGCACACAAGAGACCAGGTAATTTCTTTAAGTCTCCCTCCACCTAAAAGGATGGAGCCTTCGTACGTGGGGTGCATGCTCCACCAGGTGAACTACCAGGGCGCCACACTTCACTTGGATCTTTGAGTTTCAGTGTGGCAGACTGGCGTCAATGAAGAGTTCCTCTGTGTTCAACTTAAATCTGATTTTCATTCGCCAATCACGGTCCAGTATGCAACTTAGGGCGGATTCAGACAGGATGCCAGCACTACGGCAAGTTCATCTGAGTGGGTGTAGTGCGTTTTGGCTGCAGGGGTGCTCGCGAACAAACAGCAGCGACTTGTGGCGAAGACGTTTAACCAGATCCAACTGTAGGAAAAACACTGCGGCTGCCAATCAGACGATCAGACCGCTCAAACCTCATCACAGATTCTACATTTTTAAATGAGTGAAGAGGAGGAGGTGTAAAAAAAGTATTTTTAACTGAGTAAATTTACGTTTTTGTGGAAAAACGATGTCAGAACCAAGTTATTATTCCAAGCAAACTATTTTTGTACCTTAAATCGTGTCTGGAGATCTTTCTACAGTCAGTGATACAATATGCTGCTTTGTCGCTGTGTGTACATGTGTGAGCTGACAGACTCTGTAAATGTAGTAATCTAAATGTTACAGTCAAATGTTCAGCGTGTAAACAGACCTCTAGAGGTAACCTAGTGTACGTTTTATTCAGTTTTAGTGTCTCATCATGTGAAATGATAGACTACAATACTCTCACTGTCTTGTGAAGCCGTCTTCTTGCACACGCCCCGGCAAACAAAGTTAACTAGAAGCCAATTAATTCGGTCTGCATCCCGAGGGCAGCAAGAGTCCACATGATGAGAGGTTCATCATCCGCCTGCACCCACGAGGGTCGGCGTGGACCGTCTGCACACACAGACGTGTTCAAACATGCAGGGCTGCGGTGTAAACAGAGCTGTGAGCGTGACCTACAGTACGCCATCCTTAAATGCACGTGTAGAAATTGAGCTGGGAAACCAGGTTTCTCTGACCACCAGCCAGATTAACTGATTAACAGCTTCTGAAACATGAATATTTTCTGGTCTGGTCCCCGACCACATTACAGGACGTCACTTTGGGAAGCAGTGATCAACATTTTCTGACATTTTATGGCCCAAACGAGAACAGCGATCTACAGAAAGTACTCCTCAGTTGCAGCCTTACTGTGTGCACATACTGTACGTATGTATTTGCGGAAGGGTGAGGAGGAGAGCAGCTGTGCAGAGGAACAATAATTCTCCAGTGATTTGGCCATACAATAATTTACCAGAGACGTTTTAACCACCGTGTAAAAATTGTTTTTCTCGATCTAAAAGCGCCTCTGGCACGATGAACTACTGTGTGCAGTGAAGTGTCTTTGTGTCGCGGCGCATCACAGTTTGTCTGTTCCCTGCAAATCAACATCGTGTGTCTGAAAAGATCAGCTGCAGTGTGATGCTGTGTGTGTGTGCGTGTGCGTGTGTGTGTGTGTGTTTTACTGTCAGGTGTGATCTGCACAAAAAATAAAAGCGACAGCTCAGAAACGAGGCTGCCAGCTGCCAAACGCGCCTGCCACAGCAGCTAACCCCAACTTCACTTTCACCATCATCATCATCATCAGCGTGCTTCGCACTCTTATTCGCACTCTTCTACACTAACTGCTCTCTTCCAGGCTCTGTGATGTTCCTCTCACCTCACAGTCTTTCCAGATCTCGGGGTCCGTCTCTCCGCTGCTCTGGATCTCCTGCACCAAAGCCCGAAGCGTCTCAAGGGAGCTCGGGTTGATGAATGGGAGGCTCTTCCCTTGTTCGAATGCTTCATCTGTGCTCAGACACAAACTCCTGCAACGGAATCACATGATGTTAAACACACACACTGTACCTGAGCATTGTAATACATGTACGAGATATAGATAATAGACATGCTTCTGCAACCAGGATTAGGACACAAAATAATATAAACTTGATGATGCAGTCATTTTTTTCCCTTCTTGCTACAGTTTAAGTCAGGCTGCGACCTCCAAAGTGCCAAAACCTGCAGTTCCTCAAACGTCCACTTGAGGCTGGCTCCAGAAGTGAGTCAGTCTCCATAAGTCCCCATGTTAAAATGTCCAACTTCACAGCAGAAATAAACATGTTTACAGCCTGGTACAAAAAACAGTTTTGGTCTCTATAGCTAATTTCCCCGTTCATGACAACTGTACTGAGGGTGAATTTTTATACAACTCACCTGTTCAGATTATATTAAGGCTTAAAGTTATGCAGAATTAAGAGCGTGGACGCTTTGATTGACAGGTAGGTGTCGCTACAGATGGCTTGTTTGAGCAAATCAAATCAAATCAAATCAAATCAAATTTTATTTGTATAGCCCAAATTCACAAAACACATTTTGCCTCAGAGGGCTTTACAATCTGTACAGGGAGTGACATCCTCTGTCCTTAGACCCTCTGTCATTAGACCCTCGGTTCGAGTGAGGAAAAACTTGCCCACAAAAAAAAAAAAAAAAGCAACCAGGCGTCATTTGACCCGCCGATGATCGTTGTCAACTTTTAGATTAGAGGCAGGACTACAAACATGGCGGCGGCCAGAGACACAGATTCTGAGCTTCCCTGGACTTATGGAGCACTTATACGCCGCCCATTCTTTAAACTGCCAGTGGTTTACATAGCATCTCTCACACTGCGCAGTATTACATTCAAACCTATTCTCTGTGTTCAGCAGAATCCAGAAAACTGCAACAATCGTCCTTGACAAGAAATCTTCAGAATTTATTCTAAAGGTTTGTTTAATGTGTGTAGGATTTAGTGACATCTCGCAGTGTAGTTATGTGCTTTGAAACCTCCTCGCCTCACCATCTCCTTCGAAGCATGAAGGAGAAACTACAGTGGCCGTGAATTGTATTGAGTCAGTGTGTTTTTTTTGGAGGGGGAACAGACTTTAACACAACTACGTTCCTGTTTCTGCAGTAACACACTCAATATTTTACTCTACAGTGAGCAGGAAATGGAGATTTTGGACACATCATCATTGTCATGTTGTGTCATCATTGAGAGTCGTAGGCAGAAAACTCATCAGCAGGTATTTAAATAATTGTTTAGTCCCTTTTCAATTAAAACTTCCAAATGTTTTCTGGTTAAAGCTTCTCATACGTTTTGTTTGTTTGATTTCTTTGTCGTATCTGATTGTAAACTAAATATTCTACTGTTGATTGATCATTTTGAGCTTTTTGTCTCGTTTTCACTCGTCAGTGAGGCAGAAAAATACGTTATGATCTGTCAGAAACCAGGTGACTAAAACCGACTCTGAAAACTTTATGAACAGGCGAGAAGAAACTTGCAAGGCTAGCAACATTAGAGGACCAGTGTGGAGGACTTAGTGGCATCTAGCGGTGTAGTTGCAACCTCCTCATTTCACCCTCAAACTACAGTGACTGCGAAACAAGTGAAAAGTGAAACTCCTGATCTAGAGTCAGTGTTTAGTTTGTCCATTCTGGACTACTGTAGAAACATGGGGGACTCCGTGGAAGAGGACCTGCAGCCTGTAGATATAACGTCTCATTCTAAGGTAACAAAGGTTCTTAATTTCAGGTGATTATACACTCATAAAAACAGAGTTATGAAGATAATATTCTGTAAATACACCCCCCATGTCGGTGGTGTGTCACAGTTACTGCACCTGATCTTTTGGCATGCTGGTGTGATGTCCATGGGCCTGTTCTCCACAGTGCCTCCTGTTGTCTGGGGGGTCGTGTTGTGTCTGTCCTCTGAGACAGCCAGCCCCGAGGCCGACGTCCCCTCGGAGGACACCAAAGAGGTCTCGCTCTCCTTGCCCCCATCCCCGTCCCCGCTGGCATGGCAATGGCTCAGAGCCCCCGAGCTGGACACGTCCTCAGAGATACTGTCATCTGTGGACATGTTTATGGGCCCATGCAGAGGGGGTGAGTCTGACAGCTAGACACCAAGAGAAGAGGGGAGAGAAGAGGCAGTTCCAGGTCATATTTCAGCTAGAAGTTAGATAGATAGATACTTTATAAATCCCTGAAGGGAAATTAGGTCGTCACAGCAGTCCGGTATATTTGAATACAAAAAAAATACAATAGAATAAAATACTGAGGTAGAAAAAATAAAAATAAAAATACAGAATGGGACAAGGACACTTAAAAAACACAAGATAAACAGGTAGATAAGGCAAGATGACGGTAATGTTATTGTTAATAACAGTATATAATAATAATAATAATAATAATAATAATAATAATATATAGATACACATAGAAATGTGTCATATCAAGCCTGTGCAAGGTGTGCATACATACATAACTGCAATATATAGTATGTACATACGTATAAATATATGTATAGATAGATAGATAGATACTTAATTGATCCCGAAGGAAATTCAAGATATGATATCATATATGATATATAGTATATGCATAATATATACATAATAAATACTTGACTATACAAGATATACATGCTATAAATAATATATCAAATATATTTATCAAAACATAAACAAGCTCATGTGTAAATGCTACATATAATCTCTGTGTGTCATGACCTGTTTCCTGTGTCTGAACTCAACATCTACCTGATTAACTTTGACACCTGGCAAACAACAGAGCACAACAACACATATGTATATATTAGCATTAGCCACGCAGCAGCAGTTAACAATTAAAGCAACAGCTACATTAGTTAGCCGCTTATAGCTCCGGTGTCAGTCGGTCCGGATGCTGCGGGCGGGCACACCGTTTAAAGTTGCCTGTCAACCCCGCGGCGGGAGGCTGGAGGAGGCTGGGTCAGTCAGTCAGTCAGTAAGTTATCGAGCTAACGTGCTAACTACAACTACCATTGGCAAGCAATGGGGTTGGTTAGCTCGCCAGCTAGCTGAGTTGGGCTAAGTTGGTGTGTTACAGCGCGCGCGGAGGGCGGGAATAACAACACACCGGAGAACAGACGCTGTTTACCGGGCGTGAGTGACGCAGGTGACCCTTATTAAACGGACGGTGAACCTTACCCGTTGACTTGTTTCATCATCTCGTCCATATTGCTCTCTGGTGAGTGAGACAAGTTGCTGGTTGCTGGTTGCTGGTTGCTGGTTGGCTGCTGCACTGCAGTGATCTGTGGCTGCTGCTGCTGCAAACGTTCACAGGCCGCGACGCCATTGGTCGAGCAGCGTACAAAATGACGGAGCTGTGATTGGTCACTCGCTCTCACTCTTTGATTTCATTGGCTGTCGGCGTACACATCTGTGTATAAAAGAGCTGACAGGGAGTAAAATCTCAGATTCAGACAGTTTAAACTGTTTCTATTGTTTTTATACAGGTTTATATCATATGTTGAACTAATTTAAGTCATTTTATTAATCACATCTCTTATATTACATATGATAATATTAATTCATCTTATCTGTCTGTTTTTCTTTTGCACTTCAGACCCTCAAAACATCTGTATACACACATAGTGTATATTAATTAACTAATACATATACTATATTACATATATCAGGGTTCTTCAACCTTTTTCAGCCCAGGACCCCCTGGACGAGAGACAAACAGAACAGGGCCCCCCACATGTGTCACATTTTAAGCCTGGCTTATAATACCTTTTATATTTACTTTATTTAACTTTTAATTCACTTTATTAACCTATTTATATGCTGGGTTATTAGCCTATGTGTTTGTGATTGATAAAAAAAGTTCATGCATAATTATGATGCTCTGTCCCATCCTGTAGAATCCTCAAGAATATCTGTGCAGTGTAACATCTACTGTACTTGACTGTGCTTGGGCAGATTAACCTGTTCGGGGGCTGTGGGGGAAGAATTTGTTGTCAGGCCCCTCTTGTGCCATCACCTCCTGCCCTCTGTGTATTACCTTGTGCAGCTATTTTTGAAAATGATGAATTGTTTCAGTCATTTTTAAGCAAAAATGACTGAAAAATGTTTGTTTCTAGTTTGTCACGTATGTATATTTTCTGTTTTTCTTCATATTCTGTGATTGGAGTTGCATAAAATAGATATTTCAACACATTTATCTGTTTCTTTTGCAACTTCTCAGTTAGCTTTCTGAAGGGTTGAGAAGTCAAAACCAAGACCAGACAGTACATAGCCAATTTAGGTAGCTGATGTTCATCAAAACTCTGTCATTAAGCGTTATTTATGAACCGCTGTGTTTTTTTGGACGCTGTTTTGCAGATGAACTCTTTGATTCCAGAAGATCTGGCTATATAAATCAGAAAATGCAGTGATATCCCAAAGTTGTGGTCTTAACCGGAGACCAAGACGAGACCGAGGCCTTTAAAAAGTTGTCTTGAAGCTGGTTTCCAAGACCAAGTAGTACTACAACACTGAACGCTACCACAGCTCCTTCATTCCTGTCAGACTCTTTAACATCAGCATGACGTCATGACTTTCTTCTATAGATTTATGATTTATGAATGACGTCTCATCATCCTTGTGTATACGAGCTGCTGTGGGATCGTTAGAGTCGAACAGGAAGTCTAAAACGCAGTGAATCACACAATGACAACTGTATTGAAAATACAATTTATTACACTGAGTAATAAATACATACAAAGATGCAAGTAACAGCATTTTCCTTTTTTTTTTTTTTGTCGTTTATACCAAAACCAACCTCAACACGAATGAACCGACGCATTTGGCACATCTCTGTCCCTCGCTCACTCAGTCATGTGTGTTACAGGAGTCTGAAAATCAGACCAAATACTATCAAAAAAAAGAACTTCTCCGTCTACACCACCCACCCCCACCCGCCCCTCCATGTACAAGCCATGCACTGTCTACAATTTAACCCCCGGGCCCGTTCGCATGCAGAAAATCAACGATTTTTAAATATGTTAAGTCAAAACTAAGATCCCAAAAGTGGGGTGTAAAAACACATGATGTTCCTCTCCATTGAATTCCAACAACCCACACATGATTTAAATGATCCTCCTGAAGCCACTCATGAATCGTGTTATTGTGTTTTTTACTCTCTCTCTCTCTCTCTCTCTCTAGGAGCTCGCTTTTCTTTCCCATCCTTTGTTCATTTACTTCCTCTTCTCGAAGGAAATGCCATGCAAGTTATTTTTTTTTTTTTCATGAGACACACGCTGTTAGTTCTTCTTGCAGGGAGGAATGTGTGCGTGTTCATAGCTAGGACCTCGCGTTCCTCTCCGTCTCGGCCAAGCATTCGCGTACCAACCCTCTGGCGTGGATTATACCTTCGAAGAGAGACGCAGTTATGATGATGAACAAACTTTGAATGACTCATAACTACACACACACATATATACACAATATGATTTGCACTTGAATTGTTCCAGTTACCTCTTTTCAGTCTCTCCATCGCGCTCTTGCTTCCGGCGTACGTGGGCCTGATCTCCTTCCCGAGCTCTTCGATGATGGCCAGCAGCTCTGCATATTTGTTCTGAGGCACTTGGCTACCGGAGGAGCCCTGAAGTTTGAGCAAACAGAGCGAGATAAAACAGACTGAACACACACATCACACTGTGTTTTATGTGTGGAAGACGGTCTTAATCCAGAGGATATTACAGTGAGGAGATGAGACGATGAGAGGCCTTCAATGGCTTCAGTGAAAAAGAAAACACAAGTAAACGATGCAAATTAAAAAGTAGAAATACTACACTACATGTACAAGTGAAAGTCCATTCATTTAAACAGGAAGAAGCTAACTGATTAACTGTTTAGTCTCCGTCAGGTTCATGTTGTTTACCTGTGAGAATCCCAGAGACGGCGGTCCATAGTCGCTCAGAAGCGGCCTGTAGGACTGCAACGTGGCCAGGTTAGCTGCCGCCGAGGGAGACTGGAGGTTTCCAACTGTTCACAAAACACAAGACGGCGTCAGTCGAGATATTTACAGTTTACTACGGCTGAAAACTAACGAGCATTTTCATCGTTTAGACTAGAAAATGTCAGGGCCCGAGGTGACGTCTTTAAATAGTTTGTTTTGTTCGTGACCAACAATTTAAAACTCCAACAGCAAAACAGAGAAACGTTTGAGAAGCTGGAACCAGAGCGGGCTCGACGTTCTACTTAATGATTAGCTCAAATTAATTGATTTTCAGAATAGTTGCAGATTAATTTGAGTAAACACTTATTAGCTCGACATAATAATATTAAAAATTATGAATATTTTCTTTGTTGTTGTTATTTTGTTTTTATCCCGTTAAAGTATTTAAAGTATTTTAACTTTACAGTTTAAAGCTGAAAAGGTTAGTTAAGTGTTTATTAATCAACAGAATGTTTAAAATATTATTTAAAATCTATTAATAGATAGATACTTTGTTTATCCTGAGGGAAATTCAAGCCAGTAGCAGCATAACACAGAGTAACCACAGTAAAGTTAACCTATACTACAGTAAACATACGTTAAAGTTAACCTATACTACAGTAAACACAGTAAAGTTAACCTATACTACAGTAAACATATGTTAAGTTAACCTACGGTAAACATACGTTTACTGTAGTATAGGTTAACTTTACTGTGTTTACTGTAGTATAGGATAACTTAATGTATATTTACCGTAGTATAAGTTAACTTTACTGTGTTTACTGTAGTATAGGTTAACTTAATGTATGTTTACTGTAGTATAGGTTAATTTAATGTATATTTACTGTAGTATAGGTTAACTTAACGTATGTTTACTGTAGTATAGGTTAACTTAATGTATGTTTACTGTAGTATAGGTTAATTTAATGTATGTTTACTGTAGTATAGGATAACTTAATGTATGTTTACTGTAGTATAGGTTCATTTAATGTATATTTACTGTAGTATAGGTTAACTTAATGTATATTTACTGTAGTATAGGTTGACTTTAAAGTGTTTACTCTGTGTTATGCTGCTACTGGATGCTTGAATTTCCCTCAGGATCAATAAAGTATCTATCTATCTATTAATAGATTTTTAAACAATATTTTAAACATTCTGCTGATTAATAAACACTAAATCGACTAACTTTTTCAGCTTTAAACTGTAAAATTAAAACACTTTAAATACTTTCACAGGGGATAAAAACTTCCTGTGTAATTAATAAATAAAAAATAATTTCTGTAGATGACTCGTTTAAACCCTTTAAATCTGTCTTAAAAAAGCTCCTGGAGCCCCGGTGGCCGTGGCCTCGTCCTTCCCCTTCACGCCGCTCCCCTGCTGCTTTGTTCGGCTGTAATATTCCCGCTCCTCCGTTAGATGTCCTCGAAGAGCCACAAAAAAAAACACACACACACACACACACACAAAAAAAAAAAAAAAACTCCGAGGCAGATCAATCAGCGAGCAGCAAGCAGCAGCTCCGACCGAGGAGCATCATGGAGGAGGAAACGGAACAAGGCTGGCTCAAGAAGACACACACCACCAAGTGATACATTTTCTGTCACCGCCGTCAACGGCACCCAACCCGGGCGGGTCCCGGGACGCGGGACGACGGGGAACCACATCTTCGGAACCGCCGCTTTGTCGTCTCGCGTCCAAAACCGCGTTTTACCGCCGTTTGACACCGCGGATGGCGCTCTTTTTTACATTAGTAATAATGGCGGATATGAATTAGCCTAGCTCCCAGGATCTGACCCTATATATATAACTGGACAAAAACTACAGACGCGGTCTTTCTCCAGGTATTCTCCGAGACCCCGAATTTAACACTCGATTTAACGGTCGGATACTTTGATCCCCCCCGGTTTTTTCTCCTTACCCTGGTTCCCAGAAGTTCCCGGAATGTGCTGATGGACATTGGGTTTATAAGACATTCCCAGAGACATTGTAAATTAAAGAAATAAAAATGACCCGAAATTCAGTGAAGCGTCTGTCTCTCACTTTTTGTTTACAACAGCGGCACCGGCAAATATGGCCGTCACTTTATATTGACACCCACCACTGTGCTTTTCTTTTCTAACACACTGCTACTATCCATTGCGGGGTTATCAAGACACACACACACACACACACACACATTAACACAAAATAAACGGTTAACACACACAAAAAAAAAGACGTGATTTTCCGCCATGAAAGCGGCTGAATTCACGCGTTTCGGTTAACGTTTGCCGCAAAAGTCGACTTTAAAAAACACTTTGCAAACGTTTAGACAACGTTTAAAAAGTGTTTTTTTAACGTTTAACGCCACATTTAAAAGCCGAAATTGAACGTTTTTTAAAAAAAAATAAAATAAATAAAAAAAAAAAAGTCAACATAACACAACACGACACGACTCCGTGTGTTTTATATTTAATCACATGTCGTGTTTTAAATGTTAAATGTTAAATAAATAATAAAAAATAATAAAATAAGCTTTTTGTTTCAAAGTGTCTGCTCACTGATACCTGTCTTTGTCTGTGGGGGCGCATCCATTGTAGAGGTTTTTTTTAACATTAACAAAGAACAGATGGATTCACACACACACACACACTCTTATTTTACATCCATGTGGCTCCTCTTCCATTCAGATAAGACCGGCAGGAGTCACTTTTAAACCCCCTCCCCATCAGTTAGGTCCCCCCACACACCGGCCACATGGTTGGACACACAGCCACAAGGTTTGGCCCAATCCTGGCCTCCAGTGTCCTGAACCCCGGGACCTCTGTGATGGAGTGGGATGGCCCCCACAACACAACAGGGACACTTTTAATGTGAATAAAGAAGCAAAAATACATGTTTTTAATTAAGTTTAGTTATAAAATTGACAAGATAACTGTGGTAGAATATGTATTTAGTGTTTTTATTGAAGTAAAAGTACCAAAACAACAAAGAAAGCATCATAAGTTTGTATGTTAAATCATATTTTTCAGCTCAGACAATACAAACAATACAAAACTACACTTTTAATGTGAATAAAGAAGCAAAAATACATGTATTTTATTAAATGTAATTATAATATTGGCAAAAAACAGTGGTAGAAGATGTATTTTGAAACAGTGACTGCCTTAAAGATGTGTTTAGTAAATGTTTGAACACTTTTAATGTGAATAAAGAAGAAAAATACATATAGTTAATTAAGTTTAATTATAATATTTGCATAAAAACAGTGGTGGACAACATATTTTGTGTTTTTATTGAAGTAAAAGGACCAAAACAACAAAAAAAGCTTCATAGGTTTGTATTTTTAATCACATTTTCAGCTCCAACAATACTAAAACTACACTTGTAAAGTGAATAATGAAGAAAAATACATGTATTTTATTAGGTTTAGTTATAAAATTAATAAAAAAAACAGTGGCAGAAGATGTATTTTAGGATGGGATGCCCCCCCACACAACAGGGACTGACTTACAGATGTGTTCAGTGAATGTTTGAACACTTTTATGTGAATAAAGAAGCAAAATTACATGTATTTTAATTAGTTTAATTATAATATTGGTAAAAAAAACTGTGATTTTTAGTTTATTTATTGAAGTAAAAGTAGAAAAGCGACAAAAAAGCCCTATAAGTTTATATTTTAAAGGATATTTTTCAGCTCCAACAACACAAACAATACACAGGGACCACAATAATAAACATATGACTGAAAGATATATGAGGACCAATAATAGAATAAGTATTTAGAAGTACTAATACACACTGTACTGTGAAAATACTCCCACTACAAGCATCCAAATTCTTACTTAAAGTATAAAAAGTAAACATTTTTAGAGAGTGAGCAGTGATTTATATCTTTATAACAGTTATTAAACATCGTAGAAGGAGCTGGTGATATGTTGATTAGAGCTCGATCAATACATTACAGCGCAGAAATCTACATCAAAACGTCGATCCACAAACCTCCAAAGTTTGTACTGAACGCTGACTTCAGGATTTTATTCAACTCAGATTCCACAGAATTTGTGATATTTAAATTACATTTAAATTATTGTATTGTATTTTGTCTTTATCTTCTGTGTTTGGTGCTCGTAATGCTGAGCTGAGCTGTTTTCATTGTTCCGTTGACCTCGTGTTAACCTTCATGTGACAAACATGAAACTTTAACACTCACAGGAGCCATTGTTCTGCACTGAGTACTTTCACATGTATTTTTTTTTACTGAAGTAGTATTTTCAGTGCAGTGGAGTATTATATTTATACAGCTTTATTTCTACTTCTTCAGTAAATTATCAGAATACTGAATCTGACTTCTGGTTTGTGACTAGACAACGAAACGCTGTCGACTTCACAGGAACAAACACGAATGAAAAAGGCCTCAGTGACACATGAACAGCACGTGGGACTCAGGAGGACACGGTACAGCACATGACGCCTGCACTGAATGTTTGTGTTGTTCAATGTATGTTAAAGTTTCTAGATTTGCTGTTATAACGCGTGTGTGTGTCTGCATTACAATGAACAGAAACACAAAGTAGAAGTATACCAAGCTTTATTGAGCATTGCACTCATTCATGTACAGGTCATGTTGAATATTTGTACAACTGTCAGTAGTGCAACTCGTGCAACGATTAAAGAGAAAAAAAAACAAAACAAAACAAAGTCCTTCAAGTGTTTCGACTTCAGCGGAGCCGACCTGCTGCGAGAGCAAAACAAAAAAACCCAACCAGGTTACCAAGTGAGCAGCCCGTACTGCGTACACGACATCTCAACAGACTAAATAAAAAACAGGAGCTGTCGGCTTCGATAACATTCAAGTTCAAAGATGTGTCAGAGAGAAGAAGACGTCCAAACGGTCGAGATGTGCCACGTGAAGAGTTTGGATCCTTTTACAAAGTGTACAAAACGCACATCGGTATGATACAAAGACTTCTTCCTGTTTGTCTTTAAATGCTTCAGTCGAGAACAGAAGAGAACGCACGCACACACTTCGTTAAGCACGGACTGATCCACAGGTTAAAGGTGTGTCCGGGCTTTTGGTCGGTCCCTTCCAGTGCAGATCGAGGATACAACGCGGTAAAAGAAGTGAAGGAAGGAAGGAAGGAAGGAGGCGGACGAAGACGCGAGTCAACAGAAGCCATCGTCCATTTTTAAATCACAGGAAAGCAGAGAGACGTGTCGGAAACATGAAGTGTGAAGCTGGAAATACAGCAGAGCCACAGAGCGACGTCACTGATAGAGAGGTATAAGAAGAAGTCGTGGTCATGCATTTCGGATAGTTTTTGTAAAACTCTAAAGATTTTCTTTGTTTTGTTTTTCAAAGAGGGTCTTTGTACGAGTTTAACCCCTGAGCAGAAATCCTTTTTTATTATTATTAAAAACAGAAAAGAAGAAAAGTGATGGTCTTTGTCACGGACACGCGTTTCACATTTCCTGAACTGCTTCACTGAATGTTTCTCTGAATGTTTCACTGAATGTTTCCTCTCCGTGTACATCGTCTGACTCAGACCAAAGGTGGTTTTCAACCTGCAACACAAACCGAAGCGTTGACGTGGTGACGGAGTTCCTACTGCTAAACTAAAAAACAGAAGACTGTAAACCTATTTAACATTTAGAAGCTGTTTATGAACGTTTAATAAATGTTTGCAACGCTGTAAAACTCTACCGGGCATGTCAGCGACTTCAAACCCCGTCAGGAGCGGTTTTGTTGGCCAGACTTTGTTAACTTGCTCAGATTTGAATACATTTCATGGTTTATGTGCTTCTAAATATGTAAATATCAAATCTAAACAGCTGTTTTTATAATTGGAAGTTGGCACAGGGTGTTTTATTTTGAAAATCGACTGGATTCGGAGCTCGAGCTGCTCTGTGCAGATTGACGTGGATGCTCGCGGCGCCCGTCAAGAGACGCTTCTGGTGGTGGTTTGAAACATTGACTGGAATGTGTCGCGTCCATGCCCGGTGGAATTTGTCTGTAACAACTCTATGCTGCTGTATAACAGATAATTAATGACAGCACAGTAAAACAAGTCCTCATAGGAGGAGTTATAACTGCTCAAACTGTCCTTATATCTGCTTATAACTACAGTTACAGCTTATAAATGTTAAATAAGTGGACTTAAAGTTGAACAGTGTGTTGAAAAGAAGTCTGCTTTGTTGAAAACAATCGAAACTCATTCCTCAAATTCTTTCTTTTTTTACTGTTTCAATATTTATCTTTGGGAAACATTTTAAATAGAAACCAGCTGACACTCAAACAAATGTGCCCGTGTATATCTGTGCTGATACAAAGGCACATTCGACAAACTCCTGTCAAAGTATGTCTGTTAAAGGATCAGTTCACAGTTTTAAAGTCGGTCTCAAGAGACTGGAACTGGTTTTAATTGCTGTAATCATCCGTCCTGTTCAAACCGGTTATTAAAAAAAAAGATGCCTGCCTTTTAATTTAAACGACGATGGCCGTCATTCTGTGGAAAAGTAGATTTAAATATTTATTTGAAGTAAACGAGGCTTCAGCAGACGAGAGATTAACTCTCTGTGCACTTCAGGGGAACATAAAGAGAATTTTACACTAAAACCACTTAAAGATTTTCAATTCATTTGTTTGATTTGCTGCTGAAGCCTTTATTTATTTTCACACAGAAACAGGTCTGCGGATGTCGACACGTCAAATCAACGCTTCTGTGAGCGTGTCTGCGTTTTCAGCTCTAACCTTCAGGGGCCAGTCTGAACAGGAAGAAACGAGAAAAACCCGTTTCGACGTTTTCAAGACGGACTCGGAAAAAACTGAATCGATCCTTTAATGTCACAAACACGAGGAAACAAAAGTGAAACAAAAAAAAAAAAAGGAACTTTGATCAGTTTGATGTGCAAAACAAAGAAGAACGACGAGTCTGACGATAAAGATATTTTGAACACAAAGAAACAAAGTTAGCACACGTCAGGTTTCCTGTTTGACTGTCTCGTTCTTTACATTAGTGCTGAGTAATGATAGTTTTCATCATATATTAATATCAGATTGTAGCTTTCATAGCATTAAATGCCCTTTTTTTTTTCTTCCAGGTAGTTCTCAGACTTTCAAAGACGTCGTGGTCTTTGTCTCGTCCACCTTTGGTCTGAACCAAGTTAAAGAGTCTTTGCTTCATACCAGGCAGTCTGGGCTAAACCCGCCTTAAAGCGTGAGGTGTGGAGTGGATAACTCACGTCGCCGTTTTTTTTCGACTCTGTCTCGATCGATACGTCACAAATCTTTTCGCTCTGAATGTCAGAGGACAAAACATCACCCGTCAAATCTCTCTAGGTGAAAACGGGAGATAAAAAAACAAAAAACAAACAAAAGAAAGAAAAAAAAAAACCCTGAAATCTTTTCTCTGTACAACCGACGCTTTACATCTGAGAATCATCACAGCTTGGTGCGACACCGCCGACCCTCGCAGACGTTTTTCCGGGGAGACATGAGGGTGCGTAACGAAGACGGGGGGAGGTGGAGGGCAGCGGTCCTGGAGCCTGCAGTGCAGAGAGAGAGAGATTCCCGTCGGATCGGGAGGGTGGAGATGTGATCTACGCCCGTGAACGTGACGTTGGTCCGCCTCGAACTATGTGTTGGGAGCGTGGCTGAGGCTTTGGGGGTGGAGCTGCTGCCGTTTCTGCTGCTCCTGCACAGCGAGCTGCTGGCACTGGTCTGATGTGGAGAGCTTGTTAATTAATGCGGACACGCAGTTCGCTGGAATGATGAGTCCTGTGGAAGAAACAAAGGAAACGAGCCCGTGAGACCAAACATGTCTAAACTTATGGCGCATATTAAAAAAGGAAAGGCTTCGGCACTTTGGGGAATTATTTTTCATTTTCTTTGGAGAGTCAGAGGAGAAGATCAATACGACTTTAACAGCTGTACGGTCCCTGTAAAAATCCATAACTTATCATTTTTACACTTCAGTTCCTGCAGGGATTAAACCACAGAAGATACGACGCCTGAAGCTCACTAATTAACAAGATATAACAAGTTAATTAGTGAGCTTTAGCAGCTCTGTCTCCAGTCTTTGTGCTGTTTAAACAGACAGATATGAGGGCGGTATGGATTCATCAGGAAGAACAGAGGGACAAAGACACAGCAGGCACGACACCAACGACATCTGTACGTCTGAAAACAAACGATGGAGACGTAAAGACCATCTGAAAGCTGACGGGAAACTAAAGCTGATGTAAGAAAGACAGACGTATTGTACAATAGATAACAGAGAAGATCACAACCCAAACCAGAAGATAAGGTAACATCAGGACGCCACAGGACACGTCTCTGCCACGTCCTGGCTGTTTAGGTTCGTCCTCCACGTGACTTCAAGAAGTGTTTCAGAAGTGTCTTGTTCGCCAGACTTTATTAATTTGCTCAGATTTGGTCATTTTTCTGGTTTATGTGCTTCTAAATATGTAAATATGCTACGTAGTTAAACTGTTTCCCTTTTGGCTGTTTGCACAGGGTCTTTTATTTTGAAAATCCACTGGATTCTCTCTGCCATTTCTGTGTCTGACGTCCTGTCAGCTTGAGCTGCTCTGTGCAGACTGACGTGAGCCGCTTTTTAAACGGGTTTGAAACATCGACTAGAACGATTAGCTCTGCTCCGTGGTGGCTGGGCCACGAGGTTCGACGGCAGGCAGAGCACATCGTGAAGGTTAACCTGAGACAAACTCCTCCAGGAAAAAGAAAACCTGGAACAAACTGAAGGAAGAACTCGTCAAGACGAACCCAACGAGGCTCAACACGAGGTCACCAAGTCTTTCACAATCAAAGTATGAAGTAGGGTGGATAATTGTTCATAACTTCAAACCGTATCATTAATTAAATTAATACAACTTGGACCCAGATAAGCTTCATAAAATTGATGGATGAACCAGTTAAAAATGATTTCTTTATTATATTTTTATGAGATTTTGTTTATGAGACGAGTTTCCCAGCTGCAGCTGCAGCAGCGACTGTTTGCTGCAGGTCTGACGCCACGTTCAGTTTATAACACTTTATAATTAACATTACTGCACACAGCATGCGAGAGAAAACATTCAAGAATTCAATAAGAGTTTTTGTTGCCTTGGATCGTGAACGGTGGAGGGTAAAGCAAACATATTCCCAAAAATGTCGAAGTGTTCCTTTAAAGCAGCTCTTCATCTTACCGACTATCCTCTGTCCGTCTTCCGTTCTGAGGCGGACAATCTGCACCTTTACGTTGTTTCCGCTGACCGGACTGAGGACGTCCTCCACCTCGGTCCACACGCTGAGCACCGAGCCGCACAGAACGTAGTACGTCCTGCACCGAAGGCCGACCTCACACTGAAGACCCACCGACGCTTTCTTACAGTTCCCCCGCCTGAGGACAGAGCAACACAGACGGCAACTTTTAGGATGGATGGATGTCTTGTGTTGTTGACCTTGTTGATGTTTGACTCTGTTGGTTTTATAGTAACATGAGATCTAACGTGAACGTACCAGTATGCGTGAGAGCAGATTTGTGCTGACGACTTGTACTGGTCGGTCCAGTGCTGTTTGGCGTCTTCTGACAAAACCTGACGATAAGAGGAATAAAGAAAGAGAATCATGAAGCACCAAAGAAATCATTAAACGTTCTCCTCATAAGAGAAGTTAATGAAAGAACGGCGTGTTACCTTTTTAAACTTCTTCTTGATGTCTGCGTACGTCTCCAGTTTGAGCTGTTTGCCGGTGTTCGGCCTGTAAACCAGGAAGAGCCTCTTCTTGGTGTTCACCTCTTTGACCAGTATGGCCGTTTTCTTGTTGTTCCTCATCTGAAAATCAAAACATAAATATGAATGTCTGTTTATACAGCCTGTGAATACAGTTCTATCATGTCTTCTGGAGGAGCTTTGAGAAGTATTCATCTCAGTTTGGGCTTCAAGACGACGATGTTTGAACAGATTTCTGCACTGCAAACTGTCATAAACTCTCCCTGACTGACGTCTTTCAAACTTGACACTATTATTTCTGTTTTTACTTTATTTATTACTCTTACAAGAAACTGCTTTGATGAGGAAGAACAGCTAAATGTAGTTTACCTCAAAAAGTATTTTATTTAACACTTTTATATCAAGTATAAGACTGAAGAAAGACAGCTGATGTGTGATGATTTGGTTTTATGTATAGTCATATATAAACGTATATCTAATAGCAATACCTGTACATTAAAAATCACAATACATATTGAACGGCACCCTAACTATCATGAATGAATGATAGAGTTTTTGCCACAGTACCAGATCTGGCCTCAATGCGCCCTTAAACACATCATCCCAGCTCTAATTTCCACTGCATGGTACAGCTCACGTTGACTCAACTCTACTCACTTCTTGTGTCTCTGCTTCAGTTTACACTGCAGACTGTACTTTGGATACAACTCCATTTAAATCAGCTCATACTAAAGTCTTTTTAGACACCGTTAATCTTCCCGTACCTGCACATAGAAACCATCGTCTGCTCCGTTCTGTTCCGCCCAAGCATGCGTTGCCTCCTCCCAGGACATTCCCCTCTCCACGCTCACCTGTGAACACACACGGACACACAGTCAGGTGATGTCGCTGTGATCTAAGCACATCCTTAAGGTCAACATGTAAACATGTAAACATGTATGAACGTACAGTGAAGAGTTCCACATGTCCAGACGTGGTGTAGCCCGGTGTTAGGAACTTCCTGCAGTCCACCTTCTTAACCTTCTCATCACCAGAGCCCAGATCTAATAAGAGGACAGAGAGAGATTTATACTAACATCTGATACCTTTGAGACAAATAAACAAATGCCTTCTCTTCCAGGTAAGAAGAACTATCTTACCCAGAATGCCCATGTCATATCTGCCGTTCTTCTTTGCTTCCTGTATAACTGCTCCCAACGTGTCTGAGAAGTACTGGAACAAGGCGTTTTGCTGCTGGACCTCCATGCCCAGAATACGGTTCAGGAACTTCCCGATGTTGTTGTAGTCTGCAGCAGTAACAAAGTGTGCGCATTAGACTCTACGCACGTTTAACAGAGAACAGTTACAGTGTTTCTGCTTTTAGAAGTTTAAAATGACCTTTGTCCAGCGACAGCGTGCCAGATCTGTCCTCCACATTTATGAGTCCCACACCTATTAATCCACTTTGAATTTCTACACGAGAGAAACGGTTATTACTCAGAGACACAGACATCGATTAAAACAGAGAAGAAACACGGAAATCAATACGGTGATGTAATACGAGTCGTACCTTTGAAGAAATCTCCTTTAAAATCGGAGGGTGGAGACACTAACGGAGAGTCGAGCTTCACGATCGACTTCATCACGATCTCCAGAGCATTTCTGCCGTACTGCAGCAGCAGAGATGAACGTGAGTGAGTCGCAGACAAACAAAGAAGACTGTGTGAAAAGACAAACGCTTCGTGTACTTACTTTGTTGTCGAAGTTAAACCTGCTGAGGTCTCTGGTTTCTGTTGCTCGTCTGTCTCCGTGGGTGAGAGCGCCCTGTTACGGAGATTTAACACACACGGTTAATATTTCAGAAACAAGTTCAACATCTGTGAGCTCAGAGCACCGGGGGAGTGTTTGTGTTTGACAACCAGGAAGAACCGGAGCTGTGCCAACGAACCGGGCTCAGTGGCCTCGACGGCAAACAAACGTTCATATTTTCAGTCAGTCCTCACCAGGCTTTCTAGTCTTTTGGCGACAATGGATGCAAATCTCTGCTCTCCTGCGAGCTCTGATATGAGGAAGACGTATTCTGGAGCCGTGACCTGGTTCGACCTGTGAGTTCTCCCTGTGACCAGACGAGAACGTACATAGAATTATTTTGTGCAACTTTTAAACCAAAACTGGCCTTTTCAGGTACATTTTGAACAACTGGCATTAAGCTTGGTCGTATCTTCATAGTATAAGGGTTTTAATGTGTACTGACCGAACTGCTGTATGGCTCTGTCTGCACTCCACGGCAGCTCCAGCGTCATGTGGACTCTCCGCCGCTGATTCTTCACCCGACGATCGGCCTGCAGGGAAATACCTGAGCTGGCAGCTTCTGAGATGATGGCAATGTTCTGGTTTGAAAAGAAAGATAATTACTGTTACTTTTCACGTACATACATAGTTTTTTATTTTTTTATTTTATTTAATGAACAATCGGACTTGAGATCACCAGAAAAGCTGCTGCAAAGCGGACTCTGGTGCTATTCGTTTGCTGTGATACCAAAGCAGACCAATCATGTAGGTATGAGAGAGTAGCTACGTGATTTTAGCTTGAAGTCAAGAGCTCAGCTGCTTTTAAAGCGATCTCCTGGACATGAACTGTGCATGATCTGAGCGATATAGCAACATATTCCTGATTTATCAGGAAATGAAAACAGATTGAAGCTTGTGTCATATTCAGTGAATTTTGGCAGTAAAACCTGAGTGAACACGGTGACCACACATTCACTACACCTCTGTAATATTACAGAGCAAAATGCCTGAGGAAGTGGAGGAGAGGAGGATGTAAGCTGTCAGTTCGACTAATTGAACATGAAATGGACCAAAATTAAAAAGAGAACAGAGCCTCACATTCGTCCTCTTTTCCACGGTAACGCTGCGTTTACCTTCTCTCCGTCCATGAACCTCTGCTTCTCTGTGAGATTGAGGATTTCCACCGGGACGTCCAGCTCGGATCGAGACTCGTAGGTGATGCTGCCGTCGTCGTTACTGACCACGCGACCTTTGCGGCCTGTCATCTGAAGCACAGAAAAGTGAGTTAAAATACAAATACTGAGCCGTAAACTACAAGAAATTTTAAAAAAAGGGCATATGTTTGGATACCTCAGCCACGTTGTCGGGTCCTCCCAGCTCGTCAATGAGCTCGTCCAGAGTGTTGGGAGGTAAATCCTCAGCGAGCTCTTCGAGTTTTTCCAGCAGATCTCGCTTCATTTTCTGGGCATGTTCCACTGCGTCCTGACTTGTTATGCAGCTGTCCTGACTCTCTGCTTTGACTTCATGAACAAGCAAAAACAAGAAATTCAGTAATCCTCTAAAATCGGAGTGGTGTGATTTCCTGCTTTGCCGTGTGGTGACTTGCTTACCTGTGGCAGGTGTGCTGGGGGTGTTAACGGAGGCAGTGAAAGCAGGCCTGGTGGAGCCCAACCCGGAGGCTAACAAGGCACTTTGAATGGAGTCTGGATCGACGCTCTTCCTCCTCTTCTTCTTTTTCTTCTTCTCTTTGCCTTTCTTTGGTTCCTTCCTGATCAGCCATGGATCTGAGGCAAAGGAAGGCGTAAGATTTTACTGTGAGCACTGAACCAGATATGAAACGTCTTAACTCAGCTCACAAGTCTCACCATCTTCTCCGTCGTCATCGGACTCGTCTCTGAACGGGTTGAAGTCGTCGTCTTCATCGGCCGAGCTGACGGATTTGAAGCTGTCGTCGCTGTCGTCCTCTTTGCCGGAGTCTTTGTCCGACTCCTCTGACTGGCTCTCCTCCGAGCTGGTACCGGACAGACCGCCGTGCTTGCGAGGTTTCTTCTTCTGCTGCTTTTTAACCTCTGAACCTGGAGAGACGATCAGAGAATGAGTCTGAATCTGTCACAGAATCTTCTGAGTTTTAATCAGTTGTAGCTACGTGTAGCTCTTTACCTTTCCTCTTCTTGCCCTTCTGTTCAGGCTGTGCTGCCGTTTCGCTCGGAGAGGGCGTCTTCTTGGCCGAGAGGTCGATCCCCAACAGGCTGTAAAGCTTCTGTCTGTCAGGAGCTGGAAAGTGCTTCTCGATCAGGGACTGCAGCACACCTCTACGATAAAAAAACACTTTATTATAGCGACATATGAACATTGTCGTGTTTGTATCGTGGGACAGAAATCATTTTTAGTCAGTCCGTACTTTGCTGTCGACACAAAGTCGTTGAGCTCTCCTCCTCCCTCCTCCAGCGCCTCGAGTGTTCTTGCTTCTCCGGTGGACTGAAGACCGATCACCACACACTGCAGAGGAGAGATGTCGAGGGTACGACCGAGCAAATTACAGTTATGTTCAGAACTTTAGAGACGAGGAAAGTGTTGAGTTGCTTTTGTCTAGAAAAGTATTAATCTCTTTGTTTTGGTGTGAATATTTTTGCCTAATGTAGGCGATAAATCACAGCCTCTGTCGTCTTTTTAAAGCTTCTTTTATGGAGTGAAGTCTTCCTGGCCTTGAGCGCTTCATCGTGTTTCTTTTCCTTTTTTTAATTTATTAATTTTGCAACCTTGTCGCTTCATTCTTTCATGTTTTGTATGATTCAACGGCTCTCTCCACCCTCCATGAGTTCTGTTATATTTCAGGAGTCAGCCTCACCTTTCCATTCTGGACCTCCTCTCGGGCCAGCTGGACCACTCGTCTGACTTTGGAGGCGATGCAGAGGTATTTGAAGAACCTCTGGTGAGCTGACCAGAACTGGCCCCACATGGACTTCTTCATGCGCTGCTCTGCGTCCATCAGGTTTGCCGCCTGCTGGAACTTCTCACGTGCGCTCACCCACTGAGAGAGCAGGAGAGTGAAATGAAGAAACACCAGCACGAATCAAAGAGTCACGGCAAATATGATTCTTTTATTTAACGTGCTTACCAGCCTCACTGATTTGTTGTACATGTGGATGTATTTCTGAGACAGGGGAACCTCCTCGATCTTGAAAGTCACACCTGTGAAACTCAGCTGCCTCGCGATGTACATCCCCCTCAGCTTCATGTCCATGGCAACTATCTCCATGGCGCCAACACCTCTAAAATATGACGATGGAAAAAAGGTTAAAAACACACGTCACACTTTCTTTATTGGATCGTCGCTGTCACCTGCAAACAGAAAAGCTCACCTGCGCTCAACAGCCTGGATAAAGTTGCCAAATTCTCTGAAGGGTGTTTTGTGGCCCCAGATACCCAGACGGTTCATGTAGGCCATATTTCGCGGTTCAGAGGCACCTGCGTAGACAAAAAAAGTACATTTCAGAAATTACAGCTGCAGTGTCACGTCAGTATGGACTGCCAATACATTCAAATTAAATTGTACTCACCTGTAGCACTTGCATACACAACCCGAGCCTTTGGGAGTTTATTCTGCAGCTCCAACACTGCAAGCCCAGTTTTTGTTGGTTTGGATGATCCGATCGGACAAACATTTTTGGCTTTGTGACACTCGTCATAGACGATCTGAAGACATCTGGTCAAGGAAAGTCAGCACTTGAGCGTCTTCATACAGACATATGTTACCTCCTACAATGAACGACGCCTGGCTCTGCCACCAAACAAACTTTTCTCGTCCGTTGTTCCCCGTTGGTGGAACGTCTTTACCAGATCAGATCAGATCAGGGGCATCCCTCTCTTCCTTCACAAACCTCCTGAAGACCTCCAGCTCTTCAGAGAGGACCTCCTCTACAACACTACCAACAACTGGACATGATAAATCTATCCCCCTCTACAAGTGGACACTGAACAGTTAAGGACTACAGTTAATATAACAATGTCATCTTTATTCTTCTCACTGATGACTCTTTAAAAAAAAAGGATACGACTCCATCAAAGTCCTCCCCACACCAGTGGAGAAGCTGCTGAAATCTGGTCTTGTACTTCCCTCCTGACTGGCTCTCTCCTATCAGAGAAGAGTAGGTGGCGAATATCACACCTTTCTTCACGCTCCCGTTGTGTTTGGAGGAGATTTTGCCATATTTGAACTGAGAATAAAATAAAGAGGAAATGAGTCGCGCGTTGACATTAGGAACACTTCTCACTGTATCATCAAAGTATCTCACCTTGTTCAGTGAATGAACCTGGATGTTTTTGGCTCCTATGTCCCTTAAATCCCTTTCAGCGTCGTACTTTAAGTCGTTTGAGACACTAAACCTGAAAAGTAGAGATAATTCTGTTAGCCCAACATTTATTTGACAGGTAAATATATAAAAAAGGTTGTGTGGTATTTACCAGAGCGATCTCTTCCTGCCTAAGAGGTAATTCTCATAGATGATCCCGGCGATGGTCCGGCCTTTCCCCACACCAGCTCCATCACCGATCAAATAGGCGGCTCGATCACCGCTCGGGAGGAATGTCTCGTGTTGCTGTCGTACATCGGGACAGGAAACGCATCATTAAAACCAAACGAGACACAAACTCCGACCTACAGCGTCAGCCTCAGCGTAAAATGTGTTTTAGCTTCAGTCAACAAAAACCTCAGATGTTTTCAATAATAATTTTATTCAATAAGAAAAAAATAACCTAGAAAATTCTAAATAGTTTTTAATTCTCTTTTTCAATGTGGAAAAAATAAATAAACATCGTTAACTAAACGAACACCGCTCACCTGAGCTGCATACGTAATGGCTTCCAGCTGCAGAGCGGACAGGCAGCCTCGATCGATGACTTCTTCTGGGATGGACACTCTGTACCAAACGTCTGGAGGATTGACGCTGGACAGGGAGCTGGTCTCCACCACAGGATCAGGATGCCGCAGACCGACCTTTACTGTATCGACAAGCAGACGGTCAGCGGATCCCACAATGAACACTTACTACTTATACTCTTCTGCATGACAAGACTGACACTGAACAGTCACTCACGTTTCATTGGCATGTACTCTGCATACGTTTCTGCGTGACCCAGCTCATCTTCCTCTTCCTCCTCAGGCTCGTCTTCCTCCTTCATCCCCGGAGGTTTCTGTAGAAACGTCGACGTCAGACTACAGACTTCTCACAACATTCTTCTGCTTTTCATGTTTAAAGTAGCAGCGTTCAACATATTTTCTACATCAGTGTTATTACACTTACCAGAGAGTGTGAGAAGTTCTGCATTTTAATGTCATTAATCCAGATCCTGGCGGCGTCTTTCCCCAACACGTCCTTCTTGATTCCATTGTTCATTTCACCTGAAACACCGACAGAGACCAGAAGAGTTACTGAAACTGTTCAACTTCCTCAAATGCTGTCAAACGTTCATTTCCAGGTATTTTTACGAGACTGTCGGATCTCGGGTTTGTTTTTGTCTCATCTGAAGCTGCAGCGATCTCCCTGTTACTTGGTCACTTTTGAAGAGGATCTATTAAATGTTTAGGTAAGTTTCAAGCAAAAATTCCAAATAATACCTCGTCGATTTGATGCAACGCTTATTTTCTTTTATTTCTCATATTTTGTCACAATAATTTCTTTGTTGTTTTCCTCTTTTGAAGAGAGGGAAACTGGTTTTTGCTCTGGCTACAGATAAAAATCTGAAAGAAACATCTGGAGCGCTGAACCCCAAACAACTGAAACTCTGCAGCTTTTAGCTCTTTATTTTGGTTCTCTGGACTTAATATGAAATCTATACATCACATAATCTTATTAAATATTTTATATGACTCCCTAAATGAGGATGATTAAACACACATCACGCCTGTTTGCTCAGTATTCATCAAACTGTAGAGATATTGATTTCTCAGCCTCTTTAAATGACATTACACGATAACTTACCTGTGGCTGTTGCTGTTGCTACAGGTGTGGTGATGTCAGGTGGAGGTTTTAGCTTCATGAGCTCCATCAGACTGTTTCCCTTCAGACCTGTGCTCTTCACATTGCCGGTCCGAAGGAGGTCTTTCAACTGAATCTGCTAAAAAGCACAAAAAGCACGGTGAGTGGAACCAAAAGAAACTTTTCTCTTCGAGATGTCGAGTGTGGAAATCGCAGACGTACCTGATCTCTGTTAGAAGGCACTACTGTGGACGCTGACGGAGGAATACTCGTGGAGGAGGGGGTCGAACAACCTCGCAGGCCTGAATTGGCGACGTGGACCACCTTGGTGACGGTTATGGTGTGTTTGATGTTGTTCGTGGCTGATTGTTTGGTCACAGCGGTTCCAAGTGACGGCAACTGATTTAGCTGATTTAAGACAAACGTGGTGGTTGATGGCTGAGGTTTGTGCTGCTGGACGGAGAAGAGAGTGGACTTTAATACATTACATTGTGCCTTCAATAATTAATTAAGGGAACTTAATGTTCTGTAATCTCACCCTGATAGTAACTATAGGGACCGGAGCTGGGGGCTCGGTTCGAACAACATCCATCGACTCTGGTGTCCCCACGCCAACATCCAGGGCACTGATGGAGATAGACTGGAGGAGGACCAGAGATCACAACGTTAGCGGACAGCTATAAAAACATGAATTACTCACTTCTAAAAACTAAAGACAGGTCTTACTTGCTGGGTTGTAGAGGGCTGTGCAACATCCTGAGAATCAACATCAAATAGGCCGATATCGTTCGGGCAAATGCCGCTCTCACTCAGGGCAGCGAGAAGTAAATCCTGTCCAGGATCCATCTGCAAGACAAATAGAAGTCCTTCTGTTAACGTCTCATGTAGAGCGCTGACAGTGTTTGTTCATGAATAGGAACAATGTTTAAAGATCAAACAATGAGTTTATTGAGCCAATAACTGATCACACACCCAGCCTGTCAAACGTTAATATCTACAGTTTGTTTATTTTATGACAGAAATGTGACGACATCATCTGACTTCAGGAAAATGTGACAAAACATTTGAACCAGATCGTGTCGACACGCTAAAGCACCGTGTGTAATTAATCTATGAAATGTATATTTAGATTGTGTAGGATGTTTTTGTGGTTACAGGATTATCTATGACTGATGTGTGATAAACTGAGCTGAACCCAGCAAGAACATAATTATTAAAACACATTTAGGACAATTAAATATAAAATGTAGCTAATTTAATGCAGTTATGAGACAGTTGAGCAGCAGTACTTCACTCTCTTCTCCATCACACTTCAGAGGGTAGATTTGACTTAGTTATTTTAGTTTCTTTACAAATGAAGATTACTGCATACAAGTGCAGCTGAGATGATTCATTGATTAATTAAATAATTAAAGAAACTGTTTTGATTATTTCATGGTTCCATCTTCACATTTTGCTGCTTTTCATTTTAATTACTTTAATTATTTTAGTTTGTAATAATTTCAAGGGCTTCACTTTGGTCTACCGGCTAATTGTTGCAGAATGTCACCATTTTCAGGATTTTAACAAACCAATTCAACGAGTTAACGGAGAAAATAATCAGCAGAATAATCCATCATGAAAAATAGAATTACTTGTAATCCTGCACAGACTATTTAGACAAAAATGAGCTCCACAAACTACAACATGAGATTTACGCATGAGTCAGAATAATCACTTAAATTCACTGACTACTTTTAATATTTGAAGTACATTTTCCTGATTATACATATAGTTTTATTTTCAATACTTTTACTTGTAGCAGAGTATTTTTACAATGTAAATCTAAAGTGAAGAAACTTCAACACATCGTCTGGCTTAAGGCAAATGTGACGTAAAACATTAACCTCACACAGACTCGAGTGTAAGTTTAAACCTGTATTTACACATCAAGATCTCGTCCTTTCACCGAACTCTAAACTTTCTCACAACTTGGTGTACGAGGAGTTAATATCCTGTTACACTGCCTGCTTGTCCCTGCATGCACTTTCTCTGAGTGTCTCTGAATATTACCAAACAGACTCATCTCTGCTCGAGCTATCGCTAACAGACACAAACACATCCATAATGATAAATCACAGGAGTTTAAATGTTATTTACAGCAGCCATGAGGGGAAAAGATGCAACAGTGCATGCTTACAGAGAACAACCGGCACGGTAATGTGTTCATTAAGGAATGAATGGACTTAAAATCACAATCAGATCCCGCATGTATGTTTGTATAGCACACGTGTGGCATCAAAAACGGAATGCAATGTAAAATACGCGAAATTAAGAGCAGCTCAAGTGAAAAATGAATAACAAAAGCTAAACATGTGTTGTGTCATTTCAAACACACAGAGGTGAAGTTATTTCACTCAGTCTGGCTATTTAAAGCTTCACCTTGTCGCATCTCCTCCAACAGCAACACCGAAAAAAGAAAACGTGAAATTAAATGACACTAAAACGCAACACACGCTCCGGACACTTTGAATAAAGACTAATGATACAACAAGCAGAGGTCACAGCAATGTCTACACACCAGATCAGCTCCGAGACTTGTTCCAAAGTGACCCAAAACAAGACACGTGTTTGCAATGCCCCACTTCTTGTATGCTTAACTTCCTGGTCCCCCCCTCTCTCTGACTCAACGCTAGCTTCGCCCCCTGACTCCTCGTTAGCTCAGCCTAGCTTGATAATTACCCACACACCTATAAAGATGCTGTAAAGATTAAAAACACAGCACTGCTGCTACACTCGAGTGTTCAAACGGAGCTCGTTTATTCACACCAGCAGCAGCTATAACCTCTCTTAGCTGGCCTGGTTGGAGCAGGGTGACACAGCTTTAGCCTTTGTGCTAACCGAAAGCAGCTAACGAAGACACTTTCACATTCGTGTCAAGTGACACGACAAGTTAGAAGTCACGCTAAGACGGGAGGCTAAAACTAACGACACGCTACGCAAACACAGCCGTTTAAACGTTATTAACGGTAACCACGGAGACTTCCCGCAAATGTCACTCGGGTTTTAACCGTTATCCCCCTCTCCCGCACATGTTAACACGCATGTATCAACCCCAGTTTTTCTAACTTTGCCCCCCTCAGACATTAAACTAACATTAAAACGACGTGTGTGTTTTTTTAAAAGGCTAGCTCGGTTACGTTAGTGCCGCTTGATCTCGATAACGTGACGTTAGCTCGCAAACACCCGAGTTTACAAAACACAACCACCTTCCAGTGTGTCCTTACTTCCTTTCCTTTCCTTCCACACAACCTTTAATCCAAAAGCTGGACGCGGACGAGCTGCGTTAAGCCAACAACAACAACAACAACAACAACAACCGCACTAGCATTGTTGTGATGTTGTTAACGGCTCTCTCACGCGCTCCTTCAACTGTGTCATTGCTCGCTCGCGCGCTAGCTAACGTTAGCAACGAGGCGGCGGCAAACGAAAGAGCTCCAGCGTCAAATTAACGTCTAACGCCACCGTTAAAGTATCACCGGGGTGAGTTGTGTGTTTAGTGACAGACGTGTTCGTGTTAAAAACAAACTTAAAAAAAATCAACTTACTTGACAAGTTCAACGGCCGGCTCCGGCTCGCGGACGGCGGCGCTCAGTAGCTGTGGTGAGGGGGGGGGGGCAGGTTTGTTGTCCTCTCCGCTCCGCCGCGCTCACGCCATCTTTTTTTATCAAACGGCTCAGCCGCATGCTGGTCACGTGACGCGCAGCAGGCCGACAGCAGCGGGTGTCGTTTTTTTTTTTTTTTTTTTTTTTTTTTTTTTTAACGGTCAAACTTCGGCGAAAACGGGTCTCCGGTCTCCGGGCCGGCGGGCGGCGGCGTCCAGCGGCGACGACGACGGTAAACCGACGAAAGAAGCGAGTTTAGCATTTTTCTAAAACCGTTAGCACAAACGACAAACATAGCAGAGTCAGCGAGCTAACGCGACGTCACGTGACCCCGCGAAAGTCTTGGTAGGAAGTGACGATGGGAAAAAAAATTCTTCTTCGTTTGTCCTCTTCCTTTTTTTCCCCCCTCTTCTTCTTCTCTGCCTCTTCCACTCATCATGTGTTCATTCCTGTCAGAGCAGTGACACAACAAGTTTTTATATTACATCAAATCTGAGGCCACACTGTTACAGAGAATAAACTATAAGAGGCAATGCATGTTTCATCAACACATCAGGACATAAATATACATTAATACACAGACAGGGAGGCAGAGATAATAACAATATGTTGTCTAGTCCAGTTATACCTAAAGCCAGTGAGGTGACATCCCTGAAAAGATTTAATTTGGATGACAACACCTGTGGAGATATTATTACTGCAGAGCATAAATTACATACATACAGATAAATACAGAGGTAGTGCAAATTAATTCATGACCTACCTCGTGTACATAACACAACCTGCTGTATGAACCATATTTATTTCAGCATATTGTTGTTTACATATATTATTCACTGTCTATATCTGTATGTAACCACAGTCAGATTTCTCCTGTGTGACCTGGCCAATAAAAGTGACTCTGATTCTTTTACTTGTAACAGAGTATTTTACAGTGTCGTAGTATTAGTACTTTCTCGATACTTCTCCCACTGTATTTACAGTAAAAGAAAGGGGGAAATATTACTGCATTGAATACTTTTAAGATTTGAGTATATTTCCTGATTATACTTGTATATTTTCTATACTTTTACTTGTAACAGAGTATTTTACAGTATTGATATGATACTTTGTCAATACTTTCCCACAGTATCTGCAGTAAAAGAAGGACAGTTTACTGCATTGAGTTTGTAGGAATATTTTCCTGATTATACTTACATACTTTTACTAAAGTATTATTTTCAATGCTTTTACTAATAACAGAGTATTTATACAGTGTAGTATTAATATTTACCATTACCATTGTATTTACAGTAAAAGAAGGACATTGTACTGGATTGAGTACTTTTAATATTTTTAGTACATTGTCCTGATTATACTTACTAACATGTTCAATACTTTTAGTTTTTTTTTTACAGTGTAGTATTTTTACTTTTAATATTTTAAGTACATTTTCCTGATTATATTTACATACTTTTACTTAAGTATTAAATGTTTTTACTTGTAAAGGAGTATTTTTACAGTGTAGTATTAGTACTTTCTGAATACTTCTCCTACTGTACTTGCAGTAAAAGGAGGACATTTTACTGCATTGAACACTTCAATATTTGAAGTACATTTTCCCAATTATATTTAGATACTTTTACTTGAGCATTTTCAAAGCTTGTGAAGGAGTATTTTTACAGTGTAGTATTAGTAATTTCTGAATACTTCTCCTGCTGTACATGCAGTAAAAGAAGGACATTTTACTGCATTGAACACTTCAATATTTGAAGTTCATTTTCCCAATTATATTTAGATACTTTTACTTAAGTGGAGTATTTTTACAGTGTAGTATTAGTACTTTCTGTATACTTCTACCACTGTATTTGCAGAAGAGGGATATTTTACTGCATTGAGTACTTTTACCTTTAATATTTAAAGTACATTTTCCCAATTATATTTAGATACTTTAACTTAAGTAACTTGTGAAGGAGTATTTTTACAGTGTAGTATTAGTACTTTCTGTATACTTCTACCATTGTATTTGCAGAAGATGGATATTTTACTGCATTGAGTAATTTTACTTTTAATATTTAAAGTATATTTTCCCAATTATATTTAGATTAGAGTATTTTTACAGTGTAGTATTAGTACTTTCTGTATACTTCTACCATTGTATTTGCAGAAGAGGGATATTTTACTGCATTGAGTTCTTTTACCTTTAATATTTAAAGTACATTTTCCCAATTATATTTGGATACTTTAACTTAAGTAACTTGTGAAGGAGTATTTTTACAGTGTAGTATTAGTACTTTCTGAGTACTTGTAGTACTCGTCTAGTACCACTGTAAACACGAGCGGACCCGCAGTACCGCTGTCGGCCTGCAGGGGTCGACATCGCCCCTCGGCTCGTTCCTCCTTCACCTCGGTGTGGTAGAAAAATGGCGGAGCGGAGCTGCGGAGGCTTCAGCGGATGAGCTGCTGGCACTTTAAAAACAACAGAAGGGGCCACGCAGTCACCGTGGAAGGGGGCCCAGCTTGTAGGGAGGCCACTGCCGGACGAGCAGGGCGAGGTTGATGCCGTGAACCGGCGGAGAAACTTCATTTATTTCGAGACGAGACGAGCGGAGACGAGCGGCTGGAGAGCCGAGCGAGGAGCCACGAAAACAAGTCGGACATGAGCGGGGTAACGTTAAGTTTACCATCACCAGGTTAAGTCCTGTTAGTGGAGGCTGGCTGGAGGGGATTGATTATTTATTTGAGAGTGTTTGAACGTGTTTAAATTAATATAAATGTTACTGTAAGTTAGTTCCAGCAGCTACAAACGAGCCTTTCTGTTGGACACTGCTAACATTAGCTGGTTACATGTGCCTGCAGGCTGAGCACAGAGCAGTAAATATTATATCTGACACTAAAGAGGCTGAAAAACAAACGTTTTCATCCTGTCAGCTGGATTTACAGGTTAAAGCAGCTCTTTAAATGCATGTTAGTCTGGTCTGTAGGTGATGAAGCAGCAGGCCTGACTCTGGGTTTAAAGGGACTGACTGGATGTGGGTGTGGAGCCCGCATGGTGCCCTCCTCAGGGGCCCCACCCACCACCCCACTGCTGGAAAGTAACTAAGTACATTTACTCAAGTATAATTTTAAGGTACTCCAGCAGGAGTCTTCAACCTTTTGCAGCCCAAGGACCTCTCGGACGAGAGACGAACAGAACAGGGACCCCCACATGGCTTATAATAACTTTTATATTTACTTTATTCACCTTTTATTTCACCTTATTAACCTATTTATATGCTGGGTTATTATCCTATATGTGTTTATGTTTGATAAAACCTTCATGCATAATGGAATAATCTATAAAATAATATTTTTTTGTCAAAAGTAGCTTGTTATTGCATATTAATGCTTGCAGTTTTTGTTATATTTTTTAATTCTCACAAATTATTTTGGTGAAAATTAAAATAAAGTTGGCGGACCCCTTGCAGTACCTCTGTGGTTGAAGACCCCCTGTACTAGGGTATTTGTACTTGTACTCCAACACATTTCAGAGGTTCAAAAGTACTTTTTACTCCGCCAAATTGAATCGACAGCTACTTACGTTTCAGAGTTTTTCAAACCTGGATCAACCTCTAACGAGTTGATTGAGAGCTGAAACAGTCGACTGATGGACTGACAGACGTTTAACGAGCAACCAGTTTGATATCGGATGAATAATTTTGGTCGTATTTCACAGGAAAAACAGTTTTCAGCTCCTCAGACTTGAGGATTTTCTGCTTTTCTTTGTCCAAACGTGATCGTAAAGTGAATATCTGTGGTTGTCTGTTGTCAGGGTTTAATTTCATCTGTTATGTCTTTATTAATTTATTTAATTATGTTTGTTTTTCAGCTTGCAGACTCTCTGTTATGTTATTTATTTGCTCTTGTGGGTACACCGTGTTCTGCGTTCTGTTGTACTCGGATACCTGATACTCGAACATCGACTGAACACTCTCTGTGTTCACAGGTTGTATGCAATACTGTCTTAAGCTGCTCCGCGTCCATATCACCAGTTCACGATGAAAAGACGATCAAGGTGACACAGGAGGGACGGTGCTCTCCGATATGCTGCCAGCAGATTGATGCTCAGAGGCAGGTAGAGGGTGAGTATGTTCATCTCCGGCCGAGGACCGAGCCGCTGGAGAAGAACTAGAAACAAGATTTGGATAATATACTTTTGATTCCTCGCAGGCAGGAGAACGAACACCATCAGCGTCACACCAAAAGACCCAAAGAGCGAGATGGAGAGCGGCTACAGCCAGCGTTCACCCTGCTGGCCGGATGAACAGCAGCTCTACTGCTCTCAGACCTGCCTCCGCTCCCCCGCCGAACTCTCCCTGCCGCTCGGCAACAGCTTATCTCACGCCGCCCTCCACGGCAACAACAACAGCAACAACAACAGCGGCAGCGTTCTCCACAGCCGCCAGAGGCGAACGGTCCGCCTCAAGGTCAAAGGAAAGAAATCCACGCTCAGGATGTACGCACAGCCCGATCAATGATGCAGCTTCAAACGTTAGCAAACATCACGATGGTGCGACAGTTGTTCATGTTGTTGTGTTTTTTTTTTTCACTGCAGTGCCGGAGGGAAAAACTCCCAAAACCGAAAAGTTACTGACTACTACCCGATAAGACGCAGCTCAAGAAAAAGTAAAACAGAGCTCAAGGTAAGTCCTGAAGCGAGTGTCAGATTTAGAGGCAGAATATAATCTACATAACTCTGTTTTCATTCACCTGAAAATAAGAATCTTTATGTTTGTTACCTTAGAAGGAGACTTTATATCTACAGACGCTTCCACTGAGTCCACCGTGTTTTACAGTAGCCCAGAAAGGACAAACTAAACACTGACTTTTGCTTTTCTCATGAAACCACTGTAGTTTCTCCTTCGTGCTAAGAAGGACAGGGTGAAATCAACAACCACACTGCTAGATGCCACTAAATCCTCCACACTGGACCTTGAATGTTGCTAGACTAGCAAGTTTCTTCTCGTCTGTTCATAAAGTTTTCAGAGTCGGTTTTAGTCACCTGGTTTCTGACAGATCGTGAAGTGTTTTTCTGCCTCAAGATGGTCAATAAACAGTAAAATATGTAGTTTACAATCAGATACGACAAAGAAACTGTCACATTTCAGAAGCCTTACAAGGCATGACAATGACGATGAGTCACCATTTCTTGCTCACTATAGAGTAAAATATTAAGTGGGTTGCCGCAGAAACAGGAACATGGCTGTGTTAAAGTCTGTTCCACAATCAACATTACCTCATCCGATTAACTCTGTGGCTCCAAAAAGCTTCCTCAAGACGAGACAACCCACGGAAACTTTGACAGAAACTGAACTGAGTCGACCGCTGTCACTGAATGTCGTAATGAAGAGTTTGAAAAAAAAAGCTGCCAGAGGAAATAATTTACGTTTGACTTTAGAAGGTTCACAATTAGGATTGCAAAATTTTGGGAATTTTCAAAGTTGGAAACTTATGGGAATTAACGGGAATAAACCGGGAATTTACAAAATTGAAGGTTGGCCCTTTAACAGGGAACTTAAATATAGTTGGGGAAAATATATTTTAGCATAATCTTGACTAAAACAACCAGATTTCATGCAGGTACACTTGCAGATCTGCTATTCCTCAATCACATGCACACAGCAC
This sequence comes from Sciaenops ocellatus, assembly GCA_033000465.1. Taxonomy (NCBI): domain Eukaryota; kingdom Metazoa; phylum Chordata; class Actinopteri; family Sciaenidae; genus Sciaenops; species Sciaenops ocellatus. The sequence continues at coordinate 24,107,315 of CP136874.1, read as the reverse complement.
ACTGCTTACTGCAGGGCTATTGAGGCCACGCCCCCTACCTGCACAGGTGATTTCTGTACCTGGACCACACTGTTTTTTTAATTGTATTATTTTGCATGTCTGCTTACGACAAAACAATAAATGTTTGGATATGATACAGTTTGTTTAAATTAACCCCAATTTACAGTTAATGCTCATAAATTTGCAGCCCTGTCGGCAAATATTTGGACCAATACTCTAATCGTGTTCATGTGAAGTTCACATTGTTTTTATTTCCAGTGTGTGTGTGTGTGTGTGTGAGAAAACTAATTCATGAATATCATCTGATGTCCTTTTTTTGTTACCAGTGTGAAGAAAAGAAGCACATCGACGATCTCATCACAAAGGGAATCGAGGAAGGAATGGAGGCGAGTCTTCTGCTTCGATTTGTAATATTTGAAAGACAACACACACACACACACACACACACACACACACACACACACACACACACACACACGCCAGCAGCTTCTATGTGTGTCAAAAAACCCTCAACTGTCTGGGTAAAACTGCCGTGTTCTGAATCATCTATGTTTCCTCCGTGATCGTATGAATGTGAAGTTTTCCCCAGCTGTGCGTCCTGATATAAAACCTCTCGTACTTGCTCCGTAGGTGCAACATATAGAAGGAAAGGGCAGAGCGGTGTTTGCCACTCGGTGTTTCCAGAAAGGCGAGTATGTGGTGGAGTACCACGGAGACCTGCTGCAGATCACCGACGCCAAAAAGAGGGAGGCCGAATACGCTCAGAACCCGGCAACCGGCTGCTACATGTACTACTTCCAGTACCTCTGCAAAACTTACTGGTATGATAACAGTGAGCTGACGATGTTCAGATCACAGAGGTGTTTAATATGTTGTGCCCTTAAATGACAACTGACTTTTTGTCTCCACAGTGTGGACGCCACTAAAGAGACTGGTCGAATGGGTAGGTTGATAAATCACAGCAAAAACGGAAACTGCCAAACCAAACTCCACGACATCAACGGCGTCCCTCACCTCATCCTCGTCGCCTCTCGGGACATCGACGAGGGCGAGGAGTTGCTCTACGACTACGGAGACCGCAGCAAAGCCTCCATCGCGGCTCACCCGTGGCTCAAGTATTGATCGACGGTGGGCGGGAAGAAGGAAAGAAAGAAAGGGAAACGTACGGTAACACTTGTGTTTCTCGTTAGCTCGTGTACAAAATGCCTTAGAAACAGAATGTGTACCCTTTGTTTTGTTCCAGTACGGAGGAAGCGGGCGGGTTACGTGTTCGTGGGAGGGTCGATGGGGTACTTATCACATTTCGAGGTCCATCTGCCTTGTCAGATGACATCTGTACTTTTTATTTATGTGTATATGAAACATTCTGGTTGTTTTGCAGCACATTTCTTTTGTACATTTTGTATTTCCTATAGACCAATGCTTCGAAAGCATGCAGGTGGTAGTTAATGCTCTGCATTTTTATACTGCTTTTTTCTTAAGTAGTAGTTAGCAATACTTATATTTATGGCCCTTTTTTTGGATCAACGAGAACTTAATGAGATGCAAAATTACAACCCGTTTTTAAAAAAAACAACAACCTGAAGTTGAATTTGATTTCAGCCGTCAAAAACTCACAATCGAGCATTTTGTTTGAGCGGACGTGTAAAAATTGACCAAACTCATGCTCCAGTTGGCTTTTTTTTTTTGGGGGGGGGGGTGTTTATTACAAAAACTGTGAGACTGGATCAAGGTATTTATGAAGTAATATCGCACACACAGGCTTACATAGGAATACAGGAATTCATATTTCTCACTGCGTTCATACTTGTTTTTGTTCTTCGTTTTTATCCTACATTGTATTTTTTAATATTTAAGATGCACAGTACATTTAAGTTATCATGTAGTAAATGTTCAGATAATATACAAACATTTGTGAGGTAAATATCTTCTATTATAACTAGATTAATCAGCTGTCAAACTTCTTTTTTAACTCACTTAAATATGAATTCTTCACCTCACCTTGACACTTCTATTTCCGCACTATGTACATATATTTATTATTGCATTGCTGTTGCAAATCCAAAGGGTGGTTTAAAGGAACAGTTTGGACGTTTGGGGAGAAAAAGGTGTTTCACTCGTTAGATGAGAAGATTGATGTCACTTTAAAGTCTCACGTTGAAGCTAATCAAGCTAAATATTTGACTGTTCACACTTATTCAGTTGAGAGTAATATGCTATCAGTGATGGACATTCTTGGGAAGGAATTCAGCCAATCAGAGACAACAGAGCAGATATGAACAGGTGTCAACTTCGACAGTTTTGATCACAAAGCTAAGACCAACTGTAAAACTTGTTCCAGCCCCGTTTTAATCAGCTGTTTCTCGGTCGTATCGTTGCGTGTCGAGCCTACCAAACTTCAGGCGCTGAGGCAAAAACACAGTCCGACGTCACGCTGCAGCCGCCAATCAGACACTCAGACCGGTCAAACCTCCACAGTCAGTCTGAACTGAACTCTGATACTCGACCTGTTGTTGTTCTGACTTTGTTTATTTCATGAAGCAGCTTCTAAATCTGAGTCTGACTGAAATTTACAATGCAAAATAGAAACACAGAGAAGTTTAATCTGTGTCCGATGGTTTGAGCGAGCAGTGGTTGAGCGACATAGACGGTGAATGAGAGTGAGGGAGCGCCGGGCATCGATAAAGCCGGTTAATCAGCGAAATAAAAAGTTATTTCCTGATTGTTTCCTTCAGTGACTCACTGCAGCGCCTGATTTGGTCTCAGCCTGAGTTTTATTGTCATTAAATGAGATTTATCGGGATGTAGCTTTGCTTTTCATCTCAGAAGTATCGTCCAAAAATAGCTAAAAATGATCAGAAAACGCCCAGTCAAATAAAAAGTGGAGGCTGTCAGACAGATTTTGTCGCCTTTGGACGGAGCCAGGCTAGCTGCTTCCTCCTGTTTCAAGTCTTTATAATAGGGACAGATATCTGTTCTCATCTAACTCACGGAAAGAAAGCGTCTCTCCCAAAATGTCGAACTCTTTCAGGTTACGTTAAAGCTTCTTCATGCTCGTACGCGCACAAACAAAAACCTGTTGGCGTCCAACAGAAAGTGGGTTTGGTGAACTCTTACACTCCGACTGTATCTACTGCTAACTGGATCTTTGCAGGTTTTCTACACATCTGTTCTTCCCGCTCACATATTGTTCACAACCAGATGTTCCATGTGAAAGTATTTAAACCGCCAACAGGTCATTTTTTTTACTTTATATTTTAAGTAGCTTTTTCAAAATGTGTTCTCCATGAAATGTAGCCAGAGGAAGGACTTCTGGCACGTTTCTCCCCTTTTTAATCTTATTTATCTTAATTTGTGTTTGATTAATTTTGATCTAGGAAGTCACTGAGAGACAAATTATTATTTTTCTCTCAGCTAATTGACAGTAAGGACAATATATTTTAAGGAAATGTCTAATTCTGCACATTGTGATGCTTTTTTTTCATACAAATGATACAAATCACAGTGTCATCTCAATTAAACATGAACTGTATTTTAACTTGAATAATCAAAGAGTAATAATCATGAGTTAATAGCTACATGCAGTTGCTGGATAACACAGTGGACGGGTAACGGTTGAATCCTCCAAAAGTTTTCAAATCAGAGTAATAAATCTGCTTTTAAGCATAAAGTAACCACCAACGAAACCCATGAAAACACAGAAAACAACGTGAGTCATCTAAATCTTTAAAAAACCGCCTCACAAATATGTAGTTTAAGTTTTAATAAAAGGCTGCTCACTGTAGTTTCTTATCAAACGTTAATATTTGCATTTGTTGGGGACTATTTTGAGCGGCGGATTAATCCACATTGGGCGCTTTAAGTAAGTATATGTGGCAGCAGGACGGAGTCTGTGGGTTTGAGTCAAAATAAACTGTAAAAGTCTGTGTTCATAGTGATGAAGGAACCGCAGTGTTTTTAATAGTTTTTGGGCAGAGTTGGAGCTCTGTGACGGAGTTACACTGTGGATAAATTCAGGGTTAGTTTTGGTGTTTTCATGGGATTTATTGATGTTCAGAACATCGCTTATCGTTTAAATACATTTTAAATGTTAAATACAGAAACATGACCATTTAAAATATAAAAATGTACTTATTCAAATTCAGTGATTCAGTACAGGCCTGATGAATTCAAATGTGCTTGTGTTGGCACTCATCGTTCATGCGTAAAATGACAAAAAAAAACTCCCTTTTCCACTTCCTCATTTTATCATTGCTGTTTGTATTATTGCTAATTATCATAATAATCTTAATTATAACAGATTTTTATTAGTTTGGTAGCATTACTTTTAGGCATCCTTGGGCTTATTTTGGGAAATATTTACTTTTTTTGCCAAGAGTTAGATGAGAAGATGGAGACCGCCTTCATATCTTTCTGGTAAATATAAAGCTACAGCCAGTTAGCTTAGCTTAGCTTAGCTTAGCATAAAGACTGGAAACAGTGAAACAGCTAGCCTGGCTGTCTCCTGAGGTAACAACAATCACAACTTCGTGTTAACTGGCAGATTTCTTTAAATTTTGTGAGAGCTAGGCTAGCTATTTCCCCTTGTTTACAGTCTTTATGCTAAGCTAAGCTAATAACCTCCTGACTGTAGCTTAACATTGAAACGGCAGATTTTCTCATCTAACTCTCTGTAACAAAACCACAATTAACTTTGTGTTAACTGGTGGATTCTTTTTTTTTTTTAACTGCCAGAGCTAGGCTAGCTGTTTCCCCCTGTTTCCAGTCTTTATGCTAAGCTATGCTAATAACCTCCTGACTGCAGTTTAAAATTGAAACAGCAGATGTAAGAGAGGTCGATCTTTTCACCTAACTCTCGTTAAAATGTTCCAAAACGTCTTTTACTATTTACTTGTAGCAGGTTTGGTTCAAAATTATGTTAATCATAGAAACATTTACCAAATATTATCCATACAGCAGATTTTCCATTCAAGTGTTAAAAAAAAGCTCTAAAAGTTTCCAAAATATTCAGTATGTCATAGAAATCTGAGCTTCTTTTGATTCCGTTTTTAATTCAAATCAGACTCCACAGAAAGAAGTCTCATCAGTGTTAAAACAAAGAGTCCAGTCCACTGTGTGAAACTTAAAGATCTGACACTTCCCCTGCCACCTCCAACAGTAGCATTGTGTCACACGTGTGAAATGTTTTAAACAAATCTCTTTTCCATTCTTCATGTAGATCTAATGCAATAATACCTGAGGGGGCAAAACTGACCTGTTGGCCATTTTAGGACTTAATAGATCTTTTGCTGTTGTAGCGTTGAATAAATCTTAATGCTGGGGTTTAGGCATCGACGAATAAAGATGTAATATGCAAGTAACACGAGTGGACGTCTCATTTGTTCTGATGTTCTCTTGGTTGGTTTCATTTGATGGTTTGTGTCTGAACATGATGATACACTCACAGTTGTTGATATTTTCTGGATTGTCTGACCTTCATGTCTTAAAGTAATGATGGGCTGTTGATTGTCTTTACTTATCTGAGCGGTTCCTGTCATAATTTGGATTAGAACAGCAGTCGAATGCCAACACGACCTCTGAACAACAACTGATGACCTCAAACACATTAAGAAGGCAACAAACTCCACTAACTCTTGACGAGGGTCACCTGAAAAGCTTCCCAGGTGACTACATCATTTCTCCAGAAGTGTGTGAAGCTGTTGACAAATCAAAAAAACATACAAACATATTCTGCTTCACAAAAAGTTCAAGATATTCAGCTTTCAGATGAAATTTCAGTGCACCTAAAACTCAAAAAATGCCCATCTTTCATGATATAATATCACTGTAGCATGAACTTTTTCCAGAATATCCCTAACTTTTTGTGAGTAGTGTAATTCCTGCATGTGTTTTGATGTCTACAATATTAATTTATAATGTAGAAAACAATCAAAACTAAGAAAAAACATTGATACGTTGACAAGGTGTGTCCAGACTTTTAACTGTACGTGTGCACGTTTTTTAACGCGATAACTCGAAGAAAAGAAACCCAGACAAACACGTGAAACATTACAGAGTTTTTATTATTGAGGAGATCGTTTAATAAAGCACTGATCCAGTCATTATGTCTTTTAAATATCCACTTTAATGAGAGAAACACATGAGAGATGGTGACCAACACTGTCTTAAATAACGAGCTGGAGCGACAGGTCGACTGATTTCCCTTTTCTAAGATTTCCCTTCCAGATGTGGTCGAGAACACGAGACTCTCTCTCTCTCGCAATAAATATCATTATTATTGTCTGAATATGTAAAACAGGGGAAGCTGCTTTGACACTCATTTTCAGCCTCATTACCGTCATTTCATATTCATTTATTCCACCTCGCCGAGGGAGGATAAATAAATACAAAGTGCCGCTACGATTAAAAAACACAGCGCAGCCATTCGCCGCCTCTCCGGAGTGAAGACGTCGGTCTGTGTTAAGCACGAAGGCGAGCTGGAGAAGCAGATGCAAACAACCACCTAATTAGCTTTTAATGTATTTTTTTAGAAATGTAAACCACGCTTGGCACTTCAAACCAACAATCTGATTCTGTCGCTTTAACGTCTCAGCAGTTTCTTTAGCACGATTTGAGGATTTTTCTGTCACTTTAAAACCGTGTTTTTGTGTTTGAAGCGTTGTATAAATGATGCATACAAGCACAAGTCAGCGTGCACACTTTTCTCGTAACAAACCTGAAATTAAAAGTGCTTATTGCTGTGTATTTTCTACACGATGTCGGCTAAAAGTTAGACGTGGGGTGTGGAATAGATACAGCTAGGTTTAAAAACTTCAAAACTCGTTACCTGTAACAAAAAGTGCTTTTTGTGGCTCAGCGGCTCGTATACGTTACAGGAAGACAGTCATGATTTTAAAGGATAAAAGCTGGTGTTAGTCTACGTTTTACTTATTGTCAACAAATCTCATGAAAAGACCAAATTCAACGACACTTTCCGACTGTGACGGTTCCAACCGAAGACTTTAATCTTTAAAAACAAATGCTAAAAAATGTCCTGAAGCTCGCTGTAGTTTTTAATCAAACGTTACTCAAACAAGAGGAAATAAAGTGCGTTTGTTGGGGACTGTTGTCAAGCAGCAACCTTCAAACTGCAGTTCCTCAAACGTCCACTTGAGTCTGGCTCCAGAAGTGAGTCAGTCTCCATAAGTCCCCATGTTCAAATGTCCAACTTCACAGCAGAAATAAACATGTTTACAGCCTGGTACAAAAAACAGTTTTGGTCTCTATAGCTAATTTCCCCGTTCATGACAACTGTACTGAGGGTGAATTTTTATACAACTCACCTGTTCAGATTATATTAAGGCTTAAAGTTATGCAGGATTAAGAGCGTGGACGCTTTGACTGACAGGTGGGTGTCGTCACAGGTGGCTTGTTTGAGCAACCGGGCAACAATGGAGCTCTTCGGCACCACAGATGAGGAAGACTTCAGGCTTTTGGTCTTTTCATTGGATTTGTTGACAATCAGACTGATCATTTAAACGTGCTGTGTTACATTAAAAACACAAATAAGTTAAGAGGTAAAGTTTCTGGAGTTTAATACTGACAATGCTGCTTTAGTAAACTCTAGATAATTTTTATAATGTCATGATTTACTGCATCTGTTTATTCACCAAAGAGGACGGTTAATGTGTTAAAACCTGCTTTGGATCAGCTGGTGATTCTTTGAATATATTAAATAAATGTATGGCACTGTGAGAGAATGGAGTTTTGAGTTCACACACTGCGTCTGCTGCTCTTACATGACATTTGTGTTCACGTCGTAACAGCTGTGAGTCCGTGTGAAGCAAACGTTAATTATGGAAGTCCATTTCTGCCAGAGAGGAAGAAAAACTCGTGATCTAAATTATGAGACGCTAAGTAAAAGTGAACTGCTGCCAACTGCAGCTGCTGTTAGCTCAGTTTGTTAGCCGGGCTGCCCGGGCTGTGAGCTCAGGACACCGGGGGAGTGTTAGTGTTTGTACCACAGGAGTTTTAGACCACCGGGAAGAAGAAGAAGAAGAAGAGGAGGTTTACAGGGAATGACGATGGGGAGCGGAGCCGGTGTCATGCCAGAACCGGAGCTGGACAATACGTAAGATGGATCCTATCAGCTGCTGAAGTCATTTGGTAAGCTATAAATAACTTATCCACTCATAGTGTTTTGCTAGCGATAACGTCAGCAGGCAAACCGTGAGTCTGCATGAATTAGCTGACATTATCCACACAAGACGGGATTTTGATACGTTAGCTACCTCGCAATTTGTCTCAATATATATCACAATATATTTCACATGCTTTGCAGTAAAGTTAGCTTTGACTTTGGACTTGGTGTCGTAGCTGCTGCCAATCATTTGTTGATGATGAGGGTGGCCTCAGCGTGTCATCGAGCCACCCGTTAAGGACCGCCCACAAAATCCTGGACTGAAAAACTGTTTGCACCTCTAACTCCACATGTCAGTAATATATCGTTCAAAGTCTCTTCACGTGTTTTCAGCAACTATTGTCCAACATATTTAATGTGTTTATAATTTTTGTTTTTCTTGGCAGAAATGGGCCTCCGTACTCGACACGTTCTGTACTGCATGATTTATAAATAAAAGCATCTTTTTTTAATGTTTTTTTCTGTGCACAGCTTTTAAATTGTGATTCTAAGCATCATTTCACACACCTCGCATCGACTCTTCATATTTGTATTTGAGCTTCATAGTTTTGTAAAATGCTGGTGATGGACCTGTTAGCTGCCCACGTGAAGAAGGACAGAAACTTTAATAATAATAATAATAATAATAATAATTTAACGGGACACAGAAGCTTTGACTTTGAGATCAAATCCAGAGATCAGAAATTGAAACACTGCAGTGATTCATTGTTTTCTTTGCAGGTTTGTGTTCAGATTTTTTTGTGGATCGTGAGATAAAACCTTCATCTTTCATCGAATAACAAAAGTTTTTTCATAAAGTCAACATCTGGAGGTTCTTACACATTATTACGGCACACGTCTGTGTCCCAATCCTTCATCTCTGTCCACTTACTCTGGACCAACCAACGTCTCGTTACCCACCTGGATTCCAACAACTTTGCACTTTCCATCCTTCAACTTGAGTTCACCCTCTCTAACAACCTTAAGTATATATTCTACATTTAAAGTCTGTATGTGCCGTCAAACAGGATGATTCTCAGGTGTTTAAATAATTTTTTAGAGGTTTTAAAGAGTTTCTTCGTCTAAGCTGGAGCCTCCGTTCACTCTTCTTCCCGTCGGCCGTCGTCTCACCTTTCAGCTGCAGCACACGAGTCACTTGTGGGTTTGTTTTAGGTGGTGCCGACCCTCGAGCGATGGACAATGGAGTGTTAAGAGTTTCCTTTTTGGAGTTTGAGCTGACCCTCTCGACACGACAAGTCCCCTCTACATGTGCTGCAAAGCCTCCTGGGCTTGTTCCGTGTACACATCGTCTTTCCCCGCCCACGAGCCGACGATGCCGACGTCAAACTGTGCGCCACGCTGCGAGCTCCGCTGTTTGTCACGTGAGAAGAAACTAAACCTGAGACGACAAAGAGAGAGAGAGACAGGACGGACAGAGGACAGGGTCAGATGACAGTAACGTGTGCGTAAAGCAGTGTTAGTGTTACAGGATACAGCAGAGTGCTGTGTGTGGCATTTAACAACAGAAAGACTTTACAACTGGAGTTTAATTACTGTGAACTAATTATACCGTGGTCGATAAAGTGGCTGATGGTACCCTGATCTCAATCCTTCATCGGCTCAGGGCATGTTTCCACTGTCATACATCACATCTCACAGACATATACGTATACTTACTGACGTATTACATCGATGATTATGACGTGCCGATGCTGTCTGTGAATTATAAACGGCGATCTCTTCTATTTTTGGCTCAAATTCACAAACTTTCAAGGATTTTAAAGACCCGTTCGAACCGGACTGCTGTCTGATGATGATCCTGTTCTCTTCTGAGTCTTACTGACCAATGAAAAGATGTTTTGTCACATCATGAATGTAGGACAGACAGAAGGAGGATCGCTTTGGATGAATAACACTTTGAGTTTTGATTCGACGAGCTCTGTGATCTCTGAGCCGAGGCAGACTGACCTGGATTTTGCCGATTTCAAACTAAAACAGTAAAAAAAATATCTTGATTAGGCCGATGTGCTCTGTGGAAACACGCAGGACGGCCGCAGTATTGATAGTTTACCAACTGAGGTGGACAAAGACAGAACCACCCGCACGTCGACAGAACATCTATAAAGTACAGTCCAGGTTCACTGATCACTGTGTAAACACAGATTTTGATTCCTGGTGTCTCATGACAGAGTTTCAGGTTCATTTAACGCGGTTTTCATCACACAGTGACGATATACTTATTCTTAATTTCTGCCACCGGGTCGGATTCGGTCGATTTCCCCTTTCAGAAACGAGTCACCAGAATTTCTATACTTGAACAAAATATGTAACTTCAAGTACTTTCAATGACTCATATCTATTTATGTCAAGAACTTTCAAGGCCTTTGAGAAGATTTAAATCTGGAGCAACTGGACTTCAGATTTAACTCATCTGGACCTGATTTTTTCCCCCTTAAATTCACAAACTTTCAAGGATTTCAAAGACCCGTGGGAACCATATATGTAGTTATCCAACAGCGTGTCAGTAAGAGTCGAAGAAAAACCATCAGCCACTTTTCGACCTCCGCGATGCTGCAGATTTCATCGTGAATCATTAAGTTCTTATTCATCATCTTATTTGTTGACATAAATTATATTAATGTGTTAAATTTCTTGCTAAATGCTGCACAGAGCACCTTTACATTACCGTAAGTCAAGTTTGTTCTGACATTAATGAATAGAAATGAGCTGGATTAACTTATTTTAATGTCAGCTGATCAGTCCTGTAGAATAAAACGATGAGTTGATTCACTAACTACTGCCAAAGAGCTAAAAGCGTTTAATTATTGTGATGAGTTCAGAGCACAGACGAGTTGTTACTGCGGTCAGTGAAGGAGAAAAGACGACATGACAACAGACTACATGATCATATTCTGACTGGCTGATTTTTATGATCCACAATCATCCCATTGGATAATGTTAATGAGACAGCCCCACAATCAGCCAATCAGAATACTACAAAGGTGGTGGTTGTGGGAAAAAGAAGCAAACCCCCGGCACATGCAAGGGGGGATGGAGGATGTTAGCTGAGACTCTGAAGCCAACCAAATATAGAGTCATACAAGCGATACGAGACGTCTGATTGGCTGTAAAGTGGGGTCATCTGGGATCAAACCAGCCGCCACCATCGGCATAATGGCTGTGAAGATCCTGTTACACAGAGGTAAAGACACAAACAGGTAGAGACATATATAGAGAGGAGAGGAAAAGGAAGAGGGACGGGGGGGGAGACAGGGACCACATCAACCTTTGACCTCTGTTTGACCCTGAAAACTCAAAACCAAAAGAAGTCATGCCGTTTAGTGTCGGTGGTGCGGGCGCATGAAAACACTCTCCTTCATTTGCATGAACTACGTGTGTGTGTGCGTCGCACGCTGAATCATGAAGCGTGCACGCGGAGCGGTGAGGTCACGACAAGCCTCGAATCATCCGTGCAAAAAGACTCGAATGATTTGAGAGAGAAGAAATGCAACTCATGCAACATCAACGCACACAAACACACCGTGAGAGCAACTTTCCTCTCCTGAACTGACGTCTGTTAACTCCTGTTGATCTACACTGACCTGTAATCAGGTGAATGGTGTCTCTGTCATTTGTACGTCTGTTCTCACACTATGTAACTTTGGGCTCAGTCACACACCAGTCAAACTGTCTCGTATTTACTCAGACAAATATAAAAGAGGTGAGGCTTCCCTCATCTTCTTGTCCTGGACGTATCCCAGCCTGGATAAATACCAGAGGGACGTTTTCCAAACCTCATGCCTAATCCTCAACTCGGTCGCCCTCTTTGGCACCGCTGAAGACGATGACGTGAGCCTGACTCCAATGTAAGGCCACAAACTGTCCTTCACCTCTCGTGAACGGAGAGATGCCGCCCCACCTTCTGAGGGACTATGTCCTGTCCGAACCTCGAAAATATCTGCTACTCAACGTCTCTTTTATGAAATATAATATTGGACTTATTAGACATCAGCGTGGCAGGCTGAGCCCCGGCAGAGTAAACAAACATGTTCTGCAGCTTACATGTCAATCTCAATTTACTGCTGAGATGCCCCGTCACACCTCAAATAAAGAGCGTCTGCTAACGTCCGGAGAAATGTAATTTCATTTTAGTTTTGAGTGAGCAGTGACACTACACGACCACATATTTAACAGGTGAGTCAACCGTTTAAACTCTTATCTAGTGACTGCGTTCCTGACAAGAGGAGACTGGTCTGATTCAGCTCAGCAGGTAACTCACTGATCACATCAAATATCGGCTTTGCAGTGATTAATCAGAGCAGAACGTCACAATATCCTTCTTACTGGAGCTCAGCCCCGTCGCTAAACAACAACGTGTTGTTGTAAAGTCGGATTTTTATACGAATTCACGTATGAAGCATGAAGCAGAGCAGCATGCGGAAACAGAGGACGGACCAGGATTTGACGTTTTTGCTGTGTTATCTCTGTTTTTACAGGCCAAACAAACACAGGAAGTGGGGCGTTTACATGAGCTGCTTCCTGTTAGAATCATGGATCCGGCTGAAACACAACTTTTCTCATGTCGGTGCTGATGTTTCTTACGGGCGATGACATTTTGTTAAGCTGCTTTCGCCTCATTAATCTGTCTCAAAATGAAAACTACCCGTTTACACACACACGAAGCTAACACCAGCCTGAAACAGTCCTAAATATCTGCTACTTCTCTTATAAAAACAAGCTTGTTGAGATTTAATGTTCATATTTCTTGAAGACTAAGATGTAAATGTTTGAACATGCAGGAGCCATTCTAATGATCCTTTACTCAGCGCATGCAAAGCGGCGTTTGGAGTGAAGGAGGAAGTCTGTGAGGTCTGAACAGACGAGTGTTTTCATGAGCAGATGAGTGTATTTGCAACGTACAGGCGTTTGATTCCCGACTCTGGCTGGGCAGAAGAACGGGCGTGAGTCCTCAGTTCAGGCGAGGGTGAAGGGCTCGGGGTGACGATCTCGTCTTCTGCCTCTTCACTGCAAAAACAAACCGTTGAAATCAGCTTGGCTGTAGTTATTCTACCACGATTTGTCTCCTCTGATTGAAAAGTACCTTTTGTAGTAGGCCAGCTCCTCCTGCAGCAGGAACACTTTGGCCTTGAGCTCGTTCCTCTCGTGGAGGACGTCCCTCAGCTCCTGCAGGGTGAACCGAGGCCTGTTGGGGTCCTTTGGATCCAGGCCTCCCGTCTCCTCCTCGCACAGCGCCTCCTGCCGAGAGAGACGAACGCGTCACCAAAGAGGAAACACAACCGGAAAACACAGGAAGGAAGCACGGAAGGAAGGAAGGCGGGTAGGAAGTGAGGATACCTTGGTAAAATATTGGAACACAGCAGGCATGTCGTCATCGCACATCGCCTCCTGGTGGCAAACGTTGAACTCTAAGTCAGACATCGGGCCTTGTTCCAATACCTTTGTTTGCCCTTCCCTCCTCCCTTTAAGCTAAAACTGTTTGTTTTTTTAATTCAGCACAATCGAGACGTTAAAAACACCTGAAGGACTTCAACAACACATGCAGCTGGCAAAAAGTCACTCATGCACTGAGCAAAAAAACAGACCATGATTCTTATTAATATGTATTCTATGAACAATGTTTAAGTCCAACTGAAATCACATTTAGGAAGAGAAAGTTATTTGGTGCTCGCGTTCCTCTCCGCCGGCTGTGGTTGTTTTTCTGACTGGCAGGCTGAGCACCAGCAGGGGACCAAATCTAACTTAACAAACCTGCTCTGTAGCTACACGTAACGGACAGACGGCGTGTTTTTGGTGGCTTTGAAGCGTAAGAATCACACCAGCATGTTAACTACATCCAAGTGACATTTGCAGGTACGTTTACATGCTGCAGCTGAGCAGCTAATTAGCTATCTAACCTGCACACATTGAATCTTTGCTTAGGACAAGACATTTTCATGTTTGTAAGTTAGATAATAAGCTGGAAAGCTAATGTGTGGCTATTAGTTAGTAAGTGCATCTCCATCCACCTGTTTTTATGCAAATTGTATGCACACCTGAGCGGAAATCTTGTTTTCTTCATTGTTTTGAAGAAAAACAAATTTGAGGTTCAAATGATTCTTTTTTTTTTAATGGCGTCATCTCGTTGAAACGTATTCTTCTGCCGTGGCACCTGACTGAAGAGTTAGCACCACCAGCTTTTTATCTCGATGACCCAACTCCTGATATTCTTAGCGGATGGAAACAAACATTTATTGACATTTTCTTTCATTGATTTTCTGGAAAAAAACAGTTCTCCATCTAAACATCTAACTAACAATTTAATACAAAAATAGGGGGCACAATCATCAGACAAATAATTATACAATATAAATTTCTCCGTTTTGGATTTATTTCTCAAAGGACATGTGATATGTGTCCTGCAGCAGAAAGTAAACGCTTCATTTCATTTCAGTTGGACTTTAAACGACCATTTCTATTGTCAGTGTTTCAGGATCATGGTGCATTAAAGGACAACTTCAAGTGCTGTTAGAGGCTGAGCTGTTGAATGATCTATATTTAGAAAGGTCATCGGCGCAGTCATCCAGACAGGCTCACCCAGCTGGAGCGACAAATCCGACTGACGTACTCTGTTAGTTCTTGAACACCCATGCCAAGCCACTTCAGCACTTCTCATGGGTCACACAAACGTTAGTCCACTAGCTGTTTTTGTTGTTTGTTTGTTTCTACCGATATGGTTGCTCTTCTGGGAGGGGGGGAGTGCAGGTTTGGAGTTAGGAGTCAGGACAATCACACCACTCTGCTTCACTAACTAGCACTTCTGTATTACCCAAAGCAACACTGCCTCGTCCTCAGCCTCCTCATCCCCGTCCTCGTGTCCCTCTGGGCTGAGGGAACCAGGCAAGGGTCGCGGGGACGGGTCACCAAACCCACCACCACCACCCAACATCAGCTCAGAGGGGTCAGGTCTGTCTGACCAGCCCTCAGACCCCACCACCACTGTAGCAGCTTTACCACGCTGGTGGAGTAAAAGACACTTTGTTATCTGTTTACAATGCTGGTTATCATCTCTTTGTGACCCTCACATGTAGCTCTCTGGTGGTTTCGCGTGGTGCGTTACCTCTGCAGGTGAAGGGGGCTGAGGCGGGGCTTCTTCGGGGTTCTGGGCCGGCAGGTCTCCTTGGAGTCGTTCCCTCAAGCGCGTAACTTCCTGCCGGAGGGCGCCGACTTCCTGTCCCCGCGCCTGAGCGCTGGCCTCCAGTTCCACCTTCTGTTCGATCAGCGCTTTGCCTTGAGCCTCCACCACGGAGATTTTATGTCGCAGGTCGTGGTTGATCTTCATGAGGCGAGACTGCTGCTGCTGGAGCTGCTCAAACACACAGAAACACACGCAGGAGTAAGAAAAGGAGCATCTCTCTCCCTGCTCGCTCCTCTGCAGGGTGGAGGCCTTAAACAGCTCCTTCATCAACAGACTGCTGCTCACACCACGTAAGAAGGAGCTACCACAGCTCCTTCATTCTGTCAGACAGCTGTCAGACTCTTTAACACCAGCATGACTTCATGACTGTTTCTATAGATTTATGATTTATTAGTAATTTATTCTCCACCTTGTTTATACGAGCTGCTGTGACAGTGAATTTCTCTAGTGTGGGATCATTAAAGTTGATCTTGTCTCATCTCGTCTCATCTCATCTCATCTCGTCTTATCTCATCTCATCTCGTCTTGTCTCATCTCGTCTTATCTTGTCTCATCTTATCTCATCTTATCTTGTCTCATCTCATCTTATCTTGTCTTGTCTCATCTCATCTCACCATCTCTTGCTTTATCATCTCTTGCTTTATCTTGTCTTGTCTCATCTCATCTCATCTTGTCTCACCATCTCTTGCTTTATCTTGTCTTGTCTCATCTTGTCTTATTTCGTCTCATCTTGGTTTGATTGTGTTGTTGGTTGATTATTTGCATTGTTTCTTGTCTTAAAAGTACATGACATGTTTTTATCTGTATCTATTCTTCCTCTTTGTCAAACCATGGCGCCTACATTACCCATAATCCAGCTCACTGACTCACTTCTTCACATGCAGTAGTTCTCCTAAACACCTGTAAGCACACTCTGATGTGTAACATCAGTGGAGTTCCCCTTTAATAAGATTATTAACATTCACACACAACACTACTGTACCAGTACGATAGCTTTAAATGTCCCAGCAAGCCAGCATGGATCACACCATTCCCCTGGAACTGTCACACCCAAATGGATTACTTTGTGTTATTAGTTACACCTGCCAGGACATGTCGAATATCTGCAGTGAATGTTTTTATCTGAGGAAACTTTGCAGCCATTTTTTCACATATTGTTGGTTTTACTTTGACCAAAGATGTTTTTTCCTGCAGTCTGTTGAAGCTCTGAGATAGCTAAAACCAGCGTGACCTCTCTGAGTACTGAAATGCGTTTCCTCGTGCAGCTTTAAGCAGAAAATGTCCCGTTGAGTTTGTCGCCTTACTGCTTCTATGTCCTCGTTCTTCAGCGTGAGCTCTCGGTCCTTGGCTCGGATCTCGTCTCTCTGCTTGTCCACGACTTCTTTGAGCTTCTTCATCACCTGTCTCTCTCTCTCCGACATACCTGGTGAGTGCACATAGGTGAGAGGTGAGAGAGGCGAGCGGAGTGAACACATAAAGAGATGATTTCTGATGAGGAATCATTTATTTATAACTTTATTGGTGGAGAAAGGTCATTGGACGGAGCTGTACAGAGGAAACTAAGAATGTGTGCAAGCATGCGCGCGTGTGTGTGTGTGTGTGTGTGTGAGAGTGTGAGAGTGTGTGTGTGTGAGTCTAGCAGGTGTGCTCGTACACTGAGGCTGGTCTGTCCACAGTGTGTCAGGGTGACTGTGGCCTCTGTGTTAAACCACGAGAGAGCCTCTGATGCAGAGAGACAAGACTGGCTCGCCGTCAGACACAGAGAAGGCTTCCTTTGTGTGTGCGTGTGTGTGTGTGTGTGTGTGTGTGTGTGTGTGTGTGTGTGTGTGCATAACAGAGAGAGAGAGAGTGAGAAACAGTGATTGTCGGTGAAAGTTGGGTTTCATGTCTGTACGGTAAAAACGAAGCTACATCCAGGTTAGCTCAGCATAGGTATGTCTGAAAATATCTATAAATATATATAAAGACTTTCAGGTTATAACAGAGAAAAACAGCAAACCCTCACGTCGTACAAGCTGCAACCAGATCCCCAAAATATCAAAAAATATTGTGTCACTGAAGAATTTATTATTTTTTATGATTTTCAGCATCTAAACTGACTGAAGCCTGTTGTCTGTTTCCCGTGTGTTGACTCACCCTCGTGCCTCTGCAGGTCCTCCTCGCTCATCGGGTCTTTGATGGACATGTTGGTGAGGAGGCTTTTGTTCTCCTCCTGCAGCTGAGCGATCTGGGTGAGGAGGTCCTGAGCTTCTCCTCTCCACACGTCCTCCACCAGCTCCAGCTCCTGTACTCACACCAGAAAAAAAAAAAAAAAAAAAAACAGGAAAGTTCAGTAAAAGATCTGAAATCTTCTTCCACCGCCGGATTCATGATCTCCAGAGGACGAAGGCAGCACGCGATTCACACTCGTTCAACGCGTTTGTTCTGTTGCTCCTCCGGTTTATTCGCGTTTTTGCTTCAATTCGTCACCGTCTGTTTGCAGAGTGAAGCTCGACTGTGCTCTGAAATCTAATTCTGCCTCACACGTGAAGGTCTTACATGCATGTTACTGAATCTGCAGAGCACCATGAAGAGTTTACAAGACAGTCGAGAGCAGGAAGACGTTTTTTTGGACTCAGTTTACATGAATATAAACATGAGTAGAGACTCTCTGGGTAATTATAATGCTGTGTGTGTTCACCACTTTGAGCTTCTGACTCACTCTGACTCATGACGAACACTGAGAAGCTGCAACCAAAGGAAGATTTTTGGCATTTTTCCACGACTTAAACGATCAAAATATTTGGAATCAATCAACGAAGTACTTGAGAACTCTTGGTAAAATATTAAATATGTAAATAACACTTTAACATTTTAATACTTTATTAAACTGCAGTATTTTAATACTTATAGTACATGTATTTTAGAACTGCAACAATTAGTTTACTAATGGATTAGTTGCAATTCAATTGATACTCCTCTTTTACATATTTATACTGTCTATACTTGTAATTATACCTGTACTGTAGTTTGGTAACTGTTGCACATGCTCATCAGGTAAACTGTCCTTTATATTACAGCTGTATGTATTTATACTGCTACACGTTACTGCTTTTTGCACGTCTGGTCAGTTACTCTGTGCAGCGACAGTAAAGTGTAAAGTTGTAAAGTCTAATCTAATGTAAATTTAAATAAATGAATAGTTGTTTTAATCATTTTTTAAGCAAATAAATGACAAATATTCTCCATTTCCAGCTTCTTGAACGTGAAGATTTGTTGCTTTTCTTTGTCATAAACTGAATTATCTTCTTCTCTTCTCTCACAAAGATTGTAATGATCACTCTTCAAGCCCGCCGTGGTCTGACCCCGATCTATATTGTTCAGTTCAGATCCTCCAAGTTCGAAGGTCGAGGTTCAAAACTAGAGGCGATTGCTCCTTCTCCATCAGGGCCCGTCGACTTTGAACAACCTGCCCGAGGAGATAAGACTTTCTGACTCACTGAACTCTTCTGAATGACTTCTTAAAACTCATGATGTCGTCTTTATCCTTTGACCCTTAACC
This sequence comes from Sciaenops ocellatus, assembly GCA_033000465.1. Taxonomy (NCBI): domain Eukaryota; kingdom Metazoa; phylum Chordata; class Actinopteri; family Sciaenidae; genus Sciaenops; species Sciaenops ocellatus. Next base: position 24,088,421 of record CP136874.1, on the reverse strand, counting down.
AGATCTGCCTTTTTAATGTCAGTGTTTCCCTTTTTTATTCCCCTTCTTATTTATATTTACACGTCTTATCACTGCTCTTTTATTCTGTTTTCTGTGACTCTGTCTCGATTATAACTTGTTAAAGGTGCTATATAAAGTTATTATTATGATTATGAATGAACTCTTATTATATTTATAGTCTTATTATATTATATAATACTTGGACGCTGCCTCTGTAGCCAGTGTGCATGCGTCCTTGTGAGCATGTGATAAAAAACAAAGTGACAGTCGGAGCTGACCTCGTTCTGTCCTCTCACTTTAACACAGTGTAGCTGCAGCTTCGGTTATCCGTGAGAAAATGCCGTCAGTCACAGCAGACACATCCACTTCATCACGCTCATGAGACTCCGTTAATCAGTGAACCGCTGACCTGTCAGTCAGCGTCACGAGAAACTTGAATATAAACTTTTTTATAGCGCCGAGAGGACGGACGCTGAGCCGCTGACAGTCGACCTGAGAGACTGTACAGGGATCTCATCTACTCAAGTACCATTTGGATGTACTTTAACTTGAGTTAACTGAGTACTTTTACTACATTTATCTGAGATCTATGTAGCAGAACTTTCTTCTCTCCCGTTAATCATCTCACAGTCTGACTCACAGGAAGTAGTCTGTTGTTATAAGTCTGTCAGTCGGCATTCTTCTCCCCTTCAGTCATCTGTGTGTGTGTGTGTGTGTGTGAGTGTGTGTGTGTGAGTCCTACAAACAACAACAACCGCAGGGCTAGCTAATTAAAAACGGCAAGTTGCTGTAAACTGGTTGCCGACAGTACGAACGCAAGCGGCGACCTCCGTGGCTGTGAAGCCACAAACTGCAGTTCCTCTTGTCGTCCACTTGAGGCTGGCTCCAGAAGTGAGTCAGTCTCCATAAGTCCCCATGTTAAAATGTCCAACTTCACAGCAGAAATAAACATGTTTACAGCCTGGTACAAAAAACAGTTTTGGTCTCTATAGCTAATTTCCCCGTTCATGACAACTGTACTGAGGGTGAATTTTTATACAACTCACCTGTTCAGATTATATTAAGGCTTAAAGTTATGCAGGATTAAGAGCGTGGACGCTTTGATTGACAGGTGGGTGTCGTCACAGGTGGCTTGTTTGAGCACTCAGGCGTCATTCAGCTGATGCTCCACGTCTTTGTTGATTTTTCGATTAGTCAGGACGCAGTATTTAGGTTCATCTGGGGTCCCTTTGGAGGGGCCTGACCCATGGGTTGGGAACCACTGGACTAACTATATATAAAGACGTTAAAACTAGCTCCACCTCGAGCAGCTGCAGCTAACGGTAACTGGTAGACAAAATAGTTGCTGATTAACTGTCTGTTGATTGATTAATCGACTAATCACTGCAGCTTTACAACTCACACATCGATTTATGAATAATAATCTCATAATGTTACATACTTTATATAATAATATATCCATCACAGGGGCCATTTTTGTTTAAATCCAGTACTTAAGTACATTCTGTACTTTTTTACATTGTTGTATTTGTACTTTTACTCTGATTACTTCCTCCACACTGCTTCTCAGAGGCTCGGTACTCGTGGTAGTTATGTATCCTACGATATAAAGTCACTTCAACATTATTGTAGTACTCTAACACTGACTGAAGTACTGTGAAACTCTAGTACTTGATTCAATCCAGTACAAGCGTCTTACTGTATGTATTTTGGCACATGATCTGATGTTTTAGTGTCTCTTACTTGAAGATTGTGTAATCTTAAATCTTCGTTATGCTTTGATGACTAATTGGAAACGATCACACGTCGGACGAATATATCTGCGAGTGTGAAAGGAGAAACATTTTCCTGCTGAGTCAGGAACAAATGTTCCGTCGGCGCTCATCATCTGCAGCTAAACAAACAGGAACTATCGGCCTGGGTGAGTTAAATCTAGCACATTTACGCGAGTACTGTACTCGAGTACACATTTCTGGATACTTCCGCTCATCTGCATTCCAGAGGGAAATAGTTTTTAGGCTTTATTTTCCTCAGAAATGAAGATCTGACAAAGAAAACGTGAAGTAGAAGGTGTCAGCTAACGGCGACAGCGAGCCAACTGCTGCAACAACATACCTGCAAACACCTGTGAGCACCTGTGAGGCGTCTGATCGATAACACCACGTCATGTTTAATACGTTGATCATGTTTTTAATGTTAAATACTTCATATTTCACTGCACAGCAGTTTCCCTCTGGATAAATAAACTTATATCATATTTTACTCGAGTACTTTTACTTCAGTAAAGTACTTCTTCCACCACTGATCATCATAATAACTTGTACAGCTGCCAGATAAATGTAGTGAAGTAAAAAGAACAATATTAGCCTCCAAAATGTAGTGGAGTAAAAGTATAGTAAGTACAAGTACCTCAAAATTATACTGAAGTAAAACACTTAAAACAGCCACTACTACTACTACTGCTACTTAAGTAATGTACTTAGTTACTTTCCACCATCGCTCACAGAGCTCATTTCTCTTCATTGAGTACTTTTGTTGCTATAAGTATTTTTTTCTGAGAGTAACACAATATTACTATTTTTTTTACTTTACTGGAGTACTTCTGCACGGTTATTGGTACTTTTACTTTAGTAAATAATCTGACTACTTCTTCTACCACTGATAATCATAATCATAAAATATTTGTTGATTATATTTTAAAGTAATACTCTGAATCTGGAAAGTAACTTGTAACTACAGCTGCCAAATAACTGTAGTGGAGTAAAAAGTACAATATTAACCTCCTAAATGTAGTGGAGTACAAGTATTAAGTAATATAAATTGGATATTCTTGAGTTAAGTTACTTTTGTCGCTCTAAGTACTTTTTCAAAAGGAGGAATTATACTTGTAATGGAGTATTTCTGCAGTGCTATGGGTACTTTTACTTCAGAAAATAATCTGATTACTTCCTCCACCTCTGATAATCTCATTAATAATGTGAATTCTGAATAAATTGGGGTACTTTTACTTGAGTAAATACTCTGATTACTTTCTCCATATCTATTTAAATCACAGTAACTCTGTGGCCCTGTTACACTGTGTCTGTTTGTTTGTTTTGTTAACTTATAAACACAATATTTAATATAATATTTAATATAATCTTTATTCGGCGCCACACTGGGTGATCAGGCCTGTCTCTGTGCGGTGTGTGTCGGACCTTTCTGTGCTTCTTCTCCTTCTCCAGCCGGTCCAAACGCTCCAGCCGCAGCTTGTCCAGCTCCAGCCGCAGCTCCTCGGTCTCCGGGCTGATGCTGTTGCGGCTCACCATCACCTCCAGGATCTCCAACACCCGCACCACTTTGGGCATCAGCCTGGACAGAGCCTCGCAGCCGTACTGGTCTATGATCCGCTCGAACTCCTGGCCGACCACCGCGGCGATGTCATACACGTCCATCACCGTGAGGTCAGCCACATTTTTCTCCAGGGCCGACCCGGAGTCCTCCATGTCGGGATACTTCGGCCCTCCCCGGTTTCCTCTAATGTTTCCTCCGCCGCGGCAAACTTCCTTTCCCCGGGAACAACAATTCTGCTAAGTTAGCTAAACTCTGCCGCTCTGCCGTCACAAACTGTGAACAAAAACGCGAGAAAAGAGCCGAAAACAGCGGAACTATCGCCGGCCCATCACCGGCGGCTGAGCCCGGGTGTTAGTTTGATTTGTTTGGGGTAAATATCGGCTGTGGCCCATCGCGGTCCTGCCTGTCCCTCCAGCGGGCTGCTGACCACCACGGTCAAGCCCGCCACATTGTTACTGCGAACGTCCGGTTAGGCCTTTCAAAATAAAACCACCATAGTCGACTGCGTTGCAGCATTTATTATTATTATTATTATTATTATTATTATTATTATTATTATTATTATTATTATAAGCCTTTCAATATAAAAACACTATAGTCGACTGTGCTGCAGCATTTAGTATTATTATTATTATTATTATTATTATTACTATTATTATAAGCCTTTCAATATAAAAACACTATAGTCGACTGCGTTGTAGCATTTATTATTATTATTATTATTATTATTATTATTATTATTATTATTATTACTATTATTATAAGCCTTTCAAAATAAAACCACCATAGTCGACTGCGTTGCAGCATTTATTATTATTATTATTATTATTATTATTATTATTATTATAAGCCTTTCAATATAAAAACACTATAGTCGACTGTGCTGCAGCATTTATTATTATTATTATTATTATTATTATTATTATTATTATTATTACTATTATTATAAGCCTTTCAAAATAAATATTATTAGTAGTAGTAGTAGTAGTAGTAGTAGTAGTATTGTAGTAGTGGTATTAATTTTTTTAATTTGTATTTATTTATTTTTACTTTTTATATAATTTCTTTTCACAGGTTTAATTTAAATTCAGATTTATCTTATAGGTTAATTTTAATGTATGTTTACTGTGTCTCATGCTGCTACTGGATGCTTGAATTTCCCTCGGGATCAATAAAGTATCTATCTATCTATCTATCTATCTATCTGAAATGTTAATACTCAAGTACTGTGAAGTACAGTTACCTCAGATTTGTACATAGTTACATTTCATCACTGATTATTATCAATTAAGCCACCCGGCAGTATATGAGCTCCACCTTTAACCTTAAAGTTATTAACACATTAATGCATCGTTAAGTATATCGATATTTTTAGTTTGCTATTATATTTCAAGTAAAATTTGGGATAAAATACTTGCACTTGTCCTTATTCTACCACTGAGGTTCACTGTTTGTCAATTACTTGTATATAATTTGATTATTTTAATACGTACTGTGCTGACCAGGTCCTGAAAATAAGTCACAGTTTGGACATTTATGCTTAGACCTGTTATTATTGATTTAATCTGTTGCTGTGAGCATTACTGCAAATATAAATGTAGTGACCATGATTACTCATATTAATAATATTCTGACAGCCCCATTAGCAACATAAGGTTGTGTTAATCTAAAGTTTTAACATTGTTCTAAGCTCAACAATCAATTTATATTATGCCTTTATTTTGAAGGTACTGCCATCTGATTCCGGTGTGTACCTCTCTGACCTTCTTCTAACTTGACTCGGCTCCACTTTGGTCCCTATGGGAGTCTACAGTGGCTACTTCCATGGTGGTGAGATTGCAGTTTGTTTTGCGCATGACAGGAATAACAGACAGATGAGGTCGCTGTTCGAAAAATGTGACAGCATGAAGAGACCTTCATCTGTCAGGACTGACACTTCACACACAGAATGCAACCAAGAAGTACGGAGGAAGTGTTTATCACTTTATTTAGGTTAAAGTATGAAAGTATTATCTGTTAAATGTACTCAGAGTGCAGTAAAAAGTTCCCTGTGTGTGTTTCACTATGATATCTGATGCATTCATGTGTATTTGTACATTTTACTGCCGTAGATGTTTCAGGTTGAGCTCATTTTAACTAACCATCATGGTCTCTATGATCACCATATGTTCATGGCAGAAAAACAGCCTGTTTTCATGCAGCTTTGTGACTTTTACAGCTAAACTAAGAAGGTTTTTAAAGAGTTTATTTACCTTAAAGGAACACGTCATCCTCCAGTTTATCACAAACAGGATGAACAACTGTGATCTGAAAATGAACCAAAGCTGTCCAACTGTGGCAACATTTAATGACAAGAAGCCGCTTATATCTGTAAAACAAATTTGATGTGTTATAATTCATATTTTCACACATATCTATTGTTGAATTTCGACGAAAAATTATAACTTCGTCTTGGCTCAATCCACTGTCACCCTCTCTGACGGATTACTTTGGACTGCCATGGTGATAAAGACGTGAATTTGGCCAAAACTAGTAAAAAAAATAATAGATATTTCAAATATAATTATTAGTACAAATATACTGTATTTCACATATTTGAAATTACATTCTTAATAGTTACAATTTCAATAATTATAGATATGTGTAACTGAGTTTGGATAGAAGTCAATGGTAAAAGTTTAATAACTAGAAATGAACATTTCCACTAGTAAGAAATCAATTGTTCATATCAAGATTTAACATTTTGACTGTAGTGCAAAATTTGATGTATTTACTGAATGTTTATATAATCTGTTATACATTTTGACTGCAACTATTCACATCAGATAAATCTTTATTTTCAAATAGTCCTGGCCACGTTTGAAGCTAATGAGAGACTTCGAGTGGGAAGTAACATGTAAAGAAGAAGAATCACTGAGAGAAACCGCAGATGTATTTATGATTTTTAATAAATCAACTCATTACAACAGTAAGTAGCTTCAGTATGATTACAAAAATAAGCTTGAAAAGATTCCTGCAACCTTTTGACAGAGGCAGAGATTAAAATCAGTGTTTTTAATATATTAAAGGATGTTTATGTATATTTCCAGTATTATCAGATTCTTCTTCAGTCAAGCTTCAAGACTCTCCTGTTCCAGCTTCACCTCGTTTGAACTGTAATTGAAAAACAAAACACATTTATTAATATTAACCTCTTAGCACGCAGTATAAGATGAAAATCCACCTCCAACCACCGGTTGCTTCCAACACTTACCGCGTTCTTCAGCAAGATTCCTGATTTGGTGAAGATGTTGGGTCTCCTCGAGGCTGGTTTGGTGGTTTCTGTGCTGGTCGTCTGGGGCAGAGACGGCGACTTAGGCCGGGAGTTTGTGGATGTTTGCGATGAGGGTTGTGACAGAGGGTTTAAGTAACTCTGGGTTGAGTTTGGTATGTAGGGCTGAGCTGGGACGTAAGGCTGGGAGGGGGTGTAGGGTTGAGACGGGGTGTAGGGTTGAGACGGGGTGTATGGTTGAGACGGGGTGTAGGGTTGAGGAGCAGTATAGGGTTGAGACGGGATGTAGGGTTGTGGAGCCGTGTAGGTTTGTGAAGGGGTGTAGGTTTGAGATGGTGTACTGGTTTGAGATGGTGTAGTGGTTTGAGATGGTGTACTGGTTTGTGCCTGTGAAGTGTAGGTTTGCGTTGGTGTGTACGACTGAGGCGGCGACTGTGTTTGCGCCGGCGCGAAGGGATTGGTGCTCGCGAAGCTCTGGGTGTTCAGGTAAGGCTGCGTCTGTGAAAAGGACTGAGCTACTGGCGTGGAGTCGAGCAGAGTGGGCGGCGGCGGCGGCGGGAAGCTCTCAGCTCCGTCCTCGGCTTCGGCGGTCCCGGAGGAGCCGAGCTCGTAGTGCTTCTTCCTCAGCTCCCCGAGGCGGACTCGCTCCTGCTCCAGCTGGTTCTCCAGCTGCAGTACCTTCACCTGAGAGATCCAGACAGAAGAACATCATCAACTGCTTTCAATCGACAGTAAACACACAAAACGTGAGGATAAAATCGGGACGCCTCACCTGAACTTCCATTTCCTCTGTTTTCAGCTTGATCAGAGACATGCCAGAGAAGTCCATTGGACCTGTAAACACATCAGAATTAAAGCTGTTGTTATTAATATTTTTAGCATTGTAGCTGGGTCCACCACTTTGGTCCAGACTGAAATATAGTCACGACATTCATGTCCGCACCAGGATGAATTGTAATAACTTGAATTGTAATAATAATGTTTCATCTAGCACCAGCACTGGGTCAAAATTTCAGGGAATTTCACAGATGTTACACATCAAAGTCCGTTAACGGGATTTGAAGACTACAAGTACCAAACTGAAAAAATCTGTTGGTGTCAAGCTGTAAAAGAAGTGACCACTCCTCCTCTCCACTGCAGGTTGGCGGCTTGAGGCTACGTTAGCTGCTACTAGCATAACAAACCCAATTCTACATAGGTGAGCTAATCAAGTTTAGGTGCATTGTGGGTAATGTAGGCGCTAATTTCAGACAAGGAATCTGTGGAGTACTCTTACATAAGTCGTTGTTTATGACCAAATATCTGAAAAAATTAAAGACACATGGGCTTCAGCTGTTCTTTGTGTTAACTGGTTTGTAGTGGTGTAGTTGCTGTTTGCAGCCCAGCTTCCACACTAGTGTGAAGAAAGGAGAAACTACAGCGGCTGCAAAACACGTGGAAAAACTCAAAAGGCCCATATGTATGTTTAGTTTGTCCATTCTGGGCTACTGTAGAAACATGGTGGACTCCATGGAAGAGGACCTGCGGCGTCTGTAGATATTAAAGTCTCATTCTAACGTAACAAAAACATAAAGATTCTTATATCCAGGTACATCTATACACTAATGACACATTGTTATGAATAATATATTAAATTTTCTCGTGTGGCTGTAGACTCATCTTGATACAATAACAATGAATTCAGTGACTACATATAATGTCAGTGTCAAATGTAGGTGATAACATGTCAGTGTCATGTTCACAGCTTGTTTCCACTTCCCCAATCTGTCATTGAATTCCTGTTTAATGTCACCAGCTCATCTCACCTTGATTGGAGATCTGCCTCTGCCCGTGTTTGGTGGAGGTGACGACCACAGCGGCCATGTCATTTACATGACGCGATGCCTGCTGCAGCGTGTACAGCTTCTTGTTGTTGCGGTCGGCCTTCACCTGAAATCAACGTAAATCACAGCAGCGTTAAGAATTTAAGAACATTTAATGATGCACCACGCGGGTGGCGGTCTGATTAGAGTTACCCTCGTTGTGTCTTCTGCATGCAGCATCTCAACCAAACACACTGAGTGTTAAATGAAGGGGTTAGTTCACACAACCTTTTTGAATCGATTCTCACTAAATCCCGTCATGAAGTCGGTCAGACGCTGTACGAGACTTCCGACACGCACATTTAGAGTCTTACCGTGAGATGTATTTGCTTGTAGGTCACGTACTGATGAGGTGAATGAATGTTTGGATATGTTATGTAAGTGTGATACGTGAAATCAAAGGAGTAGGTTAAAGAAAATGAATAAGTTCAACAAACTAATAACAACTTTGGAGCGGCACAGCTGCTGCGTCTCTTTCCTTTATCGCACGCCTGCTTTCATCAAACTCTTGCAGCACATACGCTACGTCATTGGCTAGTCAACTATGGATGGAAACATGCTTATTAAATCATTTTTGGATTAAGCACCACTTCAGGAAAACGCTCTTGACTCCAGTTTGTACCTTTGAGGCGGCGACCAGCTGTGCGGTGCTCGCGGCGATCTCGTGCGAGCAGGCGATGAGCTCCTCGTACGTCCCATTTTCACCCACGACCCGGTCAGCCGAGTCTCTGACAGCAAAAGAGGTGAACAACGCAAGAACAAGAAGTTCATCATATAGTTTGAGATTCAGAACAAATATCATAAAACTAATAATATTATGTGTTTGTGTTGATGCTTACAGCAGCTGGGTGGCGCCCCAGCCCACAGCTTTGGAGGCAGAGATGAGTCCTTCGGTCCAGCGAGAGTTCTTGGCGTAAAATTCAGTGACAGACGCTGCGCCCTATGGGAACAACACATGCAGATGAATATTAACACCGCTCTTTATTTAAGCAGGTGCTAGCTCAGTTTGTTAGCCGGGCTGTGGGGGAATCCTGATGAGGAGCGTAGCCAGTGTCGTGCCAGAACCGGAGCTGGGTGAGCGGGTAACGTAACCAGGCTTAACAGCTTCTATGGACAATGAGCCTTGTAGCTATTGTAGCTGCTATTACACCCATGTCTTATTTTTCCTACTTGACAAAGAGCGTTTGTACTCTTTACTCTGCTCTTAAAGGGAGAAAATCTAAAACTCTTTTGTAATCTGAACTTTGGGTGACGTGAACTCACCCTGCCTCCTTCCACGATGTCTTTTTGTAGGTCAGTAGAGGCAGTCACGAGCATGTGAACAGCCTGGAGATAAGAAAAAGAGCGGAGAAGGAGAAATACTGAGTGAAAATGAATCATGAGTTCATGGAAATGTGTTTGAAGAGAGAAGATGAACTTCTTACCTTCATCAGGTCTGAACATGATCCCAGGATACTGTGAAGAAACACAGAAAATGACAGATTTCAGGTAAGAAAGTGAAGAGAAGCTTAAAAATAATAATTTTAGACGTTACATTATTCATCTTACCTCTGGTTGACTTCCAGCTTAACACCGGTCGTGTCTTTCTTCGCCTGATTCAGGATCTCCTGAGGAACAAAAACAGAAATATTGAGCATCACAAGGTGAGGATGTAATCCAGGTTTATCCCTCATGATGTGTGTATGTGTGTGTGTGTGTGTGTGTGTGTGTGTGTGTCATTACATCCATCCGCAGCACAGCCTCTTCGATGGCAGTTGACGTAGCGATCATCTCTTTATCCACCACGTATCCCAGCTCTTCTTTCAGCACGTCGCGTCCTTTGGGACGTAGATCCTAAACGAGATTCACAAAGTTAGAGCTACAAGAGTGAGTACTGAAACTGAGGAAGGTGAAATGTCAGCCCTGCCTCCTGGAAAATACATTTATATACAACTATATGTGATGTTTTTAGCGATTCTAGCAGCGTGGCTATACGTCCGTCTGTCAGACAGTCGTCCAACAGTTTGGTCTGGACTGAAATATCAACAACTATCAGATGGATTCACTAAATGTTGTTCCAATAAATACTAATGAATGTGACCCCCAGCAGGTCAATGTTTTCACTCATTCAGTGAAATATCTCTGAAGCTACACGAGGAATTGACACAAAAACTTTGTGCCTTTGATTCATGGTCCCCAGAGGATGAAGTTTACTGACTTTTCAAGTTTCACATGGGTGGATTGCCATGAAATTTTTGTTTTCAGTTACTTTAGTTTAAGACCAGATACAAACAAAACTACTGACACTCCCATCAGTCTCATCTTTACTTGTCTTCTAGCCCTTAATGCTGCTGTCTCACCTGTCCCAAAGCGAGGATGCGTTGGACAGTGTATCGGACTGCAGTGGGATCCGCTCTCGGTAAACTGGCCTGAATCTTCAGATCCTTCAGGAACTGGAGGCAGTTGTTGGCGCAGTCCCGACAGCTGTCAGTTAAACCTGGAGAAACAGGAGTGAGTGTGTGTGTTGGTGTCCGTGCGTGATGTGTTTAACATGACAGTCACAGTGTGAACGTGTCTCTTACGGTCGGCCTGGTCGGTCGGAGCAGAGTGAGATGTTGCCGCTCCGTTGACGATCGTGTCAGCGGCGAGGTGAGAAAACTGAGTGACCGCTCGCAACAAACCGCTCGCATCTGAAAAGAACAGAGGAGCATTAGATAATACAGACATTAAGTCACACACCACCAACTGTTTCACTGATTTTGGTGAAACTGGATCATGATGGAGAGCATAGCTGGTCTCCAGTTTCTGGATTCTTGCTATACACACTCATTTCCAATTGATCACACAACCAACCTCATAACCCCCCCATCCAGTCCCCTGTTCCCCATCAACTATGGGGTGGTGGTTGTCAGCACGCGCCCTAGGCTTGGCCACTGGTTCGGGTTCTTCTGGTGTGGGACTCCAGATTCACGACCCACAATATCTAAAGCAACCAACAATGATGACTGTTGCCCAGTGTGACGGTGCCTCTGCTGTTGCTTTCCTTGATTGTCTCCAAAGCTGCAGACCTAATTAGGAGCTTTATCATCAGCACCTTGGCCCGCGGTGCTCCATGCATTGAGCCAGAGCTTGAGCCAGTCGTGGACGGACCTCCTCACCCTGCACACCTTTTTGTTTTGTGGCTTTTGTTTTGTTTTTAACAATATCCATACAGCGCTCCTTCACATTTACTCATGTGTCTCCTGTTTTTGTCGCAGTCAAGAGCAACAACACCCAGAATGTGCTCAGGATCTCAGAGGTTTGCCCACCGTTTACATCAGCCTCCACAACATGAACAGAAAACTTTTTAAGAAGAGTCAAATCTGGGTTTGGTTGTAGATCACTGAAGATGTTTCACCTCTCATCTAAGATGATGTCTGGAAGTTAATCTACAACCACTTGCTCCATATTCAACTCGACTCGATCTGGACGAATGAGAACCTTCACAGCTGCAGCATCTGTGCTTTGGGCCCGTTGCCCGGGGGGTCGGACCTGGAGCCTGACCCACTGCCACCACATACTGTACATGTGGGATGCTAACGGGACCCCCCCCCACATTTACATCACCCTGATCATTCACACACAGACACGTCCATCTGCAGACACAAGTTGTTTTTGGGTAGACCTCCTTTCCTGGTCATTGTTCACTACCTCTCATGTTGTATCCATCATGTCCTCTTTGTTTCTCTTGTTTGTTTTATAGCTTTATAGCTCCTCCATCTTTAAACCTGAACACACACACCCAGCTCACTCACCGTTCCTGTTTGCCACGTAGACCGAGTGACTCTGCTGCATTTTGTCGATGGAGCCCAGAGTGATTTCAGCTCGATTCACCAAATAATCTGAAAAAAAGGTAGAGAACTGGTGAGACGCAAAATTACAACCCTTTTCTTCAAACTCTCATATGTAGCATCAACAAACAGCACAGAGACAGCCAATAAAAGGCTTATTACTCACTGTAACGCAGCTGTAAGCAGACATAAGGACATTTTAAAGAGGTTTTACCAGGCGAGCTGATGCAGCAGACGTGTATGGGGTCGTCCAGTTTGGCCACAGCGTCCAGTATGATGCCCTCGGCCTCCACCACAGCACACTGCAGCAGACAGAACTGCTCCTCCTGCAGCTTGTGGGTCAGCTCTCCTTCACGACAGGCCTGATTCAAACAAACACTCGTCAGTAACTATGACATTTAAAAACAGCTTCACCGTGCAGGCACACACGCAGCGCAGCACCTGTTGCTGTAACTGAGCGTGCAGGTGTCCCATCTCCATGCTGCTGCGCTGCCTCTCCTGCTCCAGGGAGCTCTGGTGGAGCTGAGCTTGCTGTCTGAGGGAGTTCAGCTCGGCCTCCTGGTCCCTCACCGAGCGCAGCAGCGCCTCCCTCTCCGCCTGCAGCCCCGCCAGACTGCTGCTCAGCTGGGTACCACTCTGAGGACCAAAACAACTGTCAGCATCTGTTCTCTCTTTCAAGAGGACTTGTAGACGATCAGTCAGTGAAGTCACGGGAAATATTCACACCATCTCTTTGCTCTGCAGGGCGCTGTTTGCACGCGACAGCTCTGCTCGTGTCGAGTCCAGCTCTCGTCTCAGCCGGTCGATCTCCAGCTTCTGCTCCGCGTTGATGGCCAGCTACGGAAAGGCAAGTTTATCTTGAGTAAAAGTACTCATACCACACTGTGAAAATACTCAACTACAAGAAAAATCCTGCATTCAAAAGCTTACTTAAGTAAAAGTATGTAAGTACTCGCCTGTTTTCCTATTCTATCTGAGGTTTTTGGATTAATATTCCCATGTATTAATGTGTATTTGTGCATTTTACTGCTGTAGATGTTTAAGATTGAGCTCATTTTAACTACTTTATATCCTGATGGCTAGTTTAAACTACAGCAATGCATCATGGTCATATGCTGAGAACCACATATCCCTACAAAAGTCTGTTTTCAGCTTTGTGATGATGACTTTTTTTTTTAACTAGTTTATTTAGCTGAAGAAGGAGGTGTGGGGTTTCCACTGGACAGGAAGGGGATGCAAAATTGTAATCTGTAAAGTAACTAGTAACTAAAGCTGTCAGACAAATGAATTGGAGTGACAAAGTTGAATATTTGCCTCCAAAATGTAGCGGAAGTATAAAAATATAAAGTTGTCTTAAAATGGAAATACTCAAGCACCTTGAATTTGTACTGTATTTAGTTACTTTTCACCGCTGCTTTCAAAAACAATTTAAAGTGTTTTACATAAAACATAAAAAGGTATGAAGACAAAATATAAAAGAAACACAATGTCAAAAAGAATTTAAGAGAATAAAACAACATAGAAGATAAAAAATTTAAATTTATGGAAATAAAAAATAAAAATGATGTTACCAGGCACTGACAAAAACTTAATTTTAAAAGGCCGTGGTAAACAGAAAAGTCAAAGATATGTGAAGGTATAAAAAACTGGTGTTTAACTCTAGAGGTGTGAGCTGATCCAGACCCTTAAGAGGTCTAGACAGGTCCAAAAGCGTCGGTACCTGTTGCTGCAGCTGAGCTCTCAGAGCCTCCAGCTCTCGGTTCAGCCGGTCTCTCTCCAGGTCCAGGGAGCCCTGCTGCTGTTGCGCCTGTTGTCTCAGCGAGGACAGCTCGGCGTCTTTCTCTCTGGCAGAGCGAAGCAGCACATCGCGCTCCGCCTGCAGAGCTGCCAGGCTGCTGCTCGTCTGAGATCCCTCCTGAAGAACCACAGACACACAGTTTTACTGATAATTACTTTAAAGTGATGTTTTCATAATTATTATTAGTATCGAGTCTCACCCTCTCTTTATTGTCCAGAGTACTGCGAAGGAGAGCCAGCTCTGCTCTTTGCTCCAGCAGTTCTTTGCTGAGTCGCTCGACCTGCTGCTGCTGCTGATTCGTCTGTTCAGGAGACACATGTTCAACATTCAGGGATAATATTCTGGGAGAAACGGATGATATGTGGAGGTGATGTTAGCTGTCTGCGGTGGTTATGAGTCTCACCACGTTTCTTTTCTCCTGTCGTAGATTTTCCAGCTCGTTTTCCAGCTGCTGTTTGGCTCTCAGCAGATCGTCCTGGCCTTGTTTTGTGCTCGACAGAAGCTTCACCGTGTCTGCGTTCTGCAAAAATACAACATCTATCTTCACTGCACAGATATCAGAGTGATATCGATCTTTTCATTTAACTCTCAGCAAGAAAGTGAAGTTTCCGGGGCAGCGTACCTTCTTCATTAAGTCAGCGTGGCTGGTGATCAGCTCTGCGTGTCTCTCTTTGAGTTGACTGAATCGAACCTCCGCTGCCTGAGCTCTCGCTGGGATAGAGAGGACACAACATCTCAGTAAGATTCAGCAACAATCGTGTAGCTTCTTCACCTGGAAAACAACTCTTCATACTCACTGTCCGCCTCCTTAAAGCCGATCTGAGCCCCGACACTGACGGCGTTGGCGCTCCGCAGAGTCTCCACCTCCATCCGCAGGTGTTCGTTCTCCACCATGGCCATCTGTTTGTGGTTGCGCTGATCCTCGACCTCGGCCTCCAGACGATTCACCTGAGCCTTTAACTCAGTGACACACCTCTGAGCCTGAGGAGAAGAAGGACAACTAGAAGACTGCAACTACAAGAAGACTACAACAACGTGACGACTACAACAACTAGAAGACTACAACTACTATGTATGTGTGTATGTTTCACCTTTATTGTCGATATGTGATGCAGGACTTACCTCAGACTTGATGAGCTGCAGCTCTGGTTTGAGCACCTCTAACTCTCTCTTCAGACTGTCATTCTGTGAATCCCTCTGTTCGAGCGAAGCGTCAGGAGCTCCCATTTGGCTGAGCAAATAGTACTACGATGATAAAAACGCTGTATTAGCCGTGGTGGAGGTGGAAACCAGGATTTATCTTTCGACTCGCATGTGAACAAACCTGTGGGATCTGCTGTGCTTCTCTAAACTCTGGTTGCGGCTCCGGTTCCTCCTCCTCGTGACGCTCCTCGTTGGGCATCACCACCACCGCCTTTTTATATTCACCCAAGGCGGCGGCACGCAGGAAGTTTGGAGGAGCCTGTGCACAGAATACATGTGCATGATGGGAAAACAGCACAAAACAAATGTATGTACACGTGGAAACATTTCTACAGAGCTGGTACTTACATCTGGGAGATCTGGGATCTGGATGATACTTTTAAAGAACTCCATTTCTCTGGCTCTGTCGAAGAACTGCGTTAGGCTGCAGGAGAAAACACCGCTGTCACTGAGAGAACCCATAAATATATGATATAAAAGTGTGTTTTTGCCTAATAATACACACAACCTACCCTGTAAATAGATCACGGAAGCGCTCTCGATGTCCCAGAAGAACATCTGGAGCAATGCCTACAGACCAGAGCACACAATGGATTTCAGGCTCGATGTAACACAGTGAGGTTTCGATTGAATGAATTGAAAAAATAGATGTAGTCACTCACGGCTGTGCAGTTTGAACATCATCAGGACGGAGAAGTGGTAGAGAAAGCTGCAGTCCAGTATGAGCGGGATCAGAGGAGTCAGTCTGCACTGTCCGGCTGGAGTTGTAGATTTGGCCCCGTTGGCGTCGAGCTGACGCAAAACTTAAGACGACAAAAATATCAAATATAAATCAAATTAAAGGACACGACATAATAAGTCCCATGAAATCCCATCACACAAGTACTGTGTGTATCAAAGTCGTCTTCCTTTGTGCCATACAGCTCCACAACAACTATTAATAACCAAGCAGCAACCTCCACGGCTGTGAAATGAAGTGCCAAAAACTGCAGTTCCTCTTGTCGTCCACTTGAGGCTGGCTCCAGAAGTGAGTCAGTCTCCATAAGTCCCCATGTTAAAATGTCCAACTTCACAGCAGAAATAAACATGTTTACAGCCTGGTACAAAAAACTGTTTTGGTCTCAGAAACCTATTGGTAACGTCACGGACACTATGTCCATGTTTTATACAGTCTATGTTAAACACACATCAGTGAGCCACACTGTTGTTCCTTCTTTACCACGAACACACACCAAATGTGGATTAATCCGCTGATGAAAATAGTCCCCAACAAACGTACGACTTCAGACAAAACCTAGAGTCCGGCTGTTTTAATTAAATTATTCAGTCTTATTTAGACATTTAGACAAAGTTTTAAAGAGCGCCACAGACTGGTGGGGAAGTCAGAAACTATTCAGAGACTGACCAACACAATAGTTGTGTTTCCATCCAAATGTGTCACAAATTTGGTAAAAGAAAAGGTGAATGAACGCTCGTTTCCATCCACCAATGATTAAGAGTTTGCTTGTGAGATAAGCAGTAGGTGACACCAACTCTCCAGCCAAAAAGATGTCCAGTGGGAGCTCGAGCGGTGAAAAACAAACAGAAAACAGGATGTAAATCAGACATTTGTGTTTGTTTCATGTATTAATGTGAGGAAGGTTACATCACATCTGTGTGGAGCCATGAGAGCCATGAGTCTTGCCCCGCCTCCTGTGGGCTCACCTGTCTCAGACATCTTCAGTCCAGCGTCCAGGTAGTCCAACAGTTCCTGTGTTATGTCTAACCTACAACACATGAACACACACATTTATGAAGCATCATGGGAAACAGTGTATTCATGTGGCAGCCGCTCAACAACAAGAACACATACTCACACTTTGGTCGGGTCATTTCCTACTTCCCTGTCCAACGTCTCGTCACTCGCCTCCAGGTTGCCTGGAATCGCCTTGTGCTGTGAAGGAAGGTAACTTTGCATAAATCATGAAACTATGGTGGGTTAAATTTAAGTTTGATAAGTTTGCCAGCAGATTGGCATCCACGTGTCAAAACTGTGAGATTTCCACGACATAGTTGGATTTGAAAGAAGAGAGACGATGACTTACTGCAACTTCAGCTCAGGGTGCTGCACAGAGGTAAGACTCTATGTGCAGTCTTGCACTTGAACTCACCAAATTAAATGTAAATTGATAAGAGGCATAGAAAGACTTGTGTCTGCATGCATGCACTAATCACACTATGAGCCGGTTCCTTAAAAAGGTTTAAGGTCAGTAAAAAAGAAGGTAATAGTGGAAAAAGAATCAGTAGAGTTTTAATAGTTTTACCTTTGCGTGAAATTCCATTTTGAGGCAGAGAAATTTGGCAGACAGAGCCACAATGTGACCGTATCGATCGTGCAGGTTCCCCTGGAGAAAAAGAAATGAAAGGTTTAAGATGTCTTCATTCATTTCTTTGACTGTTTGCACAGCAAATAAACTGTAAAGATGTTAAAACTGTCTCCACCTCTTCCTGACTCAGCAGTAAAATGACGCTCTATAACATTAACAATCTAATAATGTGACGGCACAACATGAACTTTTACGTTGATACACCTCTCACACAGGTCACACACTGTTTGCCCTCCTGCCCTCTAGGAGGCGTCACAGGACTGTTTATACTGTACATATCTGACCTGTAGTGTGTTCATATGTAGCTGTTTACTCTGTATATAATGTCCACCAGTTGCACTGTATATTTGTTACACTTATTCCTGCAACTGCACATGCTGCATATATTTGTATCCATTTACTCTATTTATACTATATATATATATTAAAGTGTTCAAAATATATTCTGTATTATTAGTATAGTGTATCTCTATACATGTGCACATTAATCTGAACGTTACTGCACGTTTGTGCACGTCTGGTTAGATGCTTAGTTACATTTCATTGTCTCAGTGCTTTGTGCAATGACAGATGAGTCTAATCTAATCTATATTCATCTGATAATACTTCTGTACTTTTACTGAATGAATGCAGGACTTGTTCTAGAGTTTGACTTTGGTATCTTTGCTTAAATAAATCTCAGATACTCACCCAGAGGATACCCATATCTTTAATGTTGCGGCAGTATCTGTGAGAGTCTCTGACAGCCTGCAGGTCAGACAGAAATAAATCAGATCACACTTCACCAACACGAGAGAGAAGTTTGGAAAAATGGATGAAACAAAGACGAAAACATGACGTAAACAAAAGAGATCCAGAGGATGCAGAGTCAAACTTACATTTCTGTGTCCGTCCCGGAGAACTTTGTGCAGCAGATAGCAGAACTTCCAGCTGACCATAGAGTTGCTGGACAGAGGCAGGTTCAGGATGTAGGACCAGAAGGTGGTGGCTCCACCCTCCTTATGTGTACCCATGATGATGTCTGCACAGCTGTTAAGGAAACTTCAGAATACTGACGCACAAGATGGTGGAAATGAAGCATAAAACAACAAGTGGGTGAAGTTTTTAATAACTTGATGATGCATCTAACATCTGACATGCATCCCAGCTAAACTTTGGTGTTTATTTAATCAGCATCCAAACAGACTAAACTAAAATGGCACATAACAGAGCTGTCTGTGAATACTCCTGTGAAGTGTAAAGAAAGGATACTGCGCACATATTTCTCTTTGGGCGGTGTTTCAGTGGTGGCGACAGTTTTGCTGATGCTGTGGAGCTGAAAGAAAAGAGACAACAGACATCAGCAGGTAAAACAGCTGCCATACAAGTCAACAAGTCGCGGAAACAGATAAGATTTAAAGATAAAAAACAGAAAGACAAAGCTGGATTTGGGCACAGCATGTCTGCAAGCCAAATTAAAGAGGAAATATAAACATTTGCAATATTTTAATTAAATTATTAAACATGTAATAAGTTGTTTCTGTTGGTTTTAGCTGTAAATTTAAAGTTCCAGGTAACAAAAGCGTCACTTTTTCTGAATTTAACAATCTAAAAACCATCTATGGACTCAAAGTAAACAAAATGAGATGAATAAAAGCTGAATTACTCACCTGTTGTTTACCAAACTGCTCTTTCTCCGCAGCCAAAGCTTTTTCCGTCTTATTGTCGCTTTTGTTCTTCGTTTTGCTCATGTTGTGGCCGCGCTCCACGCAAACTTTAAAAGTCTATGAATCCACAGTGGTCAGGTGGTCCAGGTGTCCGGCTCCTCACCTGTGCTCTCCAAAGGATCTCCAGAAGTTTCCTCCTTTTAATTCGCTTCTCCAAATCAGTTCATCACAGCCTCCTTCGAGTAAACAAAGCGCTCTGTTGTGCGTAAAAAGCTCTCCAACTGCGTAAAAACGCGTACTGGATTAAACTCGCCAAATCAGTGAAAGGTGCGTCTGTCAGGTGATTAAATACCTCTGACCTGTAGTTTTTTTAATATTACAAATTAAAAGTAAAATCTATTAACAGTTATCGACATTTCCTCTGAGTCACCAGACACATCTGAAGGCAGTGAAACTGGAAAGACAATATAAGGACGCACCAGTCAACAGCCTTGTAGGACTGGTTTCACATCTCACCCACTTCACACAATGCAGCCTTTTTAAATCTCAAACGGGGCTTTTAAAAGAAGTCATCTCTGGTACATCCCCCCCAAAAACATGCCGATAAATCCGCTGGCACCAAATTAAAAACAAGATTAAGGCTATAAAAATGTTTTTAATTCATGACAGCGTATTTTTATTATTATTTTCAGCTGAGTTCAACATGTATTGATGCACATACAGGTTCAGAGTTTGCAGTAATAATGATTTAGAAAACTTAGAAAATAATCTGTCTGGTTGGTCCCAGGATTTGGGCAAGAGTTTCAACTACCTGTTGGAGGAAAGTAAAAAAGCTGTTATGTCTCAACACACCCAAACTAAAAGGAGGAACTCTTCAACTGAACCCTTGATGCCACCACACCCCGTGGACATGAATTGAGAGAGAGAGGAGCACCTTGAAACTCCTCTACCTTTATGTCAGGGTACTCCCTCCAACACACGGACAGAGGAAAGAAGGCTTTAAGTGATCAGCTGTTAAAGGAATTGTTCAATATTTTTTTTGGAAATATGTTTATTTGCTTTCTTGCTGGGAAAAGACTGACACCACTTTGATATCTAGCTTAGCATAAAGACTGGAAACAGCTTGTCTGTCTCTGTCTAAAAGTGTAAAAAACAACAAGCAAGAAATAGTCCGGCACAGAACACGAACATGTCTGTGTTAGACTTACTCTAGTTTTTGTAATGAAGCAGCCAGGAGGAAGTCTTTCCTGCAAAACCACAAGACAGGTACCAAACTTTCAAGACATTTTGGGAATGTCTAGAAGGTTCTCTACTTTGCTTTCTGGCCAAGAGTTAGATGAGAAGATCGATACCACTCTTATATTTGTATGTTAAGAGGAGACAGCTTAGCTTAGCATAAAGAGTCACCTGGACACCAGAAAAAGAAACAGTCTAACACATAACACCTGTAAAACTGCAACATGTAGATTTTATTTAAACAAACAAGATATGATTTTTGGAAATATGTTTATTTACTTTCTTGCTGGAAGTTAGATGAGAAAACAACCAGTGACCAGCAGGATGTCACCAAGAAACAGTCCACACTCTGCAACAAGAGCACAGGATTATGTCTTTAAATGTGATTCAATTAATTTAATTGTGATTATACACAACTTCTTGTCACTATCGTGTGTTTTAAACGATTAATGGACATGGCAGTGACCCGGAGCCACAGTGAAGACATGCCAGGAACACTCTGAGGTATGCTGCTGAACCAGAAAGACGCCTCTGACGACAACAACGTGAGCAGTAAGAATGAGGACAGACGTACGTGAGCCTTTTATATCAGATACTGAACCTGTCGTGGACAGCAGAGCTCTGACATGTCTCCCTCTCCTGGTGAAAAACATCAACTCTCAGCAGGCTGGGAGGTGTCTGAACTGTGGCTGTCCACTCGAGGCTGGCTCCAGAAGTGAGTCAGTCTCCATAAGTCCCCATGTTAAAATGTCCAACTTCACAGCAGAAATAAACATGTTTACAGCCTGGTACAAAAAACAGAACAGAACTCTGTACGCTAAAACAAACAGACAGGAACAGTGTCTTCCCACAGACTGTCACTGTGATCAACAGCTAAAACCGGACACATATTACCCTGTAAATCTGTGCAATACCTGCTCATTATAATTTATTTATTTACCCACTGTTTACATGTAGTCTGTTGCACATAGATATGTATATACTGTCATATCCACCTACCTCATGTACAGAACTGTTTGTAGAAACCATATTTATTCCACCACCTGCACCACTGAACCATCACCAGTCATTTATCCAGGTTACAAATGTCTATAGATAGATACACATGTCTATATATATCTATATTTATGCAAATATATAAATATGTATATAGTTATGTTTCATGTTTTTTTATGTTCATGTTTGCGCCTACCTGTCATGTCCCTTGTCTTTTTAAACTGTACTTATGTCTATACCTGTATGTACAACTGAGAGCACAGTGAATCAGAATCAGGATCACTTTAATTCACCAGGTATGTGTGCACACACGAGGAATTTGACTCCGGTTACACTTTGCTCTCGTAGTACAAACATCAAACATATACAGACAGAGGTGCAGTTCAAAAACAGAACAGAGGACTTGACAGGTAAACACAGACATAAACATAAACAGGAGCAAAAACTATGTACATTTAAAAAGGTAAATAGATCTGCATGAATATCTGTATGTATAGACAAGGATATTTGGGAATGTGCAATGAAATGGTGCGATGGAGCATCGTGCAAGGATGAAGTAATAAATATACAGTATGCAGTGATGATATTCACATAAATAATTTATAATTTACAGATATTATACAGGTGATGTTACTGACATTTGAGTCTGGTTTTAGCTGTTCATCACAGAGACAGCCTGAGGGGGAAAAAACTGACATCTGGGGATATTTGGGCGTCGCAAATCAGTTGTACTTACCGTTGTTTTAGGGGATGGGGGCTGTAAAGTTTGGGAACCCCTGGAGTAATGGAGTAGAAAACCAGTAGAGCCAGAAGGAGGCAGTAAAAACCCCAAAGAAGAAGAAGAAGAAGAAGAAGATGATGATGAAGATTTTGCTGGTGCTGCTGCTGTGTGCGTGTTCGTCCTCCGACCACCAGGGCGGCGCTACTGCGCATCCTCACTACGCATCATCATCATCAGCCACTTCCAACAAACTAAAACAAGAAGCGCTAACTCGGCGTGCTCACAGTGACGCCAAACGAACCTTCAAACCAACAAGAATGAATTCACAAGAGTCAAACTAACGTCAATAATAATGCGAGCGGCTTCAACGGACGGACAGCAGATTTAAGAGTAACAAAAAAATTCGCGGGGTACGTAAAAAAGCTGGACATTTCTTCTTCTTCTGTCTTTATTCAGTTAGCGGTAGCGGTTAGCTCAGTTAGCACGCTAGGCTAAAGCTCCCTGACGGTGACAGCTGGGTGAGTCAACGTTACCTGATGAATGAAAGCCCCGAAACTGAACTCACATATGTTTATATTTATCCTCAGCACGGTTCAGTTTGTCTCCATGGTGACCGTGATATTTATAAACCCTCCGTTAAAACACACTTTGTTGCTAAACGGCTCTGTTTTAACAGCCGCATGTGTTAGCCAGCTGAAGCTAAGTTCTGCTATCAAGACAAACTCTGAATTTAAAATAAATTAACATAAAAAAAATAAATATTTAAACCTCCTGCTGGAGCCGACATGTGAACCGTTTCACTGTGTCACGGTGTCAGCTAGCTGCTGCCGCTGCTCGTGTGATCTGTGCCCGGACATGCAGAGTGCTGCCCGGCCGGGCAGGCAGGCAGGGAGGGAGGCTAGCATGATGAAATACTGGCAGGAGGCTTGTTCACTTGTTCACACACACACACACACACACACATGACAAACATCTGCACAGTCTTTAGATTTGCATGTGAAACACAAACTTATTTATAATTTACACCATCTTCCATGAGCCCTGTGTGTTTCATTTTTAAACAATTTATGTGTCTTCATTCAGATAATTTGTGATGGCTACTACTGAGATGGATTCTGGTTCTTCAGAGAGCAAATCAGAGCACGGGACGTTCGATCCTGATTCAAAGTACCCACTGAAAGTCCTTTACTGCGGAGGTACGGTACGGTAAGGCTGGATTCACACGGGATCAGGCGCTCCGGCAAAGACGGAGGTTTGCACCGGCAGTCCGCAACGCAAGGGGGTGTCAGCAAAAAAAAAACGCACCGGTGTGCAGGAGAGAGAGAGAGAGGTTGGTCCAGATCCAACTTTTGGGGGGGAAAAAACGGAGCCCAACGTCACGCTCCGCGAGCCAGTCAGACACTCAGATCGGTCAACCCTTCCACAGCACAGTCAGCCTGAAATGTCTCTGAAGCAGAGACTATCCAGGTGGATTCATGGACTAAACGCTGACACTCTACCTGTGTGTGTGTGTTCTGACATCGTTTATTTCATGTACCATCTTCTAAATCTGAGTCTGACTCGCAATTTACGCCGCAAAATAGCGACACAAGAGAGAGAGTGCCGGTCTCGATAAAGCTGTTAATCAGAGAAATAAAACGTTATTTCCTGATTGTTTCACAGCGGTTACATTCAGCAGGTATAGACACGCCCACGGCAGCCCACCTCAGCTCCCCTCGCCCCCCCACCACCACCACCATCGGACAACCCTGCTACGACTTGCCGCGACGCCTGATCCTGATGTGTGAATTCACGCTAAAAATATCACGTCTCACTCTGTTTGGCGTCTTTACAAGGTTTATTCTGGTGCCTTTTTCTAAACGTGACGATGTGATTTGTTTCCCTCCGCAGTGTGCTCTCTGCCTACGGAGGTAAGTCTGAATCTATCGAGCAGATTCGCTCACAGATGTGTCGACTGTTGTTTAACTGAATCTAAACTGTTGTGTTCTGCAGTACTGTGAGTACATGCCTGAGCCAGCCAAATGTAGGCATTGGCTTGAGAAGAACTTTCCAGATGTGTTTGCCAGGATGACTGTAGGTGAGTGCCATTAAAGATTTCCTCAGCGTCTGCATGCTGTACTCTGAATGTTTGTGAGCTCAGAACAGAGCTGGGCTGTACAGATTTATAAAATAGTGTCAGTGCATGGATGTGGTATTGTTATGGCTTATGCTTTTTTGTGTAATTAAACCCTCAAACCAGCTTGTTCAGATAAAACCAGCGCATGATATCGTCACACTTTAGTGTAAAGTATTGAAATTCTACACATTGTGCTATAAATATGCACAGCGGCCTCCCTCTGCTGGTTGAAACCAGGCTAATGCAGTTGAATTTCTGCTATTTGCTGATCTGGAGGCACGTGACACATGTGGTGGCAGCTTTCATCACCAACCACTCCAAATTTCTCCTATGAAACCAGCGTCTCCAGACTCTACAGACTGTAGCTGCACTGAGACTCCCAGATTCACACGCAGCCTCTCTGAGTTGCTATCTTATCTAACATTACAACACGTTTAGCACACGGAAACGTCACAAACAGCCGTGAATTTGCTTCAAGTGATTGTCAAAGCACCAGCAGACTTTCTGTGTGCTCCCAGGGCGGACATGGTTTGGAGTTTTGACATCAGCTGCTCGTGGCTGAGAGCTAGAACACAAAAAGCAGCAGCTATCCTGTTACTAAAAAAAGTTCCAGGTATCCAAAAGGGTGAGTGTTTTGTTGTTTGGATTGGTTTTTAATATTTTCCTGTTTTCTGTCTTACTGGTCCGGCAGCGAATGCACCCAAGCAGGAAACCGGCACTGGAGAAGCGCCCCCTGCAGGCGAGGACGAGGAGAAGAAGAAACAGAAGAGAGGTACACTGTCAAATATTAGCATCTTCTTTCAATCGTATGAAGTGTCATGGTGTTATTCAGACGTTAAAGTAATATCTCTCCGTGTCAAAACAAGTTATCATTCGTATATCAGTCCTGGTAGATCGGTGATGTCGGTGGTTACTGGTGGTAACAGCAAATGTGGTTTAACACTCTGAGAAATAAAGAGGTCAGTCAAAAATAATTACACTTGCACACAGCCGGAGTAGTTTTCTTCACAACAGGAGGGATCAGAAGATTGATGGTTACCTCTCTGAGAAGTTGGAAGTGTCGCCTGTTGCTCGCAATCACTGTTCAGCACAAATATATTGTGTTTCCTGTGACTGCTTCACAATAGAAGCTTCCCTTTACTGGCAGCAAGAGGAATTATCACTTTTCAGATCGAGCAAGCGAGTTGCTAGATTTACTAGTCCGACGTGGCCCTACACTTGCCCCCCGAAACATCAGAGAGAGAGTCTGTATTGTTGAGATTGTTGATATTAAACGATGGAGTGAACAAGCTGCAGACCGTTGATTGGTCGAAGAATCGTCACTCACACAAAACAGTGTTCAGGTTCGTGTCCTTGATGTGACAAACAAACCATCGCTTCGAGATTTTACCTCAAGTTTGTCGCGTTAAAGATGACGTCACAGCCGTTTCACGTGGCGTCCTGCCTACGTTGAGAAGGGAGTCAATAAAAGTACCTGATACCAAAGTGAGTCTAGTCGAGTTGAGCCGTACCGTGCTGAGGAAACACACAGATGAACGTATTTATGAAACTTGACATGTTTCTACACGAGCATCGACACTATAAGAGGTTTAATCTGGTTTGTTTTGTTTCCTTTTTAAGGTGGAAGAGGTCAGATCAGACAGAAAAAGAAGACGGTGCCTCAGAAAGTCACGATAGCAAAAATCCCAAGAGCCAAGAAGAAATACGTCACACGGGTGTGCGGCCTGGCAACATTTGGTAAGAGCTCTCGTGTTTTTTATTATCGTTAATTCTCTGTCTCTTAATCTGCTTTGTTATTTAACATAAACTCTGTGTTGACTCTCGCAGACATTGAACTTAAAGAGGCTCAGCGGTTCTTTGCCCAGAAATTCTCTTGTGGTGCCTCAGTGACAGCAGAGGATGAAATAATCATTCAGGGAGATTTTACAGACGACATCATCGACGTGATTCAAGAGAAATGGCCTGAGGTGAGCGCAGACGTGGAGTTTCTTTGTTCTCAGCCTCATTGGAAACTTATTCGCACACAGTAATCAGATATACGGAGGACAGGAAGTGAGCAGACTATCTAACTGCACACCAGCTGTCCACTGAAAGAAGTTGAGTGAGATAAATAGAGAAACATTGCCGGTATATTTGTGCACAGCTGTGTGGCACCCTGCAGCTCAAATGTGTTATCATGTTGAAGGCAGTCTGATGGTGAGTCGACACAAATCAGTCTAAAAAAAAAAAAACAGCCCAGACAGAAGATAAATGAGTGTCGGGGTTTTCTCTGTTTTTCTCACTGTCAACAAATCCAATGAAAAGACCAAAACCAGCAACATGTCAGTGTCTCTGTCCTACTGAAGGTGTAACCTCTTTCTCGGTCTCTCCGTCTCTCTGCTGCAGGTGGATGATGACAGCATCGACGATCTGGGTGAAGTGAAGAAGTGAAGACCAAATATGCACTTTTACTGAAACGGATGTGACCTGTAACAGCGACAAACCTGGCCAAATGTACACACATTAAGTCATTTTATACCTATTTTATTTACTGTTCATAAAAAAGCTGCGGACTTGGGCCACTCACTTGGCATTTCTTTTTTTTTTTTTTTTTTTTTTTAGTTAATAGCTGCTTTCTCTCGTTTGCCAAAGGTGTGGTATGACGTGAATCCCTCCCAAATGTTCTTCACTCAAACGAAACTGTAGGCTAATAAATTTCAGTCTCCCCCTTCACCTGAACGCTCACGTCTTCTTTCAGTTTGTTTTCTCGTTCTTTCATCGGGTGTCCTGCAAAAAACATTAAAATATTTCTTCTTCAGGGTTTCGATTGGTCGTAGTCGCCTTGTTTTATCTCGGTAAATGGCCGCAGGTTACTTGTTTTTCAGGCGTCCTGATCATTCCCCATGAGCAAACCTATTCCCCCTGCATAATAGTTTTATAATGAGGACACACTCCCCAGACAGATAACATTTACAGTTGTTTCCACGCTCCTCTGGGTCAATACCACTTCCCCCGGAGATAACACATAGTGCACAGATGTTCACTCCACTTAAGAATTAGCATGTTTGTCCAAGAAGCGCAAACACTATTCCCTCCCAAAGAAGAAGTCAGCTGGTCCGGCGTATCTATGTTGGCGCTATAAAGCGCAGCAGGTCGTCGTTGATGCTTCATTATCGGTTCAGAGGATGAATCTCTCTCAGGCGGACGTGTGCTGCGCCTTCGATTCGCCCATCCTGGATCAGGTTTTACCTCCCATCCTGTTTTTGGAGTTCATATTTGGACTGATGGGGAACTTCGTCGCTCTGTGGATGTTCATCTTCCACATGGACGAGTGGAAGCCCAACGCTGTGTACCTGACTCACCTGGCTGTAGCAGACTCCATCGTGCTGTTCTGCCTACCTTTCAGGGCTGACTACTACAGGCGTGGAAAAAACTGGCTCCACGGCGATGCCATGTGTCGTATCCTGCTCTTTCTGCTCGCCGCCAACCGTGCAGCCGGGATCTTCTTCCTCACGGCCGTGGCTGTCGACCGTTACTTGAAGATCGTCCACCCGTTGAACCGGATCAACCAAATGGGCCTGGGCTACGCTCTCTGGGTCTCCCTCGGCCTCTGGGGTCTGATTTTTCTCGCCACTGGATATCTTCTTGCCGACGAGCACTTCTACTACAACAGCAACCGTACGCAGTGTGAGAGTTTCAACATCTGCATGGGCTTCAGCCCCCTCTCCACCTGGCACAACACCTTCTACGTCGTCCAGTTCTTCCTTCCCACTTCGATCGTCGCTTTCTGCACCATCAGAATCACGTGGCAGCTGAGAAACAGGACTTTGGACAAAAAGGGTAAAATCAAGCGAGCCGTTCAGTTCGTCATGGCCGTGGCTTTAATCTTTATTATCTGCTTCTTTCCCAGTACGATATCCCGCATAGCTGTGTGGATCCTAAAGGTGTGGTACAATGAATGCAAATACTTCGAAGAGGCCAACCTGGCTTTCTACACGTCGGTGTGTTTCACCTACTTCAACAGCGTCCTCAACCCTGTTGTGTATTATTTCTCGAGCCCTGCCTTCAGCGGCACCTTCAAAAAGCTCCTGAATAAGTTGCTGGGAAGGAACGACGACAAAGATCTGAAGGAATCATCCGAGAACAAGATTTCCACCGTTGATGGTAGAACGTCATAAAGCAGAAAGGTTAGACGGTTAACGTCCTGGCTATTGATGAAGTTTTGTTATGCTATTTTATAGCTATAATAAAATGTAGAGAAGAGGTTTTGCTGTAATTGTCAACAACAAAATTACCCACCTAAAATAATTATAACCAGCTGAGTGCTGTTTACCTGTACAGGTATAACGCTTGTGAGTGTGTTTGCTGTGTTTAAAGTAATTATGAGCCATTAACAATGACAAATATTCTTCACTTGTGAGTAAAACTGGTTATATATTTACTGCAAATGTTTGTAAAGGTTAATAAATCTGTCAAATAAGTGATGTATATATCTGCTTTTTCTGAGTACTTTAAATCCACAAAAACTGATTTTTTTTTTGCCACCCAATGAAATATTTACAGTACAAATAAGTTCAACTGAAGTGTCTATGGTTTTCTGAGGGTAGTGAGCATTTACGTAATTTCAACTAATGCTGTAAAAGCGATGTATTTCACTCTAATTTTCTGCGTGTGTATATTTTTTGCACAGTTCTTTGTATGCTGTTACATTTTCTGTTCAATAAATTAATGAAACGTCAGGATAACCAACATAAACCATGTGGTACTTTGTGTCTTTTCCGGCTCGAGATATCTCATTTTAACATTTTGACGCTCAGATGTCCGAGCTTACGTTAAGTCGTGTGAAGGCAGCGTTAGTTCCCACAGTGATGTCATCGCGTGCGAGGTTCTGGGCTGGGCTGGGAAAGATGAGTCGCTGGAAAAATAACATATAAAGGTGCAAGGTACGCTACACCTACCCACCCACAGCATCCGTTTACTGAGACTCAGTTCACCAAGAGAGACAAAGTAATAACTCTTTCTGTGATAATGAGGGAACGCTCCCCAGACATAACAGTCACAGTTGTTCCCATGTTCCTCTGGGTCAGTCCAAAGGGGTGTAAGCACAAAGTTCAGGACCCTGTATGTGAGCATTTTCTATGCACACCTTGCAGTATCTTTGTGGACCCTGTAAACTCAGCCCCCTTTCCCGACCCATTTCCATACACCTATAAATACAATTTCCCCAGAGATAACACCGTGCACAGTTGTTCACGTGCATGTTTTTTTAGGAATCGTTTGCATAAATGCAAACATAATTTAATACCAAAGAAGAAGTCACCTGGTCCAGCATAGCTATACTGACGTTATAAAGTGCAGCAGGTCGTCGTTGATGCCTCATTATCGGTTCAGAGGATGAATCTCTCTCAGGGGAACGTGTGCTGCGCCTTCAAGTCGCCCATCCTGGATCAGGTTTTACCTCCGATACTGATCCTGGAGTTCATATTTGGACTGATGGGGAACTTTGTCGCTCTGTGGATGTTCATCTTTCACATGGACGAGTGGAAGCCCAATGCCGTGTACCTGACTCACCTGGCTGTTGCCGACATCATCGTGCTGTTCTGCCTACCTTTCAGGGCTGACTACTACAGGCGTGGAAAAAACTGGCTCCACGGCGATGCCATGTGTCGTATCTTGCTCTTTCTGCTCGCCGCCAACCGTGCGGCGGGGATCTTCTTCCTCACGGCCGTGGCCGTCGACCGCTACTTGAAGATCGTCTACCCATTCAACCGGATTAACCAAATGGGCCTGGGCTACGCTCTCTGGGTCTCCCTCGGCCTCTGGGGTCTGGTTTTTCTCGCCACTGGATATCTTCTTGCCGACGAGCACTTCTACTACAACAGCAACCGTACGCAGTGTGAGAGTTTCAACATCTGCATGGGCTTCAGCCCTCTCTCCACCTGGCACAACACCTTCTACGTCGTCCAGTTCTTCCTTCCCACTTCAATCATCACTTTCTGCACCATCAGAATCACGTGGCAGCTGAGAAACAGGACTTTGGTCGTAGATGGGAAAATCAAACGGGCCATTAAATTTGTCTGGGCTGTGGCTTTAATCTTTATTATCTGCTTCTTTCCCAGCACGTTATCCCGCATAGTTGTGTGGATCCTAAAGGCGTGGTACGATGAATGCAAATATTTCGAAGAGGCCAGCCTGGCTTTCTACACATCGGTGTGTTTCACCTACTTCAACAGCGTCCTCAACCCTGTTGTGTATTATTTATCGAGCCCTGCCTTCAGCGGCACCTTGAAGAAGTTCCTGAATAAACTGCTGGGAGGAACGATCCACAGACCACAACTTTAACTCAGAACAAGATTCCCACCATTGACGGTAGAAGGGTATAAAGCACAAATGTGCTTCCCCTAGAAAACGCCAGTTTCTTAACTTTTTCCATGAATGCATACTGTGTGTTAAAGGTCTGGCTATTGATTAAACCTTTATTTATCCTACTGCATGACTATAATAAAACGTAGAGAAGGGGTTTTGCAATGAAAAATATTCATCATTTGAGTTATATATTCACCGCAAATGATTGTAAAAGTCCAAAAATAGGTATTGAGCCATCGATATTACTTTGTTTTGTCCTTAAGTATGTCTGGTTCCTTTAAAGGACCAGTGTGTGTCATTTAATGGTATCTAGCAGTGTAGTTGCTAGATTGCAACACCCTCCACTCACCCAAAATCCATTTCCAGAGCCCATGTTTAGTTTGCCCCTTCTGGGCTACGATAAAAACATAGTAGTTCAACATGGCGGACTCCATGGAAGAGGACCCGCAGCGTAAAAGGTTCATTCTAAGATAACAGAAATATAAAGATTGTTATTTTTAGGTGATTATACACTCATGAAAACAGTTATGAATATTATATTCTGTAAATAGAGCCCCTAAATCTAAAACACTGGAGTGGTAAAAGCTGTGTATTAGCTGTATAAAGCTATATATTTTTGCACATTTAAAGTCTTTGTCTGCTGTTACATTTTTGTTTTTAATGAATAAATCAAACAGGATAATACTTTTGTGTTTTTTTTTCATGTTTTTTTGCTCAAGAAATAAGAAAGGGCTGCAAGTAATTATTATTTTATATATTGATTGATTGGTGATTATTAGTGTGATTCATTACTTGCCTTGTAAAAAGTCAGAAAACAGTGAAGAAAATTAGTTACTATATTCTGTAAATAGACCGCCCCTAAATCTGACACACTGGACCTTTAATTTCCAACTGATACTATAAAAGCAATTTATTTTATATTTACATTCTTTGTATGCTGTTACATTTTGTTTTCCATAATAAATAACATTTCCAACTAATATGACATAATACTTGCCATTTTTACTTGTGTTGGTGCTCAGGAAATAGTTTTTTAACACGTTGATACTCGGATGTCCGAGCTTACGTTCGGTCCCGTGAAGGCGGCATTAGTTCCCACGGTGATGTCATCGGGCTGGGCTAGGAAAAACATGTAACGGTGCGAGCAGCGAGGTCCGCTACACCTACCAAACCTGACCCACAGCATCCCTTTACCGAGACCCAGTTCACCGAGAGAGACAAAGTAAGCTTCCGCAACAACTCTTCCCACACCTGTCTGTCTTTATTCGTCTTTAATAACACCTCGGCGGGGTTTTTTTTCAAGCTAGCCTGGCTAACGTTGGCAGTTGGAGCGCATTCCAGCAGGGACCGAGCCTCTTAGCTACACAAATGTAACCTAAATTAATAAGTTTAAGCAGTAGTGAGTGTCATATTTAATCAAATTATACTGGCTTTGTGTTATTAAATGTGTAGGAGGCTGAGGAAAAAGTGTTACAACACCCAAGTTATTCCAGAGATGCAGCAAGTAAGAGCCCAGCCCAGACACAAACAAACAACCGCCGGGGCCGGTCTCATCATCAACCGTCTGTCAGCTGTGATTTCTACATTCGTGGTTCATATATTTGAAGCTAAAGAGGCTCAAGGTGTGCTTGTTGTTTTGGTCTGGCAGCACCGGCTTGGGCGGGAGGGAGCAGCCGTGTTGAGGTGACGTTACAGCGGACACAAGGCTGCTCCTGTTTACCTGGTTATACAGTAGTGATGGGAAGTTCGGTTCTTTTTAGGGAGTCGGATCATTTGACTCAGCTCACCGAGAAGAGCTTTCGGCTCTTTCGGCTGCTTGTTGTTTTGGTCTGGCAGCACCGGTTTGGGCAGGAGGGAGCAGCCGTGTTGAGGTAATGATACAGCGGACACAAGGCTGCTCCTGTCACCTGTTTATCATCGTGAGGCATACAGTAGTGATGGGAAGTTTGACTTTTTTTAGGGAGTCAGATCATTTGACTCAGTTCGCCAAGAAGAGTCAGCTCCAAAGCTGCTCTTCATTTTACCACTTGTACCTTTCATAATTCAGCCAAATTTAGCACTGATTTGACTTATGATTTGTACGTGTACACATATATCATGTATATATTCAAGACATCCTTTGTACTGAAGCATTCAAAAGTAAAAATTACATTTTCTAATATCAATAAATTGCTGTAGCCAATTGTTTTCATTGCATTCACAGACCCTTGTAACTCTCTGAATGCACTAACGTGCGTGTAAAACCACTATATAGTGAAAAACCTATACATTTTTTAAAAAAAGGACAGCTATTGACTGTTGGATGCACAGTTCTCATGTGTCTGTGAAGTTGTTTGTGGACCCTGCTCGATACGACAGCTTGGCTTTGCAAAATTCTGCATTCTGCCTTTGTGTTTTCAAAATTTTTAAAATGGGTCCAAATGCTGCTTCTTTTTCTGCTATTACTCAATGGCTCACCTACCGGAGCCGGCTCCCATCCTTCACTTAAAAGAGCCGGCTCTTTGAACCGGCTCGTTCACGACCGACACATCACTAGCATACAGTACACTCCAAGCTGTCAGGATGCGTTCCCCCTGTTGTAAATGGTCAAATTTAATGATATCAGCCTGAAAATCACAGGACTTATCTGTTGTGGGGAAAGAAGTCAGCAGTATGAATTTGAAAGATGTGTGAGCCTCCTTTCATATTGAACAGAGGGGGAACAGTATCTGACAGGTAATGTACAGCTTACAACTTGGAAACTTTCCATGGGAATTAACAGGAATTTATGGGAATAAATGGAAATAAACTGGAAATTTACTAAATGGAAGGTTGACCTTTTAACAGGAACTTAAATATAGTTGGGGAAAATATATTTTAGCATAATCTTGACTAAAACAACCAGATTTCATGCAGGTACACTGCTCTGCTATTCCTCATTGCACACTGCTTACTGCAGGGCTATTGAGGCCACGCCCCCTACCTGCACAGGTGATTTCTGTACTTGGACCACACTTTAGAGCCCAGAGCACACAGAGACTATTGAAGACACACATTTGGACTACATAATATTGTTCAATAAAATAATTCAAACTTGATAAAGTTCTACTTCATTTTTTTACTTTAAATTGTTGGATGCTGAATCGGTGTTGTGAAACATAACGTCTGTCCTGACCTGGCCTCTCTCTCTCTCAGTGGATCATCTGTTTTCTGAATAAAAAGGGAGCACAGTCAGGCCAAACACCTACAGATGATCTTTGAGACGGAGGAATGTCTCAGTTTGGTGTCTGAGGTGGAAAATCAGCATCAGCTTTCGCTGAGCTGTGAAGACACGAGTCCAGCTGGACGTCACATTTATTACACGGGTGAAAATAAATAGTTTGGTCATAAACAGTGAGCTGTGACTCGTCCATCATACCAGGGTGTAATGTTTGAAGGCCAGTGGAAGTTTTAAAGTAGAATCAAAGTAGAATTTTATTAAACGACTAGTCGATCAACAGAAAAAGAATCAGCAGCTATTTTAATAGTTGAATAATTGTTTATTTTTTCAAACAAAAGTGCTTTAAATTCACAAGTATCAGCTTGTCTGTTTTATAAACTCACGGTACCAGTTGGTCCATCTTCACCGTGTTTCATCAAAATGTTACTTTAAGTTGATTCATGGTGACGTTGTTTTTGGTTTTTTCCAGCTCCCTTCCATCACATTGGGACTTTGTGGGGTGGTGGGGAAGGCCTAGTCCTCCCTACCCATCATGGACAAACAAGGAACCATGAGTACACCAGGCAAGGTCAGCGGGCTCAAACCCCCGAGTAAAATCAGCCGTCCATCCGGGGTCCCAACAAAGACGTCACCGTCGTCTGGTATGAACATTTGTGAGTAAAACATGAATATGAGTGAAGGTGATATCATGCAGCTTTGAAGACAGGACGGTTTGTTTTTGCTGTTTGCTCTGAGTGAAAACATAACTGTGTCTGCAGGCGCCCCAAAGCCAGTTCCTCCAGAGAAGTCCCCCGGCAGTGTGACGTCCCCGACCCAGGAGGGAAGTGCAGACTTCCAGATCGGAGAGAGAGTCTGGGTCAACGGCAACAAGCCTGGCTACGTGCAGTTCATCGGGGGCACGCAGTTCGCTCCTGGGCAGTGGGCGGGGATCGTGCTGGACGAGCCTATCGGGAAGAACGACGGGTCCGTGGCGGGAGTCCGGTACTTCCAGTGCGAGGATGGTAAAGGGATTTTCACACGGCCTTCGAAGCTCTCCAAGACTGCACTGCCAGAGAAGGAGGCGAACGGGAGGCAGGCCAGTCCAGCACCGGGAGCAACGGCACCGAGCGAGCCCGCACCTGCTGGCACTACCTCAACAGGTAACACATTTCTCAGTGGAAACACTGAAAACAACGTTCTGCTGTTTGCTTGATCTACGACTAAAACTAAAATCTCTGTTCAGTTCAGGGCACCAGCATAAAGACGAGCGCCGCACTTAACCGAATGCTCACGTCCAGCGAGTCGGTGTCGAACCTCTCAGACCCCGACTCCACCAAGAAGATCAAGAGGGAGCTGAGGCTGGGAGACCGAGTGCTGGTAAGAAACTCTGTGTTCACCTGGTTTGGACGCATCTGCATGTGTTTCTTTGATACTTTATATTATACTGTAGATTGGCGTTAAAATGTCTGTGAGGAAGCAGTGTCACATTTAGATAAACCACAATGTAAAGAAAACGTAGAAGAAATCAGACATTGGAAATCATTTCAGTAAACAAAAAACTACATCCGTGAGACCAACTTGTCACAACAATGACAAGATCCAACGATATTAAATGACCTTTCCAGACAGGATTTTAGATGAACCAGTCAAAGGTAGATGTGTCTGCTTCTCTCCGAGCCTCTGCGACACACAGTCATCCATCTCAACTTTCTCTGGCAGATATTAGAAGCAAAATTCCAGCTTTTGATCCCAGTGTTAACCTTTCCAGCTCAGCTGACAGACAGCACAGCACAGGGCAGATGGTGTCCTCCTGTGCTGAAGTTTGAGGTCGAGCTCCGGGGTTAACTTCGAGACACGGCAGCCTTTTATTTAATCGTGTACTGCAACCTGCACTGTACATTTCTTTCTAACCGAGCTCTTACCGCTAACCTGCTGCTCTGTACACACCTCACGCCGTACGCACTTCTCTATTTCCCAAGGGAACTACGCTACTCTTATAACACTAGTCAGTAGTACCTATTCTGTTATCTAAAATATAAAAGCCAGAAAAGCAGGTGGAGAGAGGCAAGAAGTACGGCGTGTCGTCTGTACATCACAGCCTGCAAAGCTGCTCTGACCCAGATGTCACAGAACTGAACCAAATCCTGACATCTGCGACCAGAAAATGTGGCATCACAAATAACCAAACACATGTTTGTCTGAGTTATACTGTGATGTAGTTATCGGTGTAGAAAATGCTCCGTCAACATAAACCCGACTCCACTTAAGTGAAGTATCAGATATGCTTACTCAAACTGTGTTGAGTGTTTGTCAGAGGAGTTCAGCTATAAATATTGGATGAGTGGGTAAGTCAGTCGGCCACAGGACACCATGAGTACACAGCGAAGACTTTAATTGTGAATAAATTTAAAAAAGAGCACGGTAAATTTAACTTTTTTTTGCGTGTAGGTTGGCGGTACAAAGGCAGGAGTGGTCCGGTTTCTGGGAGAGACCGACTTTGCCAAAGGAGACTGGTGTGGAGTGGAACTAGATGAACCGCTCGGCAAGAATGACGGAGCTGTCGCGGGGACGAGGTAAAGCTGTGATCTGTTTTTAACAATCATAAGTGAACGTACGCAGAAGCTGCTCCTAAACCGGCTGCTCTCCTCTCAGATACTTCCAGTGCATGCCCAGGTACGGCCTGTTCGCTCCGGTCCACAAGGTGACACGAATCGGCTTCCCCTGCACCACGCCCACCAAGGCCAAGAGCTCACGGAGGAGGTCCACCCTGAAGAGGAGCCCGAGCGCTTCCTCCATCAGCTCGCTCAGCTCAGCCACCTCCTCGATCGGCGGCAAGCCCAGCCGAGCAGGACTGGTAAGACTCCGACTGCGCTGTAGTGTTTTCTGTTAAACATACTACATACTAAGAGCAAAAGAACACGTAATACAGTGTACATGTCAAAGAACAGAGCAGAAATATAAACACAGCTCTGCTCTTCGAAACACAAGAGAGCTCCAGACACAGAAAACAAATCAAGACATTGTGCCGATATCGAACGTTGTGACAACAGAACAAAGAGTTCAGATCACACAGGAGACGTTTTCTTTCCTCCTCTTGAATCCTATTTCTACCTCCCAACATCCCACGCCGAGCACAAACAGACCTCTGTGCTCCGGACAGGTTAACGGTGACGCGGTGCTGATTTGCTACATCAAATACGTTTTCAGAAGACGTGATACTTCCTGAATTATGTGTTTTATTATCAGCATGATGAGGAAATATTTTGAATAAACGTATTTGTCAAGTCATAAAATGTTTAAATTGAACATATCTGCGTCCACGTGCTGGTTTTCTGTCTGCTCGCTTGATGTCAGTCAAATTTCAACAAACTCTCTGTAGTGTGAATATGAGGAGTAACTCGTGTTTTTCTTGCATCCTAACCTCAATGTATTGCTTCATATTTTCTTGTCAATAATAATATATCAATATCAAATAATGAACAAAATGTTAAATGTGAATCTCTTCCAGCTGACGGAGACGTCTGCTCGGTACGCTCGTAAGATCTCCGGCACCACGGCGCTGCAGGAGGCTCTGAAGGAGAAGCAGCAGCACATCGAACAGCTGCTCGCGGAGAGAGACCTAGAGAGGTGCGAGGTGGCGAAGGCGACGAGCCACGCCGGAGAAGTCCAGCAGGAGCTGACGCTGCTGAGGAAAGGACAGGATCAGGTTGGACACGTGCACACTAAAAAAAGAAGCAAACCTATAAATCATAAAGACAGAATTCTGGACTTAAGTGTGTAGGATTTAGCGACATCTAGCTGTGTAGTTGCTGCACTACAGCTCCCTCGCCTCACACTGAGTGTCCTTCACTCCGTGTGTTACAGTACGCGGTGGAGATGGAGGCGAAGTTGGATCAGCTGCGTTCGCTGGTGGAGGCAGCAGATCGCGACAAAGTGGAGCTGCTCAACCAGCTGGAGGAGGAGAAGAGGTGGGTGGTCTGACTTTACCTGACGTGACGCAGTTCATGGATAAAAGTCGGAGCGGTGGGTCTGAAAAAAGTTTCATGTTTCTGTCTGAAATGTTCTGATCGTTCCTGTTTGACAGAAAAGTGGAAGATCTGCAGTTTCGTGTGGAGGAAGCGTGCATCACCAAAGGAGACCTGGAGGTAACTCGTGCTTTTGTAGTAAACCTCACATTTGTCAGACTCTTTATGAAATCCACGTGTGAAATATTGACAAACTAGAATGATAGTCGACTAATTTCTTTAACGTTATCATACTCATTAGTTCAAAATAATGTCGACCTCACGCTCTCCTGTGTACGAGTGTCAGGATCTCTTTTGTTTCTACTCGCTCTGTTCATATGTTGTTGATAATACCACATTAAAGGGACAGTTCACCCCAAAATCTAAACTTTTTCCTCACCTGTGTATCGGCTGTAGAGATGTCTGCCTCCTCTCGAATATAATGGAACTAAGGGCCACTCAAAATGCAAAATATTATACGTTTTAAAAACTCAACACTAACGTCTCTGACCAGAAATCATGACCCGTTTACTGAAGATAATCCACAGACTTGTTGTGAGCTGTTTCATTTTCTTTTGACCAAGTTACACCCACCAACCATATCACTGCAGGAAACATCTCATGGACGAGAGGCTCGTGCTGATCTAGCTAATCTAACATTGGTTCATTTCTCATTTAGATTCGGCCAACTCTTTCAAATTCTGCTTGAGTTCCTCTTTGAATCCCGTGAAGTCTGCTTTTAATTCTAAAAACTTCGACCCTCGTTTATTTTGACTTTTTTTGTCCGACTGTTGGGAGCTCACAGTCTTAACCCGCCATTGTGCTCGGTTGCCTACCGGAAGCCGAAAGCTAATCAAACATTACAGCAGTTTTAACGCATTAATTACCATCTTCAGTTGTTTATGAGGCGTCCTGGTAGCTCACCTGGTAGAAAGGCTCAGGCCTCGCTGCAGCGGCCCAGGGTTTGATTCTGACCTGTGGCCCTTTTGTTTTGCCACTCTCCCTCCCTTCCCGTCACTCTTCAGCTGTCACTATCAAAATAAAGGTTCAGAAAGCCCCAGAAATAATCTTTAATCCATATTTTATGACCTACATCCCCAACAGGATGAAATAGTTTTTGTCTAAACCGTGGACGCCGCCGTTAATGTTTACATCTTAAGCCTCTCGTCCATGAGAAGATGCATGTTTCTTTCTGCACGGTGATGCGGTTGGTGGGTGTAGTTCGGTAGAAAGAAAATAGTCACAATTTCTGGAAAGACACATTACTGTTGCCGTTTTGGCGCTTTGAGCACCACAAACCGACAAACCAGCGAAGGCAGACGTGTCTACGGACGATATCTCCAAAGTTCAACTCACGCCTAATCAATCTGGACCACAGGTGAGAGGAAGATTTTGAGGACTGTCTCTTTAAGCATCTTTAAAATGTTCAAATATTCTGCACTAACTCGCATTCCTGCTTTGAGTTTTAAGATCTGATGATTAAACCATTCTGTCTAAGGTTCTTCCTTCTCCTGCACTCTTTGAATCATTCATCTGCTCTCTTGTTCAGACACGTCTTTTCTTCCCGCTCATTTGATTTATTCATTCATGCTTAATTCACTCACCCTTCCTCTCAGATTTTTCCACCTATCTGCTGCACTTTGAATCACCATCCTTCCTTCTCGTCATCTTTCCGTCCACATGCTCGTTTCTTGTCTTGCCTCGCCGTCACGCTTTCATCTTCCTCTCTCGTCTGCATCTTCTTCACTCATCAGAGGATTTACAGCAAACAAGCGGCAATAGAGGAGAAATAAATCAGAGAGTCAGAATGAGATGATTGAAATAATTAACCCCTGATGTTCCTCAGAGCAGAACGAGCAGATAATCTTTTCCTTTGTTCACGACCGACTGATGTAATTGAAATGCTGGAAACCATCAGTGCTCTTCTTACTTCCTGGCCTTCTCTTTAAAGTCCTGTCTTCTCTCTGTCCGTTGGCACAAAGCTGGCATGTCAGTGTTGCATTGGTGTTTGTTCTCCTTCTCTTCCTGCTCTCTCTTACTAACAGACGCAGACCAGACTGGAGCATGCCCACATAAAGGAGCTTGAGCAGAGCCTGCTCTTTGAAAAGACCAAAGCTGAAAAACTCCAGAGGGATTTAGAGGACACTAGGGTAATGCTGGCAGTCCCAGTCCACAGCCGGACTGAGTGATGTACTTCCCCCCTCCTCCACTAGGTTTAATAATGATGCACAGAATATATCGAAGGAACCGCAGCGTGCAAACATGATGCAAATTGTCAGATTAATCACAAGTTTCTTCCTTCGTGGCCTAGCTGACGATTAGCTCTGGCATAGGGACATTAACATCTCATCGGCCTTGAGCTTCTCTAATAACCAGGTCTATCATACTCAAAGTTATGCATGGTGCATGAGAGTTTTTTTTAAATGATAGAGTTTGGAAATGCCTGTGCTTCTGACGATGTCGGCCTTCATTTTTCTTCTTCAGCAAATCCCATGAAAAATTCAAAACCAACAATGTGTTAGCCTCGTCCTTTTATACTTTACAGCTTCCTGCACTCAGCCCCAAATCCACAGGTTTCTACTGAAGACATAAAACTTAAAAAGACAATTCATAAATATGTAGTTTAATTTTTTTAAAGAAGGCTCAGTCATGTTACTAAAACTGTAGTTTTAAAAAAACAAACAGGAGGAAATTGTGCATTCGTTGGGGACTATTTTCAGCGGTGGATTAATACACATTTGGTGTTCTCGTGCACTGGTTCCCAAACTTGGGGGTACGAACCACCTCTAGGGGTCACCAAAGCTTTGTGGGCTTCCTTTCTAAACTTTAAATTATCAAAGTTTAGAAGCCTCTTCCTGCATTAGAGAAGGACACAGTTAAAACAACCTAAAAAGAAGTCAAAGAAAAATGAGAAGAAAACACTGAAAAGAAGCATTTTACGTTTGCATGATTGTTAAAAAGTAAATAAATAGATAATACAGACAGAGTAATGTTTAAAGAGTTCCTAAAATATCAAGAGAACTTCATCTCTGATGCAATATTTAAATAATAAATGAATCTTACTGCA
This sequence comes from Sciaenops ocellatus, assembly GCA_033000465.1. NCBI lineage: Eukaryota > Metazoa > Chordata > Actinopteri > Sciaenidae > Sciaenops > Sciaenops ocellatus. The sequence continues at coordinate 24,047,470 of CP136874.1, read as the reverse complement.
GTTATTGCGTTCATTATTTAGGATAACCGTACAGTTTGTCTGTTCTGTTATTGTTGCATCAAATATAACATAAAATATGTTACACATTTAGACACACACACACACACACTCGCTGTTGATTTTGGTCTTTTCATGGGATTCATTGACAGACAGAAAAATGTACAACACTGCCATCCTTTTACTCTTTAACCAGAAGGTCCGAGCTTTGACCTGTTTGATGAGTCAAAGTCTCAGTCTGCAGTAAGACGGTGAACCGCTGCCTGCACCAGATTCTCTGTCGGTGGTTCAAACGATGCTCTGGTCCTCCTGAAGAAGCAAATATATCCAAAAAAAAAAAAAAAAAAGAGGATGTTCCTGAAGGTTTTATTCAGTAGAAAACTGTGTGGAAGTGTTTGTTCTTGTCGTGCTGTCCCTTTAATGTGTTTATTGTATTATACTGAAACGTCGAGGAGTCAGAGATAAATGGTTTTATTCTATTATAAAAAGTCAGTGACTCTTTAAACATCCAGAGTTTACCAGTGACTTCCAGATGTTTGGCAAGTAAAAACTCTTTGTCACGTGATGAAGGTCAAACACTTTATTTGGAATGTTTTATTGCATAGTAATTATGTAGTTTTTTACGATGCCTTCTCCGGGATAACGAGGAATAGAAGTGAATAACTGCAGGTGAATTAATGAATTAGTAATTACTTCAGTAAGGTAGGATAAAAATATGAAGAGACACACGAGGAAATAAAATGAGCAAATTGTTGTTAATTGAATCATCATAGATTTGTCAAAAAATAATCAAAATAATTGTTAGTTATAGTCAGCGTTTATTGCTAAATAGAGCGGTGTAATCAGGTCACACTTGGTTCACACTACACAGCCCAGGTTTCCTCTGCTCCTCTCCTCTGCCTCCTTTTTGCCTTCACGCCTCCTTTCTTACATGTCCCGCCGTAGGTGGCCACGGTGTCTGAGCGCTCCAGGATCATGGAGCTGGAGAGGGAGGTGGCGGACCTCCAGCTCAGGCTCCGGGCGTCGCAGCAGAAGGAGGACGCCGCGTCTCTGTCCCAGCAGCAGATCAGCAGCCTGAAGGCCCAGGCACAGTCTCAGGAGAAGAAGGTTTGTGGAGAGCGTCAGGTGGTTGGTTCAGCAGCAGCTGCTTGTAAAATAGATTATTCATCACTGTCACTGTTGTAGGATTTATGGCATGATGTAAAACTGGAAGAATTGATGTCGTTTCTATTTACAACCCTACTTTTATCCCATAATGTAAATATGCATATGTCCTCTTTATGTTTGGTTTGTTAAAGCCACTGTGGAGATGCATAATTTACGGCTCCGCTCACATGCACATGTGTGTAATACTGTACGTTCTATACTGTGTGTCCTCAACAGATCAGCGAGCTGAGTGTCGACGTGGAGAGCAAACAGAAAGAGCTTCAGTCTCTACAGCAAGATAAGAGCTCTCTGGAACAGCAGCTGACCGGACTGGTAAGAAAGGAAGTGACTCAGGACATAATGATCACAAGTAAACAGACAGAAGATAACACTGAATTAGTGACGATAGTAAGAAGATTGTTAAAGAATAAAGAAATATTTCTCAGCTCCAAACACAGGTTTCTACTAAAGACTTAAAAAAGGCTCAGGAGGACATTGTGCATTCGCTGGGGACTATTTTATGTGTTGGATTAATACACATTTGGTGCTGTAGTGCGCTGGTTCCAAACCTGAGGGTCCTGACCAGCACTAGGGGTCACGAAAGTTTCGTGTGGGGTCACAAAACGTCTTTTTTAAACTTTATATTTTTATTGTCTGCTAAACAGCTTTGTCCTGCATTCAAACTTGGAAACTTTCCATGGGAATAAACAGGAGTTTATTGGAATTAACAGGAATTTATAGGAATAAACTGGAATTTTACTCAATTGACAGTTGGCCCTTTAACAGGGAACTGAAAAATTAACGGGAATTTATGGGACTAAACGGGAATAAACTGGGAATTTACAAAATTGAAGGTTGGCCCTTTAACAGGGAACTTAAATATAGTTATAGTTAATCTTGACTAAAACAACCAGATTTCATGCAGGTACACTTGAATATCTGCTATTCCTCAATCACATGCACATAGCACACTGCTTACTGCAGGGCTATTGAGGCCACGCCCCCTACCTGCACAGGTGATTTCTGTACCTGGACCACACTTTAGAGCCCAGAGCACACAGAGACTATTGAAGACACACGTGAGCTCGTGGACTATATAATATTGTTCAATGAAATAATTCAAACTTGATCAAGTTTTTTAATTGTTTTATTTTGCATGTCTGCTTATGACAAAACCAAATGTTTACATTTATGTTTGGATATGATACAGTTTGTTTAAATTAACCCCAATTTACAGTTAATTACCATAAATTTCCATAACTCCCATGGAGGTTCCGATTTGGAATATTTCCAAAATTCCCCAGCTTAACTTCCCATGGAAAATTTCCAGAAAGTGGGCTAGGGTTAAAATAGTTGATTAACGTTCAGTTGATCAACATCTGCACTAATTGTTTTCGTTCTAACAGCTGTGATTATGTCTGACTTAATAAAGGTAATATTGACTCACGAGGCCGACAGTAATGAAGAGCCTGTCTGTGACGGTCCACTCTGTACACGTGTTTATTTTTCACTGTGACGTGTTTTTGCTCGTGGGCATCGTAAAGAAGTGGCCTCATTAGGAGAAGCATTTTATCCACAGACCTCGCATGTTTTCTGCGTCCGCTCATTATCCTCCGGTTAGCTCAAGCTACAAGAATGTTACTATGTGAGCGATTAGCTCGCAGTCAAGCCGACGTTTCTCCATTTCAGAGAGAAGAGCTCGAGACGGCCGAGGAGGCGAAGAGGAGGACGGCAAAGATCATGCAAGGTGAGCACGTCAGACGTGTCTTCACTGCATTTGATTTTTTTATGTATTCTTCTGTTGTTACAGTTGATGTTTTGTTTCCTGTCAGAACTGGAGCAGAGTGTGGAGCAGTCAAAGAAAGACTATCAGACCCTGAAGGAGGAGAGCGAGTGCAGAGAGAAGGAGCTGACACAGGTAGGAGTCTATGTAACTTTAGATACTGATGTTACTTTTCAGATTAATATTTAACACCATTGTATTTAAGTTGGGATGTTTTCTGTCTCTTGAGCGTTACGTTAATGTGTGGTGATAAATGTTTTAGTGCCACTCAGCCACATTACATAAAACACGAGGTCATAAATTACAACACATTGTTAAAGACTAATGGTACATTTGTGTGTCTTTATGTGAAACAATCAGAAAATAACCTTTGATTTCTCCGATTAACCGGCTTTATTGAGGCCGGCGCTCGCTCACTCTCATTCACTGTCTGTGTCTCTAAGCCACTGTTGTGGAAAGGAAAAGGAAACTTCTTCATGTCTCTACTTTGCAGCGTAAATTTCAGTCAGACTCAGATTTAGAAGCTGCTTCATGAAATAAACAAAGTCAGAACACGACAGGTCGAGTATCAGAGTTCAGTTCAGGCTGACTGTGGAGGTTTGACCAATCTGAGCGTCTGATTGGCGGCTGCAGCGTCATGTTAGATCCAACTCAGCTTCTCCGCCGCAGGTCGCTGCGTTATTTTGGCGGACAATATGCACTCCCACCGCTCAAATGAATGGAACATCTTCACAAAGTACTTCACAAAAACAGCAAAAATGACAGAAAAGTCCAAAAAAACTAGCCAAGAAATTTGTGTATCAGGACTTTGAACCTGCAGTAACAAATTTTTTTGGCCACTTGTGGGCAGCAGAAAGAAGTCGTGAACATCAACACTGACATATCATCACCTTTAAAGCTGATAAGGCGTTGTTGGTGTTGTTTATTTACATCCACAGCTCGTTCATTGAGCTGTGTTTGTGTAACCTGATGAATATAAGTACCATATTCACTCACTTTGAGCTCTGTCTGAATCTTTAGCAGCTAAATCCTCCACTCTGTATGCAGGTCATGCACTGTGGGGTTTTTAGAGCTTTGTCTCTGAACACAGTTTGCTGCTGCTGCTGCTGACATCACATCTTAAGGATGTCAACAGTCTCTGTATTGTTGTGTTGACACTGCACATAAAAGAGCCAGAGAGCTGCTGTCTCTGAACAGAGTCGAAGTCGCGGCTCTGACTGCAGCTAACAGTCGGATAACGTTTGTAGACGATGAATCAGCGTGCTGGCATTTGCTGATTCTCACCAAGATAGCTCATTCTGCTCGTGGCTGTTAACACACTTCAACAAGTTGTTTGTGGTGCTCTTGGAAGGAAACGCTGAAAATGTCACAACTAAATAGTTTTTGGGACGTTCAAGTAGCCTGTCCTTCAATAAACCTTCCTTCCACTGGGCTTTCATTCAGAGTTACTCGAAAGCTGACTACGGCCTCAGGCTGTGTTGATGTTGTTAAAAACATTCCTCTCATTCCTGTTTGAGTTTCATAAATCTACTCACCTGTCAGTCTGTCAGCTGCTCGCCATCGTGATTTGTTCAAGTGTAAATGAGACAAACGAGTTTGTAGAAACATCCATCAAACAAAGAAAGAAACAATTATATGAAGTTTTAAAGTAGACATGAACATAAACAATCATTTGTAATAATAAACTAAACTCAGAAGAATCTGCAGAAGAAAAACTGCAAGCCAGTGAAGCTCAGAATATCTGGCCGCCGCCATATTGGTAATCCTGCGTCTTCCGCCTCCTGGCTAATCTGAAGACCTGTCAATCAAAGCGTCCACGCTCTTAATCCTGCATAACTTTAAGCCTTAATATAATCTGAACAGGTGAGTTGTATAAAAATTCACCCTCAGTACAGTTGTCATGAACGGGGAAATTAGCTATAGAGACCAAAACTGTTTTTTGTACCAGGCTGTAAACATGTTTATTTCTGCTGTGAAGTTGGACAATTCAACATGGGGACTTATGGAGACTGACTCACTTCTGGAGCCAGCCTCAAGTGGACGTTTGAGGAACTGCAGTTTTTAGCTTCACTTCACAGCCACGGACATTGCTGCTTTTAGCTGCTTTTACTTAAAATACAAACTGTGTTTTACTCAGAAATAAAATATGATTAGTGATCAACAAAGGACACGTAGAGGAAACATGATACGTATATAAAACAAACAAGAAAACAATAAGTGAAGAATGAAAAATGAATAACTTTAAATACTGTTTATTAACATGTTAACATTCTGTGCCTTCTTTGTGTAACTTTATAGAAACTCAGTGATGTGTTTGAAGCTACAGAAACACTCTACTCATTTAGTATTTATGCACTTGTGTTTTAGCAGACGTGAAACATCTGAGCAGTTTTAAGAGTATTTTGTTCTCCTCTAATGTCAGAGCGTTCATACTTCTGCCCTGGCTTCATGGAGCTCTGTACAAATGGATTTAAAAGAGAAACAGCTGAACAAGCTCGAGGCTGACTCAGTAAAGAGCCGTCTTTCCTTTTTTAGCCAAGATTTCTAATGACCTCTGATCTCTCCGCTCTATTAATAGAACAGTGTTTTTTTTTTAAGCGCTAATGTCCGATTAGACTCGAGCATTTTGTGCCTTTGTACCACACATCAAAAATGATATTTTTACATGTACAGATTACTTTTTGCAGTGTGAAATGAGTCTCATCTGGTGACAAACCCTCAGAGAACCAACACACAACCCTACTGATAGACATTTTAGCATCTTTCAGCTTTTTGTTTTAGCTCAAACTCAACAAACGTACCCTTTTGATTTACTTTCAACCCTCTTAAAGCTTTTTCAGCTGCAGCAGGCAACTTCTTTCAGAGAAAAAGCTCTAAACATCCACAGTGCACTTATCTGCAGAGCAGCAAACAGCAGACTGACACAGTTAGAGACTCGCTGGTGAACATAATGGAACATTTAACAGCTAGAAAGACTTTTAGATATGTGGTTGGTTGGTTGGTAGAGACCAAAAATAGAGCTAAAAGACTCTAAATAACTGATGAATGAGTGATAATATGTCAGTGTTATGTGTACAGCTTGATTCTGCTGCCACCAGGTGGCCAAAAAATTGAAATAAATGTCACATAAAAGTGAAAATACTGCTATGGGATCGTAAATCAGTAGATATCAGTCCGTCTGTTTTTTGATTTGCATCAGAGTTACTGTCAGAACAGATAAGAGGATAAATGACAGTTCACGATATACTGAAATAACCCTGAAAACATGTACGCTCTAATAAAAGAAGCCAGATAATACGCAAGACCAGACAGGACAGACGTGATTTCTCATGCTCTTTTTAGTGTCATCGTTATAAAAGTGTTTCATAATCTCAACATAACATGTTTAGTTTTAATGCAAACACAAAAAAATGATTTAATGATCATGAGAAAATATTTTGAGAGTTAAAATTTGAGACTTTGAGACTGGATGTATTTTTGTGTCTCAGTTCTTCTGCGCTCTCAGGAAAACAAGCTTGTTATGCAACAGATCGTCTTCGTGCATTGCATATTATCGTACCACGTGGACATAAATATTATCAATATGTTTGTTTCCCAGGCCACTGAGAAGTCAGAGAGGACGGCGCTGTCGCTTGAGCAGCTGACCAATGAGAAGAAGACACTGGAGACACAGGTGAGCAGACTGACGTTACTTTGACATGTATGTAAGCACTGTTGCAGACCGTGTCCGCCCTTTCATGAAACGGTATTCCCGGATGGCAGTGGCCTCTGCCACATGTAGCCTTACGCCTTGAAAGTAACTAGTTTGGACGTCTGTAGCTTACATTACAGTTGACACTTTATTAAAGCAGTTCCTTACACGTGCAGGGTATCTCTCTTAGTACAGCCCGATGCACACTGCTTTATCCAATCCAAAGCTTGATGTACGTATGTGCGTTAGTTCACGTGTGCACAGCCCTGTGAAAGGATTCGCACATACATTAGTTTAAGCATTTATAGCCTGCAGAGTTTTTTATTACGTATTCACATCAGGATCCTCCACTGACCACATGTGACTGTGCAAGTCCCAGTCATCACATTTAATCAGCCACGCATGAAACACCGTGAACCATCCCTCCCTTCTTTTACCCTCTCTCTCCTCTCAGCGTCCACGTCTCACCACCGTCTGTACCTTTTTATTTATTTTGATCCGTTCACACTCGTAAAATCCACGCCGCCGCTCCTCCGACCGCGCTCCACCTGCCGTCTGCAGCTCTCTAGTGCCCTCTCGCCTCGCCTACATTCATCTCCGCTCGGTGAGATCAGTCGGCCTCCAGCTGCCTGTGAGCTCCAGATGGTCGGCCTCATGACAGCCAGAGAAATGGAGAGCAGATTAGAGCGGGAGACAGAGGCTGAACGGAAACATGCTTTCTGTTTGGTGCTGTTTGTTTTAGTCACCTCAGGTATAAGCCTTTTTAAGGCAGCGTATGTCAGCGCTGCAGCATAACTTACAGCCTGTATCTGCTGTTCTTGGTGGTTTAAGGAGAAACGTCTGAGAATATCAGGATTTAAATAGTTTGTTTTCCAGAACGAATCTGAATCTGCAAAGTAATTAAAAGTATAAAATAAATGTACTGCAGTACAAAGTGCAGTATTTGCCTCTGAAGTGAAGTAGAGTTGAAGTATAAAGTAGCAGAAAATGGAAATACTCAAGTAAAGTATCTCAAAATTAAGTACTTGAGTAAAAGTACTTAATTACTTTCCACCACTGATTTGTCAGTAACTATAATTTATCGTATCTTACGTGAAGTTTCTGTAACTGGTGTACAAACTGTAGATTAATGTACTGTTTACACACGTGAAGGCAGAGTTTAATAATGTTATATAATGTGATTATAAAATATAATAAATGTCTTATCCTCCAGAGCTTTCAGCCGCATTTCATGGCCTTCATCAGATCGGGTTTGCTGAATTGTTATGAGGAGTGAAACATCAATAGATAAACATAACATATACATATTTATCACATTAATTGTATAAATATACAGCAGTTACAGATGCTTCATCACTTTACAACCATGTCATAGTGTGACATACTGTAGAACTTTGGTGGTTCAAATGAAGTTTTAGATTAATAAACATAACTGGTATTCATTTATTTAGTATTAGTCATTCTGAGTACTGTTATTGTGCACATAATGATAAAAATAAGTTTATTTAGTAAAGCAGTGTTCACAGAGCGAGGTCACAAAGTGTTTTACACGAACAAATGGTTAAAAAAATGAAAATATAGAACAATAAAACAAACTTAAAGAACTGAACATGAAAAAAAGTTTGAATATGAGAAATGAAATTCCTCCTGTACAAACACAAACATGTAAATGCTTCATACAGTACAAGAACATTTGACCCTTCTCTCTCTCCGTCACGGTGGATTTCATGTCAAACTGATCGTTATAGGATAATATTAACGTGGCGTCACTAACTGAAATGTTTCAGACAGCACGCAGAGAAAAAACATGAACCAACAACAGACTCTCAGTGTACTTAAAATATTCTGTACATGTTTTAAAGAGACTGGAAGGATCAGTGAGGGAGGACAGACACAAACACGTCACAGAGCTTTTATTTATTATTTATTATTTATCACATCTGTCTGCTCTCTCCGCTCAGCCATGTTCCTGTAGGTTGTGATGTAATACTGCACATGTCAGCGTGTGTGTGTGTGTGTGTGTGTGTGTGTGTGTGTGTGTGTGTGTGTGAGATGCCTGGCTGGACAGAACATTGCTTTAGTTAATGAACGGCTGACTTGAGATCGGCCTCTCTCGTCTCGTGCTGTCACGTCTGTTTGATCCACAGCTGAAACGATTTGATGATTAATTGATTGAAAATTAATCAGCGACAAACTTGATAGTGGATGAATTGTTTTTGTCTTTTTACCATTTTTTGTACTTTTTGTACTTTAAGTACAACTCTGAGATACGTACTTTACTTGAGTAAATGTACTTAGTTACTTTCCATCTTTGTTTTTTGTCATTTTTAAGCTTTTATAAGAGGAAGATGTAATAAAGGTCTCTGTCTGGTCTTTGCAGTCTTTGTGGTCGTTGCAGTCTTTGCAGTCGTTGCAGTCTTTGCAGTCTTTGCAGTCGTTGCAGTTCCTGTTTGCAGGTTTCTTTGTTAGTAAACTGAATATTTTCGGGTCGTGGAACAGAACGGGACATACAGAACAAACATTAACATGTTTTTTGTTTTGCAGTACTTACATGTACTTGAATTCGTCATTCCACGAACATTTTTGGATGAATGTTTTTGGTCTGTTGGCTTCTCAGTTGTGGAAATTTGCTGGATTTCTTCGTCTTTTATGACAGTAACCTGAATGTAATTAGGTTTTGGAGTAATAGAAGCTGTTTAAATGCATCACATCGGGCCATTTTTTAGCCCATTAATCGAGAAAATAACAGATTAATCGCTAATGAGCTGCAGTTGGTTGCATTCAGGTCGTCTGGCGCTTCAACACATCATCACTCCAGCAGAGTAAGAAACAAACGAGATGAATCTCTGGTTGTTTTCATCATCTCGTGTTTGCTGTGATTCACGTTAAACACTGAATGAAGGTGAATCTTCAGAGTGTGTGTGTGTGTGTGTGTGTGTGTGTGTGTGTGTGTGTGTGTGTGTGTGTGTGCACATATGGTGTTAGAGAGGCAGAGAGGAGGGGAGGAGCTTCTTCAGGCTTACATAATGGAACTGCTCAGCTTCTTTAACCCAACTGTGTGTGAGAGAGAGAGGGAGGGAGGGAGGGAGCTCAGGCGACACTCTCTCCATTTCCCTCTCGCAGCCGTGCACGGCGGGGGACAAGAGCTGATGGTTTATTGATGCCCAGCTTGTGTTAGTGTGTGCATGCTGCTGTAGATAGAAGGTGAATGCTGGCATAGCAACAACGCTGCTGCTGCTGTTTGGCGGGTGAACGTCGCGTTGAGATCCAGCAGCGGTGAGCTGTGCAGGTATGGACATAGCTGCTCTGCATCAGGGTTACTCCAGCAGCATCTACTCGCCTCACTACCAGGTAGGATTCTGGGATTGTTCGTGCAGCAGTCTTTTCCCAACTCAAGGACATTTTCTGTCACTGTGGCAGGAAGCGGTGTGTTGTTTTCTCTCAGACTGGCTCTCACAGATGATTGTTTTTCTCTGTGTGGATGTAAGATTTTGGGATGTATCCTGCGCCTGCGACCCAGCAGATAACCCGTGTACATTCTGCATGTTTGCATGTATTTGTGCACGATTACGTGTGTGTGTGTGAGCACGCTCTGAAGGTTAGATCTCACTCCGGAGGTGCAGATAAACACAGAGGTGTTTAAAAAGTCAGAAACTCCCGTGCGAGGCACCCAAAACACAGCTGATGACACGTTCGACACCTCGGTGTGTGAAGCGTTACACGGGTTTTATTTTGTTAATCTGAAGCCTGTTGCAGCAAAAGCATTGATTTGAAAGTCATACTTGTTAATTAATTATTGATTATTGCTATTTTAAAGCTGCACGTGTCTGACACGCAGTTTGAATTGATGATTTATGAGACGTGTTCGGGATACATGAAAGAAAAAGTTTGGATGAGGCGAAGTTGGAGGCGCTGACGTCTGTCGGGCTTTTATTTTTAGTTTCACGTGGACTGAATGCATCCTGCCGTCTGCTGACTCATCACGAACATCAAAGTGGTGTGTATTTTAGGAGTTAAACTGCTGTGTCACTCTTAATGACCCAGAATTTCTCTTTTCTCTTCCAGCTTTTAAACTAAATTTAAGTTTAATCGATGGGTGTGTTTGAAAAGTTTTGACAGAGAGAGATGCAGCAAAGGTCTCTGGACTCAAACCGGGGTCGTTGTGGCTCACGGTTGCCGTCTTAACCTTTAACCTTCCGGCGTTGCCACAATCAGCAACTTTTTTCGAGAACGTTCGCTGGTTGCAGCTTCTGTAATGTGAAGATTTCCCGCCTCTCTTCGTCTTATATAATAGTAAACTGAATATCTTTGGGCTGTTGGTCAGATAAACTACTAAGTGCTGACAAGTGCACTGACGTCTGTGTGTGGAGCGCCCCTTTAATGGAGACACTTTGTCAGGATTTTATCTCTAATCTCCACCGCGAATAAACGTCCATAAATCCACCTAAAACACAGAACTCGGCTGAGAATCGTCACGTTTTTACGTTCAGAAAATAATCCAGTGTTAGTCGTCCGTTCCTCGGTGGATACGCTGCAAACAGGAAGTGTCTAACAGCTGATTCTGAATGCTTTTAATGGATTTGACGAGCTCTTGCTCTCCTGACGGCTTTAAAGGTCCGGTGTTTAACATTTAAGGGGACGTATTGGCAGAAATAGAATATCAAACATTCGGCTCTAGGTAGGACCTTTTCTGTTTTTTGCGAGTTTCACGGCCACTCTAGTTTATCCTTAATGTTTGGAGGCGAGCGGTATTCAGTTGGTTGTGATCTGCAAACTTCACCACTAGATGTCACTAAATCCTACACGCTGTACCTTTAAGTTTTGGTTACCAAACAGACCTTAACGCTGGTGTTTCTTTAAAATACAAGGGCTCGGTTTAAATTACAGGACGACCTTCAGGTTCGGCAATTTGTTCAGCGGTAATCGCGGCTGTAATTAGCACTGGGATGCAGGTGAAAAATGACTGCACTCCAGAGAGGATTAAAATTACTGATGAGGGCAGATCATGTCAAAATCAGCTCACCAAGAGAAATAAATCCAGTCCGAGTGGGGCTCGAGTGCAGCAACGTTTCAGCTGTGATGTCCTTGTTTTTCTAACTCGCTGTGTATATATTCTTTATGACTCTCTTTCCTCCGTCTGTGTCTGCTCCTCTGCAGCTCGAGGCTTTGAAGCAGCAGAACTCCAAATACCAGGAAGAGCTGAGCCTGTCGAAGGAGCGCAGCAGCTCAGAGAACCAGCGCATCGGAGTCCTCTGCAAGGAAATGTGAGTGCCGAGGAGAACTAATGTGTTTTTTCCTGCCGTCGGGTCTCCGCTTAAGGCTGACCCCCAGCCAGCCGGTTCATCAAACCGGTGTGGTGAATCTGTCCTGCAGGGTCCGTACTGATGATTAACACTCCAGTCTGCATGTTCAAGCTCACAGTGAAAGCACAAACATGTAGGGACTGTCTGCAGTGGTCTCACACTGAAATGTCAAATGTGTTATTAATGTGGCTCCGTCTGTAACTCTCCAGAGAGACACTTCCACTTGTAAATATGCTTTAAAATTGCCGTTTAAAGCCCATAATTAGCCAGAGGGTGCTATTATGTGATTATGCATATGATGGTTGGAGTGGAGTACAATGCACAATACTCATAATCACAGTAAGAAAACTCCCTCGGGTCCTCCGGCTTCCACGTTAACATTTTTAAACCGTGAGTCCTCGCTGTAAATCCTTTTTCTGAACAGTTTTAAATGCACGTTTTAGTTTTTAGATTTCCGGATGAGCCGCTGGTTCCCACGAGTGCTCGGAAAGTCTGTGACCTCGATGAAAAGCCTTGAAAGTTTTAAAAAAAATCAGTATGAGTCATTGAAAGTGCGACGTTCTGCTGTCTGACTTAACCACAATCTGTGTCTCAAACGATGCCACGTCGGGTCCTTTTGAATTTGTTGGAATCAGGCATTGAAAGTCCTTGAAAAGTCCTTGAATTTGATGTTTTAAAAGGCTGGTGGAACCCTGGAGGAAAAAGTCAAAGTTGCGTTATCATTGTGTTACTTAAAAACTGTAATCAGACTCAACTTTGGAGTCACATTTCTTCCATCAAACTCTCTGTGAGAAAGCATATCAAAGAAACATTACTGTGATATAAACACTTCAAATGGTAACCTACACAGCAAACATGCAGATCAATAAGAAAAGACTTCACTGTGATACCCTGAAATAATAACACAACTTTGACAGTCGACCCTGAACGTGCAGAAGTGAAAACCACCGAATATAAAATAGAATATAAATCTGAGGGTGTGTTGATTAATGAATGAACTCTCAGCCAAATTCATCACCGGCCTGAAACAGCTGAGCCAATCACAGTGACGCATGACAGCAAATGGCTTAACAAATGGAAAGACAGCCAACGTCACCCAACACACAGCACCACACGTGCTTTTTTACAAGTTAATACAACGATGAAGATATTTATATAAATGTGGCGTGGCAGCGTTTGGTTTACATCTCAAGAGACATAAAACTCTCAAAAACATGGTAAGAAAGGATTCATGAGTTCTGGTAATCTGACGTCTGGTACGACCTGTGACCTCCATGCAGTGGTACCTAATTTCAAGACATATTATACCATCAAAATACTCATAAATTTTAAATGAAAATAAATGTTGAGATTGCTGGAATGTCATCTAAATTAAGTTTTGTGTCTCCTTAAATATTTGGTTTCGATATCAGCCTGATGCGTCGTCACGTTCTTCCACATCGTGCACGCACACACAAGCTAAAAATGTGACAGCAGGTTAGCGAGCGGAGGTCAAATGAACGGTTCAAAAAATGCTGCAATCGTGGCTCCAAACAGGAAATATCAGGAAGAGAAGCGTAACCTTCTTTTTCCATCAAATGAAATCTGTCATGACGGTGATAAAAAAAAAGTTGAACAACACTGGACCAGTCCGAGGTGTGTGCGGTGATTCTGTAGCAGCTCGGTGTCGTTGATTTAATGAAGGCGAACACGGTGGACGTCTGTTTGTGCGCTCTGATGCGGCACTTCCCGCTGAATTTAAGGGGTACGGTCCTTTAAACAGACTACTTGGCGTTGGCATAGCAACAAATTCATTAAAATTATAATTAGAGCAGAGTTTGATTGATCGCTCAGCTGAGTAAAAATACTCTCAGTCCTTTAACAGCATCTTTTTTCACCTGACTTTGCGTTTGTGGTGAATCTCCAGCCTGACGTCTATTTATAGGTCGTGTTTGTGTGTGTGTGTGTGTGTGTGTGTGTGTAGCAGTCGTGTGCCTCCCTGTGTGTGTGTGTGTGTGTGTGTGTGTGTGCATATGGGAAAGCATGTTTGCACGTGTGTGTTTTGGAGTCTTTACATCATCCTGACACACCTCCCTCGAGTCATCAGACCCCGAGCTGTGGCGTCACGGCTCCAGATGGATGTAACTGGCTGAATTATAGTCATCAACATGTAGCATCCTGCAGGAGGAGGAGGAGGAGGAAAATGTCAACAAACACCCTCTGAGCTTCATCCTCGTACATTTAAAACTCAAACCTCCATATAAAGAGCAATCATGTCAAACATCTTCAAGCTTTACTACATTTCCTTCCCTCCATCCTCATCCTGTCTCCTGTCTCCTGTCTCCTCCGAACAATGTGCTCCTCCATCCTTCCTCGGTCTGCTGCTGTTATGTAATCGCTCCGTCTCTCCTCCTCCTAGTTAGGACCGCCTGGCTCCAACATAGCCGCTACTGTCACTCTGACATCAGAGTGTGTGTGTGTGTGTGTGTGTGTGTGTGTGTGTTTGTGTGTGTCACAGTGTGTGTTTGTGTGGAATCAATGTGGCTTTTGTGGCATCCGAGAGAGAGCAGCTGTCAGCACCACAGCCCAGATGTGTGGGCTGTTTTTGGTGTTACTGTAGGTCAAATCTTGATTGGTTTATCCGTTAAATGCAGCAGTTAAACATATTTTATGTTCATTAATAATTTGTGTGCATATAATGTGTTTAACAGTGTGTAAAGCGTTCTGGTTTCTATTTGTAGAATCATGTTTGAGCGCTCTTTGGTTGCATGGAGGTAAACAGTCTGCGTGCGATCCACCGCCTGTCGTCTCACAGCGTTTTAGCTTCTCGTGCAGAAATCTGTTCAGAGATCAACAGAAATGTGTCTTTTGCGCCATTTTCGCGTCTCAAGTTGCTAATCAGACCCAAAACTCTCTCTGTGCTGCTCCCCAGAGGTTAAACCATCATCACATGATAGCTAACGAGTTTTGAGCTCGGTGTACACAGACCTCGTTTACGAATGATGCGATCAAAACAAACAAAATATTACAGGAAATGTTGATTAATGGTTCATTTAATAATGCTTATCATTAACTTATTTTAAATGTAGTATTTTGACAGTATATAGATGATTTAAAATTAATTAATTTAATTAAAAAAAATATATAGTTCAGCGATTCCTCCACGTACCACCAGAAGGAGGTCATGTCATAGTCTGAGAACCAGAGGAAGAAATCAGAGGATCACTGAAGTCATCAGGAGTCATAAATTTCATGGGAATATAATAACTGTTATTTTAGTGTGCAGGGCCGTTTCTAGTTGTTTGGGGGCCCTATGCAAGATGCTCTTTTGGGGCCCCTTATTTTGTCAAACTACGAGGGAGAGTTTTCAGATGATCTGTGACGTCTGTTACATTTTAGGAATAAAACGGGCTTCAGTACATTAATAAACGCTCCTGACAAATGTTTATGGTAAACTTTAACAACAAGGTGACATAAAAACTCCAAAACAGTAAAAAATAAATAACTTCCCTTACTTACATGAATAAAAAATACAAAGGAGCAGCCTCCATATTAATGTGCAAACAATAAAAAACTAGTAAGAATAATAACCTGCAACCCCTGATTGTGTCTGACGTTTTAGTCCGCTGCACGAGATCAACAGAGATCAGCAAAAAGATGTCAACATGAATAAAAACACAAGAAAGCAGCAAACAATGAAAACAAACCAACAATAAGAATGAATAGTTCTGTTGTAGTTTAAATCTGTATGATCACAGACTTATGTTTCCATTATCCTCCTCAAAAAAACATAAAGCAGACCTCAAAAAATAAATATATTTTATTTTATATTATCATATTTTGGGAGAATTAAAAGTCTTTATTTGTAGCGAGGCAAACCCTCATGTGTTCTTAAAAAAGCCTTTTTTTTATAGGTTATACGCAGAACAAAGCTGCTGTGACTTTACAGATAAACACAGGTACTTTTAATTCTCCTGAAATATATTGAGGCTGAACTTGCAGCTTGAGGGCGCCTCCTGGTGGCTGCAGGGAGGGCCCTCTGCATCCACATAGTCCGCATATAGCAAGAAACGGCCCTGCTATTGTGGACCTTTAAAATGCTAAATGTGATTTCTGTCACAAACTGAACATTTCTTTCAAAGTTTGGTGTTTGGATCATAACCCAGCAGTAATAAATGGTCAAATTTTAGTTGCATGAAACAATTTGAGCCTCGGCTGCTTCACTCTCTGCAACATCTGTAGTTTGTTCCTGTTTCCCTCCTGATAGAGTGTACAGGTGTCAGAGTGTGTTTTTACAGTGCACTTTCTCTTGAACTCCTCCTTGTTGTGTTTGAGTGGATGCCGTTGGAGGCATGGCCAATGTAATTATACAGCAGGCAGTGAAAATATTCCAGCCAGCTGGCGCTCAGACCGGCCCCCATTCGTCACACATAGCTTCAGAGCACTTCCTCTGACACGAACCGTAAGAGTGACCCACATGGAGCTAATTCCAATTTCTCCGGCGCGTTATTCGGCTCCAGCGTCCAAAAATATCCAGATTCATAAATTCCCAGACAACAACAACAACACAGATGTCCATGCCGCTGTCTCTGAGTCTGACTTTGATTACGTGCACAGATTACAGGCTCAGTCTTCTAATATCCTGATGGTGTTTTTCATCTGTGGATGCATGTATACTGTAACACTGTGTGTGTTTAACTACATCTGTCGGTGCTGTAAATGAGTAAAGTAAGTTTTTACAGCACGTATGACACCTCTCCTCTCTCTCTTTGTTTTCCCCCTCAGTGAGGAGCTGAAGCTGGCCTCCCAGAAGTCTCAGCATCTCGAGGAGGTACTGACCTTTACAAAATCTTCATCACATAAACCATTCTCTTCATCCTGTTATCGATCGGGGCTCCTGAAGTCAGAAACAGTGATTTGAGTAACAGGTTGTGGCATCGGGAGGATTTACGTCCCGCTCTGACTGAACTCTTAAAGCTCAGACGGGTTTAGCTTCTATTTAAACGCCTCTATATTTGTGTGTGTGTGTTTGTCTCAGCACAATGAGGAGCGCAACAGTGAACAGACAGACATGAAGACCAGGTAAGAAACTAAGAAATATGTTCGTCATATGTACGTACTCTTTATTTCAGTCGTGTTCTGACTTTTAATACGCTCTGATGCAGCCTGACTTTGATGTAATCTGAGGAAAATGTCACTTTAAGGACTTTAAATTGAAGCTTTTTTAAATATTCTTTTGTATTTTAGTTGATAATCATAGATTTCCATTTACGGTAGCCGTCATGTGTATTTCTAATGTTTATTTTGTTTTTTTAACAATCGTGGTGGTGTGATATTGCAAAAATAGGTAATTTATAAGTATAAACAGTACATAAACAATTAATAAATCAATTATAACACACTATAATTACAGTTACATGAACATTTAAGCATATTTATTGTTTATCAAAATGTTTCTCAGTACTTTATCGCTGTACTTAGGTACAAGTTTGACGTACTTTTTCACTTTATACTGCTTTAGACCTCTCAGAGGGAAGTACTTTTTACTGCATTACATGTAGTACCACACAAATAATCTACCCAGTACTATAGAGTAGTGCAGCAGTAGCAGTGTTTTAGTCTAGGCCACCTAAGCCGAGTCATGACCAGAGCTCGGATACTTCTATTAGTAGTTAGTATTAACTTAGTATATCTGAGTACCATCCGGGTACTGAGACACGGCAGAGGACTTTGAGGGGTTGAGGCCGGGTCCAGATCAGGATCATCACATACATAAGTCAGACAACGCACAAGCAATTCAGTGACATCCCTGCAGTCGTGCCTTTGAAATAAAATCCTCTTTGTCAGATACCGAGGGGAGGCCGACAGATCTGGAGTACTACAACAGTGATACAAACACTGTGAAACGAGCCATGTTGCATACCGTTAACACTAGTAACATTACTTGTAATCTGAGTACTTCTTCCACCTCTGTCTGTGTCTGAACAAGACTTTTTAAATGTGGTTTGAGGATCCATTCACCGTCTTTGTTGGGTCCTTTTTTGATCCGTTTCTCTGAACAGAAACTTTGTGTCGTGTCAGTTCAGTAATCAGAGGATTAAAACATCTCACGGCTGCCTCAGAGCAGCGACTTGAGTTGAGAGTGAGTGTTTAATAAAGTGGAGATGACAGACGACCGCGGCAGGGCGACAGTCGCGGATCAAAGCCGTGAATGTGATGCAAGATCTGAGCGGTAAAGTGAAGGAAGAGGGCGGCGAAGAGCAGCTGACAGCTCTGCGGCGGTGGCCGGAGGGAAATGAAGGGCTGATGTGCAATTAGAGCAGAAATAATAGGTTTGGAGGGAGAGGGGAGTGCTCTCAGGTAAATATGAGACAGACAGGAGACGTGACTCAGAGAAACGACCTGCTTCACATCCAGCTTCATTTATCAAGAGCAGAGACGACGTCGGGGCGTCAGCTGGCTGCTGGTACAATTGATTTTCAAGGCAGATGGTAAAAATTCACAACTCTATTAATCCGCTGAGCCACAGATGAGATCTGAATATATATTGAATTCATGGTTTCTGACAGCTTTAGTACTTTTTTTTTTTGAGTTATAAAATCCAGCGTCATCTGCGTATCAAAGCAACATTACAAAGAAATGAGTGTTTTTGTGATTTAGTCTCAGATTACAACAGCAGACATAGCAGCCAGCTAATATTACTGACTAGTCCAACAGCAGTCAGCCCAGCTCGGCGTCTGTCTTTCAGCCTTTTATTTCACCAAGCTCTCACCAACCACTAAAAGTCAGTCCCAGATTTACTCTTGTCCGGCGGCTTCTTGCTCGCTCACTCTCTCCTTTTCTCTTCTTAGCTTCCTCCGTCAACGTCCTCTTCACTCTCTTCTCCTCTGCCATTATGTCCGTAGAGGCTGCTGAGCCCAGCTCCTGTTCTGGCACGACACTGGCTCCAGTCCTCGTCAGCATTTGCATTTAAATCTGTTATTTTAAGCTAGAAAGTTTACTACTTTTTCAACAAAAGTAAATAAAGAATACAGAGAGATCATGACAGAAATATTGTGAGCTTTTCAGCTCTGGGCATTGTCTGCAGCCCCAACAAGCTCCACCAATCATGAGCTGCGACCTAATTCCTTATCAGATACTAATTATACATACTCATCTTCATTTCATCAAACTGTTTTTGCAGTTTGTGTTCAAGAAATCAAAATTCTTAACCTTTATATACTAAAAGGAAATGACCCCAGTACGTGTGAGGTGTCAATCAAACTGTGACTTTAAAGTGTCACTTTAATTTTATAATGTACATAGAGATGACGCAGGTAAAATGTTGATTTATGCCACAGATTTCACTTGGTAAACATTTGATTTAGTTCTCAGCTCTTTGTAAATGAAGATGACCTCACGTTTGATCTTCAAATCCATTTTTCTACAGAGGAACTGTTTTGAATCAGGAGATGGAGGGCGACGCAAACTTCCAGAAGTCCACTGCAGCCTTAATCTCAGACAAAGACCGGGAGCTGGAAACTCTGAGGAACGAGGTACTCACACACGACCGTCTCATAACGTCTTCAAACCGTCGCTCTGTGTTATTCGAGGGATTCACGTTTGCTCCGTCGCTGCAGATCGCCGTGCTACGAGGAGAAAACGCCGTGGCTAAGACGCTGCAGTCGGCCGTGGAGACGCTGGAGAGAGACAAAGCTCAGCTGCAGAGCCGCGTTCACAGTCTGGAGCAAAGGCTCATGGGAACGCAGGCCTCAGAGGGAGAAGACATCGAAGCTCCGCCCTCAGGTGAGGGGGCGATGATTCGACCAATCAAACAGCCCTCGACGTCTTTTTCTTTTTGTCAACCTGTTCTCTGTTTTCTGTCTGCAGGCGACGCCGCTCTGGAGCAGCTGAGGGAGGAGAAGGAGTTCGCTGAGGGACAAGTAAAGACCGTCAGGATGCTTCTTACAATATATTTTATCAAATCACTTCCTGTTCGGGTTTTTTTATCTGCGTCCTGTTCGTCTCTTTTAGATCAACTTCCTGAACAGCGTGATCGTGGACCTGCAGCGGAAGAACGAGGAGCTGAAGATCAAACTGAAGAAGCTCGCACTGGCTGAATTCAACGGCAACGACGGGACTGACGGGTAAGACACATGAGCAGTAATAGAAGTATGTAACACTGCTGCTTTTCTTTGATTTATGTTCTTGTTAATCGTGTAAATTGTGATCTACAGAAGAATAACATATCAGATCTTCATCCTCTAAATAAACTGTCCTGTCACTCTTTTCTCCGTCAGGTTTGTCGGAGGCGTGTCCAAACGGGAAAAGAAGGCGACCCCACGTCTGTTCTGCGACATCTGCGACTGCTTCGACCTCCACGACACAGAGGACTGTCCCACTCAAGCGCAGAGCCCCGACTCCGTACCTCACACCACTTATCACGGCAACCCGGCCGACGAGAGGCCCTACTGCGACATCTGCGAGGCCTTCGGACACGCCACGGAGTCCTGCAACGATGACCAGACCTTCTAGAGGCTCCAAAAAAACCCTTTTACCCTACCACTACATTTCCCACAATGCAGCCCCACTAAGATTTTTCCATATTGTATTTTTATACTGTATTTATGCATATCACTGGTAGCCACTGTCCTGATCTAAATCCTCTCTGTCTAAAGATAAACTCTTCTGACTGTAATGCAGAATGCTCGTCCAAATATGCTGCTTTGGTGCAATATTGATGTTTTTAACGAGAGGACTCGTCCGTCCTCTGCACTCGTTGTTTTTAACGTGTTGTTGTTTTGTTTCTAAATTAAGCATGATGTTTCACGTGTTCTTTTGGGGGCTTTAAAAAAAAAACCGATGCAACACATTTAAGCACAGATCAAACTGAAGGGAAAATGAAGCACCTCTTAAGATTTTTACATTCCTCAGCGTGTACGGCTCCGAACCAATCAGAGAGCGATACTGCCATGTTGCGTAAATATATATATATATATGTATGTATAACGTTTACTAACTGTTTAACAATATTTTACAAAGCCCTTCTTCCAAGACTGTCAACCCACAACGGAGTGTTAGAGCCACCTGTAACCACACCCACCTGTCAATCAAAGCGTCCACGCTCTTAATTCTGCATAACTTTAAGCCTTAATATAATCTGAACAGGTGAGTTGTATAAAAATTCACCCTCAGTACAGTTGTCATGAACGGGGAAATTAGCTATAGAGACCAAAACTGTTTTTTGTACCAGGCTGTAAACATGTTTATTTCTGCTGTGAAGTTGGACATTTTAACATGGGGACTTATGGAGACTGACTCACTTCTAGAGCCAGCCTCAAGTGGACGACAAGAGGAACTGCAGTTTTTTTTTTGGTACTTCCGCACTTTACAGCCACGGAAACAAAGTTTCTTGCCGTCCTCGCAGTAGAATCTGGTAATGTAACGACTCTATTCTTTAAACTTTACTGCATTTTTTTCTCAAATTATTACGATTTTTCTTCATCGTAATATTCCGACAAAATATTCCGACTTTCTTTTTAAAAATATTGTAACTTTATTGTTGAAATATTCCGACTTAATTCAGCTGATTGGTATTCAGTTCGTTCGTGGCCATAACACTCCGTTGTCAACAGCCTGAATGTTAACCTGTGGAGAAACCAATGATACTTCATGACACGAGTGAAGTCTTGACGTTTGAAACTTCCTTTGAAATTTCCAAAGTCACTAACTTTTTTTTCCAGACCTTTCAGCTGCATCTCAGCAGAATTAACTCCTAACTGTGTTTATCAGCCGAAGAAGACCATGAGATGTACATGAAGTCTGCAGGAAAAGCTAGTAAGTGGACCTTGACTCCACATTTTTACACATAAAGGTTGGTTTACTTGTGTTTTTTTTTGTACAAAGTGTCTTTACGATATTTTTGATTTGGTCAAAGTAATCTCACTACAAAGTCCATTTAGTACCAGCTCTGGAGCTTTCGTCACAATCACAATATCTTCATCGGCAGTTGAAGTTTCATGTCTTTTCTGAGCACTTTAAGGACTTCTCTCTACGTTGTCTTATAATTTGAGATTATTAGTTCATCTACATTTGCACGACACGGCGGCAACTTGATCAAAAAGATGAACAGCTACCGGACGGACGTTGTGATGGGATTATTTTGTCAGCCCGCAGGTTAACGTCCTCGATTCACGTCACTGAACGTCGCTGAGGATTTGTTGTAGTTGATGAAGAAGTTGTTGCATTTTGTTATTTATTGTCTGATGTTTCACTAACCGGTGACGTTCCTACAGGGAAATAAGCTAGCACTGATTAAAGGTGTATAGTCTGTACTAGGACTACTGTAGTATAGGTGTAGTACAGGAAGGAAGCACAGGAACTCACCCAGAGGAAACGAGAGAAGCCTCTGCTAACGTAGTTTTGCACCGTCCACTTTAAAGATTCAGCGGAAACATTCAGCGCTTTAACTTTGTGATTTTAAGCGAGAGGTCGCTGCCTCGTTTCGTAACGGCCACTTTAAAGCAAATGTTTTGACATTTTGGGAAATGCTTTTATTCGCTTTCTGTCGGAGAGTTGGATGAAAAGATTGACATGCATCTGTGAGGAAAGCTGTATAAAAACGCCACAAAGTACTAAATCTGAGAAATCGCCTCAGGTGATGTCACTTGAGTCAGCATCAGCAACCTCTGTACGTGCTCTTTAGCTCTACTTGAGGCTAACAGCTCGAGGCTACATAAGCCGCTACTAGCATAACACACCCAAATCTCCAGTTGAACTGTTGATGGATGAGTGGCATTGTGGGTGATGTAGGCAGAATCTGATAGATCGCTTAAAGTGATGTCAGCGTTAAGTTAGAAAACGAAAGTTAGCTCATCAGTACCTGCTCTTCATCTCTACCTGAGGCTAGTGGCTCGTGGCTACCTTAGCCGCTGCTAAGATAACATGCCTGAATCTCCAGCTGAACTGTTGGTGGTTGTGTGGCATTGTGGGTAATGTAGGCACCAGGGTTTGACAAGGAAACAGTGAGTTAAAAAAAATGTGATTTTTACACATCCAGGTCTGCTAACAGGTCTTAAGGACTACAACAACTAAATCTGTGACAAAAAAAGTTAAAGTGGCTCCAGAGTGAGTCATACGAAATCTGATAAATCGCCTCAAGTGATGTCACTTGAGTCAGCTTGGTCTGAAGACGACAAGTTACAAAATTAAAGCTAAAAGGAAGTGAGCTCGTCTGCAGTGACTCGAGGCTACATTAGCCGCCTCTAGCATCTCCAATTGAACAGTTGGTAGTTGAGTGGCATTGTGGGTAATGTAGGCTCCAAATTTTTGACAAGGAAGAGAAACGCAGTGAGTAAAAAAAACTGACTGAATTTCAGTTTCTGCTGCATCGATTTTGTCTTTTTATTGTCCACCGTGAGTCCGATAACGTCGTCAGATACTTTCAATAAACAGACATGAGAGCAGAGTTCATCTTTTCATCTATTTCGAAGGCGAACAAGCGAATTTCCTCAAACTGTCGACCCGTTCCTTTAAATTTTTTAGCCTGTACAGCAACGTGTATTTGACTTACCTTGTTCTTGAGCACAATTTTGGATCATATTGAATCTTCTAGTGTAACAGTGTATAATAATAATACATGATGTGACTAACCATCGACACTTTGTAAATACTAATCAGAGGCTTCCTTCTGATAAACGTGTACACAGTGCCATGACCAAAAGAAAAGCTTTTATGTGTACTACATTTTATTTTTCTGCCCTGTTGATAAGATTGACATTGTATAAGGAAAGTTTGCCCGTTTGTATAGACTTTAAAACATTGTGTACTTTATAAGTGATGCGTCTAATTATCAGTGTAATGTTTTATATGTAACAACTTCAGGCGGCATCGAGAAACTGGGTTTGAAACCGTTTTACAGATGTTGACGTGGTGTAAAATGTCACTGTTTTCTATGTACTGTATACTCCTGAACAGTCCAATAGAAATACTAAGAAAACAAACCATGTGTTCACATCCTGTTTTTCTTTAGACTCCAGTATGAACTCAGGTTTTTTCGCCTCGCAGCCTCTCAGAGAACATTAAACCCACTTTCTAGCTCACAGGACAGCGTAGATTAGCTGCTGCGCCGCTCATTATAGTTTCATCCCCAGATCCATTTACTCCTGAGAGGTTCGGCCAGCACAAAGAGTCTGCTCCATTTTTCATGCTCTCATGGGGGACTCTTTAATAAATGAAGATTACCTGTTAAACCAGGCTTACTTCAGTGATTCAGGCTTATTATTTCAGTCGCGGTGTCCCTCTTTCCTGCTGCTCTGTGGCGTCTGATGAATGCAAGACCACAATTCACTGTTTTTTGTTAATATAGACTCATCCTGAATTTAAAGCCTGCAACACGTTCCAACAGAGTTTGGACAGGAGCAACAAAAGACTTGAAAAAAAAATACCTTTTTGGTCATTCCACAGGTGAACAGGTTCATTGGTCGGGTATGAAACGGGCGTCCTCGAAAGGCTCAGTTGTTCACATCAAGGACGAGGCGAGGTTCACAACTGTGTAGTAGTTTTAAGAACATTTGTCGACACAGTTTGAATGAATTTCTGGATTTCACCATCAGTCCAGAAAATCATTCAAAGATTCAGAGAATCAGAGAAATCGCTGAATGTCGCGTGACCTTCGGCCCCTCAGGCAGCGGTGCATTAAAAACCCACAATTGTATAAAGGATATTACTACATCAGGGCTCAGGAACTCAGGTTTCCGGCTGCTCCGCCTCAACTCTGTGATTTACAGAGTTTCCTGATGGACAGTGAAGTAAACTGCTGACAGCTGTAGCTGCTGTTAGCTAATGTTAGCTCAGTTTGTTAGCCGGGCTGCCCGAACTGTGAGCTCAGAGCACCGGGGGAGTGTTAGTGTTTGTACCACGGGCGTTTTTGACCACCAAGAAGAAGAGGTTTTCTGGGGGAATGCTGACGGGAAGTAGAGCCAGTGTCGTGCCAGAACAGGAGCTCACCGGGCTCAGCAGCCTCTATGGACATAACGGCAGAGGAGAAGAGAGCGAAGAGGACGTTGACGGAGGAAGCTAAGAAGAGAAAAGGAGAGTGTCTGCTGGACAAGAGTAAATCTGGGACTGACTTTTAGTGGTTGGTGAGAGCTTGGTGAAATAAAAGGCTGAAAGACAGACGCCGAGCTGGGCTGACTGCTGTTGGACTAGTCAGTAATATTAGCTGGCTGCTATGTCTGCTGTTGGTGACCTTGTTAATTCGCTAGTTTTTGATCAGAGGTAATGTAATCAGAACAAATACTCGAGTACAGCTGAACATATTAACACAGTGGGATTACACTCGGAAACTTTGGGGGGCAACAAACACTTGAACAGAAAGGCTGAAAACTTTTTGTGAATTTTATTAAGAAAACAAAACCATTGGACATGATAAAAACCAAGCACTACTGATGGAATAAATAAGTCAAACCAAACCATAAATCTGTACAAGATCTAAAGTGAAACAAAAAAATGGTCCCAAGAAAAAAAAAAAAACAAGATTTTATATCTCACAGCTCTTTTTTCTTTTCTTTTTTTTAAAAACACACAGTTATGAGCAAACTATAAGCAATCGGCTCAATCAGGTGAAAGCTACAACATAAGTGAGATTTTTTTTTTTTTTTTAAACTGAGTGTACATAATGCTGTTTATAACTGTTAATGTCAATACAATAGCATTTTAAGTTCCAGCGCTGCTGGACTGGGAATGAGGTATATGCTAATCCATCCTCTAAACTGAGACAATTGTCTTTTTTTTTTTTATTATTTCTTTTCTCTCCATCCATGTGAATGCTGATTTGTTGAAATCTGATCAAGTAATTCTGCGTCATAAAGTGTTACTACAGCCCCTTGTTATGTCGTGAAGTCATTGGTTTGTGATTCTATTGATTCCAATCCATTATTCACAAGTAAATATATCGATCAATGAAACTAAATCTTAACATGTGTGAGGTTGAACATTTAGAGGTCATAGGTCTGAATCCGTACTTATAAAGTTCAAGTAAATTGCACAAATCTGCACAAAAACCCAAGATCTGGATGCCACCCGTGTATGGATTCAGCCAACAGACAGCACCTTGAAGGAGGATTAGAACCAATGTTTGAGCTAAAAAGACTGGACCCCTTTCTGTCATAGGTCGTAGATAAGTAGTGATACACAGAACAGACATGAGAAGTGATTAAATACGAGTCGTGATGGTGGACCACATGGGGTAAAAAAAAACAGCCCAACCCAGCGACCGGTCTGTTTCTACTTTAAAAGGCGGTCGGGGGGAAAAAAGTGCCGCCTGAAGGAGATACAGACCGGCGACGAGGAGTTCTGATTCATGAGGTTTGGAGATGTTACGTTTTTTTTTTTTTTTAGAAGACGTGATTGTGACAACCATCTTGTGTGGAAATAAAAATTTAAAAAAATCCCAGAAGACAAAACTAAAAGTACTTCTGGGTAGTGTTCAAATTCCAGTCACCAACTGTTTTAAAGGAATAGTTCCACATTTTGGGGGAGTTGGATGAGAGGATTGATACCACTTTCACGTTTGTACGGTAACAATAAAGCCGAGCAAGGAGCCGTGTAGCTTAGCTTAGCATAAAGACTTGAAATGGGGGGAAACTGCTAGCCTGGTATCGGGACTATTTCTTGTCTGGAAGCAGTGACTCCCTGTAAGAAATCTTTTTATTAATTAAACAAATAAAATCTTGTGTTAATTAGTGATCTTTAGAGGTGTTGGTAGAACAGAACCAGGCTAGCAGTTTCCCCCTGTACCCAGTCTTTATGCTAAGCTACGTTAAGTGCCTCCGGGCTCTAGCTTAAAGCTGCAACATGGGACTTTTATGTATAAATGAACAAATTCAAGCCCTTGCCAAACAAGCTCACCGCCAGGTAAGTTAGCAACAGAGTAGGCTACAGCAATTGGGACTACGGCAGAGGCACGCATTGTAATTATAAAGGAACAAGGAGCCGGTTAGCTTAGCATTAAGACTGGAAACAGGGGGAAACTGCTAGCCTAGTTCCCCTCTAAAACACCTCTGAGGCTCACTTGTATCCGATTTGTTTAATCCACATAAAGACTAAACTCTAAAACAAAAAGTCGAGATTTTAGTGGGACTATTTCTTGGCAGGAAGCAGTGACTTCCCAGAAGAAATCATAATTTTTTACAGTAATTAAACAAACAAGATATTGTGTAGGACAGAACCAGGCTAGCTGTTTCCACCCGTATCCAGTCTTTATGCTAAGCTAAGCTTAGTGCCTCCGGACTCTAGCTTACAGCTGCAGCGCGGGACTTTTTGAATACAAATGAGCATCCATTACAAATCGAGCCCTTGCAAAATGAGTTCACACAAAGCTGATTAAGCTTAATCGACGCCGGGCAAATCGTCACCTGAAGTGCTTCACGTCAATCAGCACTTAGCAACGTTAGCAACGGAGTAGGCTACAGCAGCTGGAAGTATGGCGGAGGCATACGTCATAAGCACGTCCGTGTTTGTGTAATCACTCTGGTATCAATCCTCTTTAACTCTCAACAAAACAGTCGATTTTTCCCAAAATGTTCCCAAAACTATTCCTTCAAGTTAAAACAAGACGTTGAATGTAAATATTGAATATTAATTAGTGATTATAAGGCAAAAAAACAAAAAAAACAAAATAAACATGGCACCAAACTTGTAATTCAAAACCTGTTTGACCTAAAAACGTGTATTTAATCGTAGCAACTCAAGGCACACCTTCAGGATCTACGCTACCCTATGCCTGTCCTCACTACTCATCAGTTTAATCTTGACCTGTACCGTCGTCGTCTTCTTCTTCTTCTACGAAACCACAAACTAACTCACTTCTTTAAAAAACATGTGAATGGAGAACTTTTCATGGATAGAGAAAAAAGACTTCCACTACAGCAGCAAATCTATCTGTGATCGATTGTGACATACCATAACAGTGCATTGACCCTCCTGAGAAAAAAACCCTAAACATTTCCTAAACAAATATAGAACATTAGTCTAACAGGAGGCGAATCGGGAGGATTTGACGTGACGTGTGGTCTTAGGGTGGAGGTTCCCCCCGGCGGCCGCTGATCTGAGACCAGGTTAGCCTCTTGAGTATCCTGAGCTAAACCGTTAGCAGTAAAATGTTTTAAAAACGGTCTCAGAGCAGCGTCCGGGATCAACCTCGTCCTAATCTCAGATCCCCAGTGTTAACTCTTTTAGTCACAGATGCAGGTCAGTGTTTGTGTGGTCTGGCCTGGCGGTGGCTGGGCTTCCGGCTGACAGCGCCGTCCCCCCTCCACCTGGTCGCGGAGGAGGAGGAGGAGGAGGAGGAGGAGGAGGAGGGGGATTGCAGCCCCGGGTTCAGAGCTTCTCTTGGCATTAGTGAAAAAGTGTGGAGAACTGGAAGGAAGCACGGAGGGGGACCAGTGAATAGAGGTAATATCCATTCTCCCTCTGTGGCAGAGGAGTGTTAGGGCAAAAGGTGGCAAACTGGAGGGGAAACAGCCGTCAGGAGGGGAGGAGGAGGAGAAGAAGAAGGGGGAGGGAAGGAGGGAGGAAGAGAGACGTCCATTCTCCCTTTGGTATAGTTTGGGTAGAGAAGAGGAGGTGAGGGTAGTAAGAGGAGGAGTGGGAGGAGAGCTGGTGTATCCATTAGCCCTAAATTATCTAGAGTTAATGGAGGGAGGTGCAGAGGGAGGAGGAGGAGGAGGAAGAGGGTGAAGGAGAGAAATGACTCAGCCCCAAACATTTAACTCTCCTCAAAGTCCTGAGATGAGGACTCCTGTTTGCTTTTCTTGCTGGGCGGGGCCTCCTCGTCTAGATCCTACAAGACAAAACACAAAACACACACACGTGAGAATAACACACACGTTTACCTCCTGTTGATCTACACTGACCTGTGATCAGGTGAATGGTGTCTCTGTCATTCGTACGTCTATTCTCACACTATGTAACTTTGGGCTCCGGGTCGGGAGAAGTACGTAACGCTTTACGGCACTAAGTCACACACCACCAACTATTTCACTGATTTTGGTGAAACTGGATCATATTTTATGGAGAAAATGTTTTCTGGTTTTCCCTCTGATGTCCTCTGGCTGCTCCGCCTCAACTCTCTGTGATTTACAGAGTTTCCTGATGGACAGTGAAGTAAACTGCTGACAACTGTAGCTGCTGTTAGCTCATGTTAGCTCAGTTTGTTAGCCAGTGCTGTCCGGACTGTGAGCTCAGAGCACCGGGGGAGTGTTAGTGTTTGTACCACAGGAGTTTTGGACCACCGGGAAGAAGAAGAAGAAGAAGAAGAAGAAGAAGGTTTTCTGGGGGAATGCTGACGGGGAGCAGAGCCGGTGTCGTGCAAGAACCGGAGCTCACCGGGCTCAGCAGCCTCTATGGACATAATGGCAGAGGAGAAGAGAGCGAAGAGGACGCTGACGGAGGAAGCTAATTAGAGAAAAGGAGAGAGCGAGCGAGCAAGAAGCCGCCGGACAAGAGTAAATCTGGGACTGACTTTTAGTGGTTGGTGAGAGCTTGGTGAAATAAAAGGCTGAAAGACAGACGCCGAGCTGGGCTGACTGCTGTTGGACTAGTCAGTAATGTTAGCTGGCTGCTATGTCTGCTGTTGGTGACCTTGTTGATGTTTGGCTTGATCAGAAGTAAATGCCAGTCAAGAGTTTTTGAGGCAGGTTTAAGAAGAGGGGACGTCATCTTCCTGGTGATCAGCTCAGCTGTAGACGTCTCATGAATCTACGCCAATGATCGTCGTGGCGAACGTTAAATGAACTCCTGCGAGCAAACACCGTGTCGACAGAAACCGAGGTCGACAGGAAGGATTCGTCTGTCACCGTTAATTAGTCAAAATAACACCTCCCCCTCCAAACAGCTTCACAAACAGGATGTCAGGCTGAATAATGATGCGATTATTATGTTATCATGTGCTGCATCCTCAAAGAAACACACGAGGAGAGCCGCCGCTCATTCACAGAACCGCTCTGAACTCCGGCCTTGTGTTTTCTTTGTGTGTGGAGACATTCTTTACGTCGTGTCACATGCTCCAAGGACGGCAGCACCCTGCGGTCACTCGTGTTGTTATTAAAGGTCCTGCTGTATCCGTGCGACTATAAATATCCATTCAGCATTCACGGAGCGCCTCGGGGCCACATATGTTACGGCTGCAGTTGTAGAAGTGAAGTCGACGTGGGAGCAGTTAAGAGAGGAACGTGAAACAAACGATGATAAATTGGACTTCGTGTTTTGTTTGGTGTGTCCTGTTTTTTTTTTTTTTAGATTTCTGCCTGTAAGAAAAAAAAAAAAAGGAGAAAGGACGTTTTGTTCGTGGCGCTCGCGGCGTTTGAACAATGTCCTGATTATCGCTGTTCCACAGACCTCTCTGTCAGGTTCTTTCTGTGGGCTTTGCAGAGTAGCTGAACCATTTTTCAAGATTTTGATCTTAAATTTAAGAGAAATCAGCTGATTGATGAGTCAAAACTCGGACACGTAACCCTGCATGACTAGCTGTGATGATAGGCAAGCGATAAACTGCTCAGTTTGGTGTTTCGTACCTGAGTGGCTTTGCTGTCTGAAGAGTCCTTCTCCCCTGAGGACAGACTGTCTCTCTTGGCACTTTGTGCTCTCTCTGAGGTCTCTGATGACGGGGTGGTCTTACCTGAGGACCAGAAACAAAATCAACACGAGACCAGGCGCACAATTCTTCATCACGTGGCGGTGAATACAGAGAAAAGACTAAACACAAGTTTCTGACACTTTAATGACACGGTGTGGTTGTGTAAAGTAACTGCACAGCAGCATGGAGGACTCGACTGATGGTCAAACATTAAGTCAGATTTGTGTTGGAGGGACTGTAAACAAGAGGGACGTTTTTTTGGGACTGATTCATGCAGAGATACTTCCCATTTTGAATATTAATTCATCACTTGACTCGACTTGTATTACATTATAAGAGTGATTTACTTGTTGCACGTCCTCTTACTGCTGTCTAACATTTATCCAGACACGAGACCAGAAAGAATCAGATCAACGTAAACCAGCGTGAGGGGAAAGTGGGAGGCAGAGCGACCTAAAAGAAGGTTGTCGGTTGAAGTCTCGAGGGGAACGACGTGGCCACAGCTGTGCTGCATCTGCGTCCCTCAGTGTGATGTCGTTTGCCCCGACGTTACAGGACGGAGACGACAAAACAGGAAGTGGCTCGTCATCCATCTGAGCAGCCGTCGTGCTACGTTAACACCTGCTAGCAGTCTGTTTGGTAGATACAACCATTGTTTACAAAGGTGTGTGTGTGTGTGTGTGTGTGTGTGTGTGTGAGCGGCTGACCCCTCTTGCTGTCCGGGCTCTGGTCAGTCTTGGCCTCGCTGTTCTCGCGGTGGGACACGTTGGTGGGCTCTGGGGTGGGGCTGGTGCTACAACTGTTTTCCTGTTTCACTGGGGACGAGTCGGCGATGGAGCTCTGGTTGCTGTTGTCATCTAGTAAAGACACGAGAGACGTCAGACATTGATCTTCGACACAAAACATTTTTCTTACTCAAACATTTTCCAGGCACCTAAAGCAAAAATCTCTCAAAGCCACCCACAGCAGTCGTTGCATACTGTGAGTTTATCTGACCAGCTGTTTAGAGAGTAATAGATTATCAGAGGAGCTATATGACAAGAAAGAAGAACGACGACGGGATCATTTCATTTCAAATATTAAAATTACGTGAGCATCCGTGTTGATGAAACACGGTGAAATGGTGAAAATCAAGGAGCACATTTGAGTTCGAGCACGTTCCTCACCTTGAAAACAGTTAAATTAAGCATTTTCCAAACTTTCAAGGCTTTGTACGAACCCTGTTCTTCCATTATTAGAATCTGAATGACTTTAATGTGCCGGTTTTCATAGAAGAAGCGACTTCTGAATGAAATGTGTCCGGCTGTAAAAGCCTCGGACGTAAACAATGTGGCTGCATTTAGAAAAAGACTAACCTCCTCTAACTTATGATCAGTCCCTGAATGATTCCTCTCACTGGAGGTGTTTTAAAGCATAAGTCCGATGATATTCTGCATTTTTTTTGTCAAAAAATCTCATGAAAAGACCAAAACCAACAATGTATGTCTCCTATAAACCAGTTTACATGTCTTATTCCTCTACGCCACTGAGCTAAAAATGAAATCATATATTTACAAGATGTTTTTAAAGATTCACGTCTTCAGTAGGAACCAACGGGCTTGAAGTCACGGACAGGAAGTTAGAAAGCTACTAAGAGATGGGTTAACACATTTTTGGTTTTGGACCTTTCATGGGACTTGTTACATAAACATACCAGCTGCTTTCACTACGTACCATGCATGTCCATCATCCCCGGAGAGGAGCTGTTCTCCGGAGTCGTCAGCTCTGAGCCGTATTTCTCATCTTTGCCCTTCTTCTTGTTCTTGTTCTTCTACAACGAGAGAAAATAATACAGCGTTCAAACACACAATAGCTCCATTCAAAAGCAATCAACATGGAACAATGTGGTGTAAAAAACTAAAAATGGTGGAGCTCAGAAAGTGTGCTCATGGGAACAGAGAATGAATTACAAAAATATATTTTGTCCTTGAAACAAACAAACAACAAAAAAAAAAGGCTGGAAATACAAAGCACCTGAAAATATGTGGCGTACACTGTTAACTATATGAATATCAACAAAGACGGAGTGAGAACTCACATCATCTGATTTGGGCTCCGTCACTGGCACCCACTTGTAGATGCGAAGGGACGTGTCTCCAACAGTCACCCATTTCTTCTCCCTGTGTAGGAGCGAAAAACAAGCTGACTTAAAGACTCCGAGGCAACATATGTTATTACCCCGACACCTCTAAATTAAGGCACTGTGACAGAATGTAAAGAAAAAACTGCAGGCAGCTCCCTGTCACAAAGAACTGCAGTTATACTGTATAAATATTAAAAAAACTGCAGTTCCTGATGAGCTTTTATAGTCATATAACTCTGAATACAACAAGTTATTATTAGGACCAGAGAACGTTCAACATTTTTGCTTAATAAATCTGTGTGTGAATGCAAAATATTGTGATTAACACAGCAGGAAACATGTCATGTTATCATACACAGACTACTGAATCCCAAAGAGTAATTATCTCTCCATATACAGTGAAATTACAGCAGATACGTTAAAATACATCAACCTTGCCTTCGGGGATTTCAACGTTTTCTGACAATTTTTACACCAAAATGTGTATTTGAGAAAATAATCCGCATATTAACTGATAATGACAAAAAAATCAGTTGCAGCTGTAAATCCTTTGGTCTTTAAAATGTCCAAAAATAGTAAAAATAGTAAAAAATGTTCTTCGCAATTTACTAAAACCTCAATTGACAAATTCAAATGTCTTGTTTTGTCCATTTAAAAGTCCAAAAATCCACAAAAGACCAAGAAAACCAGCAAATATTTACATTGGAGAAGCTTGGACCAGAGGATTTATGGTATTTTTGCTTTTAAAAAATGACTTAAATGATTAATCAGTGAACAAAATGGTTGCCAGTTTAATTTTCTGATCGAGGTGACTAATCGTTTCAGCTCCAAAATGAAGATTCAGATACACATGCACACTAAAATTAACAATACTTAAAGGGATAAAAAAAAAAGTCAACATTATAATTATGATTAGTGCTGAAAGAGATGAATATTTCATTATTGATGAATCAAATGATCATTTAGTCTAGAAACTGTCAGAAATACACATTCAAATGTCCTGTTTTGTTCAATTAACACTCACAAAGTCTGTCATCGTGAATAAAATATTCACACTGAAGCTGGTAAAAAAAAGAAATGCATAAATAAAAATCAGTTACTGAAACTGTTTAGTATGTATGAAAAGTAATACAACAGTTAAATGTGGTATAAAGTACAATATTACCTTTGAAATGTAGTAAAAAAAATTGAATATTCAAGGGAAGTACAATTATATTAAAATGAAGAACTTAAGTACAGTAGTTGAGTAAATGTACTTAGTTACTTTACATCACTATCAGTCAGTATAATGTAACTTTTTAAGCTAGTAGCATTCAGTGTTAGCTTAAGTTAGTGATAAAAAACACATTTTTGTTATAAATAAATTTAATTAAACTGAATGTCATCCATCCACAAATGTATAAAATTCAGTTTGATGGTCTATCTTATTTGTATAAACTAAAATGATTTAAGTTACATGAACGTTTTTGTGAGACCAACAACTACACGTCACAATCACATACATTCTGCCATCGGGTTATGTAATACATCTATCTATATTACAAAAGGCAATGAACTCTCCAAGTCAGAATATGAACCGTTAAATGTCGATTAAAATGTCTTTCAGGGTTAAATATTAAGCAAAATGTACTTAAAAACTGAACAAATTTAAACTATTTTATATCCTGTTGGGTACTTAACACTTCACATTTCATATATTATATATAGATAGATATATAGATAGATAGATACACACACACAAACATTGCTTTCAATATTGCATATGTTTAGTTTGTATGAAATGTTAAGTTAGTAAAACAACAGTTAAATAAGAAGGTGGTAGAAAAAAGTACAATATTCACCTTTGAAATGTAGTGAAGTTTAAATACTATTACTACAAAAGAGAATATTTATGTTAAGTACAATTAGATTTGAAATATACTTAAGTACAGTAATGGACATCACTGTCTTTATGTCTATAATAAGTAGTATTCAGTGTTAGCTTCAGTTACAGCAACAAAAAACTAATTCTTGTCACAAAAAATAATAAATTTAATTAAATTCAACATCGTATATTTATACCTGAACGTGTATAACTGAGTTTGATGGTCGTACAAACTTAAATTATTTAAGTTAAGCCAACAACTTCCCAATCTAGCTTCAGTTACAGCAACAAAAACTAATTCTTGTTACAAAAAACAATAAATTTAATTAAATTCAACGTCGTATATTTATACCTGAACGTGTATAACTGAGTTTGACGGTCGTACAAACTTAAATTATTTAAGTTAAACCAACAACTTGTACTGACTTTGACCTGGGGATGTTTGATTTAACCACCTGATAAAAAAAAAAAAAATCACATACATTCAACCACCGGGCGGGGTTATACATGTATACCACAAAACCCAGTATCTTGTCCGAGTCAGAATATGTCAGTTTGAACCGTTAAACGTTGATTAAAACGTCTTTTTTTAGTGTTAAACGTTAAGACTGAGTCACTACGTGTTCAGCCATGCACTACTGTAGCCTACTTCCCTTCTCCCAACCCCCACCGCGCCTTCTCTGCCGAGACCTAAAGGGCGACTCAAAGCGCTTAATTTAAAACTCCAGACGGACTAAAAACTCCGACTCAAGAGCGCCGTCGTCAAATTGTTTCCAAGTCAAGAGTTATTGGACGTTTCGAGCCTTAACACGCGAAAAAAACCCGCCCGCCTGAGCCCAAACAAGCGGGCAGCAATGGCTTCATGTGACTGCATCGAAATGGCTTCTGGGTTCAACCCTCCGCCGTTAAATTCAGGAGAGGAAGGCTGGGAGAGAGGGCGAGGACGCCGGGTACGTGTTGTATGCTCGACGCGGGCGAGCCAGACGACGGGAAACGGGGGTGGTGCACCGCGCTACAGTGCGCCCCGGTGCACCTGAGCTGTAAGTACATCTGCCGTGAATCCCGTTCAAAAAATTTGTCCTTTTTTTTTTTCTCTTTCAATTTCATCCCTCACTCTCTCTCTCGTCTCGCTCCTTCCCTCTCCTCCCCCAACAAGCAAGCCTTTCTCGTGTTAGATAACGAAGCCCGCTTTTTTTTTTTTTTTTTTTTTCTTCCCTCCCTTCCTTTCTTACCATTTTCGTACTTTCTCAATAGCGGCCATAACCCTCTTGATGTCATCTTTCGCCCTGCTCCGGGTCTCAGCTCGGACCGACCTGCCCGACATTGCCGCGGTGGGTATAATATTTTTAAAGCTCGCCGGCAGTTCAGACACAATGCAAACAGTAGAGCGCACAGAGGAGCGGACTGCGCCTGCGCGCACTGATGTAGCAGAAAAAGAGAAGGAGCCCGGCTGCAGCTGCACTATGAAGAGAGATCTGTCTCCCTGCTGTGTGAGTAGGAGAACAAAGAGGCTGCAAACTGCCTGGATATTCTCACTGCTGGAGGAAGTATTCACAGGCTTGACTTACAGTAAAAGTACAAAAAAAAAAACAAAACACACACACTCTGTTACAAGTAAAACTCCTACATTGAAATGTTACTAAAGCACACATCTTTAGAGATTTATTGTGAGCACATGCAGGCAAATTTAACTCTGGTGTGCTCAACACAGTTTAAGAACAATTTCAAGAACAAAGCTACTCCAATTTCATATAAAGTGAAATATCATAATTCAAATAAATGTTAAAAATTACAAAATCTTACAGAGCAATGTAAAAAAAAATGCATAGATTTCTGGAATATAACTGTAACTATTGGGGAAATCCCTTTTTTTCGCTCAAGTTTTACAAACAAAAAACAACACGCATTTCTGGGGGGAAAAAACTACATTTTTACAGTACTTTTCTGTTTTTTAACGTTCTATACAAAGCTCTGTAAAATTACGAACATTATCTGTAAATTAAGAAGAAGATTAACTTATTGATGCCTCAGTGGGGAAGTTCTTGGTTCACTCAAGTTTTACATACATTGTAAAAAAACAAAACAAAACATACATCTCTGGAAAATAACTACATTTTTACAGTACTTTTCTGTTTTTTAAAATGGTATGTAAAACTCTGTAAAATTACGGACATTATCTGTAAATTAGAAGAAGATTTACTTTATTGATCCCTCAATAGGGAAGTTCTTTGTTCACTCAAGTTTTATACACATTGTAAAAAAATAATCATACATTTCTGGAAAATAGCTACATTTTTACAGTAGTTTCCTGTTTTTTAAAATGGTATATAAAACTCTGTAAAATTACGGACATTATCTGTAAATTAGAAGAAGATTTACTTTATTGATCCCTTAATGGGGAAATCCTTTGTCAATAACAACCAAAAATGTAACGTATGTGTAAATGTAAAGTACACAAGTATTAGAGCTTTATTGTGAACAACATGCAGGAAATTTAACTCTGATTTCGCAGCGTTACACACAGTTTAAGAACAATTTCAAGACAAAAGAAGTAGAACAACGCTGAACAACAAACACATGTAAACATTTAAAATCGTATACTTATTTGTACCTAATAGTTAAATGTTACCTCTGCTTGTTTAGCTTTGTGCTACTTCTGTCGTCTTGAAATTGTTCTTGAACTGAGAACTTAAAATCAGAGTCAGATTACTTGAATCCCCATCATGTATTGTACATGTTCATGTACATGTGTTCACAATAAATAAAGTAAAATATCATAACATACATTTTTACAGTAGTTTTCTGTTTTTTTTAATTGTACACAAAACTTTACTGATCGTCTAACAGGGAAATTCTTCACTAAGCTTCACATATATAGGCCTGAAATAAACAACAAAGGGTTCGTAGACATGCAAATGTGGAGAGATGGTGGAGTGATAGCGGCACCCTGGGAGCAGTTAGGGGTGTGGTACTTTGCTCAAGGGAATCTCAGCAGTGCCCAGGAGATGAACTGGCACCTTTCCTGCTAGTCCTCACTGTTAACCACATACAGTGAATATAGAGTCATTGTGTTGCTGCCCATTGTAAATAAAAATACAGTTGTGCAAAGAGTGCTGGAATAAATATTGAATGATTAATGTAATAGATTACTTTAGGTACATGAAGTGGGTGTTTATATACCATTTATATATCATGTCTATATTCTGCTGATTATCTTCTTGATCAGTTCATTTATTCAGTATTTTTTGATAAACGACAAACTGATTAATCGACTAATTGTCTTAAGCCCGATTTAGATTTGTTTTGGACTCGTATGTTTTGGCGTTCAAGAACGTATCTAAACCAGTTTTTATTAAATTTTCTTTTTGGGATTTTGACTGTTTTTATTGCACCACAGTCAAAATCTTACCATGACCGTCAGTGTTGCCCAAAGACCTAACAGTGAAACAAACATTCATGGTTCCCAGAGGATTAACCCTGTCGTTTCTGGTGACTCCTGGCCTTTTCTCTAGTGCCAACATGATCAAAATATTCTAGTTGTACACAGAAAATCTGATATTGTTTAATGATAATATTAGCAGTTGTAGTTCAGGGGAAAGGGGGGCATGTGAACGTTGAGTAAAAATGACCATATTGTCCTCTGGTGGTGTAATTCAAAACTACAGAGAAATACTTCAGTCAGAAGAGCCCTGAAGTCTCACAGGCTTATGAGTTAAACTGAATTTTGTTATTCTCAGTATTTTGTGAATAAAAAGAATAAAAAAAGAATCTTGCATTCAACATTTATGTTTTCAAACTTTATTTTATACAAGGCGTATAACAACAGTCAAACAAAAACAAAGTAAAAGGTACCTTCAGAGAAGTGAGGGTAGTCCATTAGGTCAATCCACTAACTGAAGTTTAAAGTTTAACGCTTAAACTTTTGTTTGTTTGTCACATCTTCAGTTAAGATGCTTTAATGAAAGCACGGTTTGGATCAGGTCCATTCATCCAATGATACCAACTGCAACTAAATTATGTAGACCATGTAGATATATTTAGCCTTTATATGCAGTATACATTTATTTAATGGTTTACAACAAATTGTAGAGGTTTTAATTGATTCTTAATGTACAGTATGTGTTAGAAATTAACTTTAATTTTAATATTATTACACTTTTGTTTTAAAAGATTGCCATCCATTATCTGTTTATACTCCACTTATGGAGCTGTACAGGAGGAGTTAGAGTTGTTGACAAATACACTATTAAACACTTATATCTACATTATGATTGTTTAAATTACAAAACATGCACTCAACAGGTTAATTGGTGACTCTAAATTGTCCGTAGGTCCCATTATGGTACATTTTCACCATTATGGTACAATGATGCATACAGGCAACGAAGCCCAAAAAATTTAAAAAAATAAATAAAAAATATAAAATTTCTTTAGATTATTTTTATTAAATCACAAGCAAAATATTATTTCCAACCTGAATATTTCCGATTAAATCAACCAAAGCTCAAATGTATCTCATATTTCCGACAGCACGTGAAGAGGGCGCACGTAAAAAAAACGTGCTACGTTATCTCCTCGCGACACATCAACACGCAGCAGGGTAGCTGGAGATGAGCTAACTCTGCTAACAGTGACAACAAAACTCTCCGCACGGACTTCAGCCTTTATTTGTGGCTTTATATTGAGGAGCGTGACTTACACTGTTGTTTTGAAACAGTTCATTTGAATATTTAGTGTTTAACTCGGTTCGGACGGAGTCAGCAGCTCCGGCGTGTGTCAGACAAACTGACTGAACTCAGTCAAAATCAGCCGAGACTCGTTCAAACCGTGAAGACTGTCAGCTGTCAGGCTCTGCTGTGGCTGTCAGGATGAATGAAGAAGGTGAGTTGTCTCATGTCTCATGTCTCACATGTAGCGGCTAGCAGCGCAGATGTTAACCGTGTTTCATGCGTGTGTCCCGGGTCAGAGCTGGTGGAGTACTTCAGGGCTCAGATGAGGAAAGATCCGGGCATGGCGTCTGCTGTGGCCGCCATCCGCACTCTGCTCGAGTTCCTGAAGAGAGACAAAGGTGTGTACATGCACAGCGTTGTTTTTTATGTTATGAATACACCTTCACTGTGTCAGCGGTGAACCGCAACCTGTTTCCTCTCCAGGTGAAACCCTCCTGGGCCTGAGAGAGAGCCTGAAGTGGGCCACCGACTGCCTGACAGGAGAGGACTCGTCTGTGGCCGTGTCCTCCGGAGGAGAGCTGTTCCTGCGCTTCATCAGTCTCACGTCACTGGAGCACCAGGTTAGTGCGACACCCACGAGTCCAACAGCAGCCAGCCCAGCTCGGCGTCTGTCTTTCAGCCTTTTATTTCACCAGCAACGTTCTGGCACGACACCGGCTCCTCTCCCTCGTCAGCATTCCCCTGTGAACCCCCTCCTCCTCTTCTTCTTCCCGGTGGTGCAAGACGCCTGTGGTACAAACACTGACACTCCCTCGGTGCTCTGAGCTCACAGTCTGTGCAGCCAAGCAGAAAGAAAAGGAGTTGCTGATGTACCGTGCCCCACAAACAAACCGTCTGATCGAGGCAGCGGTCGACCAGCAACTCCTGTTTTCTGCACATATTTCTGCATATATATAAAATCTTTGAAAAGGAGGTAAAGTGGTAAAATATTCTAAATATAGCGTACACTCGCCTTTTTTTTTAGGTAGCTAAAATTAGGGTTGCAAAATTCTGGGAATTTTCAAAGTTGGAAACTTTCCATGGGACTCCATGGGACGGGAATTT
Organism: Sciaenops ocellatus; assembly: GCA_033000465.1. Classification (NCBI taxonomy): domain Eukaryota; kingdom Metazoa; phylum Chordata; class Actinopteri; family Sciaenidae; genus Sciaenops; species Sciaenops ocellatus. Next base: position 24,007,195 of record CP136874.1, on the reverse strand, counting down.
ATGGGAACTAACGGGAATAAACTGGGAATTTACTAAATTGAAGGTTGGCCCTTTAACAGGGGACTTAAATATAGTTGGGGAAAATATATTTTAGAATAATCTTGACTAAAACAACCAGATTTCATGCAGGTACACTTGAATATCTGCTATTCCTCAATCACATGTACATAGCACACTGCTTACTGCAGGGCTGTTGAGGCCACGCCCCCTACCTGCACAGGTGGTTTCTGTACCTAAAATTCCTCAGCTTAACTTCCCATGGAAATTTACCAGAAAGTTTCCGCCCCTTTGCAACCCTAGTTAAAATACATTTCGTTGCACGAAATAGGTAGAACTGTCCATTTAATGGAAGGCATAAAAATATAGAGAAAATGTGACTGAACATTTTACTGAATAAATAATAAAGGTGACATTTTGTGTTGTTGTTTTATAGAAACTCAAAAAATTGGTGAGTATATTTGGTTGGTTATTAGTATATAATAGTAATCTGACGGTACGTGGGTTCGTTGTGGGGAATTTGGACTTACACCTCAAAGAAACAAGCTCAACAAACTCATTGCTGGTTTAAAGTGAAGTATTTTGGGGGGCTTGTTCTGCTTGATTGAGTCAGTGGTGGCCCTACTTACTACTTGCTTTTGACCTAACTCGGCTCCACCCAGGCTTCCTCCTCTTTGATTAGTTCCTCTAGATGACACAAGAGTATAAATATCATTACAAGGTTAATTCTAACTTTTGTTTCTCCGTCTGTCAGGATCTGTCTCGCTGTAAGAAGGTGATGGAGGAGAGAGGAGAACTATTTCTAGAGAAGATCTCAATGTCCAGGGCCAAGGTCGCTAAGCTCTGTCACACCTTCATCAAAGATGGCGCTGTAAGTATTTGTTTTGTATGAATGTCAGCACTTATTTACTGTTAGTTCAGCTTTACACATTCAGAAACTAAGAGAGACCTGAGAACGAATTAAATATATACAACATCACAACATGACGATGACGCCCTTATAGATGAAAACACAGGGCTGCTGATGACTTCTAGGTATCCCTTGATGACCTGTGATAGATGGCGTCCATTGGTTTAGGGGAAGTGGATTCTTTGCAGACAGTACAGTGGTTTCTTAAAAATGTTATTATTATATTATAGCTTGTTTTAGAACTGGTGATATACAGGATTGTATCATCAGCATAAAAACTGACATCCAGTTGAGCTCGAAGAGTCAAATCAGTCGAGATGACCCCTCATTGACTTTTGTTAGTCAAACCCAGATCATCTGTGTGATGCCGTCCAATCCACGTCAACATCTTCAACGTGTTTCCATTTTTTTCTATCAAAGAAGCCCAAAAATATCTTAAAGAAATGAAAACAATTCATTTAAAAACCTATTTTACGATAAAAATACTATAAAATTTAAAATGAAAATAAATTGTGATCATTAGAAAATTAGTTTTGTGTGTCCTGTAATATTTTGTTTCACTGTCAGCTTGTCACATAGTCATGTTCATCCACGTAGCACGCGCCTACATCCATGATTAGTTACGAGCTAAAATGTGATGCAAGCAAAGATTGTAAGTGGATGTTAAGTTAATTTAAAAATTTAATTTAACCATAATCTTGGCTCCAAACAGGAAATATTAGGAATGGAAGTGCCGATTTCCACCAAATTAGTTTTGGTTCTTGAACTGGTTCTGTTCAGGATTCAACAATAAACAACCTTGAGACAACAACCTAATCTAATTAGGAATAAACCTTCCTCCTGCGTAAACTGTCTGTAGCAGTTTGTCTCTGAATAGGTTCAGCCTATGCTGCTGTATATTAACTGTCACGGTACTTGAAGAGAACTTCTGAGGTGGTACGTGGTGTAAAGAGTTTGAGAAACACTCCTCTAAAGTAAATAACAAAGGGGCCCAATATTGATCCCTGTGGGACACCTCATCAAACATTTGAGAAGTTACCAGGACCCATGGAAAGCAACTTATTTAACCAAAAGTTGTCGTCAACTGTAACCAAAACCTGGACAGCTCTACAGAGGTCAGGCAGGTTTATGTCGTCGTCCACAGAGCAGTTATTGTACGATGAGCAGGTCTAAAACCCGGCTGCTGTGACTGAAGGTCATCGTTGTCCTCCAGAAAAACACTCAGTTTTGAGTTGTCCAGTGATTCTAGGATTTTACACACAGTCAAACACACAACACACCCTTTTATACATACAGTATTTAAGGTTCAGTGAGTTCTCCCTTGTGTTCTTAGAAAATCCTGACTCACTCGTACTCCAGAGTCGTCCTCAGGGTGTTGGAAAAAGCTGCAGCTGAGAAGAAACGCTTCTCTGTCTATGTGACCGAATCGCAGCCAGACTCAGCCGGGTGAGTGAACACTGTCAGTAAACTGTGGCCTGCTTTTATTCTGAAGGGGAACGAACACTCATTGAATCTTTTCTGCATTCAGACGACAGATGGCAGAAGCCCTGAGAAAACTCAATGTTCCAGTAACAGTAGTCCTGGATGCAGCTGTGGGGTAAAATATATATATATATATTTAAGTTGAAAAGTGTGTCACACGTCGTCAGTGTGAACTCATTTGTTCGTTTTGTTTCTGTCGTTCTTCAGGTACGTCCTGGAGAAAGTCGACCTAGTTATCGTCGGTGCAGAGGGAGTCGTAGAGAGCGGAGGGATCATCAACAAGGTTTGTGTTCAGTGACGAGTCATGTGCCACAAAACGAGCCCAAGTCTGGTGACCTGGATAACTGTTACCACAGACCTGCTTATTAACTGACCCAGTTAACTCTTTGTTTTCCAAACTAAAGGGGAGTTCTGATTTTACACACAGACTCAGTGTTCATTTTGACAGCTATTTTAGATTTAGTCTCAGTCTTTAGTCATTAGTTTTAGTCACATTTTAAGTCATTTTTATCCTTTTATATTTATGTTTATCCTTATCCTCTATCCTTAATAAAAGTTGGTGGTTCGTGGGTCGAGTTCGGGTCGTTGACTAACGGATATTTTTGCAGGTTGAGTTGCTGTTGATCTGTGCATCCCTGTACCTGTAAATATGATGATTGATTATCTGATAGCCCACCACAAACGTGTTCAGTCCTTTGTGTTTAAGATAAACCTTTAGCTCCTCAGTGTCTAGTCTTTGTCAGTTTTCATCACTGAAATTCACACTGTACTGCATGTGTGGGGGGAAAAAAAGTTGTATGCCTCATGTGATATCACTTGAGTCAGCGTCAGATGGCGCTGAAGAAGTTCCCGCTCCTCATCTCTGCTCGAGGCTACATTAGTTTAAAACACTCGACTCTCTGACCAGACTGACAGCAGTTGAGTTGCACTGTGGGTAACGTAGGCAGCAGGTTTTGACAAGGTCATGACTAGATGGTGAGCTTAGATTTCCAAACTCTCTCACACACACGCACACTTGACGTGCCGCTTTGTGTCGCCAAATTTGAAGCGCATCTGCAGTCACACGAGGAGAAAACCAAAAGCCAACTGCAGGTCTGATTTTCATTAATCTGACAGCAGTACAGTGATAAATCCTGCTCTGTGTTTCACATAAATATTCATGTTTCTTAATGTTTCACCTTCGCTCTCGCAGATCGGCACTTATCAGATGGCCGTGTGCTCTAAAGCTCACAACAAGCCTTTCTACGTCGTGGCGGAGAGTTTCAAATTCGTCCGTCTGTATCCGCTCAACCAGCAGGACGTGCCGGATAAATTTAAGGTACGACGTCGGAGAATTTTAACGTCTGGACTTGTTTTTGTATCGAGTATTTCTTCACGTGTGTTCTCGCCTCCACAGTACAAAGCAGATACCCTGAAGAGCGTACAGAACCTGTCAGACGAGCATCCGATGATCGACTACACGCCTCCCTCCCTCATCACCCTCCTCTTCACCGACCTGGGCGTCCTCACCCCGTCTGCCGTCAGCGACGAACTCATCAAGCTTTATTTATAACTCAATAAAACTCCATTATTAAAAAGGTAAACAAAGTGTCAAAGGTTGTTTTAATTGAATTTTTTTACATTTACAAAGTTGAATACAGCTGATCAATTATACATCCTCTTCCCCGGAGCCGTTGTGCGATGCCGTTTTGTGTTTTGACTTTGCTTTGCTTGTTATCCGTTTCTCAAAGTCCTCCTCGCTGATGTGTCCTTTCTTCAGCTTCTTGAGGAGGCGAGTGTCATTTAAAAGCTCTTTCATGTCTTCGTCGTCCACGTCAGAGCCCTGCAGACACACAATAGATAAAAGGAGAGCCGTGAATAAATCCAGCCCACTTGGTTTTATCAAAACACTGAGCGGTCACTGAATGGAAATACCTCATCGTGCTTCCTCTTGGCTGCCATCTTTTTCCTGCGGTCCTTCTTGTTCTTCTGTTTAGACCACGCTTTGTTCTTGATGAAGTTCTTTCGGGGGAGGTCGGTCTTTTCTTTCTCCTTCTGCTCCGCCAGCATCTTCTGACGCAGTTTCTCCCGGTTCTTGTCCTTGTAGCGGATGGTGTCCGTGTCCACCGTCGTCTCTGTGAAATCGGGAAACGTTTTCCCCCTCAGCTCGGGCATCTTCGGCAGGCGAAGAAGGGCAAAGCCGCGAGCTAAGGAGGCAAAGTCCAGATCTGGACGAAGACGTGAAGCACAAAATGTTAGTTTGTCCTTCACACACAGCACAGAGTTGATTTAAAGCTGTGAAAGTTGGCCGCTTTCACCTTTGACCCTGAAGATGAGACTACACTCGTGTTTGGCGTAGGCCTGGACGTACGACACGAAGGCTCTCATGCTTCGGTCAAACATGGCGCGGTCAGCCAGAGACATGGCCTTCACTTTGGGCAACACGTCCACAACATCATTTATGGGGGACATCTTCTGGAGGGGGCACTGAAGAAACGACAAAAAGAGTCATGCATGAGGGCTGAACTGTGATATAACATTTCGAGTTTTAGCCTCTCATCCGCAGTGTTCGTGCAGGTTATTTAGAGTAAAATTCAAGCACTTTCAAGGTACCTAAACCAAACATTTCCAGACTCTCAAAACCTTTATCATCACATCTAAATTGAGAAAAATAAAGTTGACAGAATTTGTGTATTTGAGCTGTTCATATCGACTTTAATCGTACATTTTGATCAGGATTTTTTAATGCTAGCTCTAGTTTCTGCAGATTTTTGGGCTTGAGACTGAATATAAGTAAACTTGAGAAAGACAAAAATTTGCTAAACATCAGCGGAGAACTCACCTTCTGGTTGATGGACAAGAAGTTGACGTAGGACTCCTCCATTGGCAGCAGAAAGACGAGGGCGTTGCCCTGATTGCCGATTCGTGCCGTACGTCCACATCGATGCACGAAGGCGCTGAGACAAAGACAAAATAAATGATAAATAATTAGGATGCCTCCTGGACGCCTTCCTTTGGTGGTACTCCGTGCACAGACACTCACCTGGCACTGCTGGGAGGATCGTACTGCAGCACCCAGTTAACATCAGGGATGTCAATGCCTCTGGCCATGACGTCTGTGCACACCAAGATCCCACTACGACAGAAGCAAAGATTAAAAAATAATACAGAGGTCAAATAAAGTGCTGATAACACATATTTAGAGTTATTTCAGCAGTCTCACCTTTTCAGGGCGCGAAAGTCTGCGAAGATCTTGTTGCGTTTGGTTTTCATCTTGCCGTGGATGCAGTGGACGCTGACCTTCTTGACCAGAGTCTCCAGAGCTCGACCGTAGTACTCCACACATGCACACGTACTGATGATGAGACAGAAACAAGTCCTGTCCGTCAGTAACTACACACCTGATGGAAAACCTTCAACTTGAAGGCAAAGTGACGGCAGACGCTGCATGGATTACGGATGGTTTTAATCCTGAACTGGTCCCCCCCAACGGATTTTAGAATCGGGCCAACGAAATTATTGTTTTTTGGTGGAGGCGCGTGAGTGACGAGCCAAAATATAACCCCACACGGTCGTGATAGCAGATCGTTAAATCAGATCAAATCAATAAAAACAGACCTGAAGAAGACCAGATTCTTCTCATGTTTGTGTTGCCTCAGAAACGCCACCAGGTTGTTGAACTTGTTCTCCGATCTACAGATCTGAAACGACAACATACGGAGAATATCACGTCATCGCTATATTTTTAATCCCGAGTGATGTGAGACAGGCATCAGACTGAGCTGACTCACGGTGTAGTAGTTGGAGAGTCTCGACGGTGTTTTCTGGACGGCGGTGGCCGCCACGCCTTTCTCTTTGACGGTGATGCGCACCGGGTTCCTGAGGCCGGCCCTCACCAGCTTCTCCAGCTCCTGAGTCTGAGTGGCTGAAAACAAGCCTGTGCGCCTCTGTTTAGGCAGGTAGTCCAAGATGGTGTTCAGACTGGATACACAAACACAGACACATGGACCGGGTGAGTAGCACAAAGACCTAAAATACCTCAAAACCCTCTGCAGCTCATTTCTTACCTGGCTTCAAAACCCATATCGAGAAGTCTGTCGGCCTCGTCGAGGACCAGCACGTCGAGACTCTTGACTGAGCTGGCCAAGTCCAGACCGTCGGACTTCCTCCTGAACATGTCCTCCAAACGACCCGGTGTCGCGATCACAATGTTTGCTCTGAAACACACAAAGTAACGCCTTGAAGAGGAACACTCCCAACAGTTTATGGGGCGTCCTGGTGGGTCAGCCGGTCTGAGATCTCGACTGTTTAAGTGCAACGTCCCCGGTTTAAGTCCGGCTCGGGATTTATTGATGCATAGTGTACGACCACCCCCCTCTAAAGCTCATGAATTAAATCATTCGCTCTGGTGTCCTGAAGTCTTTCACACCATCACATACCCTTGATCCTTGAACTTCTCCACGTCCTCTATCGGGTTGCTGCCACCAATCAGTAAAATCTGCCTGAAAAAACAAACATGAAACATTTTAATGACTAAAAACTAAAAACTTGATTCATTGACGGGAGCGAGTTGCTGTTATTTTAGCACTAAAGGTTGTGAGATTGTCATTTCAAGTGATTTTGGTGCTTTTAAGTGAGGTTGTTTGAGGTGCTGATCCATTGTTGTCAGTGTAGAGAACCTCATGCAACCAACTTCAAATAATCAAACCCTTTAAGGTGTAAAATCCAGCGATCAAAATACATATTCACACACACAAACACATTTTGGACCAATCAACTGTGCTAAAATGTGATGGAAGAAACAAACAAGTGAGTATTTAACTACTGCTGACTTTATACTCACGTAAATTGTGGGAATTTCTGAATAAACTGCCCCATAACTTCACTGATCTGAAGGGCCAGTTCTCTCGTGGGAGTGATCACCAGAGCTCCAACCTGCAGAAAACACAAATTTAAAGCTCAGCACAGCGTCTAAACTCTGATCCTCCTCTCACAGGTGTAATGTGAATAAGGTCTCGTCCTCACCTGCATTTTCTTCAGCTTCTCTTCTCTCTTCAGCAGCAGTTCTATGATAGGAATGACAAAAGCGAGCGTCTTCCCGCTCCCGGTCACCTACAATCACATGATGACTTAGTGAGCCTCTACAGCCTTAACCATTACACAATGGGTCAATCCCCTATTCGACTACTCCAGTAATCCAACTGATGGCAAGAACTTTGTGAATTCATGGTCGAATTACTGCAAAGAAACCACGACTGAGGACAGGGAATGGATATTAGACCAGCGGAAAACTGGACTTTGGTCTCAGGAGTCCAAATTTGAGATGGTGTCTACATGTGTGGTTCCCACCCTGAAGCACGGAGGAGGAAGCTTCACACCTTCGTGGTCGAATTACTGCAAAGAAACCACGACCGAGGACAGGGAATGGACATTAGACCAGCAGAAAACTGGACTTTGGTCTCAGGAGTCCAAATTTGAGATGGTATCTACATGTGTGGTTCCCACCCTGGGTAAGTTATTCAAAAGTCAAGGCCAACATGTCTACCATAGCATTCTTCATCAGCATGCCATCCCATCTGGTTTGATCTTAGCGGGACTATCATTTGTTTTTCCAACGTGACAGTGACCCCAAACACACCTCCGAGGCTCTGTGAGGACTAATTAACCAAGAAAGGAGAGCCATGCATCACCTGGCCTCCACAATCAGCTGACCTACACCCCAGCTGAGATGTGATTTGGGACGAGCAGAGTGAAGGAAGAGCAGCCAACAAGTGCTCAGCACCTCTGGGAACTCCTTCAAGACTGATTCAGGTGACTACCTGTACATATTTATTGTGTTAATTATATAAAATACATATCTGTGGTTTAATTGGACACTTACCGCCTCAGCAGCCACATCTTTGTTGCGCATAAACAGCGGGATACACGCAGACTGCGAGGAAGAGATCACACTGAATCAGATGGTGCGTTCACTGTCACAGTGTTGAGGTACGTTCAAGTGTTAAACTCGTTACCTGCACAGGTGTCATGTGTGTGAACTTCAGTTCGTCGAGCGTTTTTAAAATGTTGTCGTTGAGTTTGACAGGTAGACTGTCCCACGTGCCGTCCGTCGTGTTGTCCATGTCTGAAATCAACCATGAGACTGAAGAGCTAACGTTGTTAGCCACCGCTCGGCTAACTCTCTCCACGCTGCTCCTTCTTCCCGGTGCGCTGATGTTTACACGCCGGGTAGGAACTAAAGTTCTGTCACGAGTATCGTTCCGCTCAATTTTATTCCGCTTTAATTTAATTTAATCTAATTTTATTTTATTTTATTTTAACTTAATTTAATTTAATCTAATTTTATTCTATTTACTTTAATTTAATTTAATTCTATTTTAGTTTATTTTAACTTTATTTTATTTAATTCTATTTTAGTTTATTTTAACTTTAACTTTATTTAATTCTATTTTAGTTTATTTCACTTTATTTAATTTAATTCTACTTTAGTTTATTTTAACTTTATTTTATTTTATTCTATTTTAGTTTATTTTAACTTTATTTAATTTAATTCTATTTTAGTTTATTTAACTTTATTTAATTCTATTTTAGTTTATTTCACTTTATTTAATTTAATTCTATTTTAGTTTATTTTAACTTTATTTAATTTAATTCTATTTTAGTTTATTTTTCAGATTTTATTTTATTCCATTTCATTGTACTAATTGCAATAAATAAATACAATAGTGACCCAGTCTACAAATGTCTATAGATGGATAGTTATGTTCATATATATCTATATTTATGCAAATATATACCTTTTAAATAAGTATGTAGGTATTTTTTAAGTCATGTCCCTTGTCTTTTAAACTGTACTCTGTTCATAACCACAGACAGTTTAGTGGTGCTTGAGTATTCTTATTACTGCATATACTTTATACTTGCATTCCACTACTGTTCAAGGAGAAATATTGTTTAAATATAAACAAAAATATAAAATATTTTTTTGAGTGAAATAAAGTATAAAGTATATGCAGTAATAAGAATACTCAAGCACCACTAAACTGTCCGTTATGAACAGTGTTTGAGTAAAAGTATTTCCGCCCCTGCAGATCTTTCACTTACGTTAAAGTGGAAATAAAATCCTGTAAAAACTAAATTTCAACACCTGTGACCAGTCCAACTCCTGCATTCAAAACTTGACTTATTGTAAATAAAAGTACACGAGTATTATTAGAAAAATCAACAAAAGATCTAATATTTTTATTCCCGATGCTATGATGTATGAACATTTTACTGTTGTAGCTGTAGCTTGATGTAACACTAACTCTGTTATATAATTACACTGTTAGCTTCATCTAGCATACTTCAAAAACCTCTGAAGTGTTCAGTACTTGAGGAGCTTCAGTTTATTTTCGAGCTTGCCTCATTTTAGGAACCTCTGAATTCAACCATATGCAGTCAAACTTTCTTTTCATCATCAGTTTAGAAAGACATCCGAGTAATTGTACAGAATATTGGCTTTATTATGAAACCTGGGGCATTTTTCCACAGACAAACCATTCTACATTTGTACAGATCCATATAGCAGATTTTTGTTGTAATCACAAAAAGGAGGAGACCAGTGTCCAGAGCAGTTTACCTGCCTGAGCTCACCAAAGATTGTTTTTAATACAAAACTGGAGCACATTCAGAAACGTGCAACACTTGTGGTGCTGCGGCTGTGTGCTAGATGGGAAGCTAACATTTGTTTTTACCTTGTGTAGGGATAGAAAAAGGTAAAGAATACTTGAATATTTGAAAGGCGTCATCCACACGGGTTGCACGTTACAGGATATGCTCCAGGAAAAAACAAACAGTTCAAAATTGTATACAATCATATAATTTAAAATCCCAGACCCCAACAAAAGAACTATAGTAGAAGCAACTAAAGCACACAGCAGTCATTAGGTTCCCCTCCATCGCCCGCCCACCCCCCACCCAGCCAGCCTCATTTAACATGTAACATGTATTTCAGTATTCCTCTAAACTTCGCTTCGGAGTCGCACCCCCCAAGTTAAGTTAAAATCCAACCCTGCCTCAGCTCTTCAAGCTCTTACCGCCAAGTGAAAGTTTCATTTAAAGTGTTTGGGGAAATGAAATCAACCTGTGAACTCTTCCAAGAAACCGCTCGCCTGTTTTCTGAACTACGAAGGGAGTTACACAGATTCCCCCTCCCTCCTTCCTGTGGCATGGATCGCTATGATTTAACGGACAAGAGCAAGAAGCCGTGCGGTTTCCCTTCAAAGACCAGCTGCAGTGTAAACCCTTCAGATATTTAGACGTATCCCATCAGGAGTGCAATTTGTTTGTTTGAGAGCGTTAACACGTGTACAGATATCACATATCTGCCAGTTTGACTTAGACACAAGACGTCATCTGCATCTAATGCTTCTTTTAAATCATAGGAAAAGGGTCCCATTTATATCTTAATACGGGCTACATTCTCCACACATGCCTATTCATTTATGTGCATCTCTAAGTCTTTTTCGTCTGCCTGTCTTTGCTTATAATTAAGAGCCTCACAGTCAATCACACAGGCAAAACTGTACGGGCTAGTAATTGGTACTTAACTTGTAATAATCAAACATTTGTGGACAAAGAAAATCAGTGAAACAATGAACAACAAAAAAAAAAGAAACTGATGACATCTATGTCAGAATATTTTGGCCGTTCGTTCCATACAAATACTACTTTTTTTTTCTTTTTTTCTTTTTTAAAGGAGGGAACCAAATAGGTAAAAACGGGGAGAAACAAAACATCTGAGATCCGATCATATGCAGGCTTTTTTTTTACTCAAAACCGCCAGTCTCATTTTTTCCAGAGTGTAAATAACTGTCTTGGTGTTGGAGAGAAAAAACAGTGGAGGACACAGAGGGATCAATGTAATCGCGTTACACCACTCGCCGTACTTCGAAAAATCTCTTCAGGTAGTAAATCTGTCCAAGTGTCATTGCCACGAGAACCAGAGCTTCGAAGAACGACCACAGCACCACTCTGCTGTTTGTGTTGTCGTTGACTAGAAAGAGAAGAAGAGACAGTGTGAGAAATTACACTAAAAAAAACAGTTGATACATGATGATTAGTCGATAAATCATTTCGTTTTTTAATTATTAAATTATCATTTTTAAGGAAAAAAGTCCAAATTCTCTGATTTCAGGTTCTAAAATGTGAAATCTTTCTAGTTCCCTTCGTCCTCTGTGACAGTAAACTGAATATGTTCGGGTTGTGGTTGTTGAGGACGTCACCTTGGGCTTTGGGGAACAGCGATCAACACTTTCCACGATTTATGGACCAAAACAACTCCTCGATTAATCAAGAAAACGATGGCTGCGCCCCCGCTCATGACTCACTTGCTCTGTGTATCCTCTCGCGAACCTCCATGTACTCCTGCTCGTGCTTTACAGCCGTCATGGCAACAGCCAGCTCGTTGATCATCTCCTCCAGCTTATTTTGATGGGCTGAAACGGGGTAAAGAGCAGCACATCAGTGACGGACCACGACGCAGTTGCTGTCGCACGAGTAAACAAAACATGCACGAGGTATGCAACACATGCATGATCGTTTTTGCAATTGTGACGCATGTCGCGGGTGATGGCACCTCATCACCAGAGACATTCAAGAGATCCTACGTGTGCAAATTGTCAAACCATTCACAACTACGTGTAGCAGAAATGCACAATATTAGTTTATGCTATGGCAACAACACTGGTTAGAGAAAACTCTGGAGGTGCATCACAAACTTATAAAAAGTCTATTTCACAACAGCGGTTTTTGCCATAGCCTGCCCTGTGCCCTACCATCCCAGCTGTCACCACCTACAAAGAGGGGAAAAAAAAGAGTGGCCAAAGTAAAGTCAAAAAAAAGGGGGAAAGAAAACTATCACAAACAAGATCAACAACAGCAGAACACAGAAAGGAAAAACTAGTTTGCACTCTGCATGATCCACGTGGGAAAAGACTGTACAGAGATATAGAATATTTAAATGTGCATGCACGCACGCACGCTTCGTGTACCTTCTGTCTCCATGTCCTGGCCTTTAGGGGCCTCTCCGATATCAATCGTGAACATGACGATCTTGGGCGTCATGGTTGACATCTTGTTGCTGAAGCAGAACTTGTAGGTTCCGTCCATGTGCGCCGCGACAGAGTACTTCCCGCTGGACTCTCTGTCGCCTTTGTAAATCTGCTTACCATCAGGCCCTGTTATCTAGAAATAAATAAATAAATAAAGGACATTGTAAGTATTGACCACTGTTGCATGAGGCTGTAACATATGGCAGCAACATCTGTGCACACAGAGACACTCAGTCACACATTAAACCTCTAAAACCTGCCCACAAAACAAGTCTAACCTGCACTAGCGACACCAAACATCACAATATAACAGCTTCAAGCAGAGGCCGTAATAGGCTGTGGCTCAGGAGGTCAGCGGTTCGATCCCCGGCTCCTCCAGGCTGCATGTCGAAGTGTCCTTGAGGCAAGATACTGAACCCCAAAAATTGCTCCCTGTAAGTCGCTTTGGACAAAAGCGTCAGCTAAATGACTAAAAATGTAAAAATATATTAAAAATAAATGTATTAGCTTAGCATAACTTAGCCGGACAATGCTAACGCTGCACTTCCTGTATCGTTATTAATAAATCAATCGTCACTGTCGCCCCTTTCATAACAAAATCATGTCAGAATAACTCATTTAAAGCTGTTAAATCATAAATTAAATCGTTTTTTGAGTCAGTTATCTGACAGGCGCTAGTTTAAGTTGACGTTACGCAGACGGTGCGAGCTAACGTTAGCACAGGCCTAACGTATCATCTCATTTCGCGGGTGAAGTTTAATTAAATAAAACCGTTAATTCCCCTCCGGTCAGGCTGTTGGTTTATCATGTCAAAGTTAAGTATCTTACCTCGACGTCGATGTCCAGGAAGCCGCCTTCGGCGACCTCAAACATGAGGCCCATCTTTGTGCCGGAGTTAACCCGCTCGTAGAAGCACTCCTCGGCATGGGCGTCTATGCTAACGAAGTAGCCGGACGCAGTGGCAGACAGGACGGCCAGCAAGACGACCAGCTCCGACAGGGTGAACATGGTTGAAGTGTTTTATACTAACACCAAGTCTGACGGTGTTAAAGAGTCTCCTTGCCTGCTGTGTTTCCTGTGTGGACGCCGGGATGGATGTTTGTGTTGAGTGAGTTGTTGCAGGTGAGGAGCCGCATCAGCCTCCGCTGCTGTGTGCTGCTCTCCGACTGCCACGTACGGGCTTAGCAACGGAGAACGGCGAGGGTCAAACTTAACGGAGCGCGCACAATGCTGTCAAAATAACCAGAGGCCTCCTGCTGCAAACACAGTGCAGTGAAGTTCATACTTTATTTTATATTGTGTGTCCTGAGAGCTTTAATGTTATGACTAAACAAACATATAGATAATTGAGCTGTCTTGATTTTCTTTTTTTAAAGCTATACCCTAAAAGAAAAACTTCATACTTAAATATATCAGTCCTTGAATTAATTAGACAGTCAACAGAAAATCAAAAGTAACTCTGAAAGTAATATTTCATGCAAAAACGTGGCTCATCCTGCGTTTCCGGTGAGAGGAAAATCTGCTTTTCTCTGTTTCGTGTCACTGTGAACTGAATATTTTTGGGTTTTTGAGCTGTTCATTAGACAATAAAAACACACGTGAAGGTGTCACCTTCTGGGAAATCAAGGTGGACATTTTACACTATTAACTGAGTAAATGATCATCAGAGTAATTAATTGTAATCAGCACGTTTTAAGACCAAATGCAGCAATGTACTGCATATCCCAAAAAGCTTTTGGTGATTCTATTATCTAGTTTCTATTATGCTTATATTAAGAGAGTGTTTTATGTTGGATGAGTCTGTGCCTCAGTGTCATGTCTTGTAGCTGTAATGTCTAAAGAGCAGGGTTGTTTATATATTTCTGTGTAGGTGTATTACTCGTTCGTTAGCTCTTATAATTGTTTATTTCCTTTATTATGTGTGTAGTGTCTTCTAAGCCCACGTGGGCTGGGACCTCTGCTGCATGACAAATAAATGTATTTTCTTACATACTATACTTGTGGGTCAGAGATCTAACGTTTGGGTCATACTGAACATGTATGCACAGTGCAGTTAGAGTTTCTTTTTTTTTTTTGCCTTTGTCATGTATGTGTTTGGAGCACCTGGAGGAATCTCATGTGTCGGGGAGGACATGCAAAGTGCAAACAGTCTGGGAAAACATTCAACAGTCAAACCATGGACTTTGGTGATATGAAGTTTTTCTCCATAAGCTGTGGCTAATGAACAGCATTTGTTCTTTGCTGCACTTGTTGGTATGACATGACAGTAGCTTAATTTAAAGTTTCTAACTGACAGAAGAAGCTCCCAGTTTTGATTGAATCCTCCTGACATATTGAACTATCTTATACAAACATTTGATATTCCATGTTGATAGTTGTAGCTACCTGAGAGAATTTTTAGAATCCCTGCAGCAGGTGACAAGCACCACCACATCACTTTTTTTTTTCTGCTCTGCCTTCTTGCATTAGTGAGTCCCCACACTGTGGCAGCTGTCAGGCAGCGACACCGCTGAAAGTGCCACAGCAACATGTCACAAGTGCTTAGCGCCGTCTGCATTATCAGATGGCATCCTCAGAAAGTGTGGCAGCTAACCTGACATCCACGGCAACCGCCACCAGCTGTGGAGTCTGTCATCTTAGGATGGCTGTCATATGAGTTACTTAAAGACAAGCTGATAACAGGTTCATCATTTTGTGAGTGCAACATAAACGACTTTTTGTATTCTCTCCCCAGTGTTTGCTCATCTGTTCATGGATTTATGCTGCTTTAAATGTACTGTTAAGGAACCAGGACAAAGTAAGACCATGCTTTATTTGATTTAAAGTATTATTTTTTAGTATGAAATATTATTTTCCACAATTTTGTCTCCACAGATGTGCAAATTTCCAGTTTTTATGAATACTGAAGACTGAATGCTTTTGACTGAACTTGCTTAACAGGTATTTTTACCCGAGCTCCATATTTCATGCAACAAAAAAAGGTTTGCACATCCAGCAACAAATCAGTTTATCATTTCTACACAACAGTAAATTATGATAAAAATAATACTGTTTTGTTTAAGTATTTTCCCGCGTTTTCTACTTTTTGTTAAAAAAAATAGTAGGTTAATTAGATTAGATTAAAAATAATATTTAATAAGATAACGAAGTATTTTCTCGTATTTTATCCTCTTCTACTTTTTGTTAAAAAAAACTAATTAATTAAATTAAAATTTTATTTAATGAGATAATAAAGTTTTAAGTATTTCCCCAGGTTTTATCATCTTTTGCTTTTTTGTTAAAAAATAATTAAATAAAAAATAAAATAGTATTTACTAAGATAATAAGTTTATGCTGATAAGTAAATAAAGAAAATAAAACAAAGTAAATAAAAATAAAATATGGTTGTGATCACGTGACATGCGCGGTTTCCGCGGTGGGCTCCGGGAATGTTTCGTTATGACGCTGGCGCGGAGCGGCGCGGCACGGTGCGGCGCGGCGGGCGCTCCCCCTCTTTCCGCGCGCGGAGGAGCTTCGACGAACTTTTTTTTTTTTTTTTTTTTTCCCGCTTCGCCGCTCGTACCGCTGTAATCATCAAAATAAAGCTTGTTAATGAGCATGCGCAGGAGTGAGAGTGATAGGACTCGCACTGTTCGCCGGACGGAGCTCGGTACGCTCTCTCTCTTTAAAGGAGGCGGGCGGCGGCGAAGCGAGGCGAAGCGTTGAGCGAACAAACTGCCGCCCAGGCTGAAAAAAATCCGCGCACCCTCTATCTGTTTTGTCGCATGTTTGGTGACGTCCAATAATCGACTTGCTGTGAAGTCTCCGGGGCCGAGGCCTAGAGACTTTTTTTTTTTTAAGTAACAGCTCGGCTCGATACATTTTTAGGTTCGATGCCCAGATTCCGGTGCCCGTTCTGACCCGGTGTGAGGCCGATGAAGCACTTTATCCTGTGATCCAAGCAGACACGGTCGGAAACGTTAGCTAGCTAATCGTAGCTGCTGCTAACTGCCAGCGAGGAAGTGAGGAACGAAGAAAAAAGATGACATCTAGGAGGTAAGGAAACAAAGTCTGCTCTTTACGTTAGCTGAGCCTCCTAACTTTAACCCAACTCAGCCGTGTGTCCGTAAACAAGCCCCGAGAGCGCCGACGGTTCTGTGTACGGGTGGGGGGGGGGAGCTAAGCTAAGAACCGCTTCATTTAGGTAGCACACACCGGCAACTTAACGTCAAGAGTCCGGTCCAGATGTTTAGTAAACACCGTTAACGCTGCAACAATGCTGCCGAGCTTCACGAGTCCGAGCACGGAGCAGGGAGCAGCCGGAGACACGGTGTGACGGTAAATACAGCACAAACATGAGTTAAAGGGAGGTTTGTTACAGCGAGTTAAAGACCACAAAGCTTCCTCAGTACTGCTTGTGTACACACAATGCTGCATTCACATACATGTTATGTAGAGATGGGTATGAGCAAACACTGGTTGAGTCTCTGTGGACACAAAGGAGGCTGAAAAAGGAGAGAGAGAGTTGGAACTGATTATATGTTGTTATGTTTCTGTTCAGGTCTGTGTGTGCTCAAGACAAGACTAACTGTTTGTTTTTATTATTGATTAATCTGTCTGTTATTGTCTCGATCAGCAGTTTATGAAGTACCACACTGGACCGAAGGCTGCAACTAACGATGATTTTCATTACTGATTAATCTGTCTGTGATTTCCTGGATTTAATCGATTTGTTGTTCAGTCCACAAAATGTCATAAAATGGTGAAAAATGTTGATCAGAGCCCGAGGCGACGTCCTCAACTCAAAGATATTCAGTTTACTGCCACAGAGGATGAAAGAAACCAGAAAATATTCAGATTTCAGAAGCTGAAATCTGAAAGTTTGATCTTTTTTTTTTTTTGTCTTAAATGTTGTCTCAAAATGATCAATCAACTTAACGTCGCAGCTCTTGTTGGAGCAACACAACACATCATTTTCTGTCAAAATATGGACTCATTATGAATCCGCAGCAGTGAAATGTGTCTGGAGTTACGCAATGATTAAGAAACCTCAAAGATGTTCAGTTCAAAGTCTCAAAGGACAAAAATAAACGGACACTTTCGTTTTGTTGTTTGGCTGATAAAATGACGATCGGTTATTGTAAAATCGTTGCTGATAATCCAGATCAACTAATTGTTTAATCAGTAGATGTAATTATAAAGTATAATTTTGAAACCCAGGGCTGCGGCTAAGATTAATCTGTTGATTGTTCAGTCCAGAAAATGGTGGGAAAATGTTGATCAAGCCGATGATTGGTCCACAACCCCAAACATGTTCAGTTTAACATCACCGAGGATGAAAGAAACTAGAAAATATTTAAACACTGAAGCTGAAATCAGAAAGTTTGGACATTTAAAATAATAAAAAAAAGACTCCAAATGATTAATAGATCATGAAAACAGTTGCAGATTTAATTTAACAGTTGATAACTACACTTTATCTGGACTGTGACCAGATTTGATTGACAGTCCCCTGATAACAAAAGTAAACACCCGCCATCGAGTGAAAAAATCAGAGAATTTGACTAAAACGATATTCAAAATAGTTGACAACTAATCGATTAATTGAGTAGTTTCTGCTCTGCTTGGGTTCGATACAGTTGAAGGGAGTAGTTTCTCAGTTTATGCATTAAAGTCGTGTACGTGCTGTGCATTATCTGATGAATTATTGACACACTTCTCGCTGCACTTTACAGCAAACAGACAGAGACTTCGGTTGCCTCGCGCTCCTCACTGAGGCTCATCATTTCTTTTCTCTCCTGTTTCAGGTGGTTTCACCCCAACATCACAGGTGTGGAGGCCGAAAACCTCCTGCTGACTCGTGGCGTGGACGGCAGCTTCTTGGCCAGACCCAGTAAGAGTAATCCAGGAGACTTCACCCTCTCAGTACGGTGAGTGCAAACGTAGCATACGCTGCAGGATGCAAATATGATACTGTGTCAACAGTTTGAAGCCTCCAGATAAATGCTCCGATGCTCTCCACTGCTGTACGTGAGGGTGAGCGAAACAAACGCCACCTGAGCAGTGACATTTCTGAGTGTGCTGGCTTCACTGAGTTTCTTGTTGCCTCTTTTTTTTTTTTTTTTTAGTCGCTGTACACGCATTAAAGTCTGTCATGGCGTCTTAGATGGAATAGCCTCCGACGAGTGACTATCAGAAACCATGTCGGGGGTTTTAAAGGTGTGATTGGTGACGCGAATGTAAACAGAAGGGTACTGTCAGAAGATTAGAGGCTGCAATCAGTGCTAAATTGATTCTAGACATGTTCTCTCGCGCCGTTAAATGTTTGCTTACATCAGTTACGCTCGTTAAACATTAGCAGTAAAAATGGCTGATGTGATAAGACGAGTTATTACTATTCAGACTTGAAGCAACAAGTCAAAAAGGAGTCTGGTCTCAGTGTTCGGAGACCTGACTCTGAAGTTTCCCCTCAGCTCTGCAGAGTTTTTGAGTCTATTTTGGATCCTTGTTTTGGTTTTCCAGTGTGACGCTCTCATCAGTTTTTGTTTCCAGCAGAAGCAGGAAGCTGTTTTAAAGTCACCGTACACGACGTGCTCAGCACTAAACTTAACAAACAGACACAGTTGGTGACTTAAGAGGCAGATGTGTCTCTCAGGAGTTGATGGGATGAAACCAGAGCTAGAATGAAAGTAAATATTGAATTTGCGTGGACAGGCGGACACAAACACGAATTATGTTTGTGCTGGATGTGTGAAAAGGAAACTGGCTGCTAACACTTTGAAATAACAACTTAAAAAGCTGAGGTGATGCCTGACGTGCTCTAATATTCATGCTATTAATCGATGCTGGAGTAGTAACAACAAAAAAAGGGTCCTCGTGTTGAAGTCTGCTCCGTCTGAAGCGTCATCTGTGTTGGAGTGAAGGAACTTTTTACTAATAAGAAAACAGTTTGTGGTTTTTATCTCCGAGTCTGTCGAGTCATAAATTTTTCAGATGAAGTATCATTAACTCCGTTCGGCTGATGTAGCCGATGTTATTTTTGTAACGCTCTCATATTTGAGCTGTGCAGTCTCTCATCTCGCAGCATATTTACTTCCTATGGAAACAAAACAAGTCACGCTGCTCTTGTTGGAAACGGAGACATTTCCACTGGGAGACTCGTCCCTGCTGGTTCAAACCAGCGGCACGTCTGCCTCTTCTTTTTTTTTTTTTTTTTTGTGTTCACATTCTGCCAGACTTAACCGTAAGTCATTCAAAGCTTCTTGCTGCTTGCTGCTTCAGATCTGCCACAAGTTCTCCTTTTTCTATTTTCCGATATAATGGCGGTCACCTTCAGTGACTCAGCAACAGTTTATGGCGCCTATCTGGTTTGTGTCACACAAAAAAAGGCGGTGTTTCCCGTTTGAGGTTTGTCATCTCTGAATCGCATCGCTCGGCCCCGTCTGAACATTTTCACAGTTTTGCAGATAGAGGTGGCACCCGTGTGACCCGGCGTTGAACTACTTATCACTCTGCTTATTTTAATCATAACACATGGACTCTGTATCAGAAGGGCAGGAGCGACTCTTATCTTCATTATCGATTCGAACCGTCATCAAGTTGTCTGACTTACAGTCAAAAACCCATGAAGATATTCAGTTTTAAGTCTCATAAGACAAACATAAGCAGAAAATCCTCCCACACTCGATCAGTTATTAAAATAGTTGCAGATAATCTCAATCAACTAATCGTTTAGGGCTAAGTTGGGGTAAGTTGAGCTGCAGCCGCCAATCAGACGCTCAGACTGGTCAAACCTCTAAACTGACACAGACTGTGTTAGTTCAGAGAATGAGAGTGAGCGAGCGCCGGCATCGATAAAGTCGGTTAATCAGAGAAATAAAAAGTTATTTCCTGATTGTCTCACAGCGGTCACGTTCATTCAAATAGACACACCGGTGGAGCGATTCGCTGCAGCACCTGATCCTGTCTGAACGTACCCTCAGAGTCCAACTTTATTCTGACGGTCATTTCCTCGATTAATCGATTTGTTGTTAAGTCCATAAAATGTCATAAAGTGGTGAAAAATGTTGATCAAAGCCCAAGCCGACATCCTTAAATGTCTGGAAACCATCAGCTAACCTAATTTATTAATAATCCTACATTGATTTCTTATGATTAAGTGAAGATACTTCACATGGTGGTTTGATTTTTACTCTTTAATTGAATTCCTCTGAATGTTTTGTGCTCTCTCTCTCTGCAGGCGAAATGGAGCCGTCACCCACATCAAGATCCAGAACACGGGAGACTACTATGACCTCTACGGCGGGGAGAAGTTTGCCACTCTGGCAGAGCTGGTGCAGTATTACATGGAGCATCACGGGCAGCTGAAAGAGAAAAACGGAGACGTTATCGAGCTCAAGTATCCGCTCAACTGCGCGGACCCAACCTCAGAGAGGTGAGTCATGTTTTGATGGTGGTGAAGTTTTGGGCTTGAATTTCTAGATTTTCTGAGCAGTTTGATATCGGTGGTTTCTGGATTTTGTTGAAGGTTAAAAACACGTCCTTTAGTTTAGGACTTTGTGATTAAGTATGACTCGATTATCGACAAAAAACGGTAAAAATATGTTCTGTACTTTAACATTTTATAACTCCCAGAAATGGTGTCCACGAACGTAAGAAGAAATAGTTGTATTTTTGTGAAATAGGAAAATTGGTTTATGAAGCTTCTGGAAAGACGAGCAGTGGTGCTACATCGCGCAGCAATAATTAAGTGACGAACACCTGAAATCTGACAGAATGCTGCCGTTCAGGTCCAACAAATGTTGCTGTTTAACACCTGAGCTAAGCAGCTTCCTGAGGGGGAGATCAGTCGGACATCCACCCTCGTCAATCCATAAAATTGTTTGATATGTTTCTCAAAAAATGTCGCTAAGTGGAGCCGGTAAAGCACGAACACACACACACACACACACACACACACACACACACACACTGAAGGTTAATGTTAGGTTTCATAAAAGTGTATTCACGTTTGATTACATTAGCGGAGATGGCTCACCTCTGCTGTCAAACACAACCTGTATAACGTATACGGTATCTCAGCGACGATCGTATTGAATGACACATTTCACCGCTGTTCAGCATTTTGAGAATTATTCTGACGTTGGAGAGTCGGGGCAGCTTGAAATAACACAACTCGACCATTTTTTAACATATAGAAAACAGGGACAGCAACACGTGCACCCCAACATGAATTCATTTTTAATATTTGTGGCATTAGTGATGTTTAAATATTGCAGATCTGGACTATGCTGCATGTTCGTTGGTGTGTTTACTCACGTTGAGTTCATTTTTGTGGAAGAACATGCTGCACTGCTGCTGTTTTTTACACAGTTAAGGCTGGACACGCCAACTTATAACTGATAACACAAGTATCAGATAAAACACAAACTACTCAAACATGTGAACATTCTTTTATGCCACATTTTAATTTAACTCTGGAGTATTTTAATTACTGTGCTTAGAAATGGCCAAACGCTGACGCCTGGTCACCGCGCTGACAGCTGCTTTTATTTTACTGTCATATTGTTTCACAAGCAGCTTTTTATAATCGCCTAATAAGATAAGATCGACTTTATTGATGCTACACTGGGGACATTCATTTGTTAGAGCAGCTTGTGTACACAAGTTGGATAAGACATTGGTCTTTTGCTCTCACAAGTTTTTAAAACCGTGAGTTCGTTCAGCCTCGTCTCCGTGATGCGACACTCTCCATACTCTCCCTCTGTAGCCTGGTTAGCACCGTTAGCTCCTCCATCTCCCTGCGTATAACAGACTGTACTCATGGTCGTCTTAGATCCAGCTCTGCGTCTGTGTCTGCGTCTCCTCACGACTCAATCTGCAGATTATTTTATCGCCGAATCGATTCTTTGGTCTGTAAAATCATCAGTCTGGCCTCCAGATCACTTGTTTTGTCCAGCTAACATCTAAAATATCTTCAGTTTGTTATCATAGAAGACCAAAAACAACAGGAAATATTATTTTATATTTCAGAAGCTGCAACCAGAGATTTTTTTTGCCTTTTGCCGCTCAAGTTTCTGTTGTCTCCACAACGATCGCCGTTACTTTGTTTAACTGTCATGCTACATTAAGAGGATCTCGTGCTTTTAGCTGCAGCTCCAGCTGTTACCCGAGGATTAAATATATCTGAAAACATTTTTAATATCACCCAAATGTTCATTTACAGACAGACAGACGCTTTATTGTGCCTCGACGACCTCCGGTGTCGGCGGCAGCGGCGAGGAGGCCGATTCAACTCCCAGCAAAACATTCAAAACATTCTTTCAGCTGCACTTTGACATTAAAACCAGCTGCATGCATATGAGTTATTCTCTGAGGTCAGACTTTTATATTTACTATGACAAATCTATAACATACACACCATCTTAACTGTACTTTTACACAAAAGTCCAAACATGGTCCAGTAAACACAAACGTTGCTTCGGGCTTCACGAAACGTCTTTAACCACGCTCGTAAACATCCTGTGCCGACGTCTTGTAAACAAACAGAGCGATGCCATCGGAGTTTATCCCGGCCGCCATTGGAAGCAGGTGTTTCACGTTTTACCATCGTGTTTTTTCCAGATGGTTCCACGGACACTTGTCGGGCAGAGAGGCCGAGAAGCTGCTGACGGAGAAAGGCAAGAACGGCAGCTTCCTGGTGAGAGAGAGCCAGAGCCACCCGGGCGACTTCGTCCTGTCCGTCCGCACGGGAGACGACAAGACGGACAGCAGCGACAGCAAACCCAAAGTGACTCACGTCATGATCCGTTGCCAGGTAAACACACACACACACACCCCTCATTAGCTCTTTAAACGTGTGTGTAGTACTGCGATGTTAACACTCGTTTGATACTGACTGATACAGATGTTATGGTGAGGATCCAGATGTTTTTACTGCTGTTCTCACGTTAGTTTGCAACAGGTGCTGCTTTTTTGTTTTTCTATATGATCAGTCGGCTTCCTGTGATCAAAGGTTTATCATCAAACGTAAAGAAAACGTATTAACAACACAAACAGAAGGACTACAGAGATGTACAGTATCTGTGTATCACAGATCAGGGACGTTTTTTTGTCACCGATACCAAATGTTTTTTTATTAGCCGTATTAAAAAGATCAAGTACTGGAATGCCTTGAGATCCTTTTTCAACCAAGTGCTTGAAAAGTCCTTGAAATCAAGCTGTAGCGGCCCAGGGTTCAAATCCGACCTGTGGCCCTTTGCTGCGTGTTGTCCCGCTCTCTCAGTCCCCGCCTTCCTGTCACTCTTCAGCGTCAAAATAAAAGCAATTCAAGTGAACCTTCTTCTTCATCTCGATCAGCTCGTTACTGACAGCTAAATATTCCAGGGATGTAAATTGAATCCATCACGGCTGAATTTTGGTTCTATTGTGACTCCTCACTCCTCCTAACTAGCCGGCCGGAGCAGCAACTGCTCGAGTCTTACCTCGTCTGTTGTAGGCCACGTTCTTTATCAGGGCTCAAAATCTGACATCCAGAGAAACGTTTGGTCTCAACTCAAACCAGAGCTTCTGCAGATTAATTCCATATCCGACATGTTTTGATCCGCTGAAGTTAGACACGACACAGGATGAACAAATCACTGTTTTCATCAACTTCGCTGCCGTCAGAAGGCAGCCTGTTGTCGGAGAGGTCAAGATTCTCCAGTAAACAAACACAATGTGTGTCAGCGGTCGTTTCACGCAGAGAGCGTCTGAAAGACGTTAATCTTGATGTCGTCGTGATCGGATGTTTTTACAGATGATCAGTGAGCGGTCGATTGATCTCTGCACACATGAAACCTCGTGTCGAACAAAGCTGAATCAGATCACAGCTGTGATACTGTCTGCGAGGAGAAGCTGAAAACTTTCCTTAAAAATGGAAAAACATTCCAGATCTACGATGCTCATTTGATTATTTATCCAGCGTGACTTCATACAGATGTCTTAATCCAGGCTTTAAGATTGTTTTCTTTGTGAACACATACATGACAAAGACAAAGTGCCGCTGTGACAGCAGGAGGATCGAATCTAAATAAAGCAAAGCGGCATTTGGTGTCACTGATCTGTGGAAAACGCAGACACAACTCAGCTTCAGTTTACAGGAACAAAAGGCAGCAAAAACTTCGATTTCAGAGGATTTATTCTCACCTCCTGAGCCTGGAGGTTTAAATTTAGCTCCAGGAAGTTGTCCCCGCAGTGGAAACAAAAGCAGAACCTGTGACAGCGGGTCTGCCATACGTTATTACGTCCTCGTACTGGAAGGGGAAACTGCTGAATTCTCTGAATACTCTTACATGTAAATGTTTTAAATGTCTCGTGGTGGTGAGACAGATCTCTTGCGCTAACGTGGCTTCTCCTTCAGCACGACCTGAAGTACGACGTGGGCGGAGGGGAGAGATTCGATTCCCTCACCGACTTGGTAGAGCACTACAAGAAGAACCCGATGGTGGAGACGCTGGGCACCGTGCTTCAGCTCAAACAGGTACCTCCACGTGTCAAATATCTGTTTTTTACGGTACGCTTAAGGGCTGGGGACATCCGTGCTGACTGTTCTCCCCCGTCCACAGCCCCTGAACACTACTCGTATCAACGCTGCGGAGATCGAAAGTCGAGTTCGGGAGCTGAGCAAACTAGCGGAGGCCACAGACAAGGTCAAACAGGGCTTCTGGGAAGAATTTGAGGTGAGCGGTTCTGTCGTGTCATTGTGTAGAAAAAACAAAAACCTCTCCCAGTTTGGGTGTTTTTGTGGATTCTTTACAAAAAAACAACATGCAGCGTTGGTTGGAAATAACCTCTCTCTCTCCCTCTCTCCCTCTCTCCCTCTCTCTCTCCCTCCCTCTCTCCCTCTCTCCCTCTCTCTGTGTATTGTTTCGTGCAGACCTTGCAGCAACAAGAGTGCAAGCTGCTCTACAGTCGTAAAGAAGGCCAGAGAGCAGAGAACAAAAACAAGAACAGATACAAGAACATTCTGCCTTGTGAGTAACTCCGCTGTTCTTTCATCACATCAGCTGAAGGCTGCAGGATTTCACCTAACTCTCTCTGTTCCTGCCTCTCCAGTCGACCACACTCGTGTGGTGCTGAATGACAGGGACCCAAATGAGCCAGGCTCTGACTACATCAACGCCAATATCATCATGGTAGTATCTGCTGTCATGGTAAACTCACTTCATCCTCAGGGAAACACACACACACACACACACACACACACACACACATCATTTATTCTGTATACTATGACTCCACGTGTTATGTCAGCTGATCGTCATGTTCCTGTGTGTGTGTTTTGTTTGTGTGTTGTGCGCGAGCAGCCGGAGCTGGACTCTAAGTGTAACAGCACCAAGGTGAAGAAGAGCTACATCGCCACTCAGGGCTGCCTGCAGAACACCATCAGTGACTTCTGGAGGATGGTGTTTCAGGAGAACTCTCGAGTCATCGTCATGACCACCAAAGAGGTGGAGAGAGGAAAGGTAAGCCAAACGGATTAGACGCTGAACTGTGACCCCCCCCTAAGTTCCAGCAGGCACGTTTGTGGTTCCTCTAAACGTGCTGCTGAAGCAGTTCGGACGGATGCCGCGCCGATCAGCACAGAGCAGCTCGAGCTGACCAGAAGACAGACACAGAAACGGCACAGAGAATCCGGTCAACATTCAAGATAAAACAACCTGTGCACTCCAGATTTAACTACGGAGCATATTTACTCATAAACCAGGAAAAATGACCAAACCTGAGCATGTTAATGAAGTCTGGCAGGCAAATCGCTTCTGAAACGACGTCACAGAGCCGTGCCCGGTGGAGTCCAGGGCGGACTTTGGTTGATCGTATCAGCTGACTGAACGTTATCGTCTGTCCACAGAGTAAGTGTGTGAAGTATTGGCCGGACATGTCGGCTCTGAAGGAATACGGTGCGATGCGCGTTCGTAACGTCAGAGAGACGGCTGCACACGACTACATCCTGCGAGAACTCAAGCTGTCCAAAGTCGGGCAGGTAAGCCGTGTTTGTTCAGAGCGGACGCTCGCCGTCACATTGTAATTAAACTATCGAAGTGATTAAACTTGTTCTTGACTTTGTCTTCAGGGTAACACAGAACGTACAGTTTGGCAGTACCACTTCAGGGCCTGGCCGGACCACGGAGTCCCCACCGACCCCGGCGGTGTACTCGACTTCTTAGAGGAGGTCAACCTGAAGCAGGAGAGCATTCTGGACGCTGGACCTATAGCGGTACACTGCAGGTACACACACACACACACACACACACACACACACACACGAGTCAAACACTGAAACAGACGGACCATAAACCTCTATGTAGAGACACTCAAAGTCTTCCTGTTCTGTTCTTCAGTGCAGGGATCGGGCGGACAGGAACGTTTATAGTGATCGACATCCTGATAGATGTGATCAGAGAAAAAGGTGAGTCCACACGACCCCGATTACACTTTTCAAGTGTTCACTTCAAGTGTCTACGATAATATCTAGTGTCCGTGCCGTGTCTTTAAGGGTTTTGTTCTCAGTCCTGAGGACGCATCAACATAAACTTTTGCTTTCACGCTGCAGGGGTGGACTGCGACATCGACGTGCCAAAGACCATCCAGATGGTTCGATCTCAGCGCTCTGGGATGGTGCAGACCGAGGCGCAGTACAGATTCATCTACATGGCTGTACAGCACTACATAGAAACGCTGCAGAGACGCATCGAGGAGGAACAGGTGTGCACGCACACACACAGCGGACGCTCACACATGTAGTCATACAATAAATGAGCTGCAGTATCGTCCAGATAGATTGTCGTGAAGGAGCAGTCAACTCTTTATCGCTCATTACCGACATAGACCCCTCTCCATCTGACCTCCATCTGTCTGCACACATTTTAAGTCGTGTGTTACGAAGTCTTTAACCGAGTACCACCAGCAGAATTCTCTCCAAAGACCTCGTCTCTTTCTTTTTTTGTCCAAAAGCTACCCTCTCTTTTCTCTAACCCTCGTCTGTTCTCTCCTCTGCAGAAAAGTAAGATTAAAGGGCGCGAGTACACCAACATTAAGTACTCTTTGTCCGACCTGAGCGGAGGAGAGCAGAGCCCTTTGCCTCCTTGCACTCCTATTCCTACTCCCACCTGCACAGAGTAAGTGAAGCCGTCCAGGAAACAGTTTATGTTGTCGTCTTTAAGGTAGTTTCTCATCAAAGTGTGTGTGTGTGTGTCGGCAGGATGAGGGAGGACAGCTCCAGAGTGTATGAGAACGTGGGCCTGATGCAGCAACAGAAGAGCTACAGATGAGATTCACCTTCGACCCCTGTGCTCTATCAGTTCCAGGTAAACTCGACAACATGCCGCTCAGATAGGAAACGATACGTCTGAATGATCTGCACGATGACGGCTCATGAAGTCAGCGTGTATCTGATCCACCAAGCAGCTCTTATTTTAGAGAGAAATCTTCATTTCGCCTGATGGAGAGATCTTGAGATGTTGAGGCGACAAAGTGCAACCACAGTTTATCTTTATAGATTATATCGATGCCGAATATGACTGTGGACATATGACGTCCTTTATCTCGTGGGTGATTTGTTGTTGCGGACACGTAAGGAATTATATGTATATATCTCAATCTTGTAACACCTGCTGAGTTGGGTCCTTGAATTTGAGGTAATTGTGCCTGGAAAATTCATTTAAAAGTCCTTGAATTTAAACCCTGGTTGTTGTAATGATGGAATAAATGTTGTGAAAATGTTTTATTAACGTTTATCAAAGACGAACACAGAGGAAGTGCTGAGTTAACCACAGATATGATAAATGGGGATACATCTTGATAATTTACGGTAAAACACACTAAATTAAAGTCAGTTAAAGATTGAGGCTTGTTTTTAAGGTAAATCGTTCAGATAATAAAGGCGTTGTTCTTTCTGCAGGTGAGATTTTAATCATTTGAAGTGTTAATCGTGTATTCAAGTGTAAATATTTCTCTTTCTGTCTCCTTCAGGATCTCGATACCTGACAGTTTTTTCGCCAGCCACACCTTGACGCCTGAGACTTGACCGTAATGACATGGAACAATGGAAATAAAACACACACACACACACACACACACACACACATATATAAATATATATACACAAAATAACAAAGAAAAAACGTGAGAGAGACCAGACACCGGGGTCCTCCCTGATCTCGCTCATCTTACATGAACATTTGCCCTCTAGTTGAATTCTTAAACCACTGTGATCATCAGAAGAGCCTTTGAGAAAGCCTAACGCGACGTCAACCACAGTTTGGGTTTAGCCTTTGTAAGTCTCACCCCCCAACAAGGGCTGCAAACAGCGGGCACTCTCTTCAGAGGGGTGGGGGGAGGAAAAAAGAAACTAGCTAACCTTTGCTCATCTCTTTTTCTTTCTATGTTTTTTTTTTTTTATTAACCAAAGGAAGATTATGTAGATTGTTTGTAGACGAGGAAGCGAGGCCTGTGCCAAAACCACGAATGAGTTTTTTATCCACATTTCTCAGCCAATTAAAAGTCTCTATTGGGGCGCGTTTAAAGGAGTGGGAGACGAGACCTTATCTGTGGACGAAAGTGGGGCAAATTTTCCAGTGATCATTATTATTGTCTAGTTTTCACTGTGCTATATAGAGAGTAATGTTTCTGAATGAAGAACTATTGGCATTGTAGTGTAATACCATATTTACTGTTGATTTGTAATCCACTAAACATGAATTCCTATTTGTTTGCGCCAGAACTGCCTCGAAAACAAACTTAAATTCAGGCTTTTCGGAGTGTGAATTAACTTTTTTGTTGGGTTTAAATGTTTTTTTTTTTTGTGTTTCATTGGGATACACAGTGTCTGTTAGTTAACCATTCCTGAGCTCAAGCCGAATGCCCTTACTGCTGCACTTTTATTTAGCAGCGTTAACAGTTACAGTAAAAGCCTTCAAGATTCACCTGGTGGATTTATAATAAAAAAATAATCTAATCTCGGGGTGGGTGGGTGGGAGAGGATTAAGAGAGGAGTTTGTTTTCATGCCTGCACTTCTAATGTCAAAGTCGGTGTGACGACATATTAAGATTTCAGGGGAGTCTGTTGTGTATCTCAGTCGCAGGCATTGCCACAGACACACGGCTGCCAAAAAAAACTTTGTTTTTTAAGTTTTGCATATTACTTTTTTTTTTTTCATTCTGTTTTTTTTTTCTTTCTTTGTTTTTTTTTAAAGATAAATGCCTTTTCGTGTACCATTGCCTATTTTGAGCACCACATGTACTTAATTTTTAAGAGTCACTGTTTTAAGAAGCAATCACACATTTCTCAGCTTTGGCACTATAGATAGTCATTGTTGTGGTTATAGATTGTTGGCCCTGTGATAGTCAGCTGGATTCAATAGTTTACACACACTCTCTCACACACACACACACACACACACATATATATATACATACATACATACATACAGGTTTCTATAGGAGAATATTTTCTTGTCTTTCCATTATCGTTAAACCATTTAAAGGAATAGTTTGAGATTTTACAGATTCACTTTTTTTGCAGAGTTAGATGAGAAGATGCCACTCTCATGTCTGAAGGCTAAATATGACGCTACGGCCGGTAGCCGATTAGCTTAGCTTAGCATAAAGACTTGGAAACAAGGGGATGGAAGCTAGCCGGTTAGTCACTGCTCCAAGTCCAAGAAATAGTTCCAGCATGTAACTACCAGACATTTTTACATCAGTGTGTTGTTGTAAAAACAAAAAGCTGTCTATATGCCAAATATGACGCAACTGCTGATTATCTTAGCTTAGCATAATGACAGGAAACAGAAAGAGGAAGCTTGTCAACTAGTCACAGCTCCTGGCCAAGAAAGTGGTATAAATCATACCACTTTCACGTTGGCATGTTAAATATGACTCTACTGCTGTTTAGTTAGCTTAGCATAATGACTGGAAACAAGAGGAAGCTAGTCACTGCTCCCGGCCAGGAAATAATTCCAGCTAGCATGTAACTACCAGACATTTTTACATTGATCAGCTGCTGTAAAAAGAAATATCTGCCTTTCAATGAGAGGTTTTATACCACTCACATGTTTGTATGCGAAATGTGACGCTACTTCTGATTAGCCTAGCTTAGCATAAAGACTGGAAACAGGATACAGAAGGTAGCCAGCTAGTCACTGCTACCGGCCAAGATATGGTTCTAGCATCTAACTGCGAGATATTTTTACACTGATATGTTGTTGTAAAAAGAAAACTCTGCCTTTCGATGAGAAGACTGATACCACTCTCATGTTTGTATGCTAAATATCATGCTACTGCTGATTAGCTTAGCTTAGCAGAAAGACTGTAAACAGGAGGAAGCTAGTCACTGCTCCTGGCCAGTAAATAGTTCCAGCTAGCATGTAACCACCAGACATTTTTTACATCAATATGTTGTTGTAAAACTAAAATCTGCCTTTCAGTGAGTGGATCGGTACCACTCTCGTGTTTGTATGTGAAATATGATGCTACTGCTGATTAGCTTAGCTTAGCATAAAGACTAGAAACAGGTAGAAATAGTTAGCAACCAACCTACCAGCAAACCTAAAGCTAATGTGTATAAACAGAAATGTAAAGATGACGAGTCAGTCACAAGTTGTGGTCCAAAGGTTTTGTCACCTTCAGACAGAACCAGGCTAGCTGTTTCCCTTCGCTTACAGTCTTTATGCTAAGCTAAGCTAATTGCCTGCTAGCTCTAGCTTCATCTTAAGCATACAGAGATGAGAGTGGAATCAAATATCAAACTATTCCTCCATCTTCACAATCAGCTGCAATATTTAGGGAAGTCAGATGTTTTTGGATCTGCATTATTGTTCTTAGCGAGAATCCACAACACTCATTTCAAACGCGTGGCCTAAAGTATTTTTTTTTTCTTTTTTGTCAAGCCTTCCAGAGCTTCTGCACATTTGCTTACCATCACTACGCCTTGAGAAACTGCAGTCTTCGCTTTGATTGAACTTTAACTGTAACAGCGCTGACTCAGAATCTCTCAGTGGAGAATTAAAAAAAAAAAAAGGAAGAAGCGGCTCTCCTCTTTTTGCCTTTGAGGGACAGTTCTCGACAACCACTGATCCAGGATTTGAGCAGCTTCTTTTTGTGTAACGATTTTTTAAAAAAATCATGAAATCAGTGTTTTGTTTGTGTTTTTTCGGAGGCTGCTTCCTCCCCCGACCGGTGGACTCCTTTGCTGCTTTCACAGCAAGTGTTCTTTGAAAATTCTCCTCCTCTCCGGGTGAACGCCATCCACTGACTGAGTTACGAGTCCTTCTGTAGTGTGGTGTACCGTATGCAGTTTTATCTTCACACGGATGAGTTTGTCTTAATGTTTCGTGGAGTGCTTGCTTGTGGCGTTTTTTGTGTCCTGTGTGTTTGGGGATGTATGTGTTGTGAGAATGTTCTTTAAAAACTTACTTTTGTTTTTGTTTTTTTCTTCCCAGATGGTAAAACTGCTTTCCATTTATCATGTAAGCAATTTAGATGCATAGACGTGCCTTCTATGCATATGCCTATGTGTATGTGATAGCTATTAAAAAAAAGACAAAACAACAAAACAGTGCTCTTTAGTTCCACCGCCATTCAAGAACCTGTAACACTTAAATGTGAATTATTTCATCCTGAACAAACAAAAAAAGGAAAAAAAACGGTGATCGCAATGCAAACAAACTATATTTTTTAACATGTATATTGTACATGAGTACCTGGTAGAGGAGAATGTACTTACTAAAAAACATATCTACTTGCCAATAAGATATACTGTATGTATATTCCTACAGCTTTCTCTCTGTGACACAGGGAGGGACCTCTCACAAAGCTTAAGAGGTTTATTGTATGACTTTCAATGCAGTTAACCATGTTAACTTCCTCAATAACAATAAATGGCAGGCTCATGCCACATTAACACTTGTCTTTTTCCTTCTTTGCAAAGAAGTTAGGTCAAGAAAGTACCGACTGACTGAAAATGGCTCAAAGGCAACTCAAATGTTGAAACTGAAATGATATGCGAGCAACGTGTTTCAAAATAGTTCAGCAGTGGCAACAAAAGACTGAAAAAGTTGTGAAATGCTCAAAGAAAACCGCTGGTAGAAAGTCTCACGATGAATGAGGTTGGCAACAAGTTAGTACGGAAGCCCTAAGAGGTCATACATTCATACATTTTCTTGATATCTCGAGTTATTTACGTCATTATGTCGAAATAATTGTTTTCCCAAGATGAGTGGTGACTGGATGCTCTTTTAAGACCCAATCATGTTCCCTACAGAAGCCCTAAGCAGTCATGCGTTCATAATTTCATTTGTTTTCTTGAGATCTCGAGTTATTTATGTCATCTCGAGATAACGAGATCATTTTCTGGAAATTACGAGACTCTGTTTTCTCGAGATAACGGCATAATTAATTTGAGATCTAAAGATAATGAATAAAACGTGAGATTTCCATCACGTGACCATGCTGTGCGGACCTGTTGCTGACTGACGGATGTGACACGCTGATCTAAATACACTCCTTTGACGTTGCTATGATTACGTTCCTGCAATGACTATCCTTTTGTTTTCTCGAGATCTCGTGTTAATTATGTCGTTATCTTAAGAAAACAAAGTTTCGCTGTCTCAAGATCTCGAGAAAATGATCCCGTTTTCTCGGGATGACAAATAACTCGAGATCTCAAGAAAACAAATGAAATTATGAATGCGTGACTGCTTAGGGCTTCTGTAAGTTAGTAACATGACTGCAATCAATCTGCATTTCATCGTCTACAGTTTGTTAATAGATTCAGAGAATCAGAAGAAATCTCTGTACGCGAGGCACAAGGCTGAACACTAACATTGTATGGCTGATCTTCAGGCCCTGCAGACAGCAGTGCGTGTTGCTGCTGCTGCTGTAACCCTGACAACCCAGCTGAACATCTGTCCTGTAGAGTGCGCTTCAGAGCTGTGCAGGCGGGGTTGGTGATGATGCTGCTCCACTTTGTCAACACTCATCTCAAACATCCTCCAAACTCCTACTCGACACTTAGCTGGTTTCTACCTCAGCGGCACTCGTCACTGTTAATTAGTGTCGTGGACAGCGGGTGACTCATTAAGAGAAGAGGCAGGCAGCAGTGACAGTGATGCAGTCTGCCTCATTTGTAGGGTGGCAATAAGGGTTATGAGCTAATTACATACACTGCACAGTGCATACACATAAAATCCTCAACGTCACAGGAAGTCGTTTATTCTTGTACTTGTGTTTTAGGGAAGTTCTGTCAGCTAATGTTAGCTCAGTTTGTTAGCCGGGCTGCACGGACTGTGAGCTCAGAGCACCGGGGGAGTGTTAGTGTTTGCAGCACAGGAGTTTTGGACCACCGGGAAGAAGAAGAAGAGGTTTACAGGCAAGCTGACAGGGAACGGAGCCGGTGTCGTGCCAGAACCGGAGCTGGGCGAGCAAGTAACATAACGTAATCGGGCTCAGCAGCCTCTTTGAACATTATGGCAGAGGAGAAGAGACTGAAGAGCCGGACAAGAGTAAATCTGGGACTGACTTTTAGTGGTTGGTGAGAGCTTGGTGAAATAAAAGGCTGAAAGACAGACGCCGAGCTGGGCTGACTGCTGTTGGACTAGTCAGTAATATTAGCTGGCTGCTATGTCTGCTGTTGGTGACCTTGTTGATGTTTGGCTGTTAGCAAAGTTGTCTACTCGCTCGTTTTTGATCATTCCCACAGAAGGATTACTCATTATTTTCGTTGGACTTGTTGCAGTTTTTGTTTTCAGCTCATTTCGTTAAACAAATGCAGATTTAATTCTTGCACTTTTGTCTCTTTTTCTCTATGAAGTTCCTCTTCCTCCCTCTCTCTTCGCTCTCACAACATTTCTTTCTGTCTCTTTGTGGCAGCGCCTCCAGTCCGACGTCACATGAAGACCTCGGGGACAGTCTGAGGCTCGCCACAGGACGCCCTCTCAGATGGCGACCGCAAGACTCACGAGACTAAAAGTACTGCTCCATGACTTTGTTTCATGCCAACAACAGAGATACAAGTTGATTGGTTATGACATGTCTGCAGCAGACAGACAGACACACATACAAACACACTTCCAGGCGTTCAGGCATGTAGAGCGAACAAGCAGCATCTGTACGATTTATCTGAAGGACTTTATACCTACGGTTATTAATGACATTACTGAACAGAGACATGGACACACACACACACACACATCACTGACCTTCTGCTCTCAGCAGTCATGGTCATAAATCTGGCATTTATCCGTCATTTGTCATTCATGATGCGTCTCCTGCTCTGTCGTCGCTGGTCTGCGGTCTACCAAATTGTCTAGTGAAAACCATCGATGTCCAGATTCGGGGTGATTTGGTCAAGCATCGAAAATGTTCCTGCTTCTTAAACCAAATAAACCATTTAAAAAGACATTTGAATTTTCTGATAAATATATTATCATAAAGCTAAAAACAGAGCTGTTTTTCTTGGCTCATGAAAATATTTATATGAAGTTTTATAACTAAGTTTGGGAGAAAAGAACACAAACTTTCAGCACAGACAGTATAAAACATTTTGATCAGACAGTATGGAGGAAAAAGAAACTCTGGGAGATGGTAGCAGAGAAAGTGAACGCCAAACTGAGGGAGTCAGAGGTCACACGTGTTTCTGTAAAGGCATATTAGTGCGGCCTCAAACGGAGAAACATGCTAGCCACATACAGGAAAAGGGCCAAGAGGTTTGGGCCAGTGTCACCGTGAGTTCTTCAAGATCGTGCACGAGGTCCTGAGTAAGAGCAGAGAGAAGATCGAATCCTTTATGTGTGGAGAACCGGGGGAGTGTTAGTGTTTGTACCACAGGCGATTTGGACCACCGGGAAGAAGAAGAAGAAGAAGAGGAGGTTTTCAGGCAAGCTGACAGGGGGTGGAGCCGTTGTCCTGCCAGAACGGGAGCTGGGCGAGCAAGTGAAGTAACGAAACGAAAGCTCCAGCAGCTTCCTCGGCCACCATTTTCACAATGCTGGCGGTCCCTCCTCTTCCTTGTGACCACTGACGGCGAGAAGTGTCCAGCGTTCCACCCTCAACTTTTTGACTGTTATGAGTGCACCATCTGGGTCCTCACAGTACACTGCATTTTGACATAATTGGCACTTACGTAACCTCTTTGTTCTTTTACCGCACAGAGAAAATGACTTCTACTGTTGCCACTTCTAACACGAGGATGGTTTATAAAGCTGTAAGCCTCCCTGACATCTCCTCTTGTTTGGTTAATCTTAAACTGCCAGCTTGTTAGAACTTAATTTACCCCCCGAGAGCGTGCTCATTTCTATAATTACACACTCATATCTGTGCAGCGTTCGGGGACGACTCGCTCATGGGCAGCCCTTCGGCCATCCTCTCCACTAACCAACTGTACAAACACAACTCTGGTTTTCTCCCCGAAGCACTTCTGCATCATTTGCAAATCTGACATCTCACATCACATCGTGCATCCATCAGCCTCTTCTTACAGCGCAGTGTAAATCATGCTCAGGTTAGCAGACAGTCAGGCAGCGCTGATATACAGGCCCTTTTCTTTGGTTTATGTAATTACAGATGTGTTTGCATAATCGGTGCTTAATTATGTATATATGTGAGGCAGGAAAACACCTCGCGCTAATGGTTGAAATTTTATTAACAAACTGGTTCATCTGTGGTCAAAACATCTACAGTGTGTGCCAGCCAGCTAATATTACTGACTAGTCCAACAGCAGTCAGCCCAGCTCGGCGTCTGTCTTTCAGCCTTTTATTTCACCAAGCTCTCACCAACCTCTAAAAGTCAGTCCCAGATTTACTCTTGTCCGGCGGCTTCTTACTCGCTCACTCTCTCATTTTCTCTTCTTAGCTTCCTCCGTCAACGTCCTCTTCGCTCTTTTCTCCTCTGCCATTATGTCCACAGAGGCTGCTGAGCCCGGTTACATTGCCCAGCTCCTGTTCTGGCACGACACCGGCTCTGCTCCCAATCTACATTCACCAGCAGGTCCTGAAAACCTCTCTACTGTCATTTTGTTTGTCTGACATGAAAAAACAATGATGATGAATGTTTTTTTTCTTGCAATATGAAGCATCTTTAAAAAATTAATGTTCACACAACAGACACAACATGTCTGTAGATTTTATGGTGAAAAACTGCCAAAGACCGTAAAATATACCCTGAAATACGCCCTTTTTTACAGTTAGTCATTTTTTGAAACCTTTATTTATATGTCATTTTAAGGGAATTTACAGAATAAAGTCTTATTTTATATTAGAGATGATTAATTATACAGTAAAACACCGTAATATTTCATGGCAAAAACTTCATTTTGATGGAAAAGACTAAAACACCAACCTTAAATGGGAAAACAACAGTATTAATGTTCTTTTACAGTGAAATTAGAAAAGGTTATACTGTATTTATTATGGTAAAATTCTGGCAACCACAGCTGACAGTTTTTTACCGTAAAAAGTGTTTTTTATTATTTGTGTTGTGTTCATGGCAAAACCTTTATTTTGATGGAAAAAACTTAAAATATGGAATAAAACGCCAACCTTAAATGTGAAATCAACAGAACAGTACTAATATAATTTTACTGTATTTATTACGGTAAAATTCTGGCAACCACAGCTGACAGTTTTTTACCATAAAAACAGTGTTAGTAAAAATGTGCTCTGTTTGTTTTATGTTGTTTTATTTTGTTATTCTGCATCACTTCCTGTTTGTTGAGCCTGCAGTGGGGCTCAGTCTACGGGGTTTTTAAACTTCACTTAAACTGACTTTCAGACAGAGAGAATTGATTGTAATTTTTGAATTTTTTATTATTTAATTAAAACAAACTCAAAATCCACGTTCTGCTGCATGACACTGACACTGACACGTTTTGTGGCTCACCAGCTTGTTTTGTCTCTTTTTTTCAAGGTTGAATTAACTTTAAATTTGTGCAAATCTCCTGTCCAGTGAAATGTTTGGCCAATTAAATGTGCAATGTAGCGTAATGACAGAGCAGGCACAGAGGAGGAGGAGGAGGAGGAGGAGGAGGCCGGGGGCAAATCATTAAACATTACAATGAAGGAGCCACAAGAGGGCAACATCAGGCCGGCCACTGCTGCACACTGAAATGAGTGGCAGTTGTTTAATTTTAGCTGAACCTTTAAACGGCAGAAAGTGGTCCTCTGGGAAACTCTAACCACAGCTCAATAAATAAGTGGCTCCGCAGACGCGGAGGTTTACTTTAACACCGTGACATGAAGAAGCTTTTCACATGTCAGTGTAACGCCGCACGGTCTTTGTTGCTCCAGTGACCGTTCCTTTAAAATGGCTTAAGGTTAACTCTTGGCTATGTTTGCTGAATAATAGAATTACATAATCATTATGGTCTCTAATTGCACAGTGCAGCAGGCCTATTGGATTTGTATTGTATTGCACATAATAAGTGCAGCTGTTTAGCTTGAGGGAAAAATAAAGAACCAAAAATAGATCTATTGGAAAGTATTCCCATATGGTGCATGAACACAAGGCCTTTTGTAGCACGTGTATACAGTCAGGGAGGCAGAGTTAAACGGGAAGTGGTGCTTTAATCTATTAAACAATAACAGGAGAGGAAATTAGATGATTTAATTGGTGATTGTAGAAGATTACGATGGTGGAAGAAGAATTCAGGCCCTTTGTTTTAATAATAATTCATCCAATCTTTGTTTTCTTTGTGAAATTTTGGCTAGTTTTACAGCTACAGAAGTCTGTAACACCATCAAACCTGTGGTCCAGCCAACGCTGACTCATGACATCACATGAGACAATTCATCAGACTTGATGCAGCAGGCTTCGTACTTTATAGTGCGTTCATCCGTCCATCCATTTTCCAGAACCGCTCATCCTTATCAGGGTCGCTGGAGCTCGATCCCAGCTGACACAAAGGCAAGGTTCAGTCACCAGTTCATCACAGGGCCGACACATAGAGACATTCAACCATTCACGCTCACATTCACACCACAGAGTCACTCATTTGTAGATTCTTTAGACTGTGTGAGGAAGTTGGAGTACCTGGAGAGAACCAGGAATGACTGACCAATGTGCAACCACGACACAACTAGACAGGACAAAGAATGTCAAAATGACTGGGAACCTTTGGTTTAATCTGTAATTCTTTGTATTTTATAAGCGTATGAGTTCAGATTAAGTTTAATAATCATACAGGTACAATCATAGTGAAATATATTTTAATAAGCTGCTACAATTTGTTATTAAAAATAGTGTAAAATAGGACAGTAGTAAGGTGATAAAGAATAGAAAACATAGTACGTAATAATAATTATTATGGAGGTAATGTGAGGAAGTAAAAAAGTATTATTAATAATAATAATAATAATAATAATAATAATAATAATAATAATATGGGAGAATATTTACTTTTTACTGTTTTTACAGTAATTTTCTGTTTTTTTAAATTGTATACAAACCCTGTGAAATTACGGACATTATCTGTAAATTAACAACTAAACTGTTATTTTAATATGATGCTAATAATTAATTACAGTTATTTCTCATTGAACTCTCACAGAACTTTACTGAAGATGTTTTATCGTAATAATTCAGGGGAAATCTGTGAAATAACGGTATTTCTCCGCAAAAACTAGAATAAATATTTCAGTAAATTTTTAGTTTATGACATTTATTTTCAGTATTTTACTTTTATTTTTACCATTTTTTCCTGTTGACCATTTTCTTTTTCTTTCTTTCTTACAGTGTGCTGCCATGTAGTCGTGCCCTGGCAGGGTCTGATGCCTTGCTCAGGGGCACCTCAACAGTGCCCAGACGGTGAAACTGGCACCTCTGCAGCCACCAGTCCACTCTCCATACTGTGATCCGAGCTGGACTTGACCGGCCCACCAAGAACTGAGCTACAGCCGCCCCATGAAGTAATATCTAATATTAATATATAATAGTTATTCAGCTATTATATTCAGTACTAGAATAAAGCAAATAAAGTACCACTAAGTTGTACCTGAATAAATGTTATTTGCCATGACAAGAAGAGTTGCAGAGCGCAGCACAGTGGATGATATTTAAGCTGTATAAACTGTTTATTTCTTATAGTTCTTATAGCCAGCAGTCATGGCATCACCATTTTGTCTTCTGCTGATGAGATGAGAGTGGACGGATTTAGTTAAAGAGAGAGAGGAGGAGGAGGGATGGAGGGATGGAGGGAGGCGGAGCGAGGCTTTTACTACGGTGTGTGTGTCGAGGAGGCTGGCAGTGAGGAGGAGAGTACCGGAGAGGATGCTGGATGCTGAGACGGAGCTGCTGGCGTTACACTTTGTGTCACACTGAAGCAAGAAAAAAAAAGAACAACACCACATCTGTCTGAAAGCCTCAGGTAAGACAAGACATTCACGCTTCAGAGACATTTACTTCAAATTATGAAGCCTAAAATCTTCTTTCGATATTGTTTTTATAATGAAAAATGTCCTTTTATGGCTCTTAGTTTGAACTTTTTTGGTTGGTATACGAAGCCTGCAAATGTGAAGGAATCAGCTGTTTGGTTACAGTAAAGCTGCGAATGTTTATCTAATGATTATCAACGAATAGAATAAATTATATTAGCTCAATAAAGCAACATTTATAATATTTCCCCTCCAAAGACCTCGTTTCCTCCTTTAAGTAATAAAAAAATGTTAAATATTCAAATGTAAAAATCACTTTTGATGACAGAAAATATATATTTTTTATTGTTCTCAGTCACATTTGATGTTTATGTTTTGTTTATTTCACAGCTGATGTTATTTAAGTTACATAATATAATGCACATTATCAGTTTACCTGAGAAAAAATTATCTTCATCTTAAAAACATAGTTGAACCTCGAGAAGAGCAAAATTTTCTGGTATTTTGATTTATTATATTTATATTTCTCTAATTTCCATCGACATTTAGTGACAAAATATGTCAGGTACAACTCAACAAAATATTTAAACATTGAAATCATATATAGCCTCTGTCCATTAATGCAGTTTTTGTCGTCTTATTATTATTTTTGTGTATATCTGTGGCATTGCTACTAAATTCATATATTCTTTATCCATTATAAAGCTAAGCTATTCGCCTTCTGGTCCTAGCTCCATGTTTAGCATATAAAGATGGCTAAATGACATTATATCTTATTTGTTTTACGAGGAATATTTCTGCCTTTAATGTTTTTACAAGTTTTGTACAGATTAAACAAATGCGACATTTTAATTTGTGAGCTTTAGAGGTGTAGACCGATTTTGTTTTCCCCCGCAGTTTGCAGTCTTTATGCTAAGCTAGGCTAAGATTACTGGCTCCAGTTGTTTTAGCTAACGTATAAAGTCCCATGAAATCACAACCTGTCACCTTTACACTTTTATACATTTACACATTTAGAGGTGCTGGTAGTTGGATTTTGTTACTTTCAAAGAGAGCCAGGCTAGCTGTTTCCATCTGTTTCCAGTCATTATGCTAAGCTAAGCTAACAGTCTCCTTGATGTAGCTTCATGTATGTCATTTGAGAGAGGAAGAAAGCAAATTTTGAACTATTTCTTTAAATAAAAGAGATATTTTTGAAGTGACTCCGTGTTATAATGACTGGTCAGCTCCAGAGAGGCAGCTCACCGCCTAACATGCAGTGAATTCAAAGCTGAGGAGAGGGGATGAAGAAAAGCAACGTGAAATTGATTTGCAATACTATAACACTCAGTATTTTATTTGGTCTATCATCTCTGGGCCACAGTTGCGTTTATCGAGCCCCCTCTTCTTTTCCCATGCTCCCCATAATCTCGCCTGAATGCCCCCCTTCGACCCCCAATCGGCTGTATTGACTGCAGTGTGTGTGAGGTGGGCGGTGGTGGATTATACAGGCTGCTGAGCGCTCAGGTGCTGACTGATGTGGCTAATGTGCTTGAACAGAAACGGTTCACGCCAGCTCGACTCCCCCCGCCTGCTGAACTCAGGGGAAATATTTCCTCTCTCTGGGTTTTTTTTTCTCGTGTCGGTGCTTTTTTTTTTTTTTTTGAGATGTTAGCATTCAAGACTTAATTGTCTTGAGTACTGCTTTCAGTGGCAAAACAGCCAGTCTGTTAAAGGATAGTGTCACTCAAATGACAAAACCATAAATATTCTTAAGACAGCACAGAAACCTGTCACAGATCAGCAGATATTTTGTGACTTTTTACCCCCATAAACACATTTCTTTCTTTAAAGCATAGAAATTGATATTTTTGCAATTTAGCGCCCCGAGTTTCTGAGTTTAATCTCACTGTGGTAAATATGGACAGCTGTATTTGTCATGATTATGACAAGACATAGAGGCTGCTGAGCCTGGTTACATTGCCCGCTTGCCGAGCTCCTGTTCTGGCACAACACTAGCTCCACTCACCATCAGCATTCACCCTCTTCTTCTTCCCGGTGGTCCAAAACTCCTGTGGTACAAACACTAACACTCCCCCGGTGCTCTGAGCTCACAGTCCGGGCAGCCCGGCTAACAAACTGAGCTAACGTTAGCTAACAGCAGCTACAGTTGTCAGCAGTTTACTTCACTGTCCATCAGGAAACTCTGTAAATCACAGAGAGTTGAGGCGGAGCAGCCGGAGGACATCAGAGGGAAAACCAGAAAACATTTTCTCCATAAAATATGATCCAGTTTCACCGAAATCAGTGAAATAGTTGGTGGTGTGTGACTTAGTGCCGTAAAGCGTTACGTACTTCTCCCGACCCGGAGCCCAAAGTTACATAGTGTGAGAACAGACGTACGAATGACAGAGACACCGTTCACCTGATTACAGGTCAGTGTAGATCAACAGGAGGTAACATCTGTTAGTTTAGGAGAGAAAAGTTACATGATGTTGCTTTAAATTTATAAAACCAGGGCCAGAATCACAACGTTGATAGAAATATTGATACTTTTTATTATGTAACTATTTAATTAGGAACATTATCTTACATTTCTGCAATCTTCTGTAAATAGACCCCCCTAAATCTGACACGCTGCACCTTTAAATGTAACGAAGTGGCTATTATTTAAGGTAATAAAACACAGCTGCTTTATTTCCCCATTTAGTGGGTGAAATCGCCTCCTTGGTCATAAAACATTGTCGGGGTTGGGGTCAAGTCCTGATCTGATCCATATCAGCAGTCAATTGAAATTCATGAATTTCCCATTACTTCCTGTAAAGACTCTCCTCTCCTACGTTAGCTCATTCATTGGGGCGTTTGGTAATTTGGACGGCTGAGATCTACAGTAATTGAGTTTCCTCCTCCTCAGATTTGCAGCTGAGGCATGATTGTTTTCAGCAGTTGGGATTTCTCTCGGCACAGCAGGAACAACAGATGTGTTGCTCAAATCCACTGTGGCTTCAAGTGTTTGATTGGCTGTATATCACCGCCACACTTGAATTGTTCACAGCCAGGATGGATGATGCGGGTGATAGAGTGAGGAGGGGGTGGAGGCAGATGTGTATTTATGTGTGTGTGTGTGTGTGTGTGTCAGAGAAACACAGCTGTAAACAGAAAACCTTTATGGCAATTTTATGTGCTCTGCTATGTGTGGATCGCTCCCGCGTGACCCACATATTCCGTCATCGACGCCTCAGGGCAAATGTGTCTGACACATACCACCACCAGTGTTGTGAATTCTTCCTGTTAGGTTCGGAGACTTTTATTTTGAAATCTCATTTTGAAATTACAATGCTGTTGCCACCTTTTTCATACAGAGCAAGTCTAGACTGTACTATTACCTACAGAGACTCAACAAATCACACCATGAGCAAGCACTTGGCGACAGTGGCGAGGAAAAACTTCCTTTAAAGATGCAGAAATCTCGCCGGGCTCATGGTTGGCAGCCATAAATGTTTGAGTTATGCCGTCTTCTCTGGTAAAAAAAAAAAAAAGTCACTGACAGTATAAGTTATAGTTATTGCTGATGTGGTGAAATGGCTTTGGTCTCTGTACCTAACAAACAATATGTGGATCAAGCATCCACAGACTCATATTTGGAGAAAAATGTCCTTACATGGCCTCCATAGGTGCCCCATTTGTAGCCATTTAACAAAGTACAGTCACTAATGATGTAAAAGGGAAATCAGTGCAGTTTTAAAGGTCCAGTGTGTAATATTTAAGGAGATGTATAGGCAGA
This sequence comes from Sciaenops ocellatus, assembly GCA_033000465.1. Classification (NCBI taxonomy): domain Eukaryota; kingdom Metazoa; phylum Chordata; class Actinopteri; family Sciaenidae; genus Sciaenops; species Sciaenops ocellatus. The sequence goes on along the minus strand of CP136874.1, from coordinate 23,963,586 downwards.
AATGGAATGTAATAACCATAACTATGTTTTTATTTGTGTATATTAACCTGAAAATATGGATTGTTATATTTTTGTTAGGGAGCAGGTCGTCTTCCACGGAGTCCACTATGTTGAGTCGCCATGTTTCTACAAACCAATCCTTCATTCTTAGAAGGGGAGGGTGAGGCGAGCAGTATTCAGTTGGCTGCAGCACACTGAACCTTTAATAATTGTACACAAAGACAACCAGTCGTTCAGATAAGCTTAAAAGTTCATTCTTGACCTTGAAAACAGCCGTTGATGAAACAATCTCACCACAAGTTCATTGTTCTGGAGCTTTCCGTCATATCACATGATCTAGTTTGTCTAGCTGTCCTGGATTTGTTCTTCTGAGCTCTTTGACTTGAGTTTAAAAATGCTCCGAGCTTTTGATCGTGTGATATGATCAAAAGCTGCCTCTAAAGCTGCTACTAAATGGACCTTGTGGTGAGATTATTTTGATGTTTGCATAAAGTCGACTTTGCATTGTTTTATTTTGGGGACATTTAAGTATCTGGTTTATCTGGGACATTTTCTCAGCTGATTTCCCTGCTGGTAGTCCCCCAGACGAATACATGAAAAAGATCATATCTTAAAAGCAAAGACTGTTTTCCTGCCATTGAAAGCTGTATGTTATACGAGCGTTTCATTTAAAGCGACACTGTGTAACGTTTTCTCTCATAAACTAACTCCTGTTGATCTACACTGACCTGTAATCAGGTGAATGGTGTCTCTGTCATTCGTACGTCTGTTCTCACACTATGTAACTTTGGGCTCCGGGTCGGGAGAAGTACGTAACGCTTTACGGCACTAAGTCACACACCACCAACTATTTCACTGATTTTGGTGAAACTGGATCATATTTTATGGAGAAAATGTTTTCTGGTTTTCCCTCTGATGTCCTCCGGCTGCTCCGCCTCAACTCTCTGTGATTTACAGAGTTTCCTGATGGACAGTGAAGTAAACAGCTGCCAACTGTAGCTGCTGTTAGCTAATGTTAGCTCAGTTTGTTATCCGGGGCTGCCCGGACTGTGAGCTCAGAGCACCGGGGGAGTGTTAGTGTTTGTACCACAGGAGTTTTGGACCACCGGGAAGAAGAAGAGGGTGAATGCTGATGGTGAGTGGAGCTAGTGTTGTGCCAGAACAGGAGCTGGGCAAGCGGGCAATGTAACCGGGCTCAGCAGCCTCTATGGACATGGCTCACTGGACGAATGGTGTTCATCCTCTGAGTTCAGAGACATTGAAGCTGTTTTGGAGATGTGTGGTGGAATAACCTCTTTCTCAGAGACTTTATATCGTTTATTAGAGCGGTGAAGTATCAGTCAACGTCAACGACACGGACACTGATGGCACTCAGCGACTGTTTGAATGAAAGATTGAACGAAGACTGACACTCAGTCTGTCAGCATCATACCTGATGACTCCTCTCACGGGACGTGCTGTTGTCCTCATTTCTCATTATCGTACCGTTGTCTTTTCTCCCTCAACTGACCTCCTCATCGCAAAGTCAGGCAGTGTTCGAACCCCGTCCCCCTTCCACCCCCAGCCCTGTCACACACAAACAGATTCAGACAGTTAGCCTGAGGTTTGCATTTTGTTTGTGCTCAGTTTAGTGGCTTCATTGTTGCCTCTGGTGTATTCACACACACACACACACACACAGAATCTGTGATTTCCACTCATCGCTCACCATATGGGTGTTTGCGCTCGTATTAAACTTTCCATGCAGAGCGCTCCCGTCATCCGCACTACACATGCAAATGACCACAAGCTGCTAATTATAGCCGCCATCATATTTATTCATCTGTTTATAACTGTCTACTTTTGGTTTAAAGAAATTCAGCAGACATAGAGGATTACATGCAACAAAAAGGTCCCCGGCTGGATTTAAGTTCATGGTCGATGCCTTATGTAACGACTGGAGTATTCAGGCAAATGGACTCGAACTCAGAGAGATCAGGATCTTGAATGCAAACAGTCTTTACTTGCCAAAAAAACAGGTTTGGTAAAGGAGAGATCAGTTCAGAGAAAGGCAAACAAATCCAACAGGGTGAAGGGTCAGGAAACTAGCCAAGAACAAAACTTATGAGAGGAGAGGTGAGCCAAACAAAACATGAAATCATGAATGAATAACATGAAACAAATAAAACATAACCTTCGTCAGCAGGACAAGACATTACACCTTAACCCCGAGTCCACCAGGGTGCCCCAAAGCTAAACAGATTTTAACAATAAAAAATGCCAACAGACATGCTAACAGACCTGCGAGGCTGCAGATAGGTAGATGGAATCACCAACTACAACACATCCGTGTGTTAAACTGTCTACGGTTGCATCTAGCTGTGTAGCTGCTGACTGCAACCCCCTCGCCTCACCCTCTCCTTCCTAGTGTGAAGCGTGGTCACGAAACGTGTGAAAAAAGTGATTTGGGGTTTCTTGTTTAGTGTTTCCTGTTTTATTTTGTAATTCTCCCCTCTCTCCTCATGTCTATAACTTTACTTCCTGCCTTTGTTGCGTTTTTATCACCTGTTCCATCCTGATTAATTTCATCCGTGTCTCGTTAGTCTGCCATCACCTGTGTATTTGATCTGGGAGCTCCTTGGTTCCGTTGTCAGTTCGTGGTCTTCTTATATGTCAGTGTTTTGTCCGTGCGCTTTCGAATCTTTGCATTTCTGGACCCTGTAAGTTTCGAGTTTTGTCTTTGGACTGCACAAACGCTGCCTCCTGTGGCATCTGCATTTGGGCCTTTCCTTGGATTATGTTGCTTGCACAGTCATGATACAGTGTTTAGATTGTTTGTTCTGGGCTACCGTAGAAACATGGTGGACTCAGAGGAAGAGGACCCACGGCGTCTGTAGATAGGAACAGAAAGTTAGGTAATCAACAATCGATCCTGAGGAGGATATAAATAAATCTTGAGCCTCACTGCTACCATGCTTTAAAAAATGCGTGACAACATATTTTACCCCCTCATCCCTGGACACACTCATGTATGATGTGCTTCACTCTCATGTTTTGTTGTCCTGTCACCTCCTCCTCTAGAAAACTCTCTGACGTCAAAGCTTTGAGCCACCCACGACGGGATCGAACACCAGATTATTCTTATATCTACGCTTGGCTTTACGCGGGAGTCATCAGAAAGGACGCTTGTGTGCATGTATGTGTATGTATGTTCATGCAAGGGTTAAATATCCCCAGAGAGTCATCAGACAGGGGATAAAGTAGGTGGTGATGCGTCTTTGCAGAACTAAGCTCCATAAGCTGCTTCCTCACTCCGTCTGCAAAGCCTCAGTGGAGGAGGTGAGATAGCAGAGTGCTTGAATGGATGGATGGATGGATGGATGGATGGATGAATGGATGGATGGATGGATGGATGGATGGATGGTGGATTGACGAGAGAAGTGACAGCTGTGTGGACAGTGTGAGGAAAGCGGTGGAGGAGTTTGGTCGTGGGCTGGATGAGTGTGTTGAATAGATGAGGGTGTGTGTGTTGGTGTGTGTGTGTTCGTAGGAGTGCTGAAATGTTCCAGTCACATTCAGATGGGAGTGTTTGGACTCCTTGGGGAAATGTTCTGTGTACCGTAAATAACTGGGATGTTGCTGTTGATGGACCTGGTTTTCGGAGATGAGTAACCTCATTTGAAGTTCAACGACTGATCCAATACCCCGCTCTGCACTTTTAAGGCGACATTACGTAGAAATTTGTATTTTTTTCTTTTTGCGATTTATCACCCCCAGTTTCAGAGCGTAATCCCACTGTGGTAACTATGTTCAGCTGTACTCGAGTATTTGTCCTGATTACATTACTTCTGATCAAAAACTAGCGAGTCGACAACTTTGCTAACAGCCAAACATCAACAAGGTCACCAACAGCAGACATAGCAGCCAGCTAATATTACTGACTAGTCCAACAGCAGTCAGCCCAGCTCGGCGTCTGTCTTTCAGCCTTTTATTTCACCAAGCTCTCACCAACCACTAAAAGTCAGTCCCAGATTTACTCTTGTCCAGCAGACACTCTCCTTTTCTCTTCTTAGCTTCCTCCGTCAACGTCCTCTTCACTCTCTTCTCCTCTGCCATTATGTCCATAGAGGCTGCTGAGCCCGGTTACACTGCCCGCTAGCCCAGCTCCTGTTCTGGCACAACACTAGCTCCACTCCCCATCAGCATTCACCCCTTTAAACCTCCTCTTCTTCTTCCCGGTGGTCCAAAACACCTGTGGTACAAACACTAACACTCCCCCAGTGTTCTGAGCTCACAGCCTGGCTAACAAACTGAGCTAAAATGAGCTAACAGCAGCTACAGTTGTCAGCAGTTTACTTCACTGTCCATCAGGAAACTCTGTAAGTGAAATAGTTGGTGGTGTGTGAAACACAAGCGATCAACCCACCAGGATTAAGACAGATTAATGGTCACCATTCATTCATTTTACGATCTGACTGATTGGTTGTTGTTTGTCATGCTGTTTGAGGGGAGTCACGGATGACTAATTGTCTGAATTATGAAGTCAAACACTCCGTTCAGTTATTTATGAGGTCTGACAGGTTCTATGGATTGATTTCCCTCGTTGCTGCTGTCATAACTGTGATGGGCTTGTTTTAATATCATTGGTAGGGGTAATTTACATGTTGCAGGACCTCCCTTAAGCGGACAAATACGACTGTTAAGCGCTGTTCCTTGTGACCTCCATGTTGTGGCTCTGTTCATTCATACTCTGTGAGCATAAAAGTTGCAGGTTATGGTTGTGCAGAAAGGCAAATCGAAATTAACACAAGATTAACGAAGACACGTATTAGTGCAAGTCGGCTCATTTCTCCGTAAGACTCAATACAATCATATTTCTTTCTGCAGCCGATGGAGCTGCCCCCTGCTGGCCATTAGAAAGAATCACAGGTTTAAAACAAACTGCGGTGACTTCACTTCAGACAGCAGGAAACTCTGTCCGCTAATTACATACTGTCAGTGGTTTAAACAGAGGCAGCACAGCAGACCGGCCTGTCAAACATAGAGGCTGTATCATGTCCTGCTCTGGTCGTGTCTGTGTTTTTCTTGCGGTCTGGTTTGTTAAACAAACGGCCAGTGGCGGTGCTGATACAGCGGATAGCGAGCTGCAGCCCACATCTGGTGAGGTTTGGACAGTCTGGTTGGTTTCTGTCCTGTCCTCCTGCTCTGATAGAAATTTCTATTCCTGTTGTCTGACGACTAAACAACAAAAAAAATAGTTACTGGTGACGGGTTATTCCTGCAAAGCTGCATGCTCAAATCACTGAACACAGGATAATGACGACAAATACAACTGGACAGCCTCTAATCTGTGCAGGTTTGTCATTGTTTTCCAAAAAGCTGGTGTCCTGAGATTATAGAAGAAAGACTAAAATGGAGAAAGACTCAGTGTGGACAGATAGAGTACTTTTTTGAAGGGAAATTCTTCTGCCGTTCAGTGTTGGTCGCGATGGTAAACAATGCATCCGCTCCTGTCGGCACGGTTAGAAAAGCAGAAAAATGCGCTGGAGCCACATAATATCCATTTTGGCTTCAAAGAGAGCTGTTAGAGCTGTTTAAATATAGAAAAAAGAAATGCAACAGAACAGAAAATAAACGACAAAAACACAGAACGTTTACGGGAGCTGCTGCAACAGGCGGCCACTAGGGTGGCGCCATTTTCTCTGGATCCATAACTGAGGGGAAAAAAACAGTGAAAATATGTCACAGTATTCTGTTTTCTGATTCTATAAGGGATTATTTACATTTTGTACGTGCTACATTTCAATTTCTGTCTCCAAATAAATAAATTTAGACGATCTGGCTGAAGCGTAGACTTGTTTAATGTCGTCTCATCTTTCTTCTAGCGATTGCACCATGCAGTCTCATGATTATTGAAGAAATGAATGCCCAAAACTACGAAAATAAATTGTAATAAACTAGAATTTCCTTTTAACCTGAGATGAACACGACATATAAAAGAGCTTTTTGCATTTCCCTCTGGGATTATTACTATAGAGATGTAAGATAAATGATTTATTTGAACGTATACGGTGTATTCATTGAGGGTAAGCACATTTTCTTTCCAGTCTAAAGTAGGGAGGCCTCTTGGCGTCACAGGAAACACAGGAGGATGACGCAATCTGTCAGTTTTCCGTCCTGCAGCGCTTATACACACACTCTCACACACAATGTGTGTTTGCTTGTGTGCCGACATGAATAACTTGTGCATGTGTGTGTGTGTGTGTGTGGCCCTGCAGCTCTTTAGTCAGCCCACATAGTCTCATGGAGCTATGCCTTGGTTTCCTTTTACTTCACGTCAATTTGCAGTGCTTTTCTCTGGGCCACTGAGCGTGTGTGACAGGTCGACTCTCTGCACACACAGTCTGTGTGTGTGTGTGTGTGTGTGTGTGTGTGTGTGTGTGTGTGTGTGTGAAAGTCAAAGGGGAAGAGTGTGTGTGTGTGTATGTGCGCACATTTTCTTGCATGTGAATTTATACTAATGTTAATAGCAGGTTGGTGAAGGTCTTAATTAAAGAAGACCTACTTTACTGCCCTCGCCATCAGCTGAGGAACAGACTGAGTGATCAGGACGAACAAAAAAACAAAGAGACAGAAGCTGAAAGAACAAATATTAAAGATAACGTATCCGACTCCAGTAGCTCTCAATTTTTTTCTGTTATGACTCCCTTCAGAAGTCGAACAAAGGTTCCATTTACCAAATCTATCGTGGTATTTCAGGGCGGCTCAGCTCAGTCTGCTATCTCCTCTGGTTCTCTCTGTGATTTACAGAGTTTCCTGATGGACAGTGACGTAAACTGCTGCCAACTGTAGCTGCTGTTAGCTCATGTTAGCTCTGTGTCGTGCTAGAACAGGAGCTGGGTGAGTGGGCAATGTAACCAAACTTAGCAGCCTATAATGGACGTAATGGCAGAAGAGGACGTTGACGGAGGCAGCCAAGAAGAGTGAGCAAGCAAGAGTCGTAAATCTGGGACTGACTTTTAGTGGTTGGTGAGAGCTTGGTGAAATAAAAGGCTGAAAGACAGACGCCGAGCTGGGCTGACTGCTGTTGGACTAGTCAGTAATATTAGCTGGCTGCTATGTCTGCTGTTGGTGACCTTGTTGATGTTTGGCTGTTAGCAAAGTTGTCGACTCGCTAGTTTTTGATCAGAAGTAATGTAATCAGAACAAATACTCGAGTACAGCTGAACATATTTACCACAGTGGGGTTACACTTGTCATTCCATCCAACATTTGCTGAAACATTTCTGCTGGTAGCCAACATGAAAAGTCAGAGGATTATCAAAGTAACTAGAGTCCAGCCTCTGGGAACCACGAAAGTCTGTACAAAATTTCATGACAACCCGTTCACTAGTTGTTGAGATATTTCATGCTGCTGCTCGTGTGACTATTAACAAAACCTAATCCACATTCTGCACATGCATGCTCAAATATTAAAGCTTACATTATTCATCCCAGATCAGATGTATTGATTTTTGATGGTGGCGATGAGGTCATGAATCTTTCTTTAATATATATGAAAACATCTGAGAGCGTAGATGAAAATTGCTCTCATCACTGTGGAGTGGTTAACACCAGGCTAACCTCACAACAACAATGTGTGTGTCCATCTGAAATTATAGGTCATAAACCTATAATCTGAGATGGACACACACATGCATACACACACACACACATTCATGTAAGTACCCCTTCTCCCTGGAGGTCGTTCCGCCCCTCAGTCAACTGGCGCTATAAAACAGGTGTAAATCAAGTCAGAGCTCATGTGGTGACATGTGTCCTTGGTTTGGCCTTCTCAAGTGGTGCTTGGAAGAAACCACATCATCCCCCCACAGCATGAACATAGTTAGGACAGAAGATTCTGCTCATGGGTCCGTTTCAAACACAGCAGTACCAGAGTTATAAAGGCTTAAGGTCAACAAAAATGCAGTGCAGTATTTTAGGATTTTCTTGTCGGGTGTTTGCTTCCGTTTTTACCGGGGGTTGGGTCGCGGTGGCAGCAGGTTTAGCAGGGCGCTCCAGACATCCTTCTCCCCCAGCAACATATTCCAGCTCGTCCTGGGAGATCTCGAAGTGTTCTCAGGCTAGATGGGCTATGTAGTCCCTCCAGCAGGTTCTGGGTCTCCTCATAGATGTGCCTGGAACACCTCCAAAGGAAGGCGCCCAGGAGGCATCCAATCAGATGCCCGAACCACCGGCTGGCTCCTTTTGACATGAAGGAGCAGTGGCTTTACTCCGACCTCCCTCCTGATGTCCGAGCTCCTCACCCTATCTCTGAGCCCGGCCACCCAGCAGAGGAAGCTCGTTTCAACCGCTTGTATCCGCAATCTTATTCTTTCGGTCACTACTTAAAGTTCATGACCATAGGTAAGAGCTGGGACGTTGCATAGCCAGACACGGCTACACACACGGACAAATCATTTTGGGTGATGCTAAGCCCAGGATGCAGCGACGGTTGTGGATGGACCCTTGCAAAATGGTGTCAGAAGATAGCGGAAGGGGAAGAGAATTCTGACTGAAATATTCAGGCAACAGCAGGCTTATACCCACAGTCAGCTTCCTGTGAGCCAGACTAGTTTTGCCCTAACCGATCAGTAGCAAGTGAATAACACGCAGATGTCATTTTCAGTTGACAGAAGCTGTTGTAGTGGCAGCAGTTCATGTTTTCATTTTGATCAAATAAATTATCGATTTAGGGGGTCGTAATTTCTGCAGCAGCTTTAACAGCTGCGTCAATCTCATCCACGCGTGTTGCCATTTTTCTGTCACTATTTTTCATGGATGGTGCTATGTAGGAAGATGACATGTCCCCATTCTTAATCCCATCTACAGAGCTCTGATTGGTCGATTATTTCCCCAACTGGCAGACACAATCATCAGTGAGAACCAGACCTAACAGTGGGCACAACAGTTACTGATAATTATGAATTTAGTTAGTAGTAGTAGTTAGTATCATGAATTTAGTTTAGTGAATTTAGATGAATATTAAAACATAGTGCAACAATAGCACGAGTTATAAAGTCAACAAACTGGCTCGGTACTGGGGAGCCCAGCAGTAGCCCGCCCTGCAGACACCCAGTGTGGATACCAGATGTGCCCTGGTTGGAAGATCTGCTCGGGGTCGTGCATTTATAGACGTACAGCCAATCATTATGTGTTAATGTGTCATGGCATTTATAAACAGAGGACGAGTGACCCCCGAGAGGAGCAGCAGCAACAGGTTTTTATCAGGGAAACTGCAGCTGACCGCTGCCGGCTGTTTGTTTTACAAACTAATCACAAGAAAACACAGATACACACAGCCTCTATGCTTGACTCTCAACTGCTCATAGTCCTTCAGAATTAATGTTTCCAATTACTCGTTCTGGCTCTGCTCCCTGTCAGCATTCGCCCGTGCTCTGGGCCTGAAAACCTCTTCTTCTTCCCGGTGGTCCAAAACTCCTGTGGTACAAACACTAACACTCCCCGGTGCTCTGAGCTCACAGTCCGGGCAGCCCGGCTAACAAACTCAGCTAACATTAGCTAACAGCAGCTACAGCTGGCAGCAGTTTACTTCACTGTTCATCAGGAAACTCTGTAAATCACAGTGAGTTGACAGAGAGTCAACAGAGAGTTCACAGAGAGTTGAGGCTGAGCAGCCGGAGGACATCACTGAAATTTATTTGCGGTCTTGCAGAATATCAGCGTTCTGATAGGGTGTTGGGTGTCCCAGAAAGCATCATCTGTAGGCGCCTAACCAACTTCTACTGAACCCTTTCAGTACAAATGAATGAAGTATGTTGTCACCTTCCAAATTACTGACCTCCTCACACACTGACGTGGACTGACACCAGCAGAGGAAAGTCATCTCGGCTGCATAACTTCGATCACATTCTCTCACAGTCTCGGCTCTCTTAGCGCAATAAAAAGCCTGGATTAGTGGAGTCGATGCCTCCAATCATCATGTAATCTCACCATGATCCTTTTTATTGTCGCCCACAAAAAATACCCCAGGATACTTAAAAAGAATCAATGCAGAGTGTTTGCAATGCTGGTGGTCCATAATGCATTTGCCTCAGTGATGAGCTGAGCTCTGTTGAAGTGACATCAGTACTGCTAAGTACTTGAACACACGAGCGCTGCATGTGAGACTTGCAGAGGGGTCGTAGGGTGAAAGGAGGACTAATATTGATATGCTGTCATGTGTAAGCAGCTTCTGTCCTCTTCAGCGGATGACATTGAGAATCAGATAGGAGTGTCATGTCCTGCTGCAGAGCTCCACGGGACATTGATCTACTGTAAGGCAGCGACTGCTCCAATCAATAGTCAATTCATGCTGCATGTGTGTGCGTGCATGTGACTATGAGGCAGAGAAACAACTGAACCTGTCTATAGTTCATGGCTAATGTGATATAAATTATATAGCAAGTGTAAGTGCTGACCTTCAATTGTCAATTTGTTTTATAGCTTAGAAAATCCTATTCATGCAGTGGCGTATGTACATTTGCTCAAGTGCTGAACTTCAGTACAATTTTAAGGTAGTTTACATGAATATTTCCATTTTCTGCTGCTTCATACTTCACTTTATTTGATAGCTTAGCTTAGCACAAATAGTGGAAACAGGTGGAAACAGCTAGCTCAGCAGGAAGTTCAATTCAATTTTATTTATATAGCGCCATATCATAACAAAAGTTATCTCATGACACTTTTCATACAGAGCAGGTCTAGACCGTACTCTTTATAATATTATTTACAGACCCAGCAGTTCCAACATGCATATAGTACCACATATGAAGACCTAACATGTTAATTAGGCGAATTACTGCAGGGTTGTGTGGTGGTATACATCCATTGGACACTAACTAAAAGAAACTTCTTAGTGTCACTATTTTACAGCACAGACTGCAAGCCAGACATACACAAAATAAACCAAGCTATAATGCAATGGGTAGATTATCTTAATTTAGTCCATGAACTCCACCTGGATGGCACTCAGTTTCAGGGATATTTCCGGCTGACTGTGGAGGAGTTTGTCTTGCATTTATAGTGTGTAGTTGTTTCTTTTATATAACTAAATTACCTCTATGTTTCTGTGGCAACTGATCATTTTCCTTTTTTGTTATTTTTTTTTTACGTTCTACCAATTTGTCATTTTCACATGGTCCAAGCTGTAACTGCAGTGATTTGATGCATAATGACAGTGTGTGTGTGAATGTGTATGTGTTGAGTAGTGACTCACAGGCTCTACCATTTCTGAACATGTCCTCATGTCCTGACCCCACCTTCCTCTATCACTCTGAACCCTCCGTTGCCAGAACATTATATTGATTTACATTATTTTCCTGGAGAGTTAAACTCTTAACCAAGTCTTCACCCTGAAATTTAATAATTTATATTATGGGGACATTTTTTGTCCATTTTTGTCCCCATAAGGAAAGCGAGTCCCCACAATGTGACTGTCTATATATGTTAAGGTCCCCACAACGCCAGTAATACATGTCCGCACGCACACACTCGTTGTCGTGTTTTCTTCATTTCAGAGGACATTTCATTTATTTACAATAATTTCCTGTAGACTTAGCCTTACCTTAACCTAAATCTGACCTTAAACTAAGTCTACACCCTAAAATGTAATGGTTTATGTTATGGGGACTCACATCAGTCCCCATAATGTGCCTTTATAAACACATTTGGGTCCCTACAACATGAGTAATACATGCCCACACACACACACACACTCAGTCACAGGCGTCAATCTGTCAGGTTGTCACATTGCCCACAATGATAGCAACCTCTGACATTTACATGCACTGGGGACTGGACATTTTTCAGGGAACAGAACAGGGATGAAAAGGACAGGATGAGAAAGATGAAGGGTGCTGAGCAGTTAAGTAAGCGAGGCATTAAAATATTCTTACTCAGCAGCTTTTGCCTCATCTTGTGATATTTAATGCTCGGACACAGGCACATAACTGCTGGTACCTACACTATTCAGGCTACAGGCAAGTTAAGAGTGAAATGATGACTTAAACAGATCGGGTAGGTGACTGATCGCAATGATAATGTCAGGATTTGCCACCTTCGAAACCCTTAAATATTTATTTGAGGTTTTCTTACAGAGAATAAAATGTGCCTACTATGGAGAGAACTTTGTGCATAGATTTAATAATATGCACTATTTTCTCTCTTTGTCAGCGAACAGTGTGCAGGATCAGTCAGTCAGGAGAGTCTCATCTGTTTCAGGAGCCTGGTTGGACCTGAGGCGAGAAGTTGAGGTCATGCTTTCCTCTTAACAATGTTCTTGTCAAAAGATAATGAGTACGCTTCTCAGCAGTGAAAATGTCTTCAGGCATGCACATTGCAGACCAGACTTCGATAACACATTACAGCTACACAGTCAGCCGCAATTAACACCCTTTTTTAAAGCAGATGCGCAAGTTGTACACGGTGTTTGTGCACTTGGACGTGACCAGCAGATGTTTGGGAATTTAACGGGCAGAGACGCTGGTACAGCAGTTGGTGTGCTAGAGTAGTAATAAATCATGACTGATCAAATTAGATCCTCTCAGACCTTTTAAAATGAGTGCCTCTCCAGCCGTGGCACAGTGAATGGACAATGAAATCTCTGTCTCATTAAGCAGAATAATGCACAGAACTGCTTGTACAGTTTTATGTTGCGAGTCTGACCCACTGTAGTTTGTAAATTTGTGAGCAACATGAATGTCTGTATCTGGAAATTTTATGACATCCAATGTCCTATTTGTCCAGACTTTCACACGAAAAACTACAAATGTCAACATTAAGGTTCACCAATCACTGCAAATTTTCACCATCTAGATATTCCGGTCTGGAGTTGTCGACCATCTTACAACCATTTCCACCTTGTGCTGGTACCGTGTCTAAAACTGATTAAATGCAACAATAATTGGACATCCAAGACAAGAGAACAGTTGGTCACATCTACATATTATTGGGTTACAAAGAGGAACAAGCTGTTAGTAGCATTTCATGAACTGTGGTCAAGCTGTGCATGTGTCTGACATGCATGGACAGATTAAATCCTTAAACTCATCCCAAGGCAGTAAATCAGCATCTGTAGCCTTAAGGGCTGTGGCTTATAAATATGCATGCATAATATAGTTTGCTTGAACAAGTCTCTCTATTTCAGGTACACAGAAGAGGGAGGTGCACACAGCAGAACTGTAGAATGGGGGAATTATGGTGATGTAGCACAGAGTGTTTGCTGTATTGTTTGAAATCAATATATTGGCCAAAGTTTTTTGTTTGGGAAAAATCAAAACTCAAATTCCCACAGTTTTCTTTGAATAATTGATACATAAAATCTAAACAGGACGACTGGAGAACTTTGATTATTCAGTGCTGTAAAAAGGCTTAAATGGATTCCTTAATTGAACATGATGTTCTGATTTTATCTGCATTATTGTGGGAAAAATCAGTTTTTTGCTGATCGTCTCGATTTAATTTTGGCCACAGTGATGTAGGAGTGTACTCGAGGGAGTGTCAGTACAGAGTGACATCACTGTTGGGTGTGGTCTGTTCCAAAAGACTTGAAATCAGCTTTTTAGCCTGGTGTTAAGTTACTCTTTAAATGGTTTAATGATGTCTGTTATTAACTGATTTTGTGCTCTCGTTAAAGAGGCAAATAAAGAGGTTTGGTGTAATATGTTGAGCTTTATTTTGGTGCACCTTCCCCCAACTGAAGCCATGACTACAGAACAGATCGTCTTTCTGATGCCAGAAACGTCTCTGCTTGTGCACACTTCTGCTCATTTTGCAAGAAATATCATGGGAAGCCACAAGATTATTAAACAGAGGGGAAGAAAAACAACAACATTTGCCCCCAGTCCACAAACTGACTGCATTTGATTTGCACAGGCAAGAAATTTGGCCTCTCTTCTGTCAGTTTGCCACAAGTGATTTCAAACCGTAAAGACCATTTTTCGGAAGCTTTCCAAATAACACTTGTAGCTGAAGTGATGAAAGGAACAGCAAATCACAGTGCTGCTGGTCCTAGGAAATGTGTTTATGATGACACAGGTGCTGCTTGCTTCTTACAGGTGAAATAAAAAGTGATTACTTTGAAATAAAATGGGAAAAAATCCTGATAAATTCGAATCTTAATTTGTGATTCATCATGAAGCGAATGAAATGTTCTGTTCTAATCGGGGACTGCAGGAAAACCAGACCAAGACTCACAATGTTATATTAAACCAACATTTCTTTTATCAAGTATGATTAGAAAACTTCATAACTTTCAACTTTAGATTGACTTGTTATTATTTACAGAACTTATAACCGTGACTTCAGTCTTGAAATGAAATAATGAGTCGGCTTAATGTCCAATAGATCGTTCTCATAACTCAAATCAAATTACGTTATTTTGAAACCTTATTAGTTTATTAACAAATACTTCCCAGCATGCATTGATAAATAGATCCTTCCCTTTTTAGTATGAAGAAAATTGCATAACGGAGACTGTTCTGTATCTTTTCATACATGCGTGTCAGAGGAGTCACGTGGGCAAACCATGATGAAAATGGGTCTGCACTTCATACATGCTCTGCACTCTTATTGTGAAAGAGCCCAAGGTCACAGGAGTCACATTGTTCCAGGACTCATTATGTCAAAATGGGCATGATAAATGATGAAATTAACAAACAATGGAAACTAAGGTCATTCATAAATTGAACGGTGCAAGCGTGAACAGAATAGATATTTGAATTACAACTGAAAGTAAATTAACAGATAGAAAAGTTTCAGTAATTCAAATAATTAAATTGACCCTACCAGTACATTTAGAAACAAATATGCATATTTATTTATTTATTTGTACATATTTATGTAGACCATATTTAGAGCTTTATGTAGTTCCACTATTCGGTAGAGCAAACTTCCTGTTTCATATCATGTTGCACTACTTTATAATGGTTTGTAGCAATTATTTCTTCCAAAATCTGTTAAATGTTCTTGGGTGATCTTTAAATTTAAATATCTTTAAGTATGAAATATCTGAGGACATGCTTTTCATCCAGAACTCTGAACATAATATTTACGGTTTGTAAATTTATGTCTGTATATTTGAAATAAATGTAAAGTGGCCAATTTTTATGTTGTTGAAAATAAGAATCATGTTTTTGTTATCTTAAAACACGTTCAAGTTCAGTTATAGCTCACCTGTTTGCTGTTGTGTGAGACACTTTTTGCAGTTTCAGTGTTGCTTTAAGCCCAAAATGTTTCCAGCTGTGCTCCTGTCGTTAGATTTTAGTGTCTAGATCTCCTTAGTGATGCATTTTTTTGGAGTTTCTGGCCTTTTGTCGGAGCTGCACTTTTACTTTAAATGCCACTTATGTGGACCTGTGTGAATCTATTTTTGTGTGTGTGTTTGTGTTCAGGATTAGGTGGACGATGAACATGTCTGGCGGCCTCCCAGGGGACGAGCTCACGGATGAGGAGAAGGAGATCATCAACAGCGTACTGGCTCGTGCTGCCATGATGGAGACCATGGAGCAAGAGAGGATTGAGTAAGATGGGAAACTATTGTCTCTGTTTCACAGAATCACATCAGTCAACCACACGCAGATTCTCACTGGCTTGGAGGATTTTTGGTGTTAAACCTTTGCCAAGCTTCCTGTGGTCACATTTATTTGCATGTGTTCTCAGGCGTCTTTCCAGTCGCCTGGATAATATCAAGAAGACAGCGTGTGGTGATGGCCAGTCGCACTGTTTGTTGTGTGGGGCGTCATTTGGACCACAGGGGGTCACAGCTGTCCTTTGTGTGGAGTGCAAGAAGGTAGGTGGACATCTGTATTCTTTCTGCTTCAGTAAAGAACAAAAATAGACAATTTGCTTGTTCCCAGAGGATGTATAGAGAATGTTTACTATCGTGTTATGGAGCTCCTAAGAGGTTTCCTACACTGTAAAAGAACAGCCAGATGACTGAAAGCAGCAGCTACCAAACAAATACTGTAAAATAAAGTAAAATATCATAATTAATAAAAGTTTACTGAAATTTTCTGTCAATTTTACAGATTTTGCCTGAATTATTACGATGAAACACCTTTAGTGACAATACTAACAATAACAATAACTTTAATTTGTCGTAAAGGGCATAATACTTAAAATAACACTTTGGTTGTAATTTTACAGATAATGTCTGATTTTACAGAAATTTGTATACAGTTTTTTAAAAAACAGAAAACAACTGTAATAAGTTGTTTTCTATAAATTAGGGTGCAATGTTTGAGAAAGTAAATTAGATTTACATGAATATGTAAACACATTAATTATTGTCATTTTACATAAATTTGTATGTAATTTAAGAAAGCAGAAAAATGCATGTAATTTTCTTATACAAAAATGAGAAATAACAGCTTGGCTGTTAATTTACAGATAATATCCGTAAAATAATTTTACGTTATTTAAAAAACAACAACAACAACAACAAACAAAAAAAAAACAGAAAACTACTGTCATAAATGTATATTTTTACAGTGTATGGTGCTAAGCACCCAGTGGGCCATACGCTAACTTCTTCTGACATCCACTCTGTATTTCCTGGTCTTATGCATCACATTCTGTTTCTTGTTGCTCTTGCTAACTAAGTCGAGAGGTTAATGCTATCTGAACTGTAAAAAATATATGCGCTCCGTGCACCTGCCATCGAGAACTAAATCCGCGGAGGATTCTGCTTCTGTGCGTGTCTCATGTATGTATTTGCCTCTTTGCAGCACATGTGCAGCAAATGTGGGATTTGGAGCAACAGCAGGTCGTGTCCTACGTGGCTGTGCAGAATCTGCAATGAACACAAAGAGGTGAGGGGATGAAGATGAAGACCAGAGTGTGTTCGATAAAATCATGGAGCCGAATGATGCAATTATGTCACTCTTCAGCCACCAGAGCAGCTTTTCTCATGATATGAACTGTTTCCAAGCTTTTAGTCTCACACAGAATTGCATTTCACTGTCCAGCGACCTGGAAAATTACCTTCCATTGATACTCCAATATCCAAACTAAGTATTAGGTAATGGTTTATTTCAATTTTTTTAAAAAGCAAATAGTATTTGGATTATTATAAAACATTATGAATGCTTTTATACAATGTTGTTTTGATGATGGCGCTGTGTTTGTTGAGGTCTCTGCCTCGGGGAGCTCAGACTCTTTAAATAAATGCTCCCTCCTGTCAGTCATACTCAGAATAACTACTCTGCAGTGCTGCAAATATGAAGTCGTCATGTGTCTGTTCCATGAAAAACATGAATAAAGAAATAAACAAGTTTCTTTTCTACAAGTCTACAAGTTAGACTTCTTCCTCACCATGCCTCTCACCCCGGCGTGCATTCAACTTCTCAACTTCTTCTTCACAAGCTGTTTTTCTTTAGCTGTTTTTGGTCTCCACCAACTCCTGAGTGAAATATCTGTCTTTTTTCCGTCCTGCAGGTACAGAAGCGTTCAGGAGCTTGGTTCTTCAAGGGGAGAGAACAGCAGGGTCTGCCTCCTCCCCTCCCTCTGTCCGGACCTCAGCAGTCCAACGCCGAGAACAGGTCGGCTCCAGGAGGCCACGATGGATCGCAACCGGAACCGATGACACAACCTCAGCAGAATGGTAATTCATTCATAGAGATTAGGTTTCAAACCTGTGCCGAACATGAAAATTTGATATCCGACATGAATGCCTGTAATACTGATAAATATTACACAAGTTGTTTATTTAATGTCCTGAAGGTGAATATGAAACTCTGATCATATTCCACTGAAATGCACATGAATAGTTGTATAATAATAGTACTCAGGTAAAAGTATACTTAAGTACATTTGGTGGTAAATTTAAGTGCCATGAAAATATAATAAAATTAATTCTAGTTTATTTGCTTTACAAATAAACTTTAACTTTAGAGTCTATTATTCATTTTTTTATTTGTATTTTATTGTATTTAAACTGCTTCAGTTGATGTTTTCTTAAGTATGATGTTGAAGTAAAAATGTTATAAAACATAGTGTAAAATTGGTGCATTACTTAAAAGTATACTTTGATTAGTTTTTATTAAAACAATTAAATTGGATTTTTCGATACTATACTATATTATATTTAATAGATTCATATAAAAAAATTCATGTTTGCCACACTTTAAAAAATATTGTTTTAATACTTTATGAAGTTTTGATATATGCATTAGTATTAGTATTTGATAACTACATTAGTGTACCACTAGTGTGTTATTTAAAAGTATGTTTTGATAGGTTGGTTATCAAAGTTGGCTTGAGTTAAAGTTAAAGTGCTAGCAGCAGTAGTAGTAATAGTAGCAGTAGTATTGAGCTGCAGACAAAATACACATCCAAATGGCAAATGATGGCATTCATGCTTCATTACAACACAATCAGCGACAACTCGCCACAGGACACAAATGTCTAAAGTTATTACGGACCGGATTGCACAAAACACAGAGTGCCAGCATCTGTTAGCTCCTGATACCGAGCTGGCCGCTGTAAATGCTGATGTCACTTTTGGCCTTTTATTTTGAAATTTGAAAATCATGTGCTGTTTTTTTTGTTTGTTTGTTTTTTCATAAGAAATAGTGCCAGCATCCATCAGTGTCATTCAGTGATATGGAGAAAATCATCCGTGCTTTTGTCTCTCTCCACTGTCTATTTAAACCTGCCTCAGCAGAGCACTTATTACTTCATATTTCCACATACAGATCCTATTCAACGCGACCAAAATGACCTTTGATTAGTCGAAACACCATGGAAAGTTTTACTTTTCTTCTTAACTTTGCATGGTACTTTTCTTTTACTAAAAGTTAAAGATCTCCTCCTGATATGGAGTTTTTGAAAGTCAGCAATTGTGGCCACTCAGACGAACAAAGTTTGGAAAAGATGCTTCCCCACCCCGCTTAGTTTACTTGCTGCTTAGCTTTCACACAAACATGAGGCTCTCCAAGTACATTATGCAGTATGACAGGCATTAAAATACAGCAGCGTGGGTCGACCCTGTTCAGCTATGGACAGTTCTCGCAGGAAAGCATGAAAGGAACCGGTTCAAGAACCAGAACTAACTTGGCAGAGAAAGAGTTCTTTAGAGTTTTTGAACCATTCATTTTACCTCCACTTCCTGTCTTGTCATCACATTTTAGCTCATAGCTAATCATGGATGTATGCGTGCGCTACGTGTATGAACATGCCTACACAAGAGGTTGATATATAAATATATTTCAGATATTCCTTCACATACCACAAGAGGGAGACCAATAGTACTCGTACCATAGTTTGCCATAGACACTGCTTCTCTTTTTGATAATGTAACATTTTGTCACTTCTATTCAGAGCCTCCCCTGAAACCGTTTGCAGCCACCTTCGAGTAGACCCTCTGTGTTATGACATACAAAAATACTCACAAAACATAAATCACATCCACTCCTTCTCCTCTGTGAATAAGCTAATATTGCTTATTACAAAAAATCAATGTAACGAATTGTAATGCTTTATGACTACACTCCTAAACACACATAATGTTTTCTGATGCACTACATCAACAGTCATAAAACATTATAGATCAATTATAACTTAAAGTATCCTGTAGATGCTCTTGACCAGTTATAAACTAGAGGCTGACTGATGGGGCTTATAATACATTATGACTACTTACACTATAGTATGAGTTCTTAATACAGTTGATTGTCGAGGTGTGTTATAGGTGAGTATAGATAGTCATAATGTGTTATAAGTCCCGTGAGTCAACCTCTAGTTTATACTACAGAAGACACTTGAAGTTTTAATTCATTATAAGTCACGTGTATGTTTCATGACTGTTCATATAGTGCATCAGAAAGCATTATGTGTTTATGAGTGTAGTTATAAAGCATTATAATTCACTGTGAATGCCCCCATAAAGCGCTATAGATGTGGTCTATATAGAAAGTGTCGGACCAGTGATGGCAAAAGTGTTCGAATCCGTCAGCAATACGTCAGGGTTAGTTTTATTATCAGAAAAATATGTTAAAGTATCAAATATAAAAGTACTCGTTTGACGTAAGTACTCGTTTTTATGTCGTAGCTGGTCAAAAAGAAGTGAACAGTAGCTCCAGTCGTGGTTGTTGTGGTGATGCAGCGATGTTCTTATGTCGTCTCCTCAGAGCTCAGTGCAGAGTCACAGCAGCAGCACTCCCGTGGATCAGAACAATGGGAGCAGACAGCAAGAACAACAGCTGACAGCTATAATGAGGGTCAGTCCTCTCCAGCAGCTGTAATGAAGACCGAGCGACATGTGTTAGCCTCCAAACCACCTCGGGCAAACGTGCAGCAGGCTGCCCCCACCTCAGGTAAAGTAGCCGCGCTCCTTCTAAGAATGATGAACGCCATGGGGGTCGCTTTCAAGAGATGTAACGTCAAGATATAAAAAGACGTTTCAGACCGTGATTAATTGGTGATTTTTGCATCGTGTCTCCAGCTCCGGCTGCAGATGTGGAAACCAAACGCTCAGAGACAGAAGACTCACCTCCAGCTGTGGAGGTAAAGAGACAACCTGTTGTCTCCAGCTCACATATTCCCACAACTAAAATGATCCCACCTGTTAATCCACCGGTCAACAAGCCCGCTCCCCCACGACCTCCACCGGATCGAACGGAGGATGAGGACATCGACTACGACTCAGATGACGCCAGTAAGACTCAGATCAGACCTCTGCTTATACAACATGAAAGTGTCTTTGCCAATCCAAGATGTGCTATGAATTCTGGGAGTTACAAATCAATGTTTATCTGTTTTAGAGGGAAATTGGTTTCTCCAACAGTCATGTCAAAGTTCAGACTCCATTTTTCTCCTCCTGTGTTTTTATTCTCGCAGCCACTCTGGGATCTCTGGAGTTCAGTCTGCTTTACGAGCAGGAGAGCCACGCCCTGCACTGCTGTGTTGTTAAAGCGAAGGTAAATACGTGTGCACACACAAGACGAGACGAGATAAGATGAGACAAGACAAAATAAGACCAGATAGGCGGGACCAAATGAGATGAGACAGGACATGAAAAGACAAGACAAAACAAGACATCACGAAACCAGACAAGACCAAACAAGACAGGACAAGACAAGGTAAAGCAGGACAAAATGAGATGAGACAGAACAGGAAAAGACAAGAGAAAACGAGACATCACGAAACGAGACATGACATGACAAAACAAGACAAGTTAATATATGACAAGATAAAGTAAGATGGGACAAAACCTGATAAGACATGACAGAAAAAGACAAAACAAAACAAAATAGGACAACACAAGAATAGACAAGACAAGTCAAGACAAAATCAGACAACAGACAAGAAAAGAGAAGATGAGAGAAGACATTGCGAAAAATAAGATAGGACATCACAAGAAAAGACAAGACGGGACATAATAAAACAAGACAAAATTAGTCAATAAAAGACGAGACAGGATAGGACAAGACAACACAAGGACCAAGACAAAATGAGTTGAGAAGAGACAAAAAAAAGGAACAAGACAGACCAGACGAGTCGAGACAAGACATGAAAAGATGGGACAAATACAAAAGAGAAATGACAAGATGAGATAAGGCTTATTCAATAAGTCTAAATTAGATTTGTCGAAACATTTTCAATCAATAAAACATGTAGAATATTTATTACATCATTTAATGTGTGCAAATACATAAAAACCTCATCTCATGCCGATTCTGACCATCACGTGTTTTATGTGTCTCAGGGTTTGAAGCCGATGGACTCAAACGGACTCGCTGACCCGTATGTTAAGCTGCACCTCTTACCTGGAGCCAGTAAGGTACGATCACGTTAATCATAACTCTGAGGAGTTCATTTTAAAAACTACAAAACTCAGCACACAGCTCGTGAAGGTGTCGGGGCGTGTTTATTCAATTTGGGATGTAAATTACATGATGAAGCAAGAACCCATCAACTCATGCTCATGGCATCAAATATATGAGCCCACGCTGTTGGTGCATGATTTATGACTTGTCATTAATGTCTTATTCTCACAGTGGAATGGAGTCATTTACCTGCTCGAAGCTAAAACAGTTTGATGTTTTGATGAGCACCGGTTCCTCAGTTATTTTTGATAAACCTCTTATGTTTGTCTCGTCCTGTTCCTCAGTCCAACAAGCTTCGCACCAAGACCCTTAAAAACACTCTGAACCCCGTCTGGAACGAGACTCTGGTCTACCACGGGATCACCGATGACGAAATGTCGCGCAAAACTCTCCGGTAAGAGCAAACTTTTTACTTTGGCGACCTACCAGTTACATTAAAAAGTCAAATAGTTTGATAAGGACGTGGTGTCGTCCGTCTTCAGGCTTTCGGTGAGTGACGAGGACAAGTTTGGACACAACGAATTCATTGGAGAGACACGAGTCGCCCTGAAGAAACTGAAGTTTGGCCAGAAGAAGAACTTCAGCGTTTGTTTAGAGCGAGTGATCCCGGTAAGTCCTGAATGTTACTACCTGGAATCATGGGGAAACACCTAGCCTACCAGCAACTCGAAAACCTTCGTGGTGTCCATTCCAGTCATTTCGGCCACTCGTATCCGCAATCTTATTCTTTCAATCACTACCCAAAGCTCATGACCGTAGGTAAAGGGTTGGAACATAGATTGGACTGGAAGATCGAGAGCTTCACCTTCCAGCTCAGCTTCCTTTTCCCCACAACAGTCTGCAGTACTGAAAAAGCCGCACCAATCTGTCGCTCCATTTTCCCATCACTCGTGAACAAGACCACAAGATACCTGAACTCTTTCGGAAGAGTTTCCAATTGTACAATTTTGCTTTTTTGTGCACTGAAAACTAAGATAATAGAGCTACTGGTGATAATGATGATGATGATGATGGTTACTTACTGGTTTACGCTCTCCACAGGTGAAGAAGGCTGTAGGAGGACCAGCCCGTGGCATGGCTCTCTATGAGGATGACGTAAGGCGCTCACTACTGTTCATTCATGGCAATTCAAAGAATTCAAATTAGTTTGTGTATGTGTAAAAGAAGTTTAAAGGGAGGACGGCAGATCATAAAGATCTAAACTAATAATGTAAGTATTCAAAGCCTGATACATCTTCTTCCTCTGTGCCATAGATACAGGCAGATCAGGTATCAACCGGACATGATCGATCCACATTAAATGTCTTCATCAATATCATTAAAATATTCACTGTTTCCGCTATCAGTTACATTCACTTAGTCATGGTCGTGGTGGGAACTCATTCTTTAGTCCCACAGCCGTCTCTGGCTTCATGTTACCTCACATTGAAATGATACCAATGATAATTTACACTGTGAAATAAAAAATGAACGAACTTCATGACCTATTATTAAAAATTCTTCAGTAGGAACCAATCAGCTTTGGATTTAGAGGCGGACTGATGCGTTGTCGGTTTTGGTCTTAATGTTAACCCTCTTGCATAATGATATACATGTGGATAATTTTGTACTTACGCACATGCATTATCCTCCATTAGCAGATATCATGATACGATCACTATATAATCCCTCCAGATATGTGCACAGGGTAAAGGAAGTACTCTTACTCTGTGTATGCGTGGTATCTGTTACGTGTGCAGCTGAATGAAGGTGAGGATTCAGAGGAGAGGGGTCGCATCCTGGTGTCGCTGATGTACAGCAGTCAGCAGAGTCGTCTGATCGTGGGCGTGGTCCGATGCGCTCACCTGGCTGCCATGGACTCCAACGGATACTCGGACCCGTTCGTCAAAGTGTACGTCCTCCGTTAAGCTGAATCCTCCTCGTTAAAAAGTCCGATAAGAGATTGGATAAATATAAAGATGCAGCCAGGAGATGGTTAGCTTAGCACAAAGACTGGAAACAGAGGGAAACAGCTAGCCTGTCCGATGATAGAAAATCCCCCCACCAACACCTCTAAATGTTTAATCCAAACAAAACCAAAACAGCAATTGCTGTAGGCTATTTTATTAACATTAGGACAGAGCTAGGCTACATTTTCACCTATTTCCAAACTAAGCTACTAAGCTAAGCTGTGCTACTGTAGCTTTATGTTTTAATATTGAACTATTCATTTAAAATTCAGTATTTTCATCCTGCCGTCCAGACTGCCAATGTTAATACATGTCTTTCATTATAATATCTTTGGTACCGTAGATGTCTGAAGCCAGACATGGGGAAGAAAGCTAAAAACAAGACACAGATAAAAAAGAAGACCCTCAATCCAGAGTTCAACGAGGTCAGTTCTTGCTAAACTGTTGCTTTTTATTTCCCGCTCACCCAGATCTCAGTCATAGATTTCAAAATAAACTAGGTTCTCTGTGTTTCAGGAGTTCGGTTATGAAATAAAGCACGGCGAGTTAGCCAAGAAAACCCTTGACATCTCGGTCTGGGACTACGACATGGGAAAATCCAACGATTTCATTGGTAAGTGTGGATATTGTCTTGCAATCAGATTTCATTTTCATTTTTTAGCAATGCTAGCAGTGTGGCTCTGGGGACAGCAAAGTCTGGCTGGTCCAGACTGACATATCTCAACAACTAGAGGACAGATTGGCCTGAAATTTGGTGCAAACATCCATGGTCCCCAGAGGATGAATCAATGATAGTATAATTAGTGGAGAGAGCTTCTGGAAGCCAATACGGAACCGTCTTGAACGTTTCCTCATGCTTTATGGTCTCAGTCTCTAGTTTCAGTCTTCTTCCTTACAACATGATATTCATCTTGTAAATGATGGTCCCATTTAGAGTAAAATAGACGATAAAGCAGGGTATGCTTTAGCATGTGCATATATGTTGACTCTTAGTCTTGTTTACATATTAATGCCTTCCTTTCTGTCTGCCTCCAGGAGGATGTCAGCTGGGCATCCAGGCTAAAGGAGAGTGTTTGAAGCACTGGTACGAATGCCTCAAGAACAAAGACAAGAAGATCGAGCGTTGGCATGTTCTGCTAAATGACAACACTGTCCAGTTTGAGGATTGAACTCGTCTTCCTCTCTATCTATGTATTTTCTTTCTCTGTCGTTCTCCCTGTAGAATATTGTCTTCCAGTGAGCACAGGTAGACACGTATTATCCTCTTGCTTTTAATGTAGTTTGTCCCAAAGTGCAATGTGCGAGCTACATTTCAACAGTTTTCAGGTGACCAACATGGATGTTGACCTTGTGGGGGGAGGATCTTTGTAAAAAGGAGTGACCCCTAAACAAAATCATATCACTCTCATTTTGCCATGTTCATATCATAAACTGTACCATATAATAAACAAACTGTATCTGACAGGCGGTAATGATTGAAATGGAGTGATTATCACGTTTTATGGAGCAGATAAAACCCTCGTAATCATCATCAGTATGTTGTAAAAGACGTGTGCCTCCATGCTCGGACCCAACAGAGGGGATATTCCCAGGTTTTATGTCTCTGACCTCTTTCCCTCCCATGTTCATCTGTGCTCCCGTCATATGAGATCATGTATTGGCTGATCTGTGTGACCACGTTGCTCAAGTGCTTGCATCGCCAAAACATTAACTTCACTTGTGTTGGTGTAATAATTACTGTGCATCATGCATATGTTAAATATTAAATGGGACACTTAAAGATGTTCGGTTGCTAAAATGACGTGTACAAAGTCGCTCTTCTGTTGTTGATGTGACATTTTTTTGCCTTTTGATACAGATAACATGACAGTCTCTTCACCTTCACCTGTGCATGGAGGAAAGGCCCAAAATGCTTGAAAATAATGCATGGAGAACAGATGTGGTTATGCAATGCGAGCTAAACTCCCAGAAGATTCATGTACTATTCACCCAGAGATATATTCGATTGCTAAATTTGAATGTCAGGTTATCGGATCAACATTTTTGCTCTCTGTATTCACGTCGATGCATGTCTGAACTCATGTTGTAGAATACACGTGGCTAATAAATAAAGACATCATGACACTTCCGTTGCTCCTCCTGCCTGCTTGATATGTGTTTGTGACATGGCAGAAAACTTTGTCTGAATCAGGCGAGGTTTGAGCCAATCAGTGCAGACAGACACGCAGCAGACACATTTGTGAACTTTGACTTCTCTTGATAATACTCGCCTTCTGTCCAAGTAGGTAAAAGTTGATGGATTTGTTACACTCAGAGTCTGTCTTTGAATTTTTTCAACTGAGACATAATCTAATTTTCTCATCAGCAGTGATATCATATGAAAATATATCAAAAAACAGGCCAAACATTTCCTCCTGACCAAAGAAAGACAAATCAATACAGCTGATCTGACATAACCCAATGACCTCCAGACAGCAGAGCAGGAAATAACCATACATGAACAAGATTAGACATTTGGTTGTAAGACACATATTTACACCTCATTTAGTTAAAGTTTAATTTTTAAATCCTGTTGATCTACACTGACCTGTGATCAGGTGAATGGTGTCTCTGTCATTCGTACGTCTGTTCTCACACTATGTAACTTTGGGCTCCGGGTCGGGAGAAGTACGTAACGCTTTACGGCACTAAGTCACACACCACCAACTATTTCACTGATTTTGGTGAAACTGGATCATATTTTATGGAGAAAATGTTTTCTGGTTTTCCCTCTGATGTCCTCCGGAGAGAGTTTCCTGATGGACAGTGAAGTAAACTGCTGACAACTGTAACTGCTGTTAGCTAACGTTAGCTCAGTTTGTTAGCTGGACTGTGAGCTCAGAGCACTGGGGGGAGTGTTAGTGTTTGTACCACAGACATTTTGGACCACCAGGAAGAAGAAGAGGAGGATTACAGGCCAGGGATGCGGGGGAAGTCTGACAGGAAGCGAAGCTGGTGTCGTGCCAGAACAGGAGCTGGGCTACCGGGCAATGTAACTAGGCTCAGCAGCCTCTATGGACATAATGGCAGAGGAGAAGAGAGCGAAGAGGACGTTGACGGAGGAAGCTAAGAAGAGAAAAGGAGAGAGTGAGCGAACAAGAAGCTGCTGGACAAGAGTAAATCTGGGACTGACTTTTAGTGGTTGGTGAGAGCTTGGTGAAATAAAAGGCTGAAAGACAGACGCCGAGCTGGGCTGACTGCTGTTGGACTAGTAAGTAATATTAGCTGGCTGCTATGTCTGCTGTTGTTGACCTCTCTTGAAAAGTGGATGGGTGGATGTCTTCATGAACCAGTAGTGGGTCACATCAATGAGGTTCCTAAGAGAATCTGATGAGTCACTATAATTAAAGAAAATACATTTTTCCTCTTGTTCAAAATGTTTATTTGTTCTGATTTTTACATTTTTTTCTTGTTAATTTCTGGATATTTTCACTTCTTTAGATGGAAAAAAATCACTCTTTGGCTTGACTGTTCATAAGTCACGTCCTCAGAAGGCCCTAATGTGTGATTGGAGGTCATAAGTAGACCGTGTTTAATTATAATCAGTTTTAAAGATTGGGAAGCATTAGCCTAAGGCACATGTATGGAAACAGTACTCCACCATTTAACTGTGTACTTTTAAAACATTGTTAGACTCAGAATAAACAGTTTTTACAGTTGTACATCATCTCTGGAGCGTCCATGTTGTTTCCATGTGACAGCTTAAAGCTTAAAGAAGTTGGAAGAACAACTTCCCAAGTTGAGAGCATGTGAGTGCAACATTTATCCATGGTGCCTACATTTCCCATAATGCAACCCAACCTCCAACAGTTCTATTTGAGGGTTTGGTGTGTTATGCTAGTTGCGGCTAATTTAGCCTGCAGTAGAGATGAGCAGCAGCCACAAAGGTCCAGTAAA
The DNA here is from genome assembly GCA_033000465.1 of Sciaenops ocellatus. Lineage (NCBI taxonomy): Eukaryota > Metazoa > Chordata > Actinopteri > Sciaenidae > Sciaenops > Sciaenops ocellatus. The sequence goes on along the minus strand of CP136874.1, from coordinate 23,935,856 downwards.
GCTAGCTTCTTTCTAACTTCACACCAACAGAACCAGACCCAACCGATGCGGACTCAAGTGACATCACTTGAGGCAACCTGTCAGGTTTTTTTACAGCACTCTCTGGACCCACAATGCAGTGGTATGCAACCCCCCAACATCACATATAAACCTACTTTATTTAATGAAATCAAAGTAGTTTCTTTAAAAAGTAGAAAACACTCCTGGCTTCAAATTTGATGAGCGACCTTCACATCACTTTTTCTGTCAATGAAGGCAACATGTCATGAAAAGAATCATTAATATGATTATAGCTGATGTTTTCCTTTAGGGGAGTTGTGTCTGAATACAACAAACACGGCACACTGTGTAAAGTCACCTCAGTCCACCTTAAATTTGCTCAGGCTCACAGAAGGTGGCGCTATTTCTGGATTTCTTTGCATGGTCGAGTTTCAGCTGTTCATTTGTGTCATGTGTTCAGACACATTTTTGGAAGCGATCCTCACCCCGTGCAGTGATATCCACGACAGAATCGTGTCTGTTTTCTGATGCAGAGCCGTCTGAAGAAGATCACGACCGTCCAGTGTTGGTTTTCAAGCTTGTCCCTCGAGATGCCAGTTAATCTAACCAACCGTGAGATGTTCCACCTGCTGTTTTCTTTCAGTATTTCACAACTTCTTCAGTCTTGTCCCAACTTTTTTGAGCGCATGTCACTTCAGGTTCAACATTTGATGAGCTGTCTTTGAGCTATTTTCAGTTCAATATGAGGTTTACAGCGTGCCAAGCTTTTTGCATAAAGGATTGTGCAACTACTTTGAGTAAAGAGCAATAAATAAAGTAATAAATAACATTAATGGATTACTTATTAAGTAATTTACCCAATGTTGCATTTAAACTTAAATAATTAAGTTCAAATTAGTATATAATCAACCTTGAATGAACGACAAAAGAACCAGATCATGAACTCTGTGTAGTGTTTTCTATTTGTCACATTGATAAACTTCTTTTGTGTGTTAATCAATATGTCACGGTCACTATCAGGGATGTGGGAGAGAGAGAGTGTTGGTGGTGAGGACTGATGGTTAACTACACGGACAGGTCACATGACTCATGGATGCTGTTTATTTTAGATCCCCTGGAAAAACCCCGGCGCCTCCTCCCTTCTCATTTAAAACCGACCTGAAGTCTGTCAATCTGTCATAAAGTCCGCAGAGAGTGGAGCGCTCATTAGTTTTAGATCTCAGGTGTAGTTTAGGTGTCTTTGCTGCTTTCATTCAGCCGCGCCATCATGACGCACATCGCTCCTCTTCTCACCGTCATTTTAACATCATCACTCCTGACATGGACGGCTGCACAAGCCTCGATCCTCTGCACCTGGACTAAAACTCTGCCCACCAAAGAAGTCCACTACAGCTTTCTCCGGAGCGACCCCCGGCTGTCCTCTCCATCTCTGCGCCTCTATCACAGCTCCTGGTCCGGGGAGCGCACTCTGCTCAGCTGCGCTTGGAGCGATGACGCAGCAGTGATCCAGAACTATTTGTCTCTGTGCCGGGAGCGCACGCACGAGTTTTCCGATCATCCACACGAAAGGTTCGATGTTGACTCCATGCTTGTGGAAGAAGGTCTGTGCGTGTCTGTGGCTTCTCCGGGGGTCAGTGGGAGCGGGGAGCGCGCAGGGAAGAGGCCGGCGAGGAGCGTTCGTGGTCCCCCTGAGAGTCATCAAGGTCGAGGTGGAAGGTCAGATGTCAGGAGCCATCAGCGCGTAAAGCGAGGCTTCATCGTGCCAGGAACTCTGTGGTGCGGCTCTGGCAACAAGGCGCCATCATATGCAGATTTGGGTAGGTTGGCTCCACAATGAACTCTTTGTGTTAATGAGCTTGATAATCATGTAAGTGGATCCTAAGCAAAATCTGAGGGGTCAGTAGATGATTAAAGGGAAAAGAATAAAAAAATATATAGATGTTTTTTGTTGTTGTTGTTGTTGTTTTTTAACTTTTCTACACTTTTGAATACACTGTAAAAAGTTCATTTGACAGTAGTTTTATGTTTTTTTTAAAATTGTTTATAAATCTCTCTAAAACTACGGACATTTTCTGTAAATTAACAAACTTAAATCACTGTGCGTTGTTTCTCTGCAAAACCAAGACTGAAAATTGCAGAAAATATATAGTTTTTGACATTTATTTGAATTATTTCACATTAATATTACAGTCATATGACTGCTAATGTATACTTTTGACATTTATTGAACATATTTTACTTTAATTTTACAGTCATTTGACTGTAAAAGTTAACAATTTGGCTTTTTGTTTGTTTGTTTGTTTACATTTTATTTTTTACAGTGTACTTCAATCTCTTGATTTGTGATTTTGGGCAGTATACATAAAATGACTCAAGGTGACATGACATGAGTTGAAGTTGGAGTTACAAGTCATGTTCAACTACAAGCCATAGCCGTGACATTGTTTCATTTTGAGCTGCCAGAAGCTAAAACAGATTGGAATCATAAAATCACGTAAACGCTTCCTGATATTTAGAGACATAAAGTTTATGTTGTTTGTTCTGTGTGAACAAAAAGTCACATTAGGGAAATACCTGACCTATGAATACTTGAAGGAGAACTCAGTTAGTGTAGATCACATTTCCCAAAATGACACAGAGTGTGTACCTACCATGATGTTACCTGTTGGCTTGTGGTTTGAAGGCTTGAATTTGGCATTATGGCCGTGTGGAGCCAGAAGTGACCATGTTTGGACGAGAATGTGACATACTGCGAACTGAGGAAGTTCAGTTTTTGGTACTTCACTTCACAGAAACTAGAAATTGAGATCTTAAACTGACGAGGAAATTGTTTACTGAGCTAATAAATAAAATAAGAAGTAGAGTTATGTTCTCGTTAGCTTTCATACAGTTGACCTTTTTTGTTGGAGCCAATGCGGCTGCAACCTGTTGGCCATTAGAAAGTTGGCCTTGGATTTCAATGTATGCATTATTATGTAAGTCTATGTAAACACATTGCCATCAGGTTGTGAATATAAAACTCATGAGTACTGTTTCTTTCTTTTGCAGGAGTTTTTTCAGAAACAGACAGTTGCTGCCGCGAACACGACCAGTGCAAACACACCATCCTGTCCTTTCACTCCGATTTTGGCGTCTTCAACAGCAACATCTTCACCATGTCTCACTGCGACTGTGACAACAAGTAATATAACTTTATCTACCTCCAGTCCAACTCATTTATTGTGATGATTTATTATTTAATCACGGAACTAAAATGATAAACGTTAACAGGTTTCACAGTTGTCTGATGGAGGCCGAAGACAGCATATCTGATGTCGTGGGTTATACCTTCTTTAACCTGCTGAAGATGCACTGCTTTGAATTCTCCCACCGACTCCAGTGTACAGAGAGGAACTGGTTTGGAATGTAAGTTTGTATGTAGGTTTGTATTTTGACCACAAATCAACATGATATCATTTGCAGATATGCAGATGATATTGGTTTATTTATCCAGGTCTCTTTGTTATGCTAGCTGCTCAGTAGATGGCAATGTTGGTCAGTCCGCCACTTTGGTCCAGACTGAAATGTTCAAAAACGATTGGATTGATTGCCATGAAATTTTGGCCCCTAGAAGATGAACCTGACTTTGGTTCACCTTACCTCAAGTTGATAATTTTGGGGCTAAAAGCTAGCTAACTAAATAAATTAGAAAATATGTTGACACAGCAAGACTAGCTGCTATCCAGCCTTTTTGCTAAGCTAAGCTAACCTGCTGCAGGCTTCATACTGAATTGACAAACATGAGAGTGTTATCGATCTTCTCCTCTAACTTTTGGTCCAAAATATCAAACTAGTATTAATTCAACCTCTGCTGTGACTTACAGGTGTAAAGAGACTAAAATGGCTCTATATGCTGAGGTCCATCCACCGACACTGTATGAATCTTCAAATCCAACAGAGAACAGCTCCTTCATAAACTCTACCACACCCACAGAACCTCTGGAGAACATCACCTCCGTCCCACAGCTCTTCTCCATCACCGCTGCAGCATCCACAGTCCCTACACCTTCAACGAACTCCCCTTCTTCCTCCATCACCCGTGTTACCGACGTCACCACCTCCACAGTCCCGATCTCACCGCAGGAACCTACAAGACCAGTACCCGAGAGTGGGAACGATCTGGAGGACACTTTACCCACCAGAAAGAGAGTTCTGCCTGAGCTGGATGCTGATATCGCAGGTATTTGATCTCTCCGGCACATCGGTTTATTTTCCTACACTGCAGGAGCAGAGCTGAACATTTACACCGATGTTTCCCGTCCACAGAGAAGCAGCTGTCATGTGCTGTCTTCAAGGAGCTTGATAAGTGCAGGAATAAGATCCTTCCCCAGCAGACGAGATATGGCCTCCAGAACCCAGAGACCACGACCATGTACCACTGCAACTGTACCACCAGGTAACAAAAGAAACCAAAGTTTTTTTTGCTTATAAACAATACTTTATGACATGGGAATCTGTCACACCGTGTCCAGATTACACAAATTTACATAAGCCCCCAGAGTAAATATTGACAGAGCTATTTGCAGAGTAAATATGATAATCGTGCACTCACCTTTATTTCTGTGTAGTAAGTAAGATAAGGCACATGTGGTTTGATGTTTTATAACACAAAAGCAGGCCACAAGCATGTCTGTCGGTCTCTGACGTGTTTGTCTGTCCTGCCAGATTATTCCAGACTCTGTCTGAACAAAGACAACTGACCGAAGTGCAGGCGCTTCTGCTGGGACGTGTGTCTCAGTCCTGCTTCCTGCTGCAGGACTGCACAGCTGACAAAATGTAAGTACACAAACACAGACAAAGATGTGTCCACATGGGCTGAAACGTCAAATGATTTATCTGCTTTTTGTGCAAGTAAAAGTCCTGCATTCAAAATGCCGTTTGACAGTACAGACGTACTAAACTACAGACTAAACTGCAGAAGTATTATCAGCAAAATGTGCTTAAAGTATCAAAGTAAAAGTACTCGTTCTGCAGTAAAATGTCTCCTGTGACTCATATTAGATTGTTCATACTGATGCACCACTGTTAGAGCAGCATTTACCCGTTGGAGCTGGTTTCAAATACTTAAGATACAGTTAAATAGTCTAGTCCAGTGGGTCCTTCAACAAGTCACCAGATAAATACTATACGCTACGACACGATACGATATGAGACAACATGACACGATAGGATACGATGCAATATGATAGGATAGGACAGGATACGATATGATACAATATCACAATAGACCTTATTGATTCCTCAGTGGGGAAATTCACTTGTTACAGCAGCTCACAATACACGTCAGTTATATTCACTATATACAGCAGTGATAGTGAGTGTTTCATTAAGTCATGATGGTGTTAAAGAGTCTGACAGCTGTTTGAATAAAGAACCTGTTCCTTGCATTTACTTACTTACTCACACTGTGAGTGAAGCGGTCTGTTGCCAAGACACATATTTGTTTTCAATGTTTTGTATTTCTTGTTTTGTATTTTCAATGTTTTGTATTTTCAGTGTTTTGTTTTAATGTGAAATATTCCATCAGTTCACCTCTTTGGGCCTCAAACTGTCTGAGAAGTTTAGAGGGGAAATGTTATGTGACAAGAGACGACATTAAATACAGTTTTTTTGTTAAAGTGGTTGGTTTAATCTCTAACAATATTGTATTTTTTAAGTTTATTACATTTAAAGATTTAAAATTACAGCTGTCAGATAAACTTATTGAGTCAAAAGTACAATATTTCCCTCTGAATGTTAATGTAGCAAGGGGATACTCAAGTTAAGTACAGTATTCTTTTAAATATATTTGATATACCTTGAGTAAACACACGTAATAATTACAACATCACAAATCTACCTTTTGCTTTGTGTTTGTTGAACAGCTGTACAGCCGTTGTGGTGAAAGCAGAGCTTCCTGTGCTGGACCAGAGGAGCAGTGCAGACATGGAGGAGCAGCGCCATCTACAGGCTATCAGCATGAAGGTCAGGAGGCCAAACAGCAGGAGAGCTAAGAGAAAAGACAGAGCTGTCAGGCTTCACAAACTGTGTCTGAGGATGATCCGACCCGAACTCAACAAGACCAGAAAACACGGTCAGGATGTAAATCAGGCCGCTGTATGACGAGGACAGCTCGTCTGAGTGCGAATATGATGGAGGGTCAAAGGGTTCAATATTGAATAGATAAATAAAACATCATGAAATCATATGAATAACTACAGATTAAATAAATAAGATTGAAATAATCCGGTACATTTTCTTCTTTTCAGTTAATTCCGACACTTTTCTAGTGTCACTTCAAGTCAAACAAAGTAAACAGGGCAGAGACAGTGTTATATGGACCGGACGGATCATTATGATTTTAAATAATTTATTTATGGATCATCAAAACACAACATTTCCAAAGGATATGTTAAAGAGTCAGCACTTATTTCCAACACGGTCCCAAAATTAGTGAAAATTTCATGATAGAGATTTTAAAACCTGATTTCTTATGATTATTTATTTCTTTATTCTTTATTTATTTATTTAATATTGAACACTTTGGGTCCCCATAAAACATTGTAGTGTTATATATTCATACTGTCTATATATTGGATGTGGAGGAACTCTGTTTGACCAGCAACAACTGTTTTTTTGGGATAAAAAAAGAAAACTTTTAATTATAACGAAGCCTTTTCACAGCAGATGTTCTGACATGTTGTAGGTGTACACGATACAGGTGCGATTAATAACATTAATGACGACTGTATTTCAGTCACGTGTGCCGGGTCAAGAGTCTCGCTGGCTCACCGGAATAACTTGCTGGGACACTTAATACAACCTGAGGCATCATTAATGTGATTAGTTTCACCTGTGGCTCCAGGAATGGCAGTGTGGAGTCAGTCGGTCCATCACTTTGGTCCACTGATATATCTCAACAACTACTGGTTAGACTAGTCATGACATTTTGTACACACACTGTGTGAACTTTGGTGTTCCCTTTATTTTTTTCCAGTTAGCATTTAGCACCCTTTCATGACCAAAAACCTCCAAAACTGACATTCATTAGCCACATTAGCCACAGCTGAGCTTTGTGTTCAGTGCTAATTAGCCAACGTTACCATGCCAACTTGCCCACCCAAGATGACAGACGTAGTATACAAACATGTTAGCTTTGTCATTGTGAGCGTATGCACCACTGTGCTTAAGCGCAGCCTCGTAGCAACTAGCATGGCTGCAGTCTTAGAAGTCAAAATGTCCGCCATGAAAACTGTCTAGATAGAGTTTCATATCGGTGGCAGTTTTTCTTCTTTATGCACCGCTAGCTACATCAGTGTGTTTGTAAATATTTGTACTGTGTTGACAGATGTGAATTATGTCGTTAGCCTAGCAATTAAAAAGGGAAAGATATGTAAATATCTGTACATAGAAACACAAGGAGAAATATTAAATATATAGATTTATGATGGAAATGTACGACTGATCAAATTTAAAGAACTAGTTTGACATTTTGGGAAACGCGCTTAGTGCTTTCTCACTGCGAGTTAGCAACTCTCGCGTCTGTCCGCTAAACATGGAGCTAAAAGCCAGGCGACGGTTAGCTTAGCTTAGCAAAAAGACTGATAAACGGACAGAGCCAGGCTAGTTAGCAATTTCCAGTCTTTTTGCTAAGCTAATCTAACTGTCTCCAGGCTGTAACTTCATTTTTACAATAAAAACATGGGGGCAGTGTCAATCCAGGAGCCAGGACATTCTAGCCTAGCCTTAGCTTTAGCCTAGCTTAGCATAAAGACCAAAAACAGTTGGAAACAGCCAGTTTTTCTGGAGTCACTCACACATATAAACCCACAAAATGTTATTTTTACACTTTGGTTTTGACCGCAGAAAACGAACGAGATATAACTCGGGAGCTTTAGCTGCCGCTAAATGAGTTTGTAACCCCCAGACAGAGCCAGGCTAACTGTTTCCACCTGTTTCCAGTCTTTATGCTAAGCTAAGCTAATACCTACTGACTCTACCTTCATATTTCTCAGACAAATAGTCGGATGAAAGATTCCCAAAATGTTGAACTATTTATTAAAATTTTTTGGGGGGACATTTCCTGCTGTTCAGACTACAAATGTTACTGTTTTATTATTTATTGTTTTATTGTTGTTTGTTTGTTTTCGGTAAAGTAATAAAAAAATAAAAATAAAAATAAAAATAAAACATAAACTGTGCTTATTCATCCCATTTTTAAACATACTACACTAATGTACCACCAGTGCGTAAAAGGCCCGCTGTAATGAAGATCTGTCAGGTAACTCAACTCCTCTCTGATGTCATGAAAAGTAATTGAAACCTTGCTGAAGGCTGCAGCCATGGAGCCGACCGGATCCCCGCCTCTCACCGGACAAAAATTCCGCTATGGGGAGAAGATCGGCTGTGGGAACATGGCGCACTTACTCTGGATTAACTTTCCCCAGGAAAAACTCTGGAGCACCGCAACATAGCGCACAACTCCCCGCATCTTATCGATAAGTTTACGCGCAGTGGACCGTGGATCTCATACAATAATACTGCGTGCGGGGGGCTCGTATTGTTTCGGATGGTGTGTTTTCCTGCTCCTGCCTCACTGCTGCTGCTGCTGTTGGGGATGAAAGTTTGAGAGCTGTCGGATTTTAACAGAGAGCAGGATGGAAAAGCAAAGAACCAGGAAAGAAAAGGTAAGGCTACAATGGAAACACACTGGTAAATGTTTTATTTAGTGGTTTCAACAAAATGGAAATCCGGCTGTTGTTGCGGGTCTGGGTGGTTCTGGAGTCTGCGGGAGGCTGAGAAAAGAAAGAAAGAAAGAAAGAAAGAAAAAGAAAGGTCGTTTGCACAAGTTTATAAGAGTGTGACAGTTTATAGACTAACAGGCAACTCCAGCGGTGGAAGAAGTACTGTAACAACTGTAACAATACCACAGTGTAAAAATACTCAAAGTAAAAGTACAAAAGTATTAAAGTATCAAAAGTATATATATATATATATATATATATATATATATATATATATATATATATATATATATGTGTGTGTGTGTGTATGTATATATATATATATATATATATATATATATATATATATATATATATATATATATATATATATATACAGATTATTATTAGATTATATTATTGATGAATTAATGAGTTCAGAACTTTAATCTATCTGCAGGTAAATATAAGTATATTTATACACTGCTGGGTAACTTGTAGATTTGCCCCTGGGGATCAATAAAATAGTTTATTTTGTATTAATAATCTGAATCTGGAAAGTTGGATATATTGGATAAATGTAGAATGAGTAGTATAGTATAAGGTATAATATTATAAAGTATCATAAAACTTCATAAACTTAATTTTTCATGACCAAATACATGCAAAACTACAGCTGAGCTTTGTGTTTAGTGCTAATTAGCAAATGTAAGCATACTTATACCTTTCATACTTGTTAGCTTTGTCATTGTGAGCGCATGTTAGCATGTTAGCTTAAGTATAAACTATCATGAAATGGAAATACTCACGTAAAGTACCTCAAAATTGTACTGAAGTCCAGTATGAACCTACAAATTGTTTTTTTACACTTGAGTTTTGAACGCAGTAAACAAACAAAATGAGCGTTAGCTGCTGCTAGGTGAGTTTTGTAACTTTCAGACATCGACAGGCTAGCTGTTTCCCCCTGTTTCTAGTCTTTATGCTAAGCTAAGCTAATGTCTCTTGACTGAGGCTTCATAGCTTCCACCCAAGAAAGTGAATATGATTGCATAACTCTTACTTGAGTAAATGTACTTGTTGTTGTGTACCCATGATGAATTATCATCGTGTAGGATTTATTTTGAAACCACTGGTGGGAGTTAAGCTAATTGTTTTCTCTATTAATTAATTGGTTTGTTTACAGGATGTAAAATGCTTAAATGAACAGTCTAAATCTTGTAAATGTCCAGTTTATTGTTATGTATGACAAAGAGAATCAATCATCTTTATTGTTTACACGTACAAGGGTTTGACTCTGGTTTTAATTTTCTCTAAATGTTACACACAGAACAAATTACAGGAAGATAAAAATAGAGACTCGAAGAAGCTGAACAAAGAGAGTTAAAAATAAAAGAGTAGGCCTATATATGAATATATATTTATGAAACAACAATGGCCAACATCACATAATGTCTATATAGAAGGTTTTTTTTGTTGATAATTGTAAACAAACACCAAAAGCATCAAATAATCACATTTGAGAGGCTGAAACCAGAGAATTATTATTGACAGCTCCGGTTCTGGCACGACACCAGCTCGTAGAAAACCTCCTCGTCAGCTAACAGCAGCTACAGTTTACTTCACTGTCCATCAGGAAACTCTGTAAATCACAGAGAGTTGAGGTGGAGCAGCCGGAGGACATCAGAGGGAAAACCAGAAAACATTTTCTCCATAAAATATGATCCAGTTTCACCAAAATCAGTGAAATAGTTGGTGGTGTGTGACTTAGTGCCGTAAAGCGTTACGTACTTCTCCCGACCCGGAGCCCAAAGTTACATAGTGTGAGAACAGACGTACGAATGACAGAGACACCATTCGTCTGATTACAGGTCAGTGTAGATCAACATGACGTAACATCTGTTACACAATGTTGCTTTCATGTCGGTAGTTGTTCATATTGCTGCCGTGCCGCCTCACCTACAGTATGACTTCTATTACCCGATGAAAGGCTCACGTTCAGGGCCCGTTTCCTCTCCTTCAGGTATTCAGACCCCCAGGTTCTGTCTGTGTCTCTGTGTTGTGCTTTCAGGAATGTACTCCCTTTGACCTGAACCGAAACAGGGAGTACTAAGACAGGAGACAGGGGAAGTGTGTGTGTGTGTGTGTGTGTGTGTGTGTAATCTTGGAAGGACTCTGACAGGGCATTCTTGTTGTGTTCCTGTCTTTTTTTGTCCTTTTCGCATGCATGTATGTGTGTGTGTGTGTGTGTGTGTGTGTGTGTGTGTGTGTGTGTGTGTTGTTCCTCCAACTCCTTCCTGTGCATACTCCTGTTCCTGCTCAACAGTTTCCCTCTACATTTACTCAAGTACTGTACTTCAGTCTTGAGCTATACTGTACTTCTACGCCTCTGTATGTGAGAGGGAAACTCATGCTACCTTTATCTGATCAGTGTGTAGGGTTTAGTGGCATCTGGCATTGTAGTTGCAACCCCCTCGCCTCACCCTCTGCCTGGCGTGTAGGAGAAGCTACAGTGGTCAAAATGTGAAAGGCCCTATCTAGAGCAAGTGTTTATTTTAAAGTATCCGTGACGTCACCGTCAGGTTGGTGAAGCTCAGTGTGGTGGCTCTGGCCGGCGCTATCTTGGCAGCCCTGCCTCCGCTAAAAACGGGCTAGATGAAGCCTGGGTGCTCAAACAAGCCATCTGTATAGACACCTACCTGTCAGTCAAAGCGCCCACGGTCTTATTTAAGCCTTAATATAATTTGAACAGATGAGTTGTATAAAAATTCACCCTCAGTACAGTTGTCATGAACGGGGAAATTAGCTATAGAGACCAAAACTGTTTTTTGTACCAGGCTGTAAACATGTTTATCTCTGCTGTGAAGTTGGACATTTTAACATGGGGACTTATGGAGACTGACTCACTTCTGGAGCCAGCCTCAAGTGGACGTTTGAGGAACTGCAGAACTGCAGAAACTCTGTGGTAGACGACGTGTCTGTAGATATAAGTGGCTCATTCAAAGGGAACAAAAACATAACAATTGTTATTTTCAGGTGATTATACACTAATGAAAACATATATAAACATCATATATAAATAGAAATATTTAATTTTATTTCTGAGTCTGACACATTGGACCTTTAATTGAATGCAGGACTTTTCTCTTGTCTCACACTGATCTGAATACTTCTTCCACCGCTGCGTACGTCAGCAGTAACACTTAAAATAAACTCAGTGGAAATGTCCCACTGAGCGACTTTGTGCTGCTGACAACTTGTCAACTGTTTCGCACGAGTGTTTGCGTGACACTGTGTGTGTGTGTGTGTGTGTGTGTGTGTGTGTGTGTGTGTGTGTGTGTAACTGCTCGACTCGACAGCACCTTTAATTAGCTGCTAATATCAGACTACACAGTCGGGTGACGGTGCAGATCACAATCTGATGAAGCGGGTTGCACCACATGTGTCGTTCGTAGCATCTTGTGGGGTTTTAGTTCGAGAGACTTCATAGAGTTCACAATCCAAATCAACATTTTAAGGACTGAAAGAACCATTTTACAGTTAGAAAGTAAAAAAACAAACAAAAAAAAAACACAAGTTCTGAGAGCTCAAGGTGACTTCTTGTTCAATCTGAAAACACCAGCTGGGACCAGCAAAAAGGTGTTTCAGATCAATGTTGTGCTCTACATGTGTTTATTTATGGATGCATGAATGTGAAATGTTTCCAGTGAGCCTCTGTATGAGGGAGAAGAAGCGTTTCAAGTGCTTTAAATAAGCTATAACGAAATGAACAATGGGTTAAATGACTACTCGTATGTGAAAGGTGCACTTAGTGATGCACACAGTGAATTATCACCACATTCTGCAGCTCCTCTTCGAACTTTTACTGCGTTTCGGCTCATTGTTTTGGTTTCATGGTCAGATACTTTTCTGTTTTTGTCAGTCTCATCTGTGTTGTTTTCGGCAGCAGCAGCAGGCGGCAGCTGTTTTCGGTGAGAAAACTCCACAAAATCCACCATCCACCACCTGTCCAGCGACAAAAATAGACTATCTGGTGAACACAGTGGAACATTTAGCAGCTAAAGAGACAGATATTTCCCTCAGGAGTTGGTAGAGACCAAAAATGGAGCTTAAAAAAGAGAGAAATGTGGACGTCAGTGATTAGAAAATGAATGCTAATGTTGCTGCATGTCTGCTAAGGGTTGAGTTGAGCTTCAACAGAACTACGACATGTCGTCTGATCATGTTGGGAATCACACAGGGAGGCGGAGTGACACTCCAGACGTCATAGAGAGGGCGAAGCCACGATATTGATTAAATAGAGATAGAAGAACCCTGCTTGCTTTCTCTCTTCACAAAACTGGCCAATCATGGCGTGACGTCATGCGTGGGAACGTATTTTGCTGACCTGTATGCATGTGTTTGCCCCACAGCTTACACGTACGTGAATATTATAAACAATTGACAGGTTACGTAGTAAATTTTCGTTAGTTAAATGTGAAACTTGTGAGGAAACAATATCACAGCACTGCAGCGTAGTGGTAAGACAGTTGGTCTGCATCATTGCAACAACCGACCACACGGCTGGCCGCAATGAGCCACACACAAAGCATGCAAGCAGTGAAGTACGAACAGACGCAAACTTTACTACTGTGCTTTATACAAAACTATTGCATGAGACATCTCAGTGGTCTTTGGCGCCGTTCTTGGTGCTCTAGACGTCCCCACAGTCGTTTCAATCAAAGTCCAGACAAAGACAACAGTTTGAGCTCGCTGTCTCTTAAAGAAAACATCTATGATTCAGAGCTCTGGGGTCAGATTCTTTAAATCTAGTCCAAGTGTGAAGTTCTAGAAAAGGTCAAACAGGGGAAAGGGGTGCCAAAGCTATTAAGCGAGTATACTGGCACCTTGAAGATGCTGCAAGGAGCTTTTAATTGGTTATGAAACAGTCTCGATTTAGCAAGACCAAGTCCATCGTTGTAGTTATTATTAATGCCTGGCACAGGCTCCATTATGTCGGATTCCCCCCGAAATTAAAGAAGAAGGAGCCGCCAGAATCAACACAAACTGAAGGCTCCTTATAGCTACTTTAAACAAGATTTAAAAGATTAGTCAAACATGCAATAGGTCTGTTAGAGTTCTGCACACAGAGATACGAACTCAAAAGCATGAGTCAGAGGCAAAGAAACAACCAATGGTTTGCTTGGTATGAAGTTCAAGGCAGCAGGTTATCAGTCAACGGGCAAACAAAGCAGGCGAGAAACAAGGAATGAAGGCCGGACTGTTAAGACTGAGTGTACAGCAGATGATCAGGCAAATGATTGGGGCCTTCTCTCCGGGTACTTGGCTTCCTCCCACAGTCCAAAGACATGCAACTTAACAAACTGGCCGTTAGCGTGAATGGTTGTTTGTCTCTATGTGCCCTGTGATGAGCTGGTGACTTTTCAATGGTGTCGCCTAAAGTCAGCCACCGTGACCCTGATGAGGATAAGAGGTTACAGATGATGGGTGGATGTTTTTGGTTACACTTCTGTTAACGGCAGTTTTTCCAGGTGTTTTCAGGAAGAAGTTTGGTCTAAACATATTTGGATTTCTTTAATTTACACTTTCACATTTGAAGGGAACATTTTGGAGTTTTAAATGTGATGAACATCTTTGGTAATTTGGCAATCTACCCCTGAGGTGGGATCCAAATGATGCAGAATTTTGGCATCAGACCGATCCGGATATCTGCCTTGAAAATACCTGGAAAATACAGCGTTTTATCCAGATTAAAGGTCGGATGGGATTTACCAAATCTGAATCCAAATCTTCAGATTCAGATAATCAGCTTTGAAATACCCAATTTACAGATCAGATCTGAATTTAATCCTGTGAAATGATCTTGAAATACTAGACCTCGGTCCACGGTGATTCATGGGAATCTGGTACAACAAACAAGTAAATATGTGCAGAGATGACTAACGAAACGTCTGCGTTCAGACTAGATAAAACTCTGTCTCACACACTCGGACACAAATATATCCTCTGCACTTACAAACAAACTATTTAAACAGTTTGTGCACCCACACAACACCACGCAGAAAGAACACACGGTAACACAACAGTGTATACAACAGACCCGGTAACATAAACTGTGCAAAAGTCCACACTGAACTCCTCTCAGTACTTTTTCATCTCGCGCTCTATTAACTGTATTCTAGTTCAACAGTAATAGGCTTAGAGATTTACGTCTTAGTTCCACGCGCATGATGTGTGGCCTTCTTTGTTTATTCCAGCAAACAAAGCCCTGGTAACACGTTAAACAAGCTCTGCTTTACATCACATTAGTCATATTTCAGCAAAGTGTTTCATAACAACACGCTACATTCATGAAACATGATGGCATACCAGAGACAGCGGCTGAAAAATGGGCACCGACAGAGGGCTGTGAATTGTGGGAATTTGCTAAGTGCTTTGAGGATGACTGTGTCGTAACACTCCTCAGGGACACGTCATGTCCTTCATGTTTTTTTCTGTCTGTGAATTTGGGATTTTTAGCAACAGCACAAGACATAGCAGCTAATATTACTGCCTAGTCCAACAGCAGTCAGCCCAGCTCGTCGTCTGTCTTTCAGCCTTTTATTTCACCAAGCTCTCACCAACCACTAAAAGTCAGTCCCAGATTTACTCTTGTCCAGCAGACACTCTCCTTTTCTTTTCTTAGCTTCCTCCGTCAACGTCCTCTTCGCTCTCTTCTCCTCTGCCATTATGTCCATAGAGGCTGCTGAGCCCGGTTACATTGCTAATGCTCGCCCAGCTCCTGTTCTGGCACAACACTGGCTCCGCTCCCTGTCAGCAGAAAATCTAATTTAAAGATCGTATAATAAACAGCGTTGTGTCTTTGTGGTGTTTGAGGACTTAGCCGTATCCCTGGAGTCTTAATTTAAGTGTCAGCAGTTCATCAGTTACCTTCACTGTTACCCAGCAGCATGAAAAACAACATACAGTCTGCAGCTTGATGAACAAATTAATCACATCGCCGCCTGTCAGTGGTTTATTTAATTAAAACAGCCATGAACTAAATAGTCGAGAAGTTCAGAACTCAAGAACTGAATCTTTATTTTTATAGTTGATGAACCAAACTGGAGAAGCTTGATACCAAATGTGTTTTATCTTAAATTAAAGAAAAACTTGCAGAGTGTGTTGAAACTTAAGACAGATGAGATCTTAGAGACACAGCAGAGGGCTGAGGGTGTCAGACCTCGAGGAAACTTTATTTCACATCCTGTGGGGGACTGCCTGGTGATCCAAGAGTTGTTGAAGTTGGAGGTCGCAGGAGGTCGCAGGTCAGATCCAGTTTAGAAGAACTCCTCCTGTTCATTTGGGTCTGAAGAGCAACTTTCTACTTGAAATGGGACAATACTCGTCCAGAAAAGTGAAGCTTTTTAGATGTTATAGAAATACTGTTCTTTCAACAGCATTTAAACAGTCACTACATGTTAAAACATCCATCCATTTTCTTCCTCTTATCCGGGGTCGGGTCATGCTGGCAGCAGGTTTGGCAGGACGTTCCAGAAGTCCCTTTCCTTAGCAACACATTCCAGCTCCTCCTGGGGGATCCCGAGGCGTTCCTAGGCTAGATGGGCTATATAGTCCCTCCAGCAGGTTCTGGGTCTGCCCCGGGGTCTTCTCACAGTTGGACGTGCCCAGTACACCTCCAAAGGAAGGCGGTTCAGATGCCCAGACCACCTCAGCAGCAGCGACTCTACTCCGAGCTCCCTCCGGATGTCCAAGCTCCTCTCTCTATCTCTAAGGCTGAGCCCGGCCACCCGGCGGAGGAAACTCATCTCTGCAGCTTGCATTCGCGATCTTATTCTTTCCGTCACTATCCAAAGCTCATGACCACAGGTGAGGGTTGGAACGTAGATGGACTGAAGATCAAGAGCCTCAGTCTGAACCACAACGGTCCGGTACTGCACCAACCCGTCGGTCCATCTCACGCTCCATTTTCCCATCGCTCGTGACCAAGACCCCGAGACACTTCGCTTGGGGCAGCAACTTGCTCCCACCCGGAGGGAGTATTTCACCGTTTTGGAGGTGCTGACTCTCATATTTAATTTTTTTCTCTCAGGAGAAACGAATGAAGTTTAAAATCACCTCAGCAAACTTTGATGTTTGTGCTTCTTGAATCTATAACAACCTGTCCAGTGTTAGTTTGAACCTGCACAGATACTTGATAGTCTGGTGTCCTCTGCGTTAAAAACACCTGTCAGACTGCCAAACTCTTTTTTCTCCCCCTCTTCTAAAGTTTAAAGTTTTTCTTGCAGTTTATTTCAAGCGAATCATCAGCACAGCTCCAAACAAACTTCATGACTCTCCTTGCCTCTTTGCTCAAAGCCGTTGGGTGATGCATTTGCAAGTTTTAGGAAACCCTCCAGTCTGCATATTTTAAGTGTGTATCTGAACTATTGTGTGTGTGTGAGAGAGTGAGAGAGAGAGAAAGGGGGGAATAGAGAGAGATAATGAAGGCCTTGGTGTAAGGCTCTGGTGAAAAGACAAATTTGGAAACACCAGATCAGGGAGGCAGGCAGCGTTTCAACGTTAAAGCTGCAGAGAACAAACCTCAGCGAGGACGTTTTACACAAAGTTTCAGCAGCGAATGAGAAGAACAGAAGCTTCATCTGACTGTCTGAGTCTCCGTCTGACTTTCCTCTTTCTCTCTCTCTCTCTCTCTCTGTGTCTCTCTGAGGAATTCAATCCGTTACCACCGAGCAGAAAAGAAAAAGTACACGCAGCAGTTTGGTGTCCCATTTGCCAGAAACTTCAGTATCATGTCATGCAAATGAGGCCGCCGCAGTTTTGGTGTCATACTGGGAAGAATTCTGCTCGCAATGAGTTGTTTTTTTTTATGACTTATGTAACAGCAGCCAAAAGCACATTTCCTCTGTGTCTTTCTAAAATTATGTTTTATTTCCACAACACTGCGGGCACGAAGCCTTTTCCCATTTAGTCAATCTTTATGGACTTTGAATGACACAGTTCAAAATCTGGAATAATCTGTGCAGTCTGCCTGATACTGATTTTTGAGAGTTTAAAATAAACAATAGAATAGAGAGATTTTTGGATCCTGGTTATGTTTTAGGCGTCATAATGGATCTGCTCCCTGAAGTAAACCAGGACGCCTGATTCTTGTTTCTGAGCATACTTTGATGCTGAGAAATCAAGACACAAACTGCAAGTAGATGATCAGAAACCTGATTGTTATGATGATGATATACAGGGATATAAAGAGCGAGGTTCCTTGTGTATAATGTTTCAAAATATTATCAGAAATATGATGCAGAATATCATACAACAGGATAAGACCATAGACAATAAGGAAAATATAGAAACCAGCTCTATCCTTTAAAGCGAAACTACGTAGAAATTGGTATTTTTGTACTCCCAGTTTCAGAGTGTAATCCCACTGTGGTAAATATGTTCAGCTGTACTCGAGTATTTGTTCTGATTACATTACTTATGATCAAAAAACTAGCGAGTCGACAACTTTGCTAACAGCCAAACATCAAGCAAGTGAGCAAGTGTTAGTCATAGCTTCCTCCATCAACGTCCTCTTTGGTCTTTTCACCTCTGCCATTATGTCCATAGAGGCTGCTGAGCCCGGTTACATTGCCTGCTCGCCCAGCTCCTGTTCTAGCACGACACTGGCAGCATTACCCCACGCCTCAGGGCCTGTAAACCTCCTCTTCTTCTTCTTTTTCTTCCCGGTGGTCCAAAACGCCTGTGGTACAAACACTAACACTCCCCCTGGTGCTCTGAGCTCACAGCACGGCTAACAAATTGAGCTAACATTAGCTAACAGCAGCTACAGTCGGCAGCAGTTTACTTCACTGTCCATCAGGAAACTCTGTAAGCAGTTAGTTGCTAAGAGGGCATCATATAAGTCACTGTGTGTTTGACGTCCCTGATTTAATGTGTTCATTTATAGTTTTCTGTTGATTGACGAATGCATTGTTGTAGCTCTAAATAAAAATAATAACCAATGTCTTCTCTCCTTGTCCTCCCCTCTTCTCCTTCTGCTTCTTAGTTCTCTCTGTTCGGTTCTCGCTCCACCAGCAGGACCACCAACCCTCCCTCCTCATCCTCCTCCTCTTCCTCTCCCGTGATCTCTCCAGCCCAGTCACTGAAACGGTCGGACCGACCGCCGTGCTCCGGCGCCCCCGGCCTGAGCAAAGCAGAATTCCTGGAGCGAGTGCGCCGCAGTAACCAGGCCTGCCAGCAGGGGGAGTACGCTCTGGCCGTGCGTCTCTACAGCGAGGCCCTCACCGCCGACCCCCAAAACTGCATCCTGTACAGTAACCGCTCCGCCGCCTATCTCAGACTGGGACAGTACAGCACCGCTCTGGACGACGCAATCAAAGCACGTCTCATCAACCCCAAATGGCCCAAGGTAAGAGGTTTGACCTCACAGTGACCCCCAACCGCCGCTCAGTCACGCTCTTTAAATGAGAGACACTGCAGCTATGAGTGGAGAATGGGTTTTATGTGGCAGAAGAGTGGATGTGTCCATTACTTGGATGACTGGATGGATGTATGGATGAGCGCCTCACTCGCCAGCCTGAGAATCAGCTCAGTAATCGCTTATTTATGTATATACGGAGCAGCTAATTATAAAACCTCTTTGGAAACCCCGTGGCTGTGAAGTGAAGCCAGCTCAGAAGGTGCAGTCCCTCAAACGTCCACTCGAGGCTGGCTCCAGAAGTGAGTCAGTCTCCATAAGTCCCCATGTTAAAATGTCCAACTTCACAGCAGAAATAAACATGTTTACAGCCTGGTACAAAAAACAGTTTTGGTCTCTATAGCTAATTTCCCCGTTCATGACAACTGTACTGAGGGTGAATTTTTATACAACTCACCTGTTCAAATTATATTAAGGCTTAAAGTTATGCAGGATTAAGAGCGTGGACGCTTTGATTGACAGGTGGATGCCATCAGAGGTGGTTTGTTTGAGCACCCAGGTCTCATTCAGCTCCACGCTCCACCTCTTCTTAGATAAATCATAGCCGGCAGAGGCAAGACTGCCAAGGTGGCGGCAACCAGAGCTTCACAACGGCTCTTCAGAAACCTGTGGGTGAGGCCACGTCCATGTTTTATACAGTACAGAAAATCAGCCCTTTCTGTCTTATTTTCAAGAGTTCATATTCAGGTCAACATTCTGAAGTATCTCAGAACACCTGTTGCTGCTTCAAATGTTGCTTTTTTTTATTATTATGGTTGGCCAACTTAGCGCCTGACAGACTTTTATTGGCTGCTCAGAAACAAAAGGTCCAGTCCATATTTCCCCTCCTTTCCTCTCCATCATCCTGTCAGACAGCTTGTTTTGCTTGTAGTTTTGATTGTGTACCGGTGTACGGCAGCTGAACACAAGCCTGCTATTTAGATGCCGCAGTCCACATGTTGTGCTTTTATAGCACAATGTTAAGCTTGTGCTGAATAGTCTTTCTTTGTTTGACGAGCGTATTTGAAAAGCACAGCACCGACACACACACACACACATAACTCAGCATAATGAGATATGCCTGTAAATATGCTGGCGTTAGGAGATCCAGTGTGATGACAGCGATGATGATAGAGGAGGCAGACTGTGTATGATGTTTCTGATTCATCAGTACTTTTTCCAACTGTACATCATTAGAGGAAGGCAAATAATGCAGCTCAGATGTCGGGTTGGACAATATAAAGACATATACCGCTAGCTGTTTATTACTTCTGGCTGTATTACAGTGAAGAAGCTCGTTTTATTTGAAATTTAAGCAACATTGTGTCACTTTTCTACCATGAAATAACAGATTTTAAATCATTTACAGAGTTTTCTGAGGAAACTTATGTAAACTGCTGCCGACTGTAGCTGCTGTTAGCTAATGTTAGCTCAGTTTGTTAGCCGGGCTGCCTGGACTGTGAGCTCAGAGCACCGGGGGAGCTGGTGTCGTGCCAGAACTGGAGCTGGTCAAGCGGGCTCAGCATCCTCTATGGACATAATCACAGAAGCCAAAAGAAAGTCACAAAGACTTTTTTGCAAAGACTGAGAGGATCTTGCGGGGGCCACTATTTACAAGACTACAACTAGGTTCATTTCCCATCCTGCACCTGGTGGGAATTCACAACAAGAAAAACAGTTAACAATGGAGCAGAAACAAAAGCAGCTTTTGGCCACAGCTGCAGCGATTTCTGTCCACTTCCTTCTACACTCTACCTGTCAATCAAAGCGTCCACGCTCTTAATCCTGCATAACTTTAAGCCTTAATACAGTACAGTTGTCATGAACGGGGAAATTAGCTATAGAGACCAAAACTGTTTTTTGTACCAGGCTGTAAACATGTTTATTTCTGCTGTGAAGTTGGACATTTTAACATGGGGACTTATGGAGACTGACTCACTTCTGGAGCCAGCCTCAAGTGGACGACAAGAGGAACTGCAGTTTTTGGCTTCACCTCACAGCCACGGAGGTTGCTGTGAAATGTTGGTCGTGAAATTGAATATCACGATTTGCGTCAAGACAAGGAAAAGACTTATGACAGCTCGGACTGAGTTTTATATCCACCTCGAGATGAGAAGCATTCGAGACGCGACTCGAACAAAACCTTCAGGATTTCATACGGAAATTGGAAATATGTCTGCGACAGGGTTTCTGAAGTAAAGATGGGGAGGGGTTCACCTGCAGTGCAACAATTTAAGAATATTAAGAATTACAAAGAATCTGTAGATTCATTGGGACTGAATATTAAATTATGCATGCTGTGGTTGAAGATTTTCTCCTTGTCGCCTGTGAGGTTGTGACGTCAGACAAACGGTGTTTTCCAGCGCTGTGTGGCGCGTTCAGAGAATGAGCGTTATTAAAATGTGCGGCACATTTACCACCTTCATCACACTTGAAGTGCCTCTTTGCAACTACCAACAACACATGCAAGGAAGTGAAGGATGGTGAGGGCTCAGGGAGTCTTTTAAAGCCCATTCAGAGGTGGTCGAGGTGGTGGTGGGGGAAGCAGGCAGGAGGCAGGAGACTCTGGGTTTGCCAGGCTACCTCTGTCTGGACAACTGGGGCCGGTCCAGCTCCGACTCCACTTCCTTTCTCTGTGAGAGAGAATGGACGGAAGTGGTGTTTGGGTGTGTATATGTGTGTGTGAGCGGGAGAGCTTTGCACGGCTGTTATTTTGTTTTTCAAACCCTGGCTAGGCCTTGGCCTGAGTTTGGCACTTAAAGACAATAACAGAAGCAGCATTCCTTTGTGTGTGTGTGTGTGTGTGTGTGTGTGTGTGTGTGTGTGTGTGTGTGTGTGTGTGTGTTTTGTATAGTGGCGGTGTCATAGCGGTGGGCTTGCTGCTGCATTCGCTGTGGGTCAAAGGCAAGGTCAAGACTAATGAACTACCAATAAGAGGAGAGTCTTTCTGAGAGGGACGTTTACTTCTGCTTGAATTCTCTCTTTCGGCCTCTTCGCCCGCTCTGCTTTTCTTTTCTTCTTTTCTGTTTTTCAGGCCTCCCACAGTTTATCCCATTGCTGCCCCTGTCGATTTTTTCTGTTGGCACAACAGGCTCAAACACACAGCCACTGTATCGCACACACACACACTCATACACACACGAAAAAAAGGCGACTCGGTCATGGGAACAGAGGGGTGTAACTGGTCAAAAAGTCGCATATGTTTGTGTGCTTAACAGGATAACAACACGGCTCAGAATCAGAAAACTTCTTTGCATTTTAATGTTGTTTTCTTGTCGTTTTCTGCAGCTTTATCTCTTTTTTTTTGGTGCATTCATTGCAAAGCTTTGAGAGACGCCTTTTGTTTCTTTGTGATTCAAATGAAGTCACATCAGACGTAAAAACGGCTGCCGGAGCGAAAGCCTTTTCTCTTTGACTCGTTTGAGTGTTTTCCCTCCTAAAGGCTCGTCTGTTTTGTGTATGAATGTTCGCCGTCATCCGCACACTCGCTCTGTGTGAGTTTGTTTGGTGCTTTCTAAAGAGGCTTTCTTCACAGGTACAGTTATTCAGATCCTTAAGCTCACAGTGGTCTGGGAAACTTTTGCTTCTCCGCACGGACTGCTTGTACTGTTTGGACTCACAGATAAAGACGTCTGTTTGACCCTCTCATACATACAGAAGAGATGTATGGCTGCACCGCTGATCTGTACTCATGTCAGCTGAGATGAGACACCGTCAGCTAGAAATGTTTGGTAAAAGTTAAATGGACTGTACTTTTTTACAGCGCCTTTCTCGTCTTCCGACCACTCAAGGTGCTTTTTTACACTCCTTACACATCACATTCACACATTCGGCCTTCATGAGCAATTTAGGGTTCAGTAAATTGTCCAAGGACGCTTCGCAGACTGGAGGAGCCACGCATCGAACCACCTGTCTGCTGCCTTACCACATACTCCAAGTTCCTAGGCCACTTAGCCTGCAGAGTGTGTCTTATTTTGCATATTAACTTTGTAGTCATAGTAGAATGTTAGTCCGATATTTCTCTCTTGTAGCTCTGTTTTTGGTCTCCACCACCTCCTATGTTCACCAGCTAGTCTCCAAATGTCTGTCTGCTGTTTGCTGCTGGGCAGGTAGTGTACAGCGGTCGCCTGCTGCGGCCTGAAAACAACGCTATGTTAGTGGTGAAGCTGTGGCCGGACAGATAAACAATGAGCTGAAACTATAAAGCTCTGTAAAGCTGAGAGGGGAGCTGCAGACTGACCCTTCTGAAAGTAGTTTTGAATACCTAGAAGGTCTTTTTTCTTAATTGCTGCCTGCTTTTGTATATTTCTAGGTAGCTACCAACGAAGATTAAAGAGTCAGTTCACCAAAGTTACAAAAAAAAAACTCCTCAAACCATGTCACTAGTTTTATGACTAGAGCTTTTGAGATTTCTGCTACCACTCCAACACAGTTTCTAGAACTGAAACAGTCAACCAACAGAAACAGTTTTTAATAACTGATTAATTATTTTAGTCATGCATTCACATCTGAACACGAGAGCTGATCCCAGCTGACACTGGGCGAGAGGTGGGGTACGCCATGGACGAGTTGCCAGTTCATCACAGGCACTGACAGTGCTAACCACTGCACCACCGTGCTGCCCTTCACCTGAACATATTCTTTATTTTATTTAACTGTACGTTGAATTTCTGGGTTTTGGAAGTCAAAGATGTCACCTTGGGCTTCGCTGTATTGTTTTTTTTCCACTATTTCTACTCTTTTCTGATGTTTTAAAGTCAAATACTGAACAGAAAACAGTTTAAATGCAGCTACTTTCTACAGAAGAATAGTCCCTGCATGTGAACAATGTGTTCTTGCGTTGATTTAAGCATTAAGAGAATATATATTTTTTGGTATTTTAGTGGACTGACCCTTTAGTCATGTGTAAGTAAGGTTCCCTAAACTGTTCCTAAATATTCTGCTCTGGGAGTTTGTAGCTGGAATCAGTGCAGATCATCAGTAAGCGTTCAACTTGCTCTCTCCGCTCTGAAGTGGAAGCCAACCAGATGGCAGCCAGCTACGCCTGTTTACGCAGAGGGCCGCGGAGCCGCTCAGGCTTCCCCTGTCATTAAGAAACTACTCTCCAACCACACGCTGCAAAAAATATTACCGACATACGTGCAGAGAAAGCAGAGAGTCCCGTTTCTTTAAGTAGGACTGTGGACCTAAAAAGGTTTCCCCACATGACAAGAGTTCAGTAGTATGTTATAATCTGATCCAACCGACGGAGGAGATTCAAGTTTCTCATGTTTGGGTTCCTCCCTGGTCGGGTTAACTTTACGGTCCCGTGATTTGACCCGGTCTGTGTTGATGTGATGGTAATGTTCTCTGTTGTGTTCGTGCCTTATCCAAAGTTGTGTCACAGAGAACTCTGGGTCAGTAGGCTGATCCAGGACTTAGTGGAGACCATGTGAGGCGAGTGATTGAGTCAGTCTCCAACAGGGGAGACCTTTCACTTCTGGTGCTGGACTTAAATGATTTTCTGTACACAAAACAACACAGAAATCTGTCTGTATTTTTTCACATTTTGATCCAGAGACACTGAAACGACACAGTCAGACATGTCGAATGCATGAACACAGAATTTTTATATGTTAATTTAACAGAAATCTACATGTAAAGATTAAAGTTGAAAGAACTGGGTTTAAATTAGCTTTAAATCATTTTTAAAGGCACAGTTTATAACTTTTCTCACACCAAAACAAAAACAAAAGACGTAGTTTGATCGGGATCATGGGAGTTGTTGTCTTCCTTGTTAAACGTCCACCTCTGCCGATGCCTATCTAACATGTTAAAGTTTAAATAATGCTGTGTTTCGTCATGGTCGCTGACTTCATTCCTCACTCTCTGCTGTATCCGTGTGTACCTGCAAGTTGTTGACTTTGTTACCTTGAATAAAATTCCAGATTTTTCTGGGTTTGAATCGAGCAGCAAACCTCTGTGACGTCACAGATACTGCGTCCAGATTTATGCAGTCTATAGTTTGAACTTTGGTGGAAAATATCTGACATAAGTCTGGTTGTTTTGTAGATATTTTAATGTGGAAATGTTCTATATTATAACTTTAACATAGAAATACCAAATATTGTTGGTACCAGCTTCTTAAATGTGTTTTTATTTACATCATTGTACTTGTACATATGAAGTGCGGGAACCAAGGTTTTCCTTTGCTAAAGTATCCATTTATTTATTTAACACAACTTGTCAGGCAAACATATTGCAACACTAACGGGACAAACACCACACTGTTTTACCTGCCCTCTAAATCTTAAATCTTCTGTTGACGATCACTCGATTGACACAAACATCCCAATTATTGGCAAAAATCAGCATTTGTGTCTGTACAAAACTAAAACAGTCACCAACATGTGAAGAATCTCTCTTAATCTAAACATCATAGGATGCTTTGGGATGAATATAAGTGAGAAGGCCGGGCTCACATGCCTTGTAATATATTACATAGTTGATGAAATTAAAAAAGAAGAACTACAGGGGGTGTCGATTAGGTAAAGCATCCGCCCCATGTACGAAGGCTCAGCAGTGGCCCAGGGTTCGAATCCGATATATATAAAACAGTATGTCACCTGTAGACACATTTCAGCTCACCTGCTGTGCACTATAACTAAAACACTCCCTCAGATATGCAGCAGTTAGTGTGAATTAAGAGTTTAAGTGTGAAGTCAGAGGTTCATGTGATCTTTTCTGAGTTTATATATTTGTATCAATCCAGCTACAAAATCATGATGGAATTAGTCGTCAGGTTTTGGATTATTAAGACACTGACATCACTTAAAAGAATATTGTATTTGCTTCTGTCCTTTACTGTCTTATATTTACTAATGTTCAATATATACTGATGATAAATGATAACATACAAACATTACATCATGATTTCAACATGTTCGCGGTGTTTTTACAGCCCTGAGTTGTGTCTGCAGGTCTTTCTTTCAGCCTGTAGGTCTTATCACTTGTTCCTTGTAAAATGCAAAATTACAGAAAGCAATTTAACTCCTCCTTCTTCTCTTCTGGAGTTTGATTCTGTTTAGAAAGACTTCACTCAGACTGAAAAAACCTTAAAAGCTCGGAGGGTCACGTCCTCTTTTCATCCCCAGTGGAAATTACCGAGGATAAGGAGGTTAGAATTAATCAATTGGAAGTGGATCAAGTGAACACCGCCTCTGTTTTCACTGAGCTCTGCATTCACACGAAGTGCACTTTTCCTGCTTTGCACCGTATAATTGGCTCCCAAATTACATACTTCTTTCCAGCTTTCTTCGGAAGTGAAGGATGAAAGCTAAATAAAGCATAACCAAACCTGCAAAATGCAGGAAGTCAAAGGATGTGACGAGACGTTCGGTTTTCAGCAGCGGCCACTAGAGAGCAGCACCGACGTGCGGCTTCCTCACGACATCAGGGGAGCTCGAACACAACTTTCCCTTTGTTCCAGCCTGTCAGCAGCCCCCTCATGACCCCGCATCACATGAGGCTTTGCAGCTCACAAACATGCACCATCCACGTAATCCACCCAGGTCTAATAGACGACCCAGAGCATCAGAGATAGTGTTGGCTTTAATAGCTGCTCTGTCACCTGGTGGAAGTGTTAATGGTTTTTTAAGTGGCATGGTTTAAGTAATCACACTACCTGTTTCTTCTTCTCTTCCTTTGCTAAACCTGATCACTCCCATTAGCAGCAGCAGCGAGGCCAAAAGAAGCTCCTTCTCAGCTATAAATGAACGTGATAACATGTTTGGAGAAAAGTGCACATCAGCAGCAAATAACCTGCTGCTCGCTCTGTCTCACACACCCAGACTTACACTAGCACTCGCCTGCAGAGTATAATGAGTTTTGATTCTGCAGAGAAGAAGAAGAGTGGGCTTAATTGTCTGGTATTAATCTGAAGATATGCTCCTGTACTCTGCATGCAGCGTCCGTTCATACGCTTGCTGTAAAACATCTGCTCAGACACAGCCAGACTCGGACAAACTCTGCTGTCTCAGCAGCCGTCCTGAATCTTTTTTACCCGCTCTTTATCCTCCCCTCTGCGTTCATCTCTCACAGCCGGGTGCCTCGACTGTCTGTCGAGAAAGAGAATTGCAGAGGAAGGAGAAAGATAACAGCGGCGGGAGATAATGAAGGAGTGACTCAGATGGACTTGAACGTGGCGTGGTGTTGACTGCTATCAGAGTGACTGAAAATCACAGCATGAGGATTTAGGTCTTTTTCTGACAATAAACTCAGCGTAAGCAACGACTGACCGTAAAGAAGCAGCTCGTGGTTGAATTTAAAGGGTAGCAGAGCTCATTTTGACCATAATTCCTCTCCGTCATGATAAAAGTTCTCACTCACCAAGTCAATTCTGAGATCTGGGAAGGCAGAGGGGGCGAGAAACACAAGACAGCTTCGAGATAAAACAACAAAAATGTAGCCAAACTTTCATTTTCAAGGTAAATGAAATGTGAAGGGAAATCCTCTGAGGAACATGAATGTCTGCACCAAATTTAGTGGCAATCCATGCAATAGTTGTAGACAAATATCGCTCTGAACCGAGCAGCAACCTCCGTGACTGTTAAGTGAAACCAATGCAGAAGCACCAGAAACCGCAGTTCCTCAAATGCCCACTTGAGGCTGGCTGCAGAAGTGAGTCAGTCTCCATAAGTCCCCATGTTAAAATGTCCAACTTCACAGCTTTTTTAGAAACGTGGGTGACGTCAAGGAGATACGTCAATGTTTTATACTGCCTATGCTCTGAACCTCCTCTGCTCAACTCTGAAGTAATGTTGGAGTAAGAGGAGAAGTAAGGGGATCACCAAAGTCATTAGGATTCATACTCCGGGGACTATGAATGTCTTTACAAACTGTTACACCAATTCATCTTGTAGGTGTAGAGATGTTTCAGTGGGTAAATGAAAAATGTTTGATCTGCTTGTGGTGCCAGAAAAGGCAGGACGTGAAGTAATTTACAAAAATTCATCCTCTGGGGACGATGAAATCTGTACATAATGTCATGTTTTTGCAGTGCATTTAAGCGTTGTTGGTGTTTCTCGGTTACCTCGATATGAACAGAGCAGCCTCGGAGTAATAGAGCTAAAGAAAAACAGAAAGACGAGCGTAGAGATACAAAGCAGGGAGAATGACTCACTAATAATGGGGTGTATGTTTCTATTTCCAGGCGGAGGTTGAGGTTAATGAACAATCACATATTTGGGCCTCCTGTGATGTCTGTGGAGGCGGGTGGGATTTAGTTTGAGCTTCAAAGAGGGCGCTTTTTTAAGAATGTGATGGGAGTGTGTGTAATACAAGCCGGGCTCACATCCGGCCTCCATTTTATGAGGTATACTTAAAATAATTAAACAGCAGCATAAATCAGATGAGTCCTGTTAGTCATGGAGTAGACTCTTTATCTCATCATGATGGTGTAAAAACATTAAGATTATAGTGTTAGACAATTATTATATAATTCTGGATGAAGAGTACATTCAGGCTGATGAAGAGGTCATCAGCTGTAATTTAAAAGACGAGTGCAAGTTCTGTTTTTTTAGGAAGTAGTGTAGATCATTATGTAGTAACACTGTGTCTCAATTCTCATACTTCCATACTTACACTTGTTATTTTGTGTGCATGAGTCCATACATACCATTATCACTCATAACAGTCAAAAAGTTGAGTGTGTAACGCTGGACACTTCTCGCCCTCAGTGGTCGCCATTTTGGTACGTAGCAGAAAATGGAGGGACTATCGGCATTGTGAAAATGGTGGCTGAGGAAGCTGCTGGAGCTGAAGCAGTTGCGGTGAATACAAAAATATACAAATATATGTTGTACAAATGTCTCATATTCATATTTTGGCAGTCAAATGTTGGCATTAATGCCAATGATGAGATGAAGGTCAAGGGATGAAGGGACGAGGATCGAAGGATTAATGGATGAGGGTCAAGGGCAGAGGAATTGGTAAAGGGAGGGCAGAGGATGAAGGGATGAAGGTCAAGGGGTGAAGGGATGAGAGTCAAGGGATGAAGATCGAGGATCAAGGAATGAAGAAATGAGGTTTGAGGGTAGAGGGATGAAGAAATGAGACTTGAGGGATGAAAGGATGAAGGTCAAGGGATGAAGGTATGAGGATTGGGGGATAAAGGATGAAGGGATTAGGATCGAGGGTTGACAGCTGAAGGCATGAGGGTTGGGGGATGAAGGGAAGAAGGGATGAGGGTCAAGGGCTAAGGAATGAAAACATGAGGCTTGAGGGTAGAGGGATGAAGAAATGAGAGTTGAAGGATCGAAGGATGAAGGTCAAGGGATAAAGGGATGAGAGTCAAAGGTCCAGGGATGAAGGGATGAGGATTGAGGGATGAAGGGCTGATCGGCATTAGTGCTCCGCCCGACTGCAGTCCCACAAAGCAGAAGAAGCTGTAAAATGTTGCGATCGTCCTTTCCTGTAAGTATATTTGGATTAAAACAGCACCAACCTGCTGAAATTAGTGTACGACTGAGCGTGTACAGAGCGTAGTGGAGGTATAAAGTAATTCAAAATACAATTACTCAAGAAAAGTACCTCAAAATTGAGTACCCAGTTACTTTCCACTATTGGTAACTGAATGTTTCCCTTTTTTTTGTAGGCGGCGCTTCAAATAAACTCCTCCCACTTCTTCACGACTCTATTGTAACAATAAAAAAAAAAAACATTCTCTAAGCAGTGTGTAAAAACTCGGTGCAAGCTCTTCCTACCATTAAACCAAACACAATTACAGGCTCATCTGTTTGGCAGAGCCTCTGTGACGCGGTGCCAGGCTGCCGGGCATGCCAGCTCCACCAGGCATATGTGCCACCAACTGTCCGCCTCGGCTCTCCGGCTAGCATCCACAAACAGTATCAATAACAACAGCAAAATAAATAAATAAATAAATCATACCCCGGCCTCGTTTATTATTATTCATCTTAATGTGAAGATGTGGAAGCGTCGCGCGCTTGCCGAAGGATTAATGAACGCAGCACTCAGCAGTTTCACCATCAGATAGGGTTAATTCTCTCGTGTACGTTCCAGCTTATCTTTAACCCCTAAATCATATTCATGAAACTCTTCAAGAGCCGCACGTGGGCAGGGAGAATAATACGATCGAAATAAGTCATCAAATATGCGGCTTTTACATGTTCATCATGTGCACTGATTACAGAGAATTAACTGGGAAAGATTATTAAAGAAGATTATGTTTCTTATATTTAATAATCTGTTTGTATTTGTGTATGTTTTTGTGTAGATGGCATGCACACACTCTGCGGTCTTAATCCACATTTGTCAAGCCCGATACACAAATAGAAACATTGTGGATTAATCTGCCAATTATTTGTTTGATTAATCACCTCATTCTTCAAGAAACTGAAGTGACATGTACAGTATTGATAAAAATAATCCCTCGTTGCAGCCCTGTATGAAATATCACAAACAGAAATGTAGTGTTTGATGCACGACTAACACGGTCCAAGAAATGAGACCACGTCACCTCTATTCTTGCATCATAACACTGGAGGATTCATTTCAGCCTCCTAATTGTCTATAAATCTCTCCACGGTCTCACCTCTACATCTATCTATAGAACCACCAGACCTGTCAGATCATCCCACCGCGGCCTGTTGGCTGTGCCCCGTTAAGGACAGACTGAGTCTGTTTTTAAGACGCACCTTAAGACCAACTTCTATTTTCTGGCTTTTAACTGTTTTGAACCACCGGTTCTCAAACTGTGGTGCGTGTACCACTGGTGGTACGCGACCTCCTTGTAGTTGCACTTGGAGAAATCGCTGAAAATGAACTATGAGAATGCTGGAATGCAAATAAGTCTTGCATTTCCTGTAATGTTTTGTTACAGTACCAGCCTCCTACTCAGTCACAATGGCAAGATATTAAACAGGAGTCAAGTTAATCATTCAAAAATTCTGGTTCCGGTTCTGTTCAGGATTCAACAGCAGCCAACAATAAATAATCTTATTATTAAGAACAAACCGGCGTCCTGTGTGAGCTGTCTGTAGCTGAACAGGGTCAGTCAGACTACTCTGTTATAAAATCCATTTGGAGAGTCTGAAATTTTCAGAGGTGGTCCGCGGTGTAAAAAGTTTAAGAAACACTGGTTCAGACTGTATTTTTAATTTTAGATTTTCCAATTTTTTATTCTGTGTCTGAAGCACTTTGCTGCTTTTAAACTTAATATCAATGAAATACACATAAAACTTTCATGTTGTGCATCAGCCAATAGTCTGTGTAAAGGCAATTCTGAGATTTCTTTGAAAACACATTAAATATGTTGTAAAAGGATTTGTCCATGTTGTCCAGGATTTTGTGGGCGGTCCTTAAAGGGTGGCTCGATGACACGCTGAGGCCACCCTGAGCAGAGAGATAGAGATGAATTCATCTCAGCTCAGAGTGTTTCAAAGTTAGTCATGTCATTTTCTGAACTCGTCTGACACGTTTCAGTCGCTTCAAAATGGCCGATCGACTGCTCCCACGAGTGGGCGTGGCTTCAGCACATTCAGAGGACACGCCCCCACAGTCCTGGAGCCGAGAATTCATTTTTACCTGATTTTGACACCCAATTTCATAAACTTGTTGATATTTTTAATTGTTCAAATTTGGCTGGGTGGTTAAGAACACTTTCTTCTTTGGTCTGACAAACTCAGAACACATATTTATTCTGACTTTACACAGACTTTTAAATCCATTTAAATCGATGAATCCAGTAATTTATCAAACAAAAAAGCCAAACATGATTACAGCTTCTCCGATGTGACGATATTCATCTCACAGTGAACTGAATATCTCTGAGACGTCAAATTCAGCTCTATTGTTTTAAACGAAACATTTAATATAATTGAATCAAAGCCGACAGACTGATACTCAACAAGAAGAGTCAAGTGTCATAACAGGATTGGATGTTTTGTACCGTCAGTAATCTACTGTTAATTGCCCCAGTAACAACCTTTGTGTATCGGAGGTGTGAATTTCTCTGACAGCGTTATCGGCGCCTTCTCTGCTCTGACGCTCGGCTCCCGTTTTATCCATACGAGTGTTATGTCAGCTGGCTAAATGTGACCTTCAGCGGCGTCCCGAGGGACCGGAGCAGGTTCAGTGTACAGAACTCCACTAACACACCTGTCAGGTAATATAGGCGAATATCACGAGAGCTGAGAGTGTGTGTGTGTGTGTGTATGTGTGTGTGTGTGTGTGTGTGTGTGTGTGTTGCCTGTTCTGTTTATGTTTCCATGCTACACTTCCTCGACTAACGAATAGCTAATTTGATCTGTTCATGCCTTATGGCAAGGTTGTATTAAATTGTGCATATTATGCTCTTTAACACGCACACACACACACACACACACGCACACACACACCTATACACACATACGCACACAAGCACACACACACACACACACCGACCTCTCTTATCTTTTCCACTGACTTCATGTTTGTAATTTATTTTCTCATGGACACATACGAACGTGGACAGTTTGTTATTTTTAAATGATTTTCACCCCCTCACAGCGGTGTAATTATTGTGGTGTGTGTGTGTGTGTGTGTGTGTGTGTGTGTGTT
The DNA here is from genome assembly GCA_033000465.1 of Sciaenops ocellatus. NCBI lineage: Eukaryota > Metazoa > Chordata > Actinopteri > Sciaenidae > Sciaenops > Sciaenops ocellatus. The sequence continues at coordinate 23,903,063 of CP136874.1, read as the reverse complement.
TGGCCACTGGGTGTACAGGATCAATATAATCTGTGCAGGGTGATAACACTGATGTTGTTGACTCCAGGATGACCTGTGTATGATAGCTCCTGACATTCACATCATCACACACACAAACACACACATGCGCACACACACACACACACACACACACACACACTATGAACACCTTAGACATACACATATACACACAATGTGTGTAACAAAAGAAGACCATTCAAGTCAAAAGGCTCTCTAGTTTGAACAAAAACAAACACGCTCTCTCTTTTTGCGCTCATGTCCGGGGTGTTTATGTACAGCTCAGCACAGATGTAGTTCCACTCAACGGTGGGTTACACTTACTGAGCCACAAAAGTCCAGTCCTCAGGTACATGTACTTTACTTTCTACTTTCTACTTCTACTCCATTACATTTCAGAGAGAAATATTGTAGAACCGATTTTTCTTAAAGCAGCATTGCATAGAAATGAGGATTTATATGATTTGTCCCGCCCAGTTTCAGAGTGTAATCCCACTGTGGTAAATATGTTCAGCTGTATGTCCTCTTCAGTTTTCTCTCCTCCTTCTCTGTCATTATGTCCGTAGAGGCTGCTGAGGCAGCTCCGGTTCTGGCACGACACCGGCTCAGCTCCCCTGTAAACCTCCTCTTCTTCTTTTTCTTCTTCCCGGTGGTCCAAAACACCTGTGGTACAAACACTAACACTCCCCCCGGTGCTCTGAGCTCACAGTCCGGGCAGCCCGGCTAACACACTGAGCTAACATTAGCTAACAGCAGCTGCAGTTGTCAGCAGTTTACTGTCCATCAGTGAAATAGTTTGTGGTGTGTGACTTAAACCCACTTAAATTGGACTGTATGTGGCTAATGAACTAAAATGCTCTAAACTGTGTATAAATATATTAAATATGTAATAATCAATTAATTTACTTTTGATTAAACCCAAAATTTGAGGTGTAAATACTGTTTAAAATACATAAGGTGTCTTCTGTCTTTGCAGTCAGATCTGATGTGCTGTTGAACATATAGACCTTGAATCTTTAACCTGAGGGGTTTATTAGCCCATCGCTGTTCAATACTGCCCGAGGAGCAGAGGTGTTGGCCTCCACGCTCCCCTTCCCTGATCCCTATAACTCTCACCCAGTTCTCCAGGGGAAGAGATCAATGTCAAAAGCTTTCGGATCTGATACTAAATCAATACAACAGCACGAGCATGTGCACTCAGATAACACACACACACACACACACACACACACAGCTGGACAGATCTGATAACCAAACAAACCCTCCTCTTCTTCTTCTTCTTCTTCTTCTTCACCCTGTTTGGTCTCATTGGATTAGCCCTCACTTTGACCCCCCATGTGACCACCTCCTCCAACAGCAACAACCCGGCGTTTGACCTCTGAACTCTTGACCTGCACTTGTGTGATTCACAGCCAAGGATGGCAGAGGGTGTGTTTGTGTTAGTCTGGTTTGTGTGTGTGTGTGTGTCAAGTTTTAACGGTAACACTGATTTATTTTTCTCCTCTTCGACCTTTTTTTTATCTCTTTTTCTGTCTCGTTCATATGTTTTGTGGAAAAGTGACTCTGTACTGATAACAGAATTATATATTTTTTGAGGACAATAAAACATTTTTTCTACTAATTTAAACTGTCAAATGCTTCATGGGTTTGAGTTACGTTTTAGTTTTATCATTAGCGGGATCAAACCAGAATTAAATTATATTTTTGGATACTCAACAAGCTGTAAACAGATTGTTTAGTTAGCAGTTACGCATTTACGCGGGGCGGCAGTAGCTCAGTCCATAGGGACTTGACTTGGAAACCGGAGGGTGGCCGGTTCAAGTCCAACATGACTGGTAGCTGAAGAGGTGCCAGTTCACTTCCTGGGCACTGCCAAGGTGCCCCGTGATCAAGTCACAAATATGTTCAGAAATGTTGCTGTGTTCAGCACACCGAAGCCGGGGTTAGGTCTGTGGCACCGTTGAGGGTGAGCGCTTTGTAAACCATAATTTGTGTTTATCATATAAGCTGCACATATTGCAGACTGCTGTTATGGAATTTGGAGGTTACACGGGGTCACGTGTGGGCCTCGAGGTCCAGTCCGGCAGTAGTAGTTGTTCAGCTTTGTTTGAAGACAGTAGGTGCCAGCCTATCTCAACGTTGTGGTGACCAGGGTCGAAGGAACTGAATGTTGCCTTCCTAGACATAATAGATGTCTCCAAACTAGAATGTGCTGACGGTAACACTAACATGGGTAAAAACATTCTCTTTGACTAGTTCTGGGCGTATAGTATTTGCGGTGTCATCTGTAGGGGTTTAAAGTCTGACCACCAGCATGAGTTCGGCAGAATGTGAGCCCGACTCAGGCACTTCTGATGTTCTTTGAGTGTCCGTGGCCAAGCTTCAATAAATACTACAGCATAAGACATCAGAGGCTCCTGAACGCTTTCTTCCCTCCTGACCTCACCACTGACCATTGATTCCAGCAATTTCTTTCCTGCTGAGTCACAACACAAACGTAAACTTGTATTGTACAGTTCAGCATATTGAAAATAGTAAAACTTTGGGGCACAATGCAAACCATTGAAAATAGCGGGTTTCATTGATGCATTGTGTCTGAAAAGGGCCATTACGCTTCAGAATATGACGTATTTTGATGCTGTATGATGCTGTTGCACGGGTAACCCTGTATAGCTCAATGGTTTGATGTGCTGATGAGGTCAGGTGACATCGTAGAGCAAGAGAGTCCACATGTGGATGAGGTTGGGGGTCAAACAAACACAGGAGACTGCTGTTCGTGTATTATGTAAAACCAAAAGCGTACTTAAGTTATGTAACGTGACTTACTATCTTTTCCTGATCTAACAGAGTTGTTTTTGTGCCTGAATAGGGCGTGCAGGTTATAATAGTTTAAGTCAGGTCCAAAGCATGTATTGACAAAGCTTTTTTTTAACTGATATATAAGATCCAATCCCCTCCCTACTAATTATTTCTATACAACCTCCTTTAAAAATCTAACTTGTCCTCTCTACAGATGCAGCTCTGTTCCCAGTAACTGCCCCTCCCCCATCCAAGTGAACGAGAGCATTTCTGATTGAGAAAATCTCTCCATCAAGGTTTGCATCGCGGTGCAAGAGTGCTATAAATAGTGCCGTATAGATACAGCACTATATGGCAAGAGATATACGATTATATAAAAAGAACTTTAAAGCTCCCTTATTGAGTGTGCTGGAATAAAATTGGATGCCACACACTTGTACGTTTTGATTCGTGCAGCTCCCACTCCACCTCCACCTCCACCTCCACCTCCACCTGCACTTGACAATGTGGAAAGGTCAAATGATTAATATGCTGCTCGGTGATCACAAACTCAGAGGAAACTTCAGTGCTTTATCAGTGGACATACGTGAAGTGAACAGATGATTTAAGTCTTGTTTTTTTTGGCAGGTGTATGATGCATGTGAACGCAGCATGAAACCAACAAGAAGATAAAGGAGAGAGGGCTGGTGTATCCGGACAGCAGCATTCTTCTCTCCCAAAAATAGACTTTTAATTTGCAAAAACACTTTGAAAGGTTTGTGACACCGTCTGGATTATATCAATATGATCGTTTTTTAACCGAAGAATAAAACTCAGTGTCGTGACTCTGGCCGCCGCCATGTTTGCAGTCCTGCCTCTTCCGCCTCCCAACCAATCTCAAAATCTGCAAAACTGTGGACCAAAAGGCGCCGAATGAAGCCTGGTTGCTCAGACAAGCCACCTGTAACAACACCCACCAGTCAATCAAAGCGTCCACGCTCTTAATCCTGCATAACTTTAAGCCTTAATATAATTTGAACAGGTGAGTTGTATAAAAATTCACCCTCAGTACAGTTGTCATGAACGGGGAAATTAGCTATAGAGACCAAAACTGTTTTTTGTACCAGGCTGTAAACATGTTTATTTCTGCTGTGAAGTTGGACATTTTAACATGGGGACTTATGGAGACTGACTCACTTCTGGAGCCAGCCTCAAGTGGACGTTTGAGGAACTGCAGATTTTGACACTTCAGCATTGGCTTAATTTCCCAGGCCGTGTTAGCTTTTGTTTCTTTAAAGCTGCCTTCCTCCAAGGATTAATATAAAAAGCCCAAAGACAGTCAGTCCAAAGGCAGCTCTCTTCTAATTATTGTAACCATGACGACAAAGCTTCCCTAACCTTAACAAAGTAGTCGTTTATCTCAAACCATGATCTTTCCCTGAACCTAACCCAAGTCATTTTTGCTCTAGCCAAACACTGTCATCGCATCATAAAACAGAGATTTTGTAGGCACACAGATGTTATCGTCCTACTGATGGAGGCATCAGACCACAAAGCATATGTTTCGTTTTAATTTGAAGGATTTGTCGCTTTCCTAACATAAAACATCTTTGGCAGAGCAGATTAGTTGCACATAAAGGTGGTTTCTAGAAGACACAGTTGTCCTCGTAGCCTCAGAAACATTTGAAACCAAAATATTGAAACCAGGACAGAGTGGATAATAAGAGGTGGCTGAGATTGAAGAGCGGATGCTGTCTGAAAAAAGAGAAACAACAGCAGGTGAAATACCTGCTGTGGCTGCAGAGAAGAATGAGAGGATTAGACAACAGCATGTGTGTGTATGTGTGTGTGTGTGTGTGTGTGTGTGTGTGTGTGTGTGTGTGTGTGTTTGTGACACAGAGACAGACAGTGTTAGTGGCCATGTACGGTAGCAAAGATGAATGGTCTCATTTGTGGTGGGCGCCTGGAGGCCACACAGACTGATGTATCCATGCTACTGCAGACTTTATCTCACACTCAGGCCATGTCCACACTAAATGCTGATACATTTCAGAGCACACCTTTGTGTGGAAAACGTGGTTTTGTTCGCATGAACAGTTTGTTTTGTGACAGAACAACTGAAAACAATTAAATGTGTTAGTGACATGACAAAATTTAGCACCTCCAGTTTCAGAGTGTAACCCCACTGTGGTAAATATGGACAGATGTACTCAAGTATTTGTTCTAATTACATTACTTACGATCAAAAACTAGCAAGTTGACAGCTTCTGCAAGGTCACCAACAGCAGACATAGCAGCCAGCTAATATTACTGACTAGTCCAACAGCAGTCAGCCCAGCTCGGCGTCTGTCTTTCAGCCTTTTATTTCACCAAGCTCTCACCAACCACTAAAAGTCAGTCCCAGATTTACTCTTGTCCGGCGGCTTCTTGCTCGCTCACTCTCTCCTTTTCTCTTCTTCACTTCCTCCATCAACATCCTCTTTGGTCTTTTCGCCTCTGCCATTATGCCCATAGAGGCTGCTGAGCCCGGTTACATTGCCTGCTTGCCCAGCTTCTTCTTCTTCCCAGTGGTCCAAAACTCCTGTGGTACAAACACTAACACTCCCCCCGGTGCTCTGAGCTCACAGTCCGGGCAGTACGGCTAACAAACTGAGCTAATATTAGCTAACAGCAGCTACAGCTGGCAGCAGTTTACTTCACTGACCATCATTAAACTCTGTAAATCACAGAGAGTTGAGGCGGAGCAGCCGGAGGACATCTCTTCCTTGCTTCCTCTGTCAACATCCTCTTCGCTCTCTTCTCCTCTGCCATTATGTCCATAGAGGCTGCTGAGCCTGGTTACATTGCGTGCTCAGGTTCTGGCATGACACCGTCTTAAAAACCTCCTGTGGCCTGTGGTACAAACACTAACACTCCCCCCAGTGCTCTGAGCTCACAGTCCGGGCAGTACGGCTAACAAAATGAGCTAACATTAGCTAACAGCAGCTAATAAATTGAGCTAACATTAGCTAACAGCAGCTCTGTCAACTTCTTTTTCGGTCTTTTTGCCTCTGCCATCATGTGCATAGAGGCTGCTGATCTCCGTTACATTGCCCACTTGCCCAGCTCCGGTTCTAGCACGACACCGGCCCTGAGCCTGAAAACCTCCTCAGTTAGTTTACGGTAGAAACATTATACAATGATGCCTTAACGTCCTCCTTTTATTGTCAGTCTTGTTGTGTCTTTTGTTTGTCTGAGCTTCATCAGGAAAGCAGAGGTGATGAAAGGATGGATGGTTGTGATAAAAACAACTCCTCCAAATTAAACAATAAAACACAAGCAGGACGACATCATTTGTCACTGCCGTACAAACCTGTAACAAAACGAGCAGCTGTCTCCTGTGGGAAACTCCCTTGTTGATGCTGTTACCTGACTTCCTGGAGGTCTTTGTCACTTGAATATTAACACTCGCTGAAATGACTGATGCTCAGGAGGGAGTTGGTTTCTTAAGGTTTTTTCACACACTGGGTGATGCCTCATTTTTTAAAGAATCACAAGCAGAAAGCACAGTGAGGGGAACAATACAGGAGGTGATTTTGCTGCTATTTGAGGTCAGACAGATCAGTGACGAGATAAACAATGCTACAGCCCACTTTATTTAGCTGCATGATGATATCATACTGCAGTAGGTGGACAGCAGCAACATATGAACTTGGTACTGCTGCCGCTATCCCCTTAATCCCAACCGGGCACGGCTACAATGATTTCTGGGTGCACCGCGGCTAGTTGAATTAATCCCAACTGTTCTAGACGATGTTCGCAAAGACGTCCCAGAACCGTCTTTCCAATTGCGTTGTCTACTTACTCATGCTAGAAGCAAATAAACCAAAGAAAGCAAGCTTACAAAGTCTGGCTTCTGAAATGCTCCTGGTGGGTATGAAGCCACGTTGGGCAGATCGTTCCAGAGTCGAGGGGTCCTGATGGAGAAGGCGAGGTCACCTCTTGTTTTGAGCCTCGACCCCGGAACAACCAGAAGTGACCCGCCCGAGGATCCAAGGCTACGAACTGGCTCGGCAATATAGTTGGGGGTCAGACCTCGACGGGAAACGCGGAAACTGGTTAGAAGCCGAGCTGCTGCGTTCTGGACAAGTTGGAGGTGTGAAAGTAACACGAGCCACTAAGGGTAATGATCATTTAGCGACCTCGATCAAGCTTCAATAAACCTTTCAGAATAAGACTTCTTGGACTCCGGTGCACTTCCTCTGATGGATAAAATTCTCCCCAACAATTACGTCGATGTTAGAACTTTTAATTTGTTGTTTTTAATTGCACAGATGGCTGTACATCACACATCACGACGATATTAAACTGTGAGATTTAATTCTAAAACGGCAGCAATAAATACATCAATAATGCAGCAGCAACAGAACGGAGACTGTAAACACACACACACACACTAAATCTGTGTATCCCAGTCTAGTATACACACACACACACACATTGAGCCACTACATCCATCACTGCCAAGGTGTGTGTTTAGTAGCCATGTTGGCTGTGGAAAGTGCTCCATCAAATTGACTTTCCTGACACATGGAGTGTGTGTCTGTGTGTTCATTTGCTGTGTGTTTATCAGCGATGTGTGTGTGTGTGTGTGTGTGTGTGTGCAGAGTGATGATGCCGGTCAGAGAGATGAATAAGACTGATATTTGATTTGATAAAGATATACAGCCGGACTCGTCTCTCTCTGACAAACGTGTCTTCCAGCCTCTGAAAAAAAGGTCAAAGGTTCAGAGGTCAAGGTTGACTTTATTATCTCATCATACTGTCAGGCAGTTTGGGGTCCATACGTCCTCCGTACATCGCGTTATTGTGCCTGTGCTGCTGCGAAACACACTGAGTCATACAGATATATAAGGGAGGAATAGTTTCCTAACAGTAATATGCAGTTGAAGTGTATATTAATGACCCTGGATTCAAACCGTGATGCTATATTTGCATACCTCTGGCGTCTGCGTGCCTCTGTGCTTCCTTTGTTTGCTCCTTGTAACAGGTTGTAAATATGCGGTTTACAGTTTTCATGAAAAAACAATGAGGCCGACAGCAGCCATGAGCATAAACAAATCTCTCACACACACAGAGAGAGATAAAAACTGCCGTTGCATTATTGATGGCGTCTGAGGGGGGTTTGTGATTTAAGATCAGCTCTGATTGTCTCAAACAATGAAAGGGCCTCACATATCTGATCATTATGAGTGCAGAAGATTATAAGAAATGTAAAAGTGGGAAAAGGTTAAGTTGTGCTTTCTAATATTTGCAGTCTGCAGGAGAGACGTTGGAAAGAATGATTGCTTTTTTGGCATCGAGCATCATGCACAAGTCATCTGTTGTTGTATTACAAAGTACTGTAGTTAGTCCTCATTTGTCAGCTACAAGACGGAGGCCCTGCGGTGTCGTCATTATATCGTTTTTGTGAAGCTCAGTGTGGTGGCTCTGGCCGCCACCATCTTGGCAGTCCTGCCTCCAAAAATGTCAAAGATGTGGAGCTAAGGCGGGCCGAATGAACCAAGCCATCTGTAACGGCACCCACCTGTCAATCAAAGCGTCCACGCTCTTAATCCTGCATAACTTTAAGCCTTAATATAATCTGAACAGGTGAGTTGTATAAAAATTCACCCTCAGTACAGTTGTCATGAACGGGGAAATTAGCTATAGAGACCAAAACTGTTTTTTGTACCAGGCTGTAAACATGTTTATTTTTGCTGTGAAGTTGGACATTTTAACATGGGGACTTACGGAGACTGACTCACTTCTGGAGCCAGCCCCAAGTGGACGTTTGTGAAGTTTGTGAAGCTACATGTTTGTGGACTGTCTGCAATTAAACCGTTGACAGTATATAATGCGTAACTGTCTTAAACCTGCATTCTTTCTAATAGCTATAAGGGCCAGCGTTATTGGTTTCATAAAGACTCCAATTGTATTGAGTCTAATGGAGACATCAGCCTTTTTTTCAGTTGATTTATGACCTAAATAAATCCAAGAAGCGTGTAGGATGACGAGACTGGGCTGGACGTGGAAGGCAAAACTCCTGAGTCAGACCAAAAACAAAGTTAGGAACAGGATGATCACAATGAGACAGAGTCCAACAAACACCAAGTTTGGATGTAGCATAGGTTACCACCAGGGGGACGGAGTCTGGACAGTTGAGCTGGGCTGGACAAAGAAAGAAACTAATCCTTCAATAGGATAGCTACCTAACAGTACAACAAACAGCCTGCCAGATGTATTTCATCATATTGCTGCTGCGTACATCAACCAGCTGTAGTAGCAGTGGTGGTAGTCCTTTCAGAGTTGAGCAGCGGTGGTGTGACGTGCTGTCGGGCTTCTTCAACACGGATATGAAGGTTTTCAATATTCTGAAGCAGTCAGTTTGTGTTTGATGTTCGTATCAACACAGCAGGAGTCAGAGCTCTCCCTGAAGGCTTTCACCACACACAAAAGTCGAACAAGAATCTCTGTAACATGTTACTGACAGTCAACACATGTGGACGCCGAAATAACAGTTTAGTTTAACTCTGTGACTGAGTCTTTTGTTCTGTCGTACATTTACACACTTCTGACGTCGGCTCCTATCATGTGTCCTGTTACATATGTGTGTGTGTGTTTGTATCTACATGTGTCTTTTGGGAGACTTCTCGGATGCAGATGACAGTCAGTCACGTTGTCTGACAAGGACGGGGGATGAAGGAACATAATGAAATAAAATCCTCTCACATCCTTCATACTCATAAACACACGCACGCACACATGCACTTACCTGTCACACCTCATATCAGTCAAAAGATATCAGGGTTGCTGCCGTAGTCCCTCTATAATGTGTCATATTTGATTTTAGTAAGGACATCACTGTGTAACTTTTCTCTCTTAAACTAAGAGTTTAAATCATGTTGATGCTACACTGACTTGTAATCAGGTGAATGGTGTCTCTGTCAATCGTACGTCTCAACTCTCTGTGATTTACAGAGTTTCCTGATGGACAGTGAAGTAAACTGCTGACGACTGTAGCTGCTGTTAGCTAATGTTAGATCAGTTTGCCTGGACTGTGAGCTCAGAGCACTGGCAGGAGTGTTAGTGTTTGTACCACAGGCGTTGTGGACCACCAAGAAGAGGAAGTAGCTGGGCAAGCAGGCAATGTAACCGGGCTCAGCAGCTTCTATGGGCATAATGGCAGAGGTGAAAAGACCGAAGAGGAGCGAGCAAGAGTAAATCTGGGACTGACTTTTAGTGGTTGGTGAGAGCTTGGTGAAATAAAAGGCTGAAAGACAGACGCCGAGCTGGGCTGACTGCTGTTGGACTAGTCAGTAATATTAGCTGGCTGCTGTGTCTGCTGTTGTTGACCTTGTTGATGTTTGTCGACTCGCTAGTTTTTTGATCATGTAATCAGAACAAATACACGTGTACAGCTGAACATATTTACCACAGTGGGATTACACTCTGAATCTGGGGCACTAAATGTTGCTTTAAGTGCTAAGATGAATTTCGACTCTGAGAGCTTGATTTAGTATTTTTTTCCAAAAAGAAAGTTCCTCTCAGTATTAATCATTTTCTTTAAGTGCCCCTGCGCTCTGCTCTGTTGTGCCTGGAGATGATTTTTTGAGTGATTAACAATTAGAGTCTGTTTATCGCTCGGTATCTTATTTCTTTGTATGATCATTCAGGCTCTTCATTGGAATTAACTGATTCTCTGTCAGATAGTAAACACCATATAATATTTTAGAAGTTAGGTTTTGAAGTTAGAACACAGCTTCTGTAGCTATAAAGACGTCTAATGTATGAGCTTATTTTAAGTTATTTTTTTGCTCTTCTGCACTTTCTCAAGGTTAGTATGTGTTGTGTTTTATTGAGCTTTTCTTCTGTTTCAAAGGTACGTTGTCTGACTTATTCAGCTGAGCTGTTCTCGGGTTTTCCCTAAGATAAATCAACAACTCCACAGCCTCATTAGCTGCTCCGTGAGGCTCTACTTAGGCACAGCGGTGCTTTGAGCGAATACTATCATCAGCATGCTAACATGCTCAGAATGACAATGCAAAGGTGCTCAGTTTGAGCAGGTGTAATGTTTGCCCTGTCCAAATCTTAGTTCAGCAAGTTAGTGTGCTAACAAATCTTAATTAGAACTGAACACAAAGTACAGTTGATCTCAGGGATCACCGTCTGTCTTTCAGCCTCGGGGGATGAAAACCTCTTCCTAAAAAGCACGATGTTTATGCTGATCCTTCCACTAGATGTTAATGTAATATTGCACTGGATAAGTGAAAGCTTTGACCAGCTGGTGACCACAAATGTTTGTACTAAATTAAATGGAAATCCATTCAATAGTTGAAACATTCCTCTCAGAACCACAAATGTCAATCTCATGGTCTTCCTTCATAAGTCAGTGGATCACCAAAGTCATGAGGGTTCATCCACTGGGAACTTTTAATGTCAAAGTCTCCATACAGGTTTGATTTGTATTTAATTCTACAAGATATTAAAGTCTGTTTTGTTGTTCTGTGTGAAGTCAGAGAGCCATATGCATCACAGGTGTTTGGTTTCGTCAGTCTTTAGAGACATGCATCAACACTGTCAGTGCTAATTAAGCTAACTCATTGCAAACAGAAGCAAGTGTGGACGCTTCTTGAGAATATAAATGTTCGCTCTTAACATTGACTTCTTTCACACCACTGACGAGAAAAAAGTGTCCGGTCAACAGGATTTCATAAGCAGCCAGGAGAGCGACAGTGGGGGGGCATCAGGAGAAGGAACAGCTTGTCATCTGCTACCTTATCCCGTCTCTCGAGTTACACCCGGCGAGTTACACCCACATTACATCACCGCCACATGCCTTGATCTTGTTGGCCTGTTGTGTTCGTCAGCACAAGCACATCGTACAGCTGGTGTCTCATTTATTTTAGAACGTGTGATCAATTATGAGCTATTCTCAGTTCAACAAGAGGAAGTACGGTGGTCCTCAGGAGACTACTGGAGCTGTGATGTTACGGGTCATGAACCCACCACATCTGAGACTTGCAAAGAGAAACATAGCTTAGCAACGAAGCTAGGCCCAGCACGCTATTATACATGTTGAAGTGGGGATACACGTAGTTTACAAAGGGTTTTTTAGTTTTAAGCATGCAGTCTCCATGAGTCTAGCTAAGCAGTAAAGTAACCACGACCTGGTCCCGACTCTTCGGCGCACTTCCCTGCGAAAACAGCATTCTTCTCTGGCAGTAAGAGCTGAGTAGGTCCCACTGTTTTTTTTTATTGATGTTCACGTGATTTGGAGCAAAAATTTTGAACTCAAAATGTCTAATGTTGTAGGTTGTGTCTTTGGCAACTCATATGAGAAAAGAAAAACAACAAATTTATATGTGGAAACCGACTCTTCGGCGCACTCCTCCCCAGAAAACTACACATTTCACATAACTGCTGATTATTTTAAGACCTTCAGGTCAGTCATTAGTTTCCAGTCAGCTCAGTAAATTATGAAAAGAAAAAAAATTGCTGTTCCTCAAAAGTCCACTTGAGGCTGGCTCCAGAAGTGAGTCAGTCTCCATAAGTCCCCATGTTAAAATGTCCAACTTCACAGCAGAAATAAACATGTTTACAGCCTGGTACAAAAAACAGTTTTGGTTATGCAGGATTAAGAGCGTGGACGCTTTGATTGATTGGTGGGCACTAGTACAGCTACAGCTAATCAATGGTAAACTGCCATCATTGTCATTGTAAACTGCACATTTTATATAGAGTAAGAGGCTCAACAGGCTTAGCAACCAAAGACTACTTACGGTGTATCTCCATATATTTACACGCCACTTGTTTTATTTGCAATGAGACCCTGAACAACAGGAGCAGCTGATGTCAGCTGAGAAGTCTTGCAGGTTATCACTCAGCCGATGACCAAATTAAAGCCGCGGTGAGGCGTCACGCAGAGCTCCAAGTGGTAATTCTCCTCTAAAACTAATTCACCCTCGGTCGTTTATTTCTGGAGATTAGGTTGTTCTTTAAATGACTGGCAGCCACACACCTCAGACTGTGTGTATAGGTGTGTGAGTGTGTGTGTGTTTCTATTATTGGAAATGGGGTTACTGATCTTCATCCTTCACTACGATTTACCCTCACTGTCACTCTGTGAAGTTCATTTCTGTTATTGATTCGAGGAACCCATTACACTCATGCACAAACACACTTCGCTCCACATTCACCAGCCGTTCACTTAAACCCTTTTAATGACATGCAGGCCTTGAATTTGACCTTTCGTCTCACTTCAAGAGACCTGCTGGGATTTATTCAAACATTAATGATGATGATGATGATGATGATGACGTTGGCGAGTGAGGAAGACACAAGAAAAATCAGCTGTTTTTTTCACGAGAATCATCCGAAATTTTGGAAAATATGCTTATATCTTCAATCTTTGCAATAAATATGTAGCTAGAGGCAGAAGAGGGGTTAGCTTAGCTTAGCTTAGCATAAAGTGCCTTGAGATGAAATACTTCAACCCTGTAACTCCCAGTAAAACCACCATTAAACAAAGATCAATACCATTCTCATGTCAGAATGGTGTATAGGTAGCTACAGTCACTTAGCTTAGCTTAGCATAAAGACTGGAAACAAGGGGAAACAGCTAGCCTGGCTCTGTCCAAAGACAATAAAATGGGCCCACCAGCACCTCTAAAGTTTGCTAACTAGCAGTTTTATTTTGGGTCGGTAAATAAAGTGTAAAAATAAGTTGTGGTTGTACAGTTGGTAAGGGTGCCCCCTCCATCCGACGTCCTGTCTCAACAGGAAGTCACTGCATCCAGCCAAGGAAAACATAACACATAACCAGATACGTTGGACAGATTTCAGGCTAGCTGTTTCCCTCTGTTTCCAGTCTTTATGCTAAGCTAAGCTAACCGGCTGCTGGCTGTGACTTCAAACTTACCGTACAGGCGTGAAAGTGGCATCGATCTTCTCATGTCACGCTCAGCGGGAAAGTGAATAATCTCCCAAAGTGGTGAACTATTCTTTTGATAGCCTGCAGTGCTTTGTTGTATGTACTGTATGCGTGTGCATACGTCGAGTACAGATACAGTCAGGTGATGGCATATTCATTATCACATCCTATAGGTACCCGTTACCCCGTCGTGTGAATCTCCTCTCGTCCTCGTGTATATGATGTATATAATCTTCAATCAGATACACTGTAATAAACAATTTCAGTGTCTTTTTTGTCAGATGATAGACTCCATGTGTGTTTAATTACCCGAGCAGAGTGTCCATTGTGTGTAAGAAAAGCCTTACAGACAAACCACCAATTATGTGACACCTGTTTCATCCTGTATTGATTTCCCTCAGTCTCTCTGCAGGCACCTTCACACTCTTTTATAAACATCTGTGATACTCTCGCCTTAGCTCTGCAGGCTTGTGGGTGTTAGAGCTGCCCTCTGTCTTTGTTTATGGAGGGTAAAGGATCCTTAAGGCTTTTTCTCTGAGTCCCAGTGTCCCTGCCCTCTCAACTTGCTTGATCCTCAATAATATTGCCCCTCAGCTCCGATTTCAAACCGGCCCTCTCCGCCACACCGAGTGCAGAGATGCAGAGAGAGGTGTAGGGTTCTCCTTGTACCTCCTCTTGTGTTCTTCCAAACATCTTTTACTCTCTGTTGTGAATGTGGCACTTGGACTGCTGTGATTAAAGTGTGAAAAAACATCACGGTGCCACTATTTTATGATGTTTGAATGATGTTAAAAGACAGTGTGCACATATAACAATGTGCATTGAAAACAGGGCTCAGGAAGGTCAGTGGAAAATCTTCTATTCTGCATGGTTCTCTTTAAGTTCTGCCATTTGTTTGATCACGCTTTAATTGCCTTTGCTGGTTCGTTTGCGGTTTTCTGGTGTCGTGATCTTACTGCCTTCATTATTTTTATAATGCCTCGTGAAATGACAGTGTAATAACATTATTCATCTTTTACTGGAGCTTCAATTCATGCTCTCAAGTAGCACCTTTCACGGAACGTGAAGGTCACAAAGTAATTTACAAGAGCAATATGTTAAATAATAAAGAAGCAAACAATAGAACATGAAAACAAGAGACGGCGGGCAAGAGCAAAGCCAGTTTGAAGGAACGGGTCTTGAGCTGAGGCATGAGCATAGACAGTATAAAGAATGGACGTCGTATCCGTGACGTCACCCACGTGTTTCTGAAGAACTGTGAAGCTCGATGTGGTGGCTCTGGACGTCTGCCATCTTGGCAGTCCTGCCTCTGTCGCCTCCTAAAAATGAGCAAAGAGGTTGATCGTCTTTGGAGCTGAGGCTGGATGAACTTTCATAACTTTATTTCTGTAACACACCATGAGTCTAAATCGCTCAAATCCAGCTTTTCATTATTTCACATTTTCTGTCACTGTGTCCTATGGGCTTTTGCGGAGATGTGAAATATTCATTTGTGAATTTAAAATGACTTCGAGGCTTTTTGGTATCATATCTTTGTGAAATTTACATATATTATTGTTTGGTTTTTCTTTTTTTTGGAATATTTTCTTTTAGGGTTTTCTACAGTACAACTTATTTCCACTAAAAATTCAAAAATACAACACAAAGGCAACAGAAACAGATACTGTTAGCTAATGTTAGCTCAGTTTGTTAGCCAGTGCTGCCCGGATTGTGAGCGCAAGAGCGATGAGGGAGCGTTTGTGTTTGGACCACACGCGTTTTGGACCACCGGGAAGAAGAAGAGGAGGAGGATTTCAGGAATGCTGACGGGGAATGGAGCCGGTGTCGTGCCAGAACCGGAGGTGGGCAATTGGGCAATGTAACCGGGCTCAGCAACCTCTATGGACTTAATGGCAGAGGAGAAGAGACCGAAGAGGACGTTGACGGCGGAAGCTAAGAAGAGAAAACAAGAGAGTGAGTGAGCAAGAAGCCACCAGGCAAGAGTAAATCTGGGACTGACTTTTTCAGAAGTCACAGACACAACGAAGCTAACAGAGCTAAGAGAGCTAACGGTACTAACAGAGTTAACGGAATTATCAGTGCTAACTGAACTGACAGAGCTAACAGAGCTAACTGAACTATCAGAGCTAACGGAACTATCAGAGCTAACGGAACTATCAGAGCTAACGGAACTTACAGAGCTAACGGAACTATCAGAGCTAACGGAACTATCAGTGCTAACTGAAGTGACAGAGCTAACAGAGCTAACGGAACTAACAGAGCTAACAGAACTAATGGAGCTAACAGAACTTACAGAGCTAACATAACTATCAGAGGTAACGGAACTAACAGAAGTAACTGAACTAACTGAGCTAACTGAACTACCAGAGCTAACGGAACTGACAGAGCTAACAGAAATAACAGAGCTAACGGAACTAACGGAGCTAACGGAACTATCAGCACTAACGGAGCTAACTGAGCTAACAGAGCTAACGGAATTAACAGAGCTAACTGAGCTTACGGAACTAACAGAGCTAAGAGAGCTAACGGTACTAACAGAGTTAACGGAATTATCAGTGCTAACTGAACTGACAGAGCTAACAGAGCTAACTGAACTATCAGAGCTAACGGAACTATCAGAGCTAACGGAACTATCAGAGCTAACGGAACTTACAGAGCTAACGGAACTATCAGAGCTAACGGAACTATCAGTGCTAACTGAAGTGACAGAGCTAACAGAGCTAACGGAACTAACAGAGCTAACAGAACTAATGGAGCTAACAGAACTTACAGAGCTAACATAACTATCAGAGGTAACGGAACTAACAGAAGTAACTGAACTAACTGAGCTAACTGAACTACCAGAGCTAACGGAACTGACAGAGCTAACAGAAATAACAGAGCTAACGGAACTAACGGAGCTAACGGAACTATCAGCACTAACGGAGCTAACTGAGCTAACAGAGCTAACGGAATTAACAGAGCTAACTGAGCTTACGGAACTAACAGAGCTAAGAGAGCTAACGGTACTAACAGAGTTAACGGAATTATCAGTGCTAACTGAACTGACAGAGCTAACAGAGCTAACTGAACTATCAGAGCTAACGGAACTATCAGAGCTAACGGAACTATCAGAGCTAACGGAACTTACAGAGCTAACGGAACTATCAGAGCTAACGGAACTATCAGTGCTAACTGAAGTGACAGAGCTAACAGAGCTAACGGAACTAACAGAGCTAACAGAACTAATGGAGCTAACAGAACTTACAGAGCTAACATAACTATCAGAGGTAACGGAACTAACAGAAGTAACTGAACTAACTGAGCTAACTGAACTACCAGAGCTAACGGAACTGACAGAGCTAACAGAAATAACAGAGCTAACGGAACTAACGGAGCTAACGGAACTATCAGCACTAACGGAGCTAACTGAGCTAACAGAGCTAACGGAATTAACAGAGCTAACTGAGCTTATGGAACTAACTGAGCTAACAGAGCTAACGGAACTAACTGAGCTAATGGCAGATGTTGAGAGAAGAAGCTAAGAAGAGAACGCTTTGAGTACTCAAAGTAAAAATATTAATTTTACAGTATATGTAAAGTACATAGTACAGTATATGATTTTATTTTGGGGTACTGCTGTCAGCCGTAACTACATGCAGCATGGATTAACTAATTGAAAAAGGGGGAGTGTGTGAGAGAGAGAGGGAGAGGGAGGGAGGGAGGGAGAGAGAGCATCAGTGTAGTGTTACCGCCTCAGCTCTCGGATCAGTTGAGTCCTCAGAGCCGCTGAAGCTGCCGGAGCGGACGGATGATGCTCTGCACAAACCGGCGCTTGGGGCTCTTGATGAGGACAGGAGGACAGCAGAAACACCGCGCTCGGAGCTTTTATTCCACCGTCATTATAACGGGATTATAACTAACTAACTCCTGCACGCACCGGAGCGCGTCTCCTCCTCCACTCACCCCACCACATACCCGGGCGGAGGCATGCTTTAACCACCGGGGGTCTGAGATGCTTCTGCAGCCGCGTCCACATCACTCCACACCGGCTGTTGTGACACTTTGATGCTGCACATATCTGGTTTACAAATATGATGAAATGGCAGCCCCGAAAGAAGGTGAGTGAAGCTGATCTTTTTTAAATTTCTGACTCCAAACTTGTGCAGGAATGTGTCGGATGGCTGACTGGCACCGTTCGGGATCAACAGGGCTATTTAAACCCTCTCAGAGAGCGCAGTCACGGACACTTTATTAAGGATAATCCGCTAATAGCCCGCATTTCACAAAGACACTGCAGCAACATGTCTGTGTAGGATTATTGGAGGATTATACAGGAGATGAAAAATTCCTTAAAGCTGTTTAAAGTCGGTTTAAGCTCACTACTCACCACCCCGAACACTGTAAACCAACTGTAGTTATATTATAAGGGTGTGTTAGGGAATTAAAAATCCCATAAAGGAGTTGCAGACATGTTAGATACCAAAAAGTGAGTTTCAACCTTAAAAATAGACTAAACATTATGTTTGATGTCATGAAAAAAGCGCACATAAATGTAAAAGTAATAACATTTTCAATTAAAGTCAATTTTATTTATGTAGTACCAAATCATAACAGAAGTTTTCTCATGGTACTTCCCATATAGAGCACGTCTAGACTGTGTGAGACCCATCAGTTCTCACCATGAGCAAGTACTTGGTGACAGCAGCAAGGAAAAAACAACATCTGCAGTGATTGGTTGAGTTTAGAGAGGGTGTAAAGATGCACAGCAGCAATAATATCGATAACGATAACTACAAGCTTTAATGGAGATAGGACTAGTAGTATAATAATGATAATAATACTATTTGTAGTGGACGTCAAGCACGACACAGCAGCAGCAGGCTCAACCACAATCGAGCCATGACCCATGAGAACAAATTTAGTAACATGCATTGATGGGACATGAATGTGTACAGGTAGAGAAGCAGTCCAGGTCTAGAGCAGCTTAACTAAGGGACTCACCTGAGTCAACTCTAACTATAAGCTCTATCAAAAAGGGTGTCTACCTCCAGAACCAGAACTGGGAGCTGGTTCCACCCAGGAGAGAAGCTTGATAGATGAAGGCTGGACCACAAGGTGAACCGTGCATACTGAGAGCGCAGTGTTCCAGTGGGGTAATAAGGCACCATGAGGTCTTTAGGATCAATGGTGTCTGACCGTGAAGAGCTTTGTAGGTGAGGTTTGACCTAAAAACTGGCAAATTACACAATAAAATAATCATAGAACGGAAAGAAAACCACAACCTTTAAATATTTTAAGACTTTCTTTAAAATTACAAATTTGTTAGTATTTGTATAATGAGCCACACATTTAATTACAGATAATTATTGTCATTTTACATACATTTTAAGGTAATTTAAGAAAACAGAAAAATACTGTATAAATAATACAGCAATTTATCTGTACAAATATGAGAAATAACTTTAATTTATATAAAACTAAAACTTAAAATAACAGTTTGGTTGTTAATTTACAAATAATATCTGTAATTTTACAGTTTTTGTATGCAATTTTGAAAAAAACTGAAAAATACTGTAAAAATGTAGTATTGAATATTGCATGAGACAAACAGCAGAGACATCTGATTATGCAACATGCAGTTAGTTGTACGTTTTACATTCATCTGCTGTACAGGGCTGAAACAATTAGTCAGTTAATCAACAGAAGATTAACTGTCAACAGTTTTGATATCCGATTTATCATTTAAGTTGTTTAATATAATATTCAGTCACTGATTGCATCTTCTCTAATGTCAGTGTTTGCTGCTGTAAATATAATATCATTGGTTAAAATTACCTCAGCTCAGTTTGTCAGTCTGTACAACTTCATGTTTACTCCTCTTGGATTATTTGTTAAGATCATTTTTCACTTTTGATCCGGACCAAATGGACCAAACTACAGGCGTGAAATCATCCTCCACCACTGGTTAGCATGCTGACCTTAACATTTAGCTCAAAGCATCCATTTACCTGCGAGCCAGACTCTCAGCTTTGTTTCCACATTGAAGTATTAGATCTCACTGTGTCGGAAAATGCGTTTGAGAAAGCAGTTGCTGATATTTTAAAACCTCCTTCATCTATCGAGTGGGTGGTGTGAGCTGGAATTTGCCCAACCAAATTTGTTTCTGGCTCAAAGATCACAGGGAGCGACGCTGTTCTTCTGGAAGGAGTCTGAGCCCTGATCTTGAAGTGGTAGATGGAGCTGTAACAAGAGGAGAGCTTCGAGTGGAGTGTGTTAACTGATCGGGCCAGACTGTCAGCTGTTAGAGTGCTAATGGCCACGATGAGAGGAGGAAGAGGAACCATAGATTTATCCTGTGACAGCTTGTTTGTGTGTTCGACTGTGTTCGACTATTATCTGGTTGATTACACCCATAGACTGCATAAAACATGGACCTTCCCGGCCAATCCAAAAATGGGCAAAGACGTGGAGCGTGGCAGGCAGACTGAATGACACCTGGTTGCTCAAACAAGCCATCTGTAACCACACCCACCTGTCAATCAAAGTGTCCACGCTGTTAATTCTGCATAACTGATTACACCTGGTTAAGTGGTGGTCAAGCTGTTTGCTAACTTTTGGTTTGTTAGACGTATTTGTACGATCGTGGAAGTTAAATAAAACCGGGTTGAGCAACAAATGCTAACCACGAACCTCCATTTTGGACTCTCTTTGCTACCTCACAAGTGTTGGCCTACTTGTCAAAGCGGCTGCTATTGGTAGCGTACATTTTCATGCCTAATAAGTTCAGAATTTGTGCAGATTTTCTTCACCTCTCCAATTGAACACAGTAATTGTAGATATACCATTAAAATACATTGAATTTCAGTCTTTTAAATGCTCTTTTTACTGAGTTTTTATATTAAAACCAGAGGCTGCAACAGCTAATTAAAAAGCCAGATATAAATACCTGAGATAATGAGACCATCAGTTGATGAAAACACCCTTAAAAACAGGACAAACAGGCTCAGAGAAAGTAAAAAAAAAAAAAGATGAAATAGAAAGGATTAACAAAATAAACATGGGAGACAGGTCAGATAATAACCAGTTCTATCCAAGCTGTCAATAAGGTCGTCTTTATGAAGGTTGATATGAGACTTTCACTCTGTGAATTTGTTCCCTGGTCCATGACTGAAACATTTCATGCATTTCTGACAGTGACAGTGTGCAGGAATTCAACTTTTCCAACTAAATGTGAGCCTCAAACAGCAGCATGGTTTCTCTGCAAAGCCTCCGTCCTGCCCTGACATCTCCCCTCTGGTTGTAACCGCCTCAGGATGCTCACAGGGTGACGAAAGCCTCTGAAAGAGACTCAGCGGACCGCTTGTAGTGTGTGTTTTGTGGCTACAGATCTAATGTACAGCCGTTATCGACCTCCCAAAGGGGCTTCAATGTGTGGAATACTTCCTTTCAATACTTGCTGCGAGGATGAATATTTAATGTTTAAGCAGACTCTTATAGCGCTTTTATTTTGAAGCCTGGAGAATGAAGAAGAAGCTCTTATTTTGCAGTGAATGAGGGCAGTCACTGTGACATGAGCTGCAATGCATTACTTTGAGTCAAACTGTTATTTAATGATGTAAGATGCCATAAAATCAATATTCTCTTTCTGCTCAGTGCCACGTACCACAAATGAGAGGCGGTGCACACAAAACACACATGAATACACACTCGTGCAGACGTCTTTTTGCTTGTGTGTGAGTTTTTCGCTTCTGGGTCATCTTATCTGAAGAATGAAATTAAATTCAATTTAAATCAGGACAGGAGGAGGAAAGATGGAAAGAGACGAAATGGTGCAAAAGTGTCGAGAAGGTCGGAGAAAATTTGAAGTTAAATGTGAGGATCAGTGATGAATGGTTCAGCTCAGGCTCGTCTCTGAATGGGTCTTTCCTCCTCCTTGATCCAGCCAGCGGACCAATCTGACCCAGCACCAGAATCAGCTTATAGAAGAGATGGATGAAGGTTTAGAGGGGTGAAGGAAGAGGAGCAGTGCCTCTTTCTGAATATGCTTTCAAACAGGAAGAATACAGTTAGATGGCCTCAATTACATTTTCATATACTCTGGAGTTTCATCTCTAATGAGCAGATGTGTAATGTATGCTCAAATTTGTCCTCATTAGTACCTGATTTATGACTATTTATCCCTCCTTGACCCATATAGTCCAACATGGATGTATGAATATTACATATGTAGGTGATGTACCATAAGTGTGTTAGATGCTTAAAGCACAACTTTAAGTGAATTAACCTCGTAAAGTTTTCTCCTTAAGCTGCTTCAATCAATATCTCTATATATAGAATATACATAAAGGATATTTTGGTAACACACCCATTCATAATGCATTATAACCTACTTATAATGTGTTATACCATGCTTATAACAATGTGCAATTATAGTTATATCCACTCTTAAATGATCATAATGCTTCATAACAATTATCATGTCTAGAATACATTATAATGCATTATAAACATACTTTTAATGTGTTATACTATGCTTATAGCAGTGTATAATTGTAGTTATAACCACTCGTAAGTAATCATAATTGTTTATAATAATAATCAATCACATTAATAAGCACTGAAAGCATTATAATTACATTATAGTGCACTATAACAGTGATTATAATGCATTATGATACAATTAATATGTATTAGTGTGTTTATAATGCATTATAATGTATTCTAGACATGACATCCATGTTGTTATTGGTATAAAGCATTAGAAATAGTGTTTAGTGTTAGAAAATATAAAAAAATTGTAATGCTTTATACCAACAATCATAACACATTATGATCCCGTGTCTAGACTATTATTATATTATAAAGCATTATAAACATACTTTACATTTATCAGCCTTGTTAAGTTACATGTTAAAGCTGCTCAGAGCTCATGCTCATATTAACAATGGATGTTTTGGTAACACTTTCTATGACGCCCATATGTCTATAATGCATTATGAACATACTAATAAATGCCTAATACTGTACTTCATATTGTATTATATAACAATGTATAGATAGTTAAAAGTCTTCAAGTAATTCTAATATATTATAATGACTTTATAATTCATTAGAATCACTGTTATAGTATGTTATAATGCATTATAAAATGTTTATAATGTTGATTATTGTTATAAACATTATGAATATATATGAGTGCTTATAACTATAATTATACATTGCTATAAGCACGGTATAATGTTTATAATGCATTATAAACACGGGTATCATAGAAAGCTTTCACGACTGTAACTGTCCAAGATCAGACAGACACAATTAGAGACCAGCTGGTGATGCAATGAAGCATTTATCAGACAAAGAGACGTATTTATGGAGAAGAAAAACGCTAAAGCTAGAGCTAAAAGGAGATTTACACTGGACTTAAATTCACCAGATGGACACGAAGACGACTCCAAACAAACGCTAATATTATGCTGCGCCTGCTAGATGTGTAAATACTGTAAGCAACTGTTTGCTACAACTTTATAACATGATATGTCAATGTACTGATAATTAATGCTGCTTTAAGGAGTCACTCCAGTGATTTAGTACTGCACTAGACAAATCTTTAAGTTAGTAGTCACAACTGAACCAACAGAGGCAACCAACAGGCTCCCTACACATCATGCTCCAACCATAGACAGTATAAATATGGACGTTGTATCCATGACGTCATCCACAGGTTTCTGAAGAGCCATTGTGAAGCTCAGTGTGGAGGCTCTGGCTGCCGCCATCTTGGCAGTCCTGCCTCTGCCACCTCCTGGATAATCTAAAACTCGGCTTGGTTCAACGGTGGAGCTGAAGCACCCTGAATGGAGACTGACTAGCTTCTGGAGCCAGCCTCAAGTGGACGTTTGAGGAACTGCAGTTTTTGGCCACGGGCTTTCGCATTGGCTTGGCCGCTTGGCTCCAGCAGTGCTGGATTCTGCACTTCTTATGATGCAACCTCCCTCCGACTTGAAAAAAACTCTGCCTTCACAAAAACAAAACGTTGCCCTCAAAGCGTATTTGACTAATTAGAAGTATGTGAAGGTAATTTCTAGGACGCAGGTGTGCGAGTTTAAGGAGAGCTGACTCACTGAACTGATATTTATGTTTAATCACAATTAAACATAGTTAAATAATGCATCAGGCACCGTATTGTATCACACAGTGTGAGCGTGTGTGTGTTTGTGCGTGTGTTTAGTGCTGGATTCAATCTCAGTTTCATGAGTTCATTGTTGACAGTCGGTGTAATTCCCCTGAAACCGTGAGTGCACGGTCGGTTTCAGGGACTCTGGAGCGGTGCTGCAGGTTGACTCACTTGTTTTTGTGTAAAATGAGAGGTTCCTCTCTCTCTGAGGCATTTACTATTTACCCAGCAGGAGTTCATGAAACATTTCATATTCCACTCTGCACAGTCGGATTGGCAATGCGCGAAGTGTAATGTGTTTACTTACAATGCAGCTAAGCTGCTTAAAGCTACACTCCTGCCTCTGATTTTTAAGACTCAGCCCTGCAACTAAAACCCCCTCTTTGCACGGGGCTTCAGTCAGACACATTGTTTGAATGTGTCCACCAAAATAATCGCCACATTCTTCCATAATCCAGCGGAAAGATGCACCGCAGGCTACCAAGTCTGAAGCCACTGTTGATGATGATGAAAACTCAGAGGAAACAGAAGCTACATGATTTAAACATTATTTCTCCCTCCCTTCATATACCAGACAAAATGTTCCACGGTATTAGTACATGTAGGTCAAAACAAGCAGTATAGCTCTTATATTCCTGGAATGCTTGGCAGGTTTTCAACTATATTCTCAAGTCTGATATCATTAGATATCATGTGTAGAAATAGGTATTTTTGTGATTTAGACAAGACATAGCAGCCAGCTAATATTACTGACTAGTCCAACAGCAGTCAGCCCAGCTCGGCGTCTGTCTTTCAGCCTTTTATTTCACCAAGCTCTCACCAACCACTAAAAGTCAGTCCCAGATTTACTCTTGTCCGGCGGCTTCTTGCTCGCTCACTTGTCTCCTTTTCTCTTCTTAGCTTCCTCCCTCAACGTCCTCTTCGTGTCTCTTCTCTGCCATTATGCCCATAGAGGCTGCTGAGCCCGGTTATATTGCCTGCTCAGGTTCTGGCATGACACTGACCTGTAAACCTCCTCTTCTTCCCGGTGGTCCAAAACACTAACACTCCCCCGGTGCTCTGAGCTCACAGTCAGTCAGGTACAGTGCCCGCTTGCCCAGCTCCGGTTCTAGCACGACACCGGCTCCACTCCCAGACAGCATTCCCGCCACACCTTAGTGCAACACTAGCTAACATTAGTCTGGCAATGGAGTCAACAAACGACCAGCACCTACTACAACACAGAGCCCAAAGTCAAAGCTAACATTACTGTAAAGTGTCAGATATATTGTCACATTGTGGTTTTAGCTGGTTAATGTTAACTTGCTTGCTAACACAGACAAATCGCTAGTTAGCTAACCTATCAAAATCCTGTCTTGGATGGGTAACATCAGCTAATTCATGCAGACTCCTAGTTTGCTTGCTAAACACTACAAGTGTGTGACTGTTTCTGATGATTTAAAGTGTTTTTGATGATTTAAATACGTAAATACGTCAGGTCATTAATTCTTGATATTGATTGCATATGCGAGATATTTAATTTATAATAAGCTTTTCAGGCGCCTTGTTGAGCGAAGGAGTCTTGAAGTTTGTGTTCAGTGATGAACTGAACTAAAAGTGTCCTTGTTTCTGCAGCTTTTTGAATTTCAGGAGCAGAAAAAAATGGTTATGCATGAAGGAATTCCCTCAGTGGTGACCAAAGCGAGACTTTTTTCTCTCAGCCGCCTTCAGTGCATCTCTTGGCTGAGAGGACAACACTCCCCCAGGAGCTTGTCATGTTGATAGAGCTGCCTCGCCTCCAGTATCCTCGGGACATGTTTTTTTTTTTTTTGTCGTCGCTCTCCTCTCGGTATACCTCTTCGTTTATTTCACGCCTATCACCACATCTGTTCGTGGAGATACCGTTTTTTACATAACTCTAATCTGTCCCAAGGATTATATTATTCCCCTTTTTCTTTCTCTTCTCGTTTCATCTGCTCCTCCCTTCATCCTTTTACTGCTCTCCGGAGAGGAGGAGCACGAATAAAACAGTTTTTCTTTCATGTAAGCAGAATATAGACAAGAGGAGGACCGTGCGTGACTCCACTGCTACTGTCACCACCTCCACCTCCTCCTCCTCCTCCTTCTGTACTCTGTGTTTTCTTGCTTTTAGCCTGTGAATGAGACATTACTGTCACACATCAGCACACAGCCTCTCCTCACCGTACTTTACACCCACTGAACCAGAACAGATGTGCAGTAACATCAGCCCAGTCTCACTTCATCTGTCTGTAATGACTCACTTTATCTGTGAATGTGTTTAAAATGTGCGTCCGCCGGGACTTTTTTCTTTCATGCAGCAAAGGTTTATTCTGCGTAAGTGCGTACTGGCTTCTTTCATGGCCGTTCAGATGTTTCTGTGCTGCTTCAGGAATATTTAATATACTTTTTAAAAAAGTCTTTTTCCTTCACCTCAGCACACAGAAAGGCGCGTACCTGCCACAGAGAATAAGTGACTCTTTTACCTGTGCTGTAGTGTTGGCAAGAGCAAACCTCATGTCCCTAAACAGCATTGTGCTTGTGTGAATATGTGTGTGTACTCGTGTGTGTGTGTGTGTGTGTGTGTGTTTTATGGCAAACAAAATGGGATTGAACCATTTGGGGTGGAGAGAGACGAGCACACGTACTTCTTTTTAAATGTTCTATTTAAATGAGCTATGTGGCGCTGGAATGAAAGATAAGCCGCAGCCATTATTTTGTCGGTGCGACACACTCGTGTGTGTGTGTGTGTGTGTGTTTTTGTGTACATGTTGTTTGCTGTCCTGTTTGCACTGAACTTTCATTCTATTATTTATGTTTTATGGGTGATTTTCTGCCCATTTTGTCCGTAAGTCCCTCGTACAAAGTTACTGGCAGAGACTCCAGGACGTTACTGGTCCTGACTAAGAAGTAGTCCGGCACATAAAACCCTCGTAAGACTTAGGTTAGCTGGTCAGCCTAGCTGCTCCCATAGACTATATAAAACATGTAGGCCGTATCCGTGACGTCACCCACAGGTTTCTGAAGAGCCATTGTGAAGCTCAGTGTGGTGGCAAAGACCTGGATTGTGGCTGAATGAAGCCTGGTTACTGAAACCAGACACCTGTAACCACACCCACCTGTCAATCAAAGCGTCCACGCTCTTAATTCTGCATAACTTTAAGCCTTAATATAATTTGAACAGGTGAGTTGTATAAAATTTCATCCTCAGTACAGTTGTCATGAACGGGGAAATTAGCTATAGAGGCCAAAACTGTTTTTTGTACCAGGCTGTAAACATGTTTATTTCTGCTGTGAAGTTGGACATTTTAACATGGGGACTTATGGAGACTGACTCACTTCTGGAGCCAGCCTCAAGTGGACGTTTGAGGAACGTATTTCCCCAAAACGTCAAACTTGGACCATTTTTGAAGGTTTATGTTGGCGCAGACAGCCAGATGCTAGCAAGTTAGCTACATATGTGTGGACTGTGTGATTAAACCATTGGCAGTGTATGATTAGTGGACAGAGCTTCCAGGTCTGTGAAGTGAAACCAATACAGAACGGCCTTAAACCTGCAGTGATTCTAATGGCCAGCAGGGGGCAGCTCCATTGGCTGCAAAACGACTCAGATTTTATTGAGTCTTACGGGAAACTTCTCAGTTGGTTTAAGACCTCAGTAAACTCCTCATGACTTTATAGTGTCTTCCACACAGTATGCTGTTCATTTTGTAAATTATGGTCCCATTTAGAGTAAAGTATGGGTATTGTTTAGGGCACGGCTACCTCCTGATTGACAAGTCAATTCTCAGTGAGTCCAACCAGCTCAACACACCAGGCTCACCAAACTCAGATCAAACTGTCAAACTAGGCAGCACTGATCAAATCTGAATCCAGATTCTGTTTCTGCACTGACTATTTCTCTCTCAAATGTTTTCACAAACGTGTTTTAGTTACCGTTTAGCTGAAATATGAGAATATTTGTGACCAGAAAGGTCGCCATTTTTTCCTGCTTGAAAGTCAAGTGCCGTACATCAACCCGCCGGCTCCACAGTCTTGTCCAAATATGGTCATTTCCGGCTCCAAAAAGCCAAGATGGCAATGGCCATAATGCCAAACTCGAGGCTTCAAAACAGTTGCCTACAAACCAATGGGTGACGTCACCATCTTGGCTGGCAGCTAGAGATGTGAAAGTGCTTTTATTTACTTAAACTACTCAAAAATATGTGAGAAAATGATGTTTCAGTGGTAAATCTGCCCACTGTTAGGGGCGGCAAGAAGGCCAAACTGTAGTCTTCAAACCAACGGGTGACATCACGGTTGGTGTACACTTAGTGTAAACTCCGACTTTAATGGATCTCAAAACTCAGCTTTTTTTCTGTTATTTCCCTCCACCCTCTCTCCACCTGTCTTCTCCTCTCTGCCAGTCTATGAAGTACAGTCACAAAGCTCCGGGACAAACACAAATTTTCTGCTCAAGTTGAAACATTTTTGTACGGATGCATCTTCACCTCAGTCGGTGCCTTCAAGCATCTACTCATCTTAGACGATCGTGCCTCTGCTAAGATTCGCTCTTGCTCTCTTGCTGCAGTCTGTGATCTCAGCAGAGTCCCTGCTTCCAAAATTATGACACCAGAGTGATGAGTAAAATGTTACATAATAAAAGACACACCCAGGTTGAGTTTCCCCTTTAACCTTTTCCTTTCAAACACACCCATATTCCTCCGTTTCACCTCTCGTCAGGCTGTCCGCCCTTCAGATTATCGGCTATATTTGCCCGACAAAGACAGGACACAAAGGACCGGAGTGACGTGAGCACATCTCCAGACGTTTGTACACAAAGACTGGACAGAGAAATAGTGGAGAGGCGCCTACAGTCGAGGTCTGTGTTACCTAATAGAGTGAGAGGGGGGAGAAGTCGCTGTGCTAAAGGGGGAGAGAGGAGAAATAAATAGCAGTGGAGAAGGTGAAAGAGGGAGGAAGGCTGGACTGTGGCATGATGGGAATAACAGAACATAAGTGTGTCTGTGTGTGTGTGTGCGCGCATATGTTTGGTGGTAGCTGGACCTATTTATAGTGAGGCGATCATACCTGCTTCGAGTCTCAGTGGAGCTGACCCAACAGTGCTGGGACACACATGTGATGTGATACTTCATGCCTCCATTCAGCATTCAAACTAGTCTATGAAGCCCTGAAAACACATTTTTTTTGACACTCTTGTAGCTGATTTTTTTCTTTTTTCTTTATCTTTTTCTGTGAACAACAAAAAAATCAAAAAAGCTTTGAAGCCGAGGACTTCTCAGACACGGACGGAGAAGTTTTTAGAAGGTGAAAATGAGTCTGAGGATGGAAAACTTTAGAAAGAAGAAGGAAACTTTGGACTGAGACCTTAAACTTTCTTCTTTTCCGCTTATCCTCATTAAGGTCGCGAGGGTCTGGAGCCGATCTCGGCTAACATTGGTTTCGAGGCGGGGTACACCTTGAACAGGTCGTTCACATTCACACCTATTAACCTGCATGACTTTTGACCGTGACAGGAAGCCAGAGTATCCAGAGAGAACCCACGCAGGCACGGGGAGGACACGCAGACTTAAACTCAGGTTTGAACCATGAACCTTCTTGCTGTGAGGCGAAAGTGCTAGTGTTTACCACTGCACCACTGTGCCGCCCTGATAAAGACATTAACAGCAGGTCATTCACTAATCAAAAGATCAGTGGTTCGATCCCCGGCTCCTCCAGTCTGCAGGTCCTTGGGCAAGATACTGAACGCCAAATTGCTCCTGAAGGCTGTGGTGTGAATGAATGGGTCAATGTAATGTGTACTGTAAAGTAGGTCAGTGAGTCAGTCTCCATAAGTCCCCATGTTAAAATGTTAATAAAATTTGTTAAGGTTAGGGAATATTGTCGCCATGGTTACAATAATAAAGAGACCTGCTTTTGGACTGACTGTCTTTGGGCTTTTGGAGGAAGGCAGCTTTAAAGAAACAACAAACCAATGCCAAAGTGCCAAAAACTGCAGTTCCTCAAACGTCCACTTGAGGCTGGCTCCAGAAGTGAGTCAGTCTCCATAAGTCCCCATGTTAAAATGTCCAACTTCACAGCAGAAATAAACATGTTTACAGCCTGGTACAAAAAACAGTTTTGGTCTCTATAGCTAATTTCCCCGTTCATGACAACTGTACTGAGGGTGAATTTTTATACAACTCACCTGTTCAGATTATATTAAGGCTTAAAGTTATGCAGGATTAAGAGCGTGGACGCTTTGATTGACAGGTATGTGCAGTCACAGGTGGCTTGTTTGAGCAACCAGGCTTCATTCAGCCAGCAGACGAGGTAGTACGTCCAACATGGTTCTTTATACTGTCATTGGTTGGCCACCGCAGGTTCTCCTTCACTCTAGGAAGGAGATGGTGAGGCGAGGGGGTTGCAATGCAGCAATGAAATCCTACGCACCGGTCCTGTAAATCGTGAAGCCATCACTCATAGTAAGAAGCTGATTCAAAAAATACGTTTTCAGGGCGCTCGGGGCTTTAAGTCGACTTATAACCACCTGATCTGACACGTTGAATTCTGTCTGTGAGTGAGTTTTTCTGACATTCCAGATATAAATGTTCGTAGTTTCTGTAAATCTGTGTCTGTTTTGAGTCTTTATTTAGTACGACGTGACTGTGGAGCAAAGCAACAGAGGCCAGGGAGCGGAGAGGCTGTAAATAATGCAGATAATAAGCTATTGAAAACATGACATATTCACATAAAACGCAGACAGGTTTCCAATACGTATTATCACACACACACTCTCTCTGTCCTCTAAGTCCTGCAGCTAGCCTGTATGTTTGTGCATGTGTACAGCATGTATAGTGTGTGTGTTTGACGTCTGCTGTATTCATTGCTTCGGCTTAGCGAGGCAGTGGGGAGGTGCAAATGTCACGCCGTCTGAAAAAAAAGCTGTGGAAAGTCTCAGGAGAGAGAGAGAGAGAGCGGGAGGAGGAAGAAGAACTGGAAGCCACATCAGAATATGAAAGTGCTGAGTGAAAGGTGGAAAACATCACAAATGTGTTCAACTTTCCTCGCACACACACTACGTATATTGCCGATAATCACATTCCAGAGCGTTTCTTCTGCTAAATTGAATTGTAATTGGCAGACAATGGGCGTAACATCACAATTCACTGGCTCGGCTCATATAGAAGCAGCTCGTCTAAATTGAGTCTAAAGTGGGCCATGCTTACTGATGAGCCCAGAGCGTTAATGAAAGAATAAAAGAGCAGGGAGAGCACGCACATATAGGAAACATGGAGGCAGCAGAGAGGAGAAAGGCAGGTTGTACTAACTCTGAAAATTAATTGCCCTTTGGGACCGATGCCATTAATAATTATTGTGTGTGACAGCAGCACTTCTTCGGCATATATGCACAGACACATCTGAGTGATCTGTGGGATAATGGAGCTTTTATCCGAGGAAAATAATGTAAATACTGATTGGATTACCAGAGTCCATCTCCTCTTCTTCTCCTTTTATATCCTCTTGTTTGTAATTCTTGGTTAGATCTATATTTTTTATGAGGTCAGATGACACATTAGGACGTACATCACGCTCATAAATTTACAACATAAATTGCAGCCCTGATTTGTTAAGCTCCAGCGCAGACAAACCTTATATCAGACTGTTTATCTGACGACCAACGTAGAAAATACTTTGCATTTTTAGCTGGCACTGACCACTGCTTTGATTATTACTACAAGTCAGTGTCTGCTAGGGTTGGGTAGATTGAAACCTCGACCATCAGTGTTACCGATACTTACTAAACTTACTAAATTAAATCATACATTGACATAAACTACTGACTAAGCAACACGCAAGTCACCAACAGACACAGGAAACAAACGAAATGCTGCAAGAAAACTGCCAGAGTGAGGAAAACACAGTCAACGCTCGATGTTTTCAGGTCCAGGTTTGCAAAAAGAGTGTGTATCTAATGTGCTGTCACTCATGCTCCGTCCGTTCTTTATACTGTCATTGGTTGGCCACCGCAGGTTCTGCTTCACTCCACGAAGGAGATGGTGAGGCGAGGGGGTTGCAATGCAAAGCAACTAAATCGAACACACTGGTCCTTTAAATCGTGAACCCGTCACTCGTTCAAAGCTGGTTCAAAAAATACGATTTCTTCGCTGATTAATCGGCTTTTTCGAGGCAGGCGCTCGCTCACTCTCATTCACTGTCTATGTCAGTCAAACACTGCTGACTCTTTCTCTCTCAAACCGTCTGACCCAAACCAAATTAAACTTCTTCGAGTCAGACTCAAATTTAAAAGGTGCTTCATGAAATAAAGTCAGAACACGACAGGTAGAGTATCAGAGTTTAGATTTCAGGCCGGCTGTGGAGGTTTGACCAGGCTGCGTTTTTTCCAAAAGTTGGATCCGGGTCAACTTCTCACTGCAGGTCACAGCTGCAGCCAAAACAGGCGACCCCACTCGAATGGCTGGAAAACCCTGCGTTGTCACTGCACAGCAATCCTGAATGTGGCACATACAGTGGGGAAATACTGTGTAGTGGATGTGCTTGTCATGAAATACGTCCCCACAAACTAATGTAGCTGTTGGGATGTTGGCCTTGGATGTATTGTTGGTTTCTGCTGTATGTAAGCGTCGTTAATTGGACGTTAGAACATACATATCTTTTCTTTACACCTTTGCTCGTGTGTTTTTCTTCAACATGTCAAGAAATCCAGACCTTGACAGGCCTGCTGTGCCTAGCTACAGTTGCTATGCTCCCAACTGGCCGACCACCGTTCTGGCGGAGGCGTTAATGAGAGGGGTCATCTGGAATTAAAAGTGTATATTTGTACATTAATGCCACGTACATCACTTTCCCTTCCATGAATATGTGCAGCGGTTCTGAACTGATAATCCGTTTACTGGATTAGTCACGCTGAATAAAATAGCTGTCAATGAATCAATTACACCGGAGGAAGCTACACACACTGGGACCACGGCGAAGTAAAATCTGTTTATCTGCCCAGAAAACATCTGGGAACAGGAATGTTGAGAAGACCAAAGGCACGGTGGATTAATGATTGAATGGTCTTTGCTAGGTATAGCTGCTCCTCTATGAATTATCACAACCTGTGAGACTGGATGTGAAACAGAGAGAGGGTCTAATTAGCTTTGTAGGGAATCATTAGGAGGAGAGAGGAGCTCTCTCCTCACCCTGATTCGCTGAGTGGGAACGGCATGCGTGGCGTCTTCCCCCGAGTAATCACTGGTCTCTGTGCTTGCGCTGAGCTGTCTCTCCCCTCCTTGTCCTCCACCTCTCTTCATCTCTTCCTGGTTGATTTGCCTCTAATTAAGATGGTGCACCACCAAGAGAGGAGGAGGAGGAGGAGGAGGGTGTTGACCCTGCTTTCAGTTTAGGCGTCAGAGGTGTAAAAAGTAGAGGAAGAGAATGACACTGAGATGTGAGAGCAGAGCAAAATGAGAATTTTCTCCCTCTTCATGTTGTCTTCATGCAAACAGAACTATTATTATCACTGGAAAAGACCATAGACTGTATAAAGCATGGACGTAGTCTCTGTGGTGTCACCCACAGGTTTCTGAAGAGCCGTGAAACTCAGTGTGGAGCTGAATGAAGCCTGGTTGCTCAACAAGCCATCTGTAACGGCACCCACCTGTCAGTCAAAGCGTCCACGCTCTTAACTCTGCATAACTTTAAGCCTTAATATAATTTGAACAGGTGAGTTGTATAAAAATTCACCCTCAGTACAGTTGTCATGAACGGGGAAATTAGCTGTAGAGACCAAAACTGTTTTTTGTACCAGGCTGTAAACATGTTTATTTCTGCTGTGAAGTTGGACATTTTAACATGGGGACTTATGGAGACTGACTCACTTCTGGAGCCAGCCTCAAGTGGACGACAAGAGGAACTGCAGTTTTTGGGCACTTCCACGTTGACTTCACTTCAAAGCCACGGAGGCTGTAGCTTGGAAAAGATAGTTGAAAGTCAAAGTGGAAGATTTAGCCAGATCTCAAGTAGATTAAGGAGAACAAACATGACACCTCAGTTCGTTGGGTGACTCCGGTGGGATGACAGAGTGTCTGTGTGTCTGCTGGAGGTGTAAATAGGAAATCATTTGCAAACAAAACAACTTTATGAAGTGATGCTAACTCAGGCAGGTGTTGTATTTTTGTTGCTCTGCCCCCTGGTGGCCAAAAAGTTAATAAATGCAGCTTTAAAGACAAAAATAAAGTAATGAAATGTGTTTTATTTGGAGGGCGAGCGTTGGTTTATTTTCTATTTCGGTCACGTCTGCAGGATCAAAGTTGCGTGTTTAAGTGCAAGTCAACACACGCGAGCCGCCATTTTTCAATCTCCCTTTGAAATGTGATGTGTGGAGGTCGATGTAAAGAGCCAGCTGACACATCTCTCTCTTTTTATCTCCTCTTAAAGACCACCTCACTTCACCGCAGCTGTTCAAACACCTGATCCCTCCCATTGGCTTCTATATGCTGGATTTCCACGACGAACACACAAACATACCGCCGCTGTTATTCTGCTCAAAGTGTACTTTTTTTCACGCTGAGAGTCTGTGTGTGGATAACCTGGAGGGGGACGTCAAATCATTTAACCTTGGCGTAGAGACTGAATTACTCCTGAGCCGAGAGCTCTAAATTAAAGAAAGCATTTTCTCTGTCACACACACACAAGTAATCCTAGTTAACCTCAAACACACAAGGTTTATTCCCCGGGTGACTAAAAGCAATTCCCTCCTTCTTCTTCTTCTCCTCTCTGGTCTGCTTTATCTGTAGAGTCAGACCCTGAGTCATTCCCTCGACCCTTTCATGTATGTGAAAACACATCAGCCACCATCTCTGGAACAATCTACCTCCTCTCTGTATACTGCACATACAAACACACACACATGCTGCAACACTTACAAGAAAAATATGCATAAAGGAGGGGGGGCGGCTGCAGGACAAGTGGCCTTCTGATCCTGCTAACTGCAGTACAGCGGAGGGGTTTGGTTCTCTTACACCGGGTAATTAGCCTGTCACTCAGCCGGTATGTGTGTGTGTGTGTGTGTGCGTGCATGTGCTGGTGTGTTGATCGTTTGATTGCCTCGGTGACCTTTGACCCCCCGAGGGAGCAGATATACCTGCTGGGAAAATGAGTAAGAGGTCAGCGCGAAGAGCCGAGGGAATGAAACCGTAAAACCGAGGCAGGAGAGACGGAATAATTAGAGACATATAGGCTGATATAATGTGAATCTCTGTGCTCATTAGGGGCGCACAACAACGGGGCTGACAATGATTCTGCCATGTTTGTATTAGCGAGGAGATGCGTGGCTTCAAACCAAGCGCTCATTACTCCATGACAAGCTGTGCATAGGAAGAGGAAGGCCGGATACCCGTGTAAACAAATCTGTGAGGAAGACGGAGCTTCTTAGGAACAACAGAAATGTGTCAAATTACAGAAACCCAGCGACCTCGGGGATTAAGGTGCCGGCCGTAAACCACAACCTTTGTCTCGTGCCGTTCCTCGACTCTCTCCTCATTTACTTTTTTATTTTATCTCTCTGCTGGCGGCAATCAAACAGCCTGAGGCATGAAATACTCCCCAAAAAACTCATCCAGACATATCCAGTCCTTAAAAAAGACCAGAGGCAGGACTGCCAAGATGACGACGACCAGAGCCACCACACTGAGCTTCACGTACGGCTCAGAGGCTACGTCCAGGTTTTATACAGTCTGTGATCTATCCACAGTAGGACAGACTCCACCTTTAACCTGCATTTGATCGGTGACCTCCAACCTTCATCTGAACACATACTGGGATTAAATGAGCACCAAGAAGACCCAAAGACTGATATCTGGGTTTGCTTATATGTTTAGAGATGTTACTGCAACTGTTGAAGGTCCAGGGTGTCAAATTTAGGGGGCTCTATTCAGAGAAATAAATTTATAATGTTTTAATTAGTGTATAATCAATGTATAATTTATTTTGTATTCTGTTGTTACTGCAGTCTTATTTTTCTTGTACATGTTTTTATTTTCCTCCTTACTTTCTTTCGTGCCAAAAAAACATCCAGTATTTTTCTCAAGAGGCCTTTTTTTATTAGAATAACACCCTGACAACAATTATATAATCCCTGAAATTTAAACCACGAGTGAGTCTCTAAACACTGATGTAAAGCTCTGCCGCCCAGCCCAGTCGTGTCCACTGAACACGGCTAATGATCTGTGTTAATGTGTCGCTAATGTAGGGAGAGCTTAGCTTTGCACCGCGGTCCGGTTACATCAGACAGACGGCGACGCCTAATCGTTTGGCTCCAGATAAATTTTGCGGTCCCTCAACGTATGATGCCACGACGCCGTCACTGATGACCTGACAAATGGTAGCACACATCTACATGCACTCAGACACGCTAACATCAATACAGACGGAGAAGCAACCGTGATGAACGAGGCCGCTATGTCAAACAAAACTCCTTTTTTAAATCAAATATTCAACGTTCGGTTTGGTTTGTAACTTCTAGGTTTAACACACTGCAGTACGCAGACTTATGAAGCCATTAGACTGTGTGAGAGAGAGCCCACAGCTGGTCGTGTAACATCTTTATTGGTCCCAGTGGAAACGGCAGTTATGGCCACTCCAACTCAATTATTGCATCTTAGCTAGTGTCCCAGTGAAACGATGATAAATATTCATGCAGATTAACCAGGGAGCAGTTGGTGAGTGTGTGTGCATATGTCAGTGAATAGGAGCTGCTGGTGGGAATCAACTTTACTCAAGTACTGAACTTAAATAATACTTTAATAGGAAAGATTTTGGGTTGATTAAAGGCCAGACATGCTGCCGTGTTCTGGATTATCTGAAAGAGTTTCACTGTGCAGGCTGGGAGGCCCGTCAGGAGGGCGTAAATACATTTGTACCATGTACCTGTACATGTATAAGCATGCTAGTTGTACAGAAGAGAAACACAACAATCGTATCTAAACAAAACTGAAAGTAAAACCTTGATATGTCTATAATTTCTGTTGTATTTATACCTTTAAAGACTCTAAAGGATCAGAGGCACGTCCGTTATGGATCACCTCTCAAAAGGTTTTGTCAATCTGCACAGATCAGCTCAGAAACGGCGTAGAGAATCCAGTAGATTTTCAAAATAAAACACCCTGTGCAGACCTCTAATCATCATAAAAACAGCCAAAAGGGAAACAATTTAACTTCGTAGCATATTTATATACTTAGGAATACATAAACCAGAAAAAATGACCAAATCTGAGCAAGTTAACAAAGTCTGGCACTTCTGAAACGCTCCTCCTAAATGCATTTCTTGGCAAAATATGTTATAATAATTAGTATTCTGCATTTCTTTTAGATCTAATTGATAATCAGACATGTTATTTAAAAATTAGACGCAAGGGTTTGGGGTTGAATTCTGTTTCCAAAACTGATTTTGCGAAGGAATTAATCAAATCCAAGAAACGTTTCACAAAATCACATTGCCAAAACAGGTTTGGTGAGTTATCCTTGGAAACTTTATGCATCTCTACATGAGTCAGGTACAATTTATGGATGAACTTCCTAGATGTTGCTACTTCGAAAGTATTTTTTCATTGTTGTATTGGTACTATTATGTAAAGCATCTATGTAATCCTCTGTTGTACACATGGACGTACTGAATCAGTTACCTCCCACGCGTCACTGTTCTTCTCTACATATTGACTTCGTTTCACACGCTCAAATGAGGTTTTTCACCAAATGGCCTCAGCGGTTGTTTGTTTCTTATTTGTGTTAGATTATGTGTTTCCAGTTTTCTGTGAAGATGCTTACTCAGCATCTCCATTATTTCTCCGCCACAGTGCTTTACGGGGGCTGACTGGTCTATTAGAAGAACCAGTTTGAATCACGCCGCCGCCCTGTGAGATGAGAGGCCTGTTAATTCCCAGACTGTGAGTAACTGTGCTCTGCTGTAGAGGTCCGCCGGTTTAAATCCTCTGGGTCTGATCACAGTTTATCCTGATAATAAGGTGCGTTCGGTTCTACAAAGACGGCATCCTCACAATACAGATTGCTGTTTTTAATGACTCCCTCAGACCCTCTCGGGCTCTTAAATAATGATCTCACTCTGAGGTTTACAGCACACAGCTCACAACTCACACAGCATGTCATTATATCACCTACTGTGGGATAAGTGGAGTATTGACATAACAAAATGAACCCTGGTTTTCAGTGATGGAAGTAACATCAGCACCCCTCCATCCCCCCCGTTGTTCCAGAAGGACAATTCGTCCTTTCCTAGTTTGACTCTGAGGACGCTGCCAGAAAACTGCAGATCTTAATTGCAATTTTAATTGATTTAATTACAGTTGCACACACAATAACAGCGGCAAAAAAATGTATTGAACAATGCTTTAATATGACAAGTGAAAGTAGCAAGTTTGCCTACCTACAATAGTAAGTGCTAACATTTGGCTAAACTCTGAGTAGCATAATGGCTGCTACACAGCGAATGTATCAACCTGTAATTCAACAAAATAATGTAGTCTAATGATATGCTAGGTAACTAGCATACTACTGTAGGTAGCAAGTTTGGCTAAATAGGTAGCTGCTAACATTTGGCTAAGCTCTCAATAGCACAATAGCTGCCACACAGTGAGTGTATCAACCTGCAATCCAACAAAATAATGTACTCTAATGATTAGGTGACTATTGTAGGTAGCAAGCAGTTAGCTAGACATGCTAATGTTTACAGCCTTGTTTTTAATCTATTCCTTATCATTTTATTGTGTTTTTGGTTGTTTAAAATGTTTATTAAAAGACACTTCTCAAGTAGATCTCTTCCAAAACTCTGATGTAGCCTGCACCGTTTCAATACGTGGAGAAAAGCTAAGCTAACAATCAATTTCTGAGAACAAAGAGTGCTAAAGAAGTAGCATTCAGACAAACAGAGGACGAAACAGAGGCAAGCCTTGACCCACTGTAGCTGTATACAAATGTTTTTTTAAACCTTTATTTAAGCAGGAAAGCTCCCATTGAGATTGAAAATATTGTTTTCAAGGGAGTTCATGGTCAAGACAAGCAACAGCACAAATGAAGAACAAGTCAAAAAGACAAAACAGACACACAACGATTCTTCAGGTCTGTTGATTTAAAAACATTCAGAGAAATCAGTTCAAGAACTTGGACTCTGCATGAAACATTTGGTCACTTTAGCTTTGACCGCCTGAATAAAATGGTAGATAATCTGACTTGGCTTGTTTACAGCCTGCCTGATCATCTGACTTCTTTTTAGCACAATTATCTCGGTTCTCACTAATTAACTTCAGAGTTCAATCTCATTACAACCAATGCCAAAACCACAAAAAAAAGATGAGCCCAAGTGCTAACGAAGCAGATTTATCCTTTAATAGCAACGCTAAACTATTATTGATGATTCCAAAGGCGAAATCGCAGGACGCTGTGTAATGTACGGTTCATAGTTAGTCTCTTGTGAGAAAATTAGAGCTGGCTTCAGGCTGTCAGGTGTGTCAGGAAGCCTCTCCTCTCT
Source organism: Sciaenops ocellatus (assembly GCA_033000465.1). NCBI lineage: Eukaryota > Metazoa > Chordata > Actinopteri > Sciaenidae > Sciaenops > Sciaenops ocellatus. Next base: position 23,863,640 of record CP136874.1, on the reverse strand, counting down.
TTCCTCTCAGCATCCTCCATCTCTAATAAATTACTCAAGGCCACGTCTCTTTCTTCCACATCCTCTGAACAAAGTCAAATCTGTTCAGTCACAAGCCACCCGCTGAAAGAAAAATAAGGTTCAATCCACTTTGTGTCCAGATGAAACGGGAGTGAAGGTTTTTCGTCTGTGTGTTTTCAGGCAGATTCTCTTATTTGCAAAGACATCAATCTCTATCATGTCTGGTTTATGTGATCCTCCGTCGCTCGTGCTCACCCTCTCTTTCTCTCTCTCGCCACTTGTGTTGCCATCTGTTCTCGATTAATGTGAGTTACGAGCAGTAATTGAAGCATCTGTTCATCCGGTGTGCATCCTTTGCTCTGACACCGACGTATAACACCCCTCTTCACTCTCTCCTTCATTTTGTCTGCCATTATGTCTCCTTTAAACACTGCTTGGACTCTTCCAATCATTTTTAGCCGGTCAGTTGGTCCACTGTCGTGGTTTTGACTGAAATATCTCAACAACGATTGGATGGATTGCCTTGAAATTTTGTGTAGGCACTCATGTTCCCCAAAGGATGAATCCTAATGACTTTGATGGTCCTCTGGCTTTGACTGTGGCGCCCCCACGAGGTTCACATTCGAGGTTTTGACTGAAATATCTCAACAACAATTGGATAGATTACCTTGACGTTCATATCGATCGATTCATCAGGATAATGGCATCTGCCTGAGGAACAACAGTATTTTTGTGATTTAGTGCCTCCAGTTTCAGAGTGTAACCCCGCTGTGGTAAATATGTTCAGCTGTACTCGAGTATTTGTTCTGATTATATTACTTAAGATCAAAAACTAGCGAGTCGACAACTTTGCTAACAGCCAAACATCAAACAAGGTCAACAACACAAGACACAGCAGCCAGCTACTAGTCAGCAATTAAAAGTCAGTCCCAGATTCACTCTTGTCATTGGCCACTCGCCCAGCTCCTGTTCTGGCATAACACTGGCTCCGCTCCCTGTTAGCATTCCCACATCAACCGGACTACCTTGTCCAACTGCCTAATTTTCCCTACGCTTGCCAGAAGCTCATAAAAATCACCAATAATATAGCAAGAGTTAGAAGCTCAGATCCGTGACTTATTGGCATAGTTTCAGGAGGTTTTAGGGGTAACGACAGAACTGGAGCCAAGACATAAAATTCCAAGTCGCAGCCACAATCTCAACACAGTTGTATGATGGCACACTGGGAAAATAGCTGAACAATGAGCTGAAACCATTGACAGGATAAAGAATAGACGTTGTTTCCGTGACATCACCCATAGGTTTCTGAAGAGCCATTTTGAAGCTCAGAAAATGGGCAAAGACATGGATCTTTGATGGACCTGGGACTGGCTGAATGAAGCCTGGTTGCTCAACAAGCCATCTGTAACGGCACCCACCTGTCAATCAAAGCGTCCACGCTCTTAATCCTGCATAACTTTAAGCCTTAATATAATCTGAACAGGTGAGTTGTATAAAAATTCACCCTCAGTACAGTTGTCATGAACGGGGAAATTAGCTATAGAGACCAAAACTGTTTTTTGTACCAGGCTGTAAACATGTTTATTTCTGCTGTGAAGTTGGACATTTTAACATGGGGACTTATGGAGACTGACTCACTTCTGGAGCCAGCCTCAAGTGGACGACAAGAGGAACTGCAGATTCACATTACATTGTTTGAAAAATATTGATTATAGCAGTTTTAAAGTAGACCTTTGGTTGTGTTCTCTCCATAAGAGCTCCCATGGCACAAATATATATGAACACACACCAATACAAACAATAAATACACACAAATATAAGTATTGTAGGTGCAAATACACACACACTTATACACACACATACCTCAAGGATTAGTGTTGTGATAGTGTTGTCCCTTTTATTGATCCCTTCACTTTAACTGACGCAGAGCTGTCAGCTGACGTTGAAGAGGCTGTCTAAGTGCTCGATTGGGAATCAGTGTGAAATACCTGCAAACCAGACAAGCCAGACACAACCGGAGAGACTCTAATCTGACGAGAGATGATAGAAGAACGAGACAGAGAGTGTGTTTGTGTGTTGTTGTGTGTGTCTGTCTGGACTGTACCCCCTGTATATGCTTAGCAGGCAGCGTAGCCAGACTGAGCTAATAGGCAGGATGTGTGTGTGAGCAGAAGGCTGGAGGTGGTGTGGTGGTGGTGGTGGAGGCAGACTCTTCCTGCTGTCACTTTCTGTCTGGCTCTGACATGTTTACACCCTTGATGGGGCTGGCACACACACCTGCATGCATCTAGACTAACACACACACACTCAGCCTACCTATTGTGCTGTACGTTCACTCACATACAGTCCTGCAGAGATAATGGCCATCTTGCCATGATTATAACGTCTCCTCCCTTTGATATAATCACACTCATCTGACTGAAATTATCCTCCCCAATCAAAGTAGTCGCCGCATCCTCCATACAGCAGACAAATCAGTGTGAAGGCGACAGATTTTTTTTGGAGGGGGGAGTGCTAAGTAGAGGTAAGGCAGACAGGTGGGGCGTCCATATGTCACCCCCGCTACCAGCCCGGCTCCTCATCCCCGGTCCAGCCCCGCTGCTCTCCTCTCCAGCCTGGATGAGGGTCAGAGGGCAGGCTGCTGTCTCTCTCTCCTCAGCATGGACACTTGGCATCAGTGCCGGGAGCTAAAGCAGAGCCGCCGTCGGCGTATTTCAGCCATTGTTGACTGTCGAATCTGCTCTGAAATGGTTTCACTTAGTGTCGAGTAGAAGGTTCTGCATCTTCGCTGATTTCACACATCAAAGTTTGTTTACAGGGGAGGCCTGAAGACTACGAGTAAGAAGATTCAAAGTATCTGAGGTTAGAGAGAGGTGAGCCTACCAGACCTCTATATAGCACACTCCTCATCCTCAGCTTGAGGCTGCTACTAGTATAACGCACCACGTTCGTAGTGTCATTTTTCTGTCCAAGACGTTTGAGTGAAAAAGATCTGAAAGCTCAAACAGCAGGCAGACATAGTCAGCAACTCGCTGGTGAACACAGTGGAGCATTTAGCAGCTGAAGAGAGACTGGGATATCTTTCTCAGGAGTTGGTGGAAACCAAAAACGGAGCAAAAAGACGCCCATGAGGTGACAGAAACACGACTTCAAATGAATGTTGGTGTTGCTCTGTAACTACTGGATGTGTAAATAACCAACTGATAGTTGGCCTAGTCAACTTTTTCCTCCCACAGACATGGTTGCTACCATTTTTGGCAGTTGGACTGGACCTGTGCCTTCGTAACTTTGGAAATTCTTCAGTTATGATGATTCTGTAATTAAGATAAGACCTCTGGTAATTTTCACTGCAGCACAGAGTAACACAGTTGAGCTCATAGTGCACAGTGCGTAAATGGCAGCACTGTGCTCTTCAGTGGTCTGAAAGGGCCGTAACGTTGTCATGATTTTGGGTTTCTGATTTAGTATTTCCTGTTTTTTGTTGAAAGAGGTTTTCCTTGGGTGTCCTGTGTTACTTTGCTTCCTGTCTCTGTCTGTGTCACCTGCCTTTGATTAGATCAGTCCTATGGTATTTATGTGTTTTCACTCATTTACTTCATCGTCAGGTCATCTGCGATTGTTCCTTCACCTTGTGTTGTTGTGTTTCTCGTTATAAGACTTGTACTAGAGATTTTTCTTGGTTTGTTGGATTGAGGTTGTTTTTCACCCGGACTACTCTGCCGCCTTTTGGTTATTTTTGTGTTCACCTGCCTGTTCATTAACTTATTAAAGTTACCTTTAGTTTACTCTACACACTCGTCTGCTTTTGGGTTCACTTTTTGAACTAAACCGTAACAAACTTACACTAAAGATTGTCTTTTTAATCCAATATCTGTGGTGGATGTGGTGGTATTAGGCCTATTTACCTGGAAATGTTTATGGTTAATAAATTAAGTATGGATCCATCCATCCAGTTAAACATGCCCAATAGACCTCCAAAGGAAGGCGCCCAGGTAGCATCCTAATCGGATGCCCGAACCACCTCAGCTGGCTCCTTTAGACACTATGGAGCAGCGGCTCTACTCCGAGCTCCTTATCCTATCTCTATGGCTGAGCCCGGCCACCCTACGGCTGCTTGTATCCGCAATCTCATTCTGTCGGTCACTACCCAAAGGTCATGATCGTAGGTGAAGGTTGGAACGTAGATAGACTGGAAAATTGAGAGCTTTGCCTTCCAGCTCAGCTCCCTCTGAACCACAACGGTCCGGTTCAACAGTCTGCCGGTCCATCTCATGTCCTGAGATACTAAAATTGGAGTTTAAGTAAATTAATATTATTATACCATCATTGCAGCTGTGGTTGATTTCAGGCTGTTTTTGTGACGAGTTTGTTAAGGTATATGGCCCCGGGCCTAATTACCCACCATTTATCCCACTTTGTGTTAATCAGCAGTGAAATGACACCGTGCCCTGTTCACATTCTGCTCCGACACCAACACACGGAGTAAAGGCTTAATGCATTAGATTAGACGTGACCCCGGGCTCCATTCGTTTCAATGAAGCTGTCTGTAGGCGAGGACGGGACAAAGACAGTGCAAGTGGCAAGCGGGACACGGAGCTGCCATGTAATCTAATTCCTCTCCTCTTTGTCTTCATTCATTCAGTGTCACGACAGATTATGCTTAAATGGGAGGGAGGGAGGTGCAGGATGATAAATGAGGGAGTAAAAAGGGGGAGGATTGAAGGGGAAGACAGAGAGAGAGGTAGACAATTAAGTTACAGTCTGGACGGCAGTGAGAAGAGGAGTGGTGTTTGCGTCCTCTCCTCATGAATTTGATGTCATGATTCATTGTCTCTAATCTCGCTGTGAAATGCATGTGGGGTCCTAATGAAGTGTGTGTGTGTGTGTATATACAAAAGAAAGAGTGTGTAAACTGTGTGTACATGCTGTATCAGAGCCGTGCAGGTGTCGGACTCGCATTCAAGCACAATGGCTTTTTAATTATTGTGTGCACACCTTCGAGGTTCGACCTGAACAAGATACTTTTAATTCAGTCGAAGTTCTTGAGTTTTAATAATCACGCCTGATGACACACAAGTCCGCTAGTCCGTCGGTCCACCACTGAAATATCTCAACATCTGTGTTATTTATTACTTTGAAACTTCATGTTCCCCAGAGGATAAATCCTGAAGATTTTAGTGATCCTCCAGCGGGGTTAAGAACTATGAGGATAAATATTTGAATGAAATAGCATGCTAACAATCCCAATTGTTGTACAAGTTCACCAAATAGATGTTTAAATATTTTATAGATTAAGTTAAAATGTTGTGATGGTAGCATTCACCCTCTGGGGACCACGAATGTCTGTCCAAAATGGTGTGCCAATCCATCAAATGGATATTTAAATTTAAATGTTTTACAAAATAAGTTAAAACTTTGATCTGTTAGCTCTGTTTGATGAAAACTGAGGGGATCACTAAAATCAGTATGGTTCATCATCTGGGGACCACAAATGTCTGAAGAAAATGTTTTCAGTCCATTAAATACATGTGTAAATATTTACAGAATAAGTTAAAACTTGGATCTGTTGGTTGTGATAGACATAAAGTGATTGCTCACCAAAATCAGTATGATTCATCCTCTGGGGACCATAAATGTCTGTCCAAATGTTTTCAATCTCTTAGATATCTAAATATTGCACAGAATAAGTTAAAACTTTGTGACAAAAAGTGAGGGGATCACCAAAATCAGTAGGCTTTATCTTCTGGGGACCATGAATATGCATACAAAATGTATGGAAATATATCTGTTAGTCTGGATTAAAGTGGTGGACCAACATACAGGCTGACATTGCCATCAGCCTGTATTGAGCCTAGGTTAAAATTGAAGCCACAATTACATGTTAGCCACCAAAAATACAGAAGTTGATCAAATGTTAATAATATTTCTTCTTCCCGCAGGCCTACTTTCGTCAGGGGGTTGCCCTGCAGTACCTGGGCCGTCATGCCGACGCCCTGGCAGCATTCGCCTCCGGCCTCGCCCAGGACCCCAAGAGTCTCCAGCTGCTCGTCGGCATGGTGGAGGCTGCCATGAAATCTCCCCTCAGAGGTAGGTTTGTCTGACGGCTCGCGCACGTCTTCTCTATCTGTCCTCATACTGTACAACAACACGAGGCAGATTTATTTTGTAAGGTTTGTTTGTCGCCTCAACAACAACTTTGTGTTTTGAAAGTTGTAGGCGAGGAGAGGAGAGCGAGATGTTGGTGCTTTCCCTTTGTTGTTTTATTCAGTAGCCCTCCTCTGGGATCGGGATGTGAAACAGTAAAAAAAAAAAAAAAAGATGGCTCTGATGATTCAGATCTCACAAAGAAATGGATGCACATTTGATGTCACAAAGAGAGAGAGAGAAGAATAAAGAGGCACAGAGAAAAGTGACATGGAGAAACTAAATAAAACAAGCAGGTCAGACGACATATAAAATAGTGAACTCGTGATGGAGCGTCAGGGAGATCGGACTTGGATCTACTTGTTGGAGTAAACTCGTGACTCGCATCCACCGCTGCCTGAATCCTAAGAGCACCCGTCTACACCGTCAGGTGAATCATCGTCTCGGTGTTCGGTGTCTGAGAAAGACACATTCATCTGCATGTACGCTCAGGAGGATACAGGAGCGCGGAGCTGCATCATCCACGGGGACAGGTTACTATATTAGAACTGTCTAAGTTAGGATGGCAGAAGAGTCTGAGTCATTCTCTATTCTCAAGCCAGTCTAATAAAAAGAAAGTTTTTCAGAGAAAGGAAACTTGATTTTCAGTCGGTATTTACTAATTTAATTAATTTTTGCCACGTTAATAAGGTGAGTTGTGTCTGTTGTGGAGAAAACTCTTAGAAAACGTAATAAAAAATGACACGGAGACAGCTGCTTGCGAATCCGAACTCCTTTACCTAAAAACTTCTCAGATAACCATTCTTGCATCACTGTTACATAACCAAATCACCCAATATGGACCCAAACATCCTGAACTTTGTTATGTTCACGCCGTCAGTGTTCTGAGTGTCATGTGAAATTACCAGAAATGTGTAGTGTGTGTGTTTCTCATAAGTGTGTATGTGGGTATGTGTGCTTGACTTCTACGTGATCTGGTCAAAGCGACCTGGCAAAACATGTCAACACTGGCGATAAATGTTATCTGGCGGAACAGGCAATTCAATACTGGCAATTATCCCATATTTCCTCATCTGTATGTTTGTGCACTTGTGTGTCTATGTGTGTGTTTCTATCATTTTACATTTAAAAACAAATATGTATCACTCAAAACACGACATGTCCTTAAACCTGCACTAATTGATTTTTTTTTGCCACTTGGTGGTTGATCCACAAGCTGTAAACACAACAGTTGCGTATTATCATCTCATACCATTGTGGCAGTTGCCTCGGCAAGACCTGAGATACAACAGATGATTCAGAAAGGAGACAGCGCACTACACAGGAACTGTATATTATTAGTGCAGCTCGTAATGCGTCATTTTTTATTATAGAACATGGTTGACGTCTCAACTCTTGCCAGTCACTGAAGTCACTGCTCCCAGTTTTTGCATACGTGCACGATACGATACAACGTGTGAATTAATGAGTTTAACTTTGGACAACATCAGGCTAGCTGTTCCCCACTGCTTCCAGTCTTTATGCTAAGCTAAGCTAATCGCATCCTGACTCCAGCTCTGTACTTGATGCACAGACATGAGACTGGTATCAATCTTCCCGTCTAAAATGTTGTACTACTATTGGTTGACGTTTACAGTAGTGAACAGGTAGTAACGTTATCCCCTGTTGGTTTCAGAGACCCGGTCTGGTTCCGGCTGCTCAGCCTGGTTATGTTGCCTGCTAACAGCAGATTCAGTTAGCAGCAGTTAATTAGCAGTTAGCTACTTTAGCAAGTAGTTCCAGTCAACACAGTTCTGGGAGCAATTCAACCTCTGCAACCAGCGGTGGTTAGTCTGGCAGGGAATACAGAAGCCTACCGAGGTGGTTTTCTTGCTGTGTTTGGCTCCTGGCGTCTTGAGGGATTGAGTCAGTTTGGTTAGCTTTACGGCTGACCGAGCTAATGACAGTTAGCGGTTCTCTACTTAGCAATCTTTCCATCAGGAAAGTCTGTAAGTGACCTCAGTAATGTAACGTTATTCCCTGTTGGTCTCAGAGGCTGCTGAGCCCGGTTCTGTTGCCTGCTAGCAGCAGATTCAGTTAGCGGTTAGCTACTATGGGCTGCAAATAAAGCAGCAAATATATTGTGTATAAAATCTGATCCAGTTTCACCAAAATCACTGAATAAAGTTCTAAAGTTGTTGTGATGGTAGGATTCATCCTCTGGGGACCATGAATACCAGGCCAATGTGTTTTTACACTCCATAGATGTTTAAATATTTAACAGAATAAGTTTGTATTTTTGTTTTGTAAAAATGTAAAAAGAATATGAGAGAATCACCAAAATAGGTAGCATTCAGCTTCTGGGGACCATGAATGCCATTAAATAGATGTTTAAATGTTTTACAGAAAAAGTTAAAACTTTGATCTGTTGGTTGTGTTTGATGAAAAGTGAGGATATCACCAAAATCAGTAGGATATATCCTCTGAGGACCAAGAATGTCTGAACAAAATTTTTTCAATCCATTCAAAAGATGTGTAATATTTACAGAAAAAGTTAAAACTTTGATCTGTTGGCTGTGACAAAAAGTTAGGGGATTACCAAAAGCAGTATGATTCATCCTCCAAGCATACTTACTGTAAAGAGCTGAGAACAGTGGTTTGTTTTGCCACCGTGTTTATTAGCATGAATTTGCCTCTCGCGGAGCTCATGATGAAATATTTACAAGGTAGTTTCTTGCGTGTCATTGATCTATCCGCCCCACAGTTTCTCAGTGCACTTTTATGTGCAGGTTTGAACAGCGTAAGAAGATGAAGGAGGGCTGCATACAATCACGAATGGTTTGCAGGCTAGAATTGGCACAGGATTATGTTTTTTTTTTTTTTTTTGCCCTTCAGCTGCATCCGAATGAGGAGCAAGGCTTCTTGGGAATAGCCTTCTACTTGGCAAGCTGCAGCGAACGTCTATGCACATGGAGTTTTGTGTCTGCTCTCACGCTGGAGAGCGAATCTGTTTGAGTATTCACATTATTTCTCTTTGAGGTAGAGCGTGTTCGATACAGATAGATTGAGCTACAAGGCCCGGCGCTAACTGACCAAATGAGCATTTATAAACAAAAGAAGGGCGTCCTGATCGAGATCAGAGCGTGTTGTGATCAGCGCCAGCAGCCGTGACACGCAGCATGCGACTGCAAAGCTTTATTGTGCAGATCTGATGCACTGTGGGAGGCTGTTCGGCTGTCCAGGGCGCTGCAAACCTCCAAAACTCGATCTCCCATAAGCTTCAAAGCAAGCGAGCCTCAAAGCTAAGAGGGCTAGTATCAAGTGTTACCAGGAGTTGTTGTCATGTTTGAGTTAAGCAGGGGGTGAGGCGAGGAAGAGGGGGCCTCCTCTGGGTTATCTGTCTCCTGTTGGGTTTTCTGAGGTTGGGGAAGTTGTGCCGGTCGATCCAATTCTTTTCTTGGGATATTTACTGAGCCTGCCTCAAATAATTGTGAGAGGTGCACTGTTTTTTAAGCATGATATCCCTTTTTTTATTATTATATCCATGCACTTCTATAGTTCAATGTATATTTGTTGTTGTTTTTTGGATTGGTGTCTCCTTTTTTTCCAATGCTTGATGCAACAGGCTGCCGTCCTGTGCCCACATGTCTGAGGGTGATGTCTGGGTTGAGGACAAATAAAGCTGAATGAAAAGTTTGATAATCATGGACTTGACGTTCTTTTGTTTAATCAGGACTGGACTTTACTGCTTGCAGTTCATGGAAACTGTCGTATCTGTGAAAACAGTTTTAATGCTGTGCAGAGGAGCGTCGACTCACCTGTAAAACACCTGAGGAAGGCGTGTTGTTTCCCTGCACATGGAGGAAATCAACAAAGTTCTGTAACGCTGTGTGATACGAACATGTGATCCTACCTGTGACAGCCTGGAGTGGAAACTCCATATATGGTCAGACAGGTGTTAGTGAAGGTGTGCCTACAACTTCAGCAGTTTGAACTGGAGTCTGTACCGCACAGCAGGAGAAGAAGAAGTTAGGTGATGCTGCAGTGGAAAGGACTGATGGATCACAGGTGGGAGGAGAACAGGGCAGTGTTGACACCAGGCCTCCACCACGCCAGCAAACTGGGCTTCAAGGTGGACATCCAACTCGGACCTCAGCGGGCACGAGATCTATGAGCTGTTTGAGAAAGGTAACACATGCACACAGTCAGTTTCTATGGATATTAAAATGTTGCTGATGGTGCAACATGTCGAAGAGGATGGCGGTGTCGTGGTACGTTTGGGTGGTGAAGGGAAATTAACTTGGTTGGATGTAAAATCACAAGAGCGACTGAACGATCTGGAGGTTGAACCGATCAGTTGATCTGTGTTACAACAACGACTACAGATACAAATGCACAAAGTGCAGCTGAATTCGACCTGATGTGGGTTTTTTGGCACGTGTTGTCCACGTCTGGAAACCAAACGGATCAAAGAAAACTTTCTCTGCCGCTGAAGTTGGAATATCGACAGAGGAGAAGAAAGCTTTTGAACTACAAGCCACCAAACAGAAAGATTTTGAGTTATAAAACATCAGCGTGGGAGAAGATTTTTTTTTTGGTCCAGTTTCTTTTGGCTGAAACGGCACCACAGATTTTTACACCTGCTTTTTTTTTCTCAGATGTTAAATTTCAGATGTAGTTTCCTGTGATCCATCGCTGAGTCAGCAGTGATAAATCAGGCGCAGCAGCTGTTTTTGTCTGTATTTATGTTTATTTTCTACCTCTTGAGAGGTAAACCTTGTGTATAATTATTTGCTGAACAGCAGCCACTATGGCCACAAGTGGGTATTACATGCTAATAAGAAATGCTAAAACGTAGCATCCCAGCACCACAAACACTTCAAAAACACCTTAGCAGAGCGGTGCGCCTGTGCAGTGGTAAATAGTTGTTGTGTTGCTGGATGAGGAGGAAAAAATGAGTGTGTGAGTTGTGTTGTGCTAGTATCAACCTCTCGTCTGCTTCGTCCCACCGTTCTTATCACATCTACCGGCATCAAAACAGGAAGAAAGTGGTGAATATTTGAACTTTTATATAAGTATAAAAAACGCTAGAATGTGCGATATGTGGCTCAAGAGGCCGCGTGTTTCTAGCAGCAAATCTTGTTTTGATCACCTGCTTAGTTATGCAAGAAAATCTTTTTAAAGTTCACAAATGTAAGCTAAAATTGGTCAGAACAAGCGGACTGCAGCAGCAAAACCCCGGACTGTTGAACTGAACAAAGCTGAATTTTATTGCTTATTAATTTCTTTGATCTTTGGTCTCTATAGCTCATTTGTTCATGACAACTGTACTGAGGGTGAATTTTTATACAACTCACCTGTTCAGATTATATTAAGGCTTAAAGTTATGCAGAATTAAGAGCGTGGACGCTTTGATTGACAGGTGGGTGTCATTGCAGATGGCTTGTTTGAGCAACCAGGCGTCATTAGGCCCGCCTCAGGTCTGCTGATGATCCACGTCCACGTAAAAGAGGACAAACTCATTTTTTTTACTCCACCATAGACTGTTGGAGAGGTGGAGGTCATCCCATTAAGCTAGACGTGGCATCCAGCACCGGCTCCAACCTTAACTAAGCGATCCTCCTCAGTTGAATGTGTGGAAAGGTTGGACTTGATAAATGTCGAGATGTGACCCTCGTACTGAGAGGCTCACTGGTCCCATCTGGAGGGACCGGGTAGGTGAAGTATAATATGTGACAGGCTGTAAGTCAGCAGGACGCTACAGAAGCACAGCAGAGGGCAAGTAGGCAGTAAGGCACCGTTTAATTTCAGATCTGTGGTCCGTCTGTCACACAAGTCAACAAACTACCAGCGTGCTCTGCCAGTGTTCCTCATGTAGATTGTGATTATTGCATAAATCAGTGACTTGATTCACAAAAGCTTTTACAGTAGAAGCTCTCACAGGAGCACAGATGGTGGTTTTATTTGAGCTCTTCACTGGGCGACTACGGTTTATGTAAAGTATCGACATCATCGGCTTGAAATTACACAAATGAAAGGTTCATTTGCAAAAACGTGCATCTCCGTTTTATATTCATTTTCCTAGATCGTGTTTTTTTATCATGCACTCAGAGGAATATCAATAAAACAGGTGTTGGTTTATTCATTCTGAGATTGGTGTTTATCTGTTTTTGCAAATGAACTCTTCATAATGTTTTTGAATTACAGAAGAGAGGAGTGAGAGTTCAGCTCCCCTAAAAGAGACCCGAGTCCTCCTGAAAACCAAAGTTTGGCGAGTGAGGCCCTAAAAAAACAGAAGTGCAGTTCCTCAAACGTCCACTTGAGGCTGGCTCCAGAAGTGAGTCAGTCTCCATAAGTCCCCATGTTAAAATGTCCAACTTCACAGCAGAAATAAACATGTTTACAGCCTGGTACAAAAAACAGTTTTGGTCTCTATAGCTAATTTCCCCGTTCATGACAACTATACTGTACTTCTCTTAGTTAAAACAAGCTAACCCCAAGCTAACAACAGGCTAATACAAGCTAAAACAAGCTAACAACAAGATAAAACAGGTTAAAACAAGCTAATTACAAGCTAACAACAGGCTAAAACAAGATAACAAGCTAACAACTTCTTGACAGCCAAGCAACAACCTCCCGGCTGTGAAGTGAAGCCAATGCAGAAGTGCGGGCATCAATTAGCCTGCCTCAGGTCCACCGAGGAGCCACGTCTTTGCTGATTTTTAGATTAGCCGGGAGGCAGAAGAGCCAGGACTGCCACCATGGCAGCAGCCAGTGCAGCAGACGTCATGGATACGCCGTCCATTCTTTATAATGTCAGTGGTCTGGACACGTGAGGGTGTTTTCTATGCATCGTGACTGTGAAAAACCCAATTCGAATGCTGCTGTCTGCAGAATAAACCTGCTATCTGAGATATCTGTTACAGAAATATGTGCGCCATGAGCATAATAATGTCAGCCAGTGACTGTTTCAGAGATTAACCTCTTCATTGGAAAAAAAAGAACATACGTGACATGTTAGTTACAGACATCAGTCGGGCATGGATTCCTGTTCAAGTGCAGGTATTTTATTCAACAACTCAACAGTTGCTGATCAAACAGCGGGCTGTAAAACACAGTGGAAACATGAACTGTGCATTTGTGCTCATGCCAGACTCTTTGGCTTCAACACACAATTCCACACAGACTTTACAGCAGCAGCAGCAGAGACGGTGAAATCCAGAGGTCACAGCTCTGTTCTCTCTCTGCTCTACATCACCGAAACCCTCAGGACCAAACATTAGCACTAATTCTCCCTCCAAACACCCAGAAATGATTTACTGATGGTGCACCGACTGCATGCTTCATCTGCATACCAACAGGTTTAGCAGAAGAATCAAGGCTGCGGCCGATTTTCATTCTGTTGGTACGAGTACTGGAATAACACATTTGTTCTTAACAAATCAGAATGAATATGTGTTGACACGAAATTCACATTCCTAGCTCGAAATATGGATACGAGCACGATCCAGTGAGTGCATGAAGAACACAACTTGTAGCAGTACCAAGTCTTGTGTTTGATGAGCCAGTGATGTTGATGCTTCAATAGTTCGTGGACCTTTTAAAAAGTCCTGTCTCGGGAGCTGGTGAGGGGCAGGAACCACAACCCAACAACCAAGAACAAAGAACAGTGCCTGAAAAGGGTTCCTGGGTTCTAATAGTGAATCAGTGCCTTAGAGTAAAAGTTTGATGACAGATGAGTCAAAGCAGGAGGCCATCCAACCCAACTGTTGTACAGAACAATGGGAATCAAACAACACTCTGTGGGATGATGTTATTTTAACTGTTTTCTGTCTGATTACATCTTTAAGGAATGATGATGACTTGGGTTGCAAAGGGAAACTTCTGGAAACTTTACATGGGAAGTTAAGCTCGGGAATTTTGGTAATATTCCAAATCAGAAACTCCATGGGAGTTATGCATATTAATGTGAATTAACTGTAAATTGGGGTTAATTTATACAAACTGTATTATACCCAGACATAAATATAAACATTCTGTTTTGTCATAAGCAGACATGCAAAATAAAACAATTAAAAAAAACATTTCAGCAGATTTATTTGTAAGTACAACTTTATCAAATTAGTTTATTGAACAATATTATGTAGTCCATGAGCTCAAATGTGTGTCTTCAATAGTCTCTGTGTGCTCTGTGGGCTCTACAGTGTGGTCCATGTTCTAGAAATCACCTATACATGTACATGTGTGCTATGTGCATGTGATAGCAGATATATTTAAGTGTACTTGCATGAAAGCTGGTTGTTTTAGTCAAGATTATGCTAAAATATATTTTCCCCAACTATATTTAAGTTCCCTGTTGAAGGGCCAGGCTTTAATTTAGTAAATTCCCAGTTTATTCCCATAAATGCCTGTTAATTCCCGTGGAGAGTTTCCAACTTTGAAAATTCCCACAATTTTGCAACCATAATGATGATATATAAAGCGGCTATAATGGATGAATCTGCAGCTGCCATCAGCTGGCTTTACAGAGCTTAATATTGAGTCTGTTATCTGTCCACAACTTCACTGTTTTGGCTCCTGTACACCTGCTCAGCAGCAAACAGCAGATAGACACAGTTCAAGACTAACTGGTGAACATAATGGAGCATTTAGCAGCTAAAAAGATATTTCCCTCAGGAGCTGGTGGAGACCAAAAACAGAGCTAAAAGAGTCAGCTGGACACAAACATTTACTGGCTCTAGTGTTTCTGCTTTATTCTGTAAATAGAGCATCTATAGTTGTTGGAGCCTTGTTGAGATTTATCATGGACCCTAAAGTGACTACCATTAGAAGTATGTTTCTATTCCCCATGGATGAAACCCTCACATTAATTAAACATGTTTTTTTATTCGTGCCTTGACAGTTGACCCTCCCAAAGCCCCACGAGCTAATTCCTGTTCAATGTTAACACTTGCAGTTCTTCAGTTTTTACACACCAGTAGTTTGGAGGTCGTACAGTTCGTCCGTTCAGCCCAGAGGAACTACAGCAGTTGACTGATAGGACTGCAGTCTGTACGAATGGAAGAGGACCTGCAGCGTCTGAACATATAAAAGGCTAATTTGAAGTCAAAACTGATGTTTAAATGTTTCTATCACACACCTATACTCCAGTATCTGGACCAACAGTGACAAAAAACTAAACTTTGAGGTATTTTTGGGTAATCTCCATGGTATTTTAGAGTTTATTATTTCCTGGTAAACTGGTATAAAAAGTTGTTGATGACTCATCCTGCACTCGGGGACGGTGAAACTGGATCATGTTTTATACAGAATATATTTGCCGGTTTTCCCTCTGATGTCCTCCAACTGCTCAGCTTCAGCTCTCTGTGATTTACAGAGTTTCCTGATGGACAGTGAAGTAAACGGCTGCCAACTGTAGCTGCTGTTAGCTAACGTTAGCTCAGTTTGTTAGCCGGGGGTGCCCGGACTGTGAGTTCAGAGCACCAGGCGGAGTGTTAGTGTTTGTACAACAGGCCATTTCAGGCTGAGCGGAGCCAGTGTTATGCCAGAACCGGAGCCAGGGGCAAGTGAGCATTGTAACCGGGCTCAGCAGCCTCTATGGACATAATGGCAGAGGAGAAGTGAGTGAAGAGGACGATGACGGAGGAAGCTAAGAAGAGAAAAGGAGAGAGTGAGCGAGCGAGAAGCCGCCGGACAAGAGTAAATCGGGGACTGACTTTCTTTCTTTCCTCGCCGATCACTTGCCGCCTGCTCGAAAATATCAGACATCTGAGAATATGTGTATCTTCTGCTTATGAGACTTTAATCATACAAACCACTCACACACAGACACACTGTCAGTGTGTCAGAGCCCCATCCTCGTGCAAACCAAGCGTTTTCACAGTAATCTGAATATAACCGACGCCTCTTAACTGTGTGTTAATCTCAGCAGAAAATAGTAATTATAAAAATGCTCACTCATCAATAAATTTTCATGACGAGTCGAAATTTTGTGCCATGATGAAATTATTTCACTGTTTACCCCCCCAAAAAAATACAGTTTGAATATTATTGTTGTTATAACATCATCACATTATTATAACATTAGCGAGGGAGATGCATGTTTAATGCTGAGTGAGTGACAGATATTAACATGGAGAGTTAATATATTTTAGCGGTGAACATCAGACAAATATGCTTGATGTGAATTTTAAT
Source organism: Sciaenops ocellatus (assembly GCA_033000465.1). Classification (NCBI taxonomy): domain Eukaryota; kingdom Metazoa; phylum Chordata; class Actinopteri; family Sciaenidae; genus Sciaenops; species Sciaenops ocellatus. The sequence continues at coordinate 23,847,323 of CP136874.1, read as the reverse complement.
TGGAAACACCTCAATTTTGCAGAATTATTCAACATTATTAATGGTTAAAGACTAAATTCATGCCATTTTAGTGAATGTGCAGCGCAACAATTCAAAAGTTAAAGGACTTTTTTCTTAAAAACTAAAACACTGACTATATTTCTGAGTAGATGATGATGATCTGAGGTGAGGATGTTGAGTTTTTGGTTCAAACACCTCTTTCTATTTATGCATTTGTGACTGTGAGTCCAGCACAACCACTAGTTTATGGAAAACAACCATAGATATCGCCCTGATGAAGGCAAGATGGCTGAAAATTTTAATAAAGCATGGTATATAATATAGCTCATTCAATGCATAGAAGTTTGGAAAGGAGTAACGCACACTCTTGTTTCATGGTGACCAGTCATGCAACTTTTTTTTTAGCTGGTTTGTTTCACTCTGCTTACTAATGAAAATCATAAAGACCCCATTCCTTACCTCACCACTGTTTCTCTATGTGTGCTTGAACCTTCTCAGACACCCTTGAGCCCACCTACCAGCAGCTCCAGAAGATGAAGCTGGACAAGAGTCCGTTCGTGGTCGTGTCCGTCATCGGTCAGGAACTGCTGACCCACAGTTTCCACGGCGCCTCTGTTGTGGTCCTGGAGGCCGGGCTGAAGATCGGCACATGCTCGCTAAAGTTGCGTGGATCTGTCTTCTCGGCCCTGAGCTCCGCGTACTGGTCTTTAGGTAACACGGAGAAGAGTATGGCCTACATGCAGCAGGACCTGGAGGTGACCAAGACTTTAGGTATGGAAGAGGAGAAAGCGAGAGTGCAGTGTGAGTAGACTGTAAAGGGAACAGTTGTAATGTACGTCTCTTCCACAGGTGACCAGTCAGGTGAATGCCGAGCTCATGGGAACCTTGGCTCAGCACTCTTCTCCAAAGGCAGCTACAGAGAAGCTTTGGCCAATCACAGAAACCAACTGGTGCTCGCCATGAAGCTCAAGGACAGAGAGGTACATTTACACGTAGATGTGCTCATGTATATTCATAAGATGACATATGTTGTATAGATTTGCAGTATTTGCAACTTGCCACCAACTTGGACCAAAACTACGATACTATATGCGATCAGACTCCATTGACAAAAACAGTAATTTGACTTAGCAGATAATCATGAGACACACTTGGGCTACAATGTAATCCTTGCACCGGTACAGTCAATAAAAGTGCTTGTTTTTGCCACAGACAGAGAGAAGAGGGTCCCTACAAAAATAGATCCTAACTGGAGACAGTCGTTAATGTCACCACCAGACTCCATTGGCAAAAATGATCATTTTACCTTGCATGCAACATCGTTACTTCATTCAAAGTGGACAGAAACAAAATGAAACTGTACAAAACTGTCTTTGTTAGTCTTTCCACAGTCTTTCCAACAATCACTAACGCTGGTTTAGTCGAAATAAACTTTAATTCACAGAAGCAGATGAAAATATATACACAAAATGGGCTCCAACACATTCCTTGCATCCACTAAAAGTGTTTGTTTTTGCCACTCACAGGCTATGATTGTTATTCTGTGTCTGACAACACTGGAAAGAATCCCTGCAAAAATAGATCCTTGTTTAACCTGAAACAGCCATTAGTTATTATTAGTCGCAACCAGACTCCATTGACAAAAACAGTCATTTAACCTTGCAGATGGTTATTCTGTGTTTCTGACAACACTTTGTAAAAGATCCCAACAAGAATAGATCCATTGTTTAACCAGAAACAGCTGTTATGTAGCGCTATCGCTCACGATCAGACTCCATTGACAAAAATGGTCATTTAGCCTCAAACAAGCAAAGTAAAACTCAACAAAACAGTCTTTGTTAGTCTTACCAACAATCAACAACTCTGGTTTGGTCTAAATAAATCATTAATTCACAGAGTTAGATGAGAAAAAACAGTTGTTTGAGTTACTATCCTTAAAACCAACTGCTCAGGGGAGAAGGAGTGTGACGTCATTGAAATAGTTTGTTGTTTGTCGCTGTGTTAATGTTCTAAATGTTGATATCTGCTCACACTGAGTCTGACTTTATCTGAATACTGGAGCTCCTGGTTCAAAAATATGAAGTTTATGAGTGAGTGAGTGTTCTTCCATCACAAAAAGATGTCTGGACGAACAGGTTGTACAGCGTTCATGTCTTTGTTTAAGAAATTTGCATGCCTGCCGAACGTAAGAGCCGTTCCCGTTAGTGCACTTTGATATGATAATATCAGCAGTTTATCTGAGACTCTGATCTCTGGATTCATCACAACCCAAACAAACAAACTCCAGATTTTCTTTCTGGAACATCTCAGTTTTGTTCCCGAGCTGCTTTCTCACACACACTCCTTCACGCTGTATTCAAAAGCAGTTTTTCTTCGCCTCGGGCCAAAGCTACACTCAGCGGCTTTCTTCTGAAACACTTTGGACAGTTGTGAAAACCATAGTTAATTAGATTGCTGTTACAGATTAGACTTTGGCCCCTTTATGTCTCCAAACACAAAGTAAAGCTGTCAGGTTGTTTGTGTGTGTGTGTGTGTGTGTGTGTGTGTGCGTTTACCTTTGTGTAACTACTCCCATATGCTCGTGAGCTCGTATATGTGTGTGTTCGTTTGTGTATATCTTCGTGTGTGTGCCGCTTTCTTACCTCTGCCAACATGTGATGCAGTGTGAGTACACAACGTTGTGTCATGGCAGATCCAATAACGTCTCACTGGACTTAATCTCATGATTGTGTGCCTGTGAAACGTTTGGACGAATATTTTATTATTGTACCAGAAGTGCAAACAACCTGACGAGTGTGTGTGAGTGTGTGTTCAATCAATGATGTTGGATGTCAGCTGTTCTTCGATCTTTGTTTGTTTTCATATCTGTGTATGTGCAAATAGTTTCATCTGTGCCAGAGTTTTTAGTTTGTACACAAATATCTGCGACTACCAGAAGACAGCTCTGTTGTCAGTTAGATTAGCGGCTGCCGGTGTTGACTGATCTTCTGTCTGGTGTACTGTTTGTGTCTGGGATGTTGGAACTATTTTCTGGGAGGGGGTCAGACTGGCAACAAAAAAGCCAAAATTAATCATGAAATAGTCTTACCTAATGTAATCTCTATAAACAGATATCTGAATGCAGAATCTGTAGCCGAGGGGTGATTCATACTGTAGAATCATAGACAGTATAAAGAATGGACGTCGTATCCGTGACAGGTTTCTTATGAAGCTCAGTGTGGCAATTGGCAGGCTAATCTAAAAATCAGCAAAGACGTGAACCTGAGGCGGGCTGAATGACGCCTGGTTGCTCAAACGAGCCGTCTGTAACCACACCCACCTGTCAATCAAAGCGTCCACGCTCTTAATCCTGCATAACTTTAAGCCTTAATATAATCTGAACAGGTGAGGTGTATAAAAATTCACCCTCAGTACAGTTGTCATGAACGGGGAAATTAGCTATAGAGACCAAAACTGTTTTTTGTACCAGGCTGTAAACATGTTTATTTCTGCTGTGAAGTTGGACATTTTAACATGGGGACTTATGGAGACTGACTCACTTCTGCAGCCAGCCTCAAGTGGACGTTTGAGGAACTGCAGATTTTGGCACTTCTGTGTTGTTCACAGCCACGGAGGTTGCCGCTTGGTAGAGCGTTGCAGAAACATGTTGGCCGTTGCTTTAGTTGCTTTAGCAAAGCCTAGAAACACAGAGTCGAGTGTCTACATTCAAGTTTACTACGTTTATTTAAATTATTAATATTTATGGATGGAGGAGATGTTACATATAGAAGAATCTGCAGGCTGATCATTATGTTCTCTCAGAAAATGACATAAAACAGAGAGAAGCAACAAATTCTCAGATTTGAGCAGCTCGAATCAGTGAATGTTTGAGATTTCTGCTTGATTAATGACTTTTAGGATTAATCGATTACCAAGTTAAAGTGTTTTAGCTCTAATTCCGAAGCAGTCGTGCTGGATTGAATCATAATATAAAGGTGTTGCCCTGTAGGTTCATCATCGTCTTTGTTTGGAAGCTCGCTGTCTGGAAACAGAAATAAACACATGTAACACAGCAGAAGCAAGCACACGGTGAGAGATATGGATTTCTGTTGATGACCATGTTTCAGTCGCCTCAGGCCGTGCACCTGCGGAGGTGAAGCTCAATAATTGTCTGTCAACAACGCAGACGTTCAACCCTCAGAGAAACTCCACTGTCTGGGTTCAATCCTGAGATTCATGGTGAAAAAACTACGTGTGTGTGTGTGTGTGTGCATGCATGCAAAATGAATAGTCAGACAGTGAAGTGTCAGGAAAGACAAACATAAAGAAGCATGGACATAAATATAAGCAGACACACTGTATTCCTGTTGGTTGCTCGCTGCTTTCATGAAAATGAACCTGCTCACACTCTCATTCGTCTTACTGACAGCTGTTCAATCGGCCTCTCCGGATCCAGGATGCAATCACATGCTATTAAGTGGCCGTGAGTGTGTGTGTGTGTGTGTGTGTGTGTGTGTGTGTGTGTGTGTGTGTGTGTGTGTGTGAGGGTTCAGTGAAGCCTTTAAGAGCATTATAGTGGCTGTGGGACAAACCTGTACATTAGAAACATCAGCTAACAGCTGGGAGACACAACAACCTGCCAACAAAATGAATCAAAAGATACCAACAGATAATAACAGAGTTTACCTCCTGTTGATCTACACTGACCTGTGATCAGGTGAATGGTGTCTCTGTCATTCGTACGTCTGTTCTCACACTATGTAACTTTGGGCTCCAGGTCGGGAGAAGTACGTAGCGCTTTACGGCACTAAGTCACACACCACCAACTATTTCACTGATTTCGGTGAAACTGGATCATATTTTATGGAGAAAATGTTTTCTGGTTTTCCCTCTGATGTCCTCCGGCTGCTCCGCCTCAACTCTCTGTGATTTACAGAGTTTCCTGATGGACAGTGAAGTAAACTGCTGACAACTGTAGCTGCTGTTAGCTCATGTTAGCTCAGTTTGTTAGCCAGGTTGTGAGCTCAGAGCACCAAGGAAATGATATGAAAACCACCAGAGAGACGAGGTTTTCAGGGCCCAATAGGGGTGTAGTGTTGACATGTCATGCCACAGCCGGAGCTGGGCTAGCTAGCTGTCTAGTTTTTGATCATAAGTAATGTAATCAGAACAATACACGTGTACAGCTGTCCATAGTTACCACAGTGGTGCTAAATCACAGAAATTTGTACACGATGTTGCTTTAAATCACCTCTGATCAATATTTTTATCTTGTCAGTGAGTTAACAAGGTGCCTCTTCTTCCCGCAGACTTCCTCTGTGTCCTCTGTCACCTCTGTATGTACTGACACAGACTTTTGGCCGCTCAGCATCAAACCAACATGAACCGAGTTGACTCAGATTTGTCGTGTTTCCCCCCCTGACGCAGCAGGAGAGCTCATTTCTCCTCGAGCCCACGCTGAGGGTTAAAAGCTCGTAGACTTTGACCGATGGAGCGTCGCTTTTTTAAAACCTCCTGCATCTCTCACGGCCACTTTATCGAGCGGGAGATGCATCGCCACCGCTACGCTTCCTACGTCACTATTCACCACATTATATAATAATATAGGTAATGACAGGTTGAATATTATAAGTCATACTATGACAGGGCTTGTCAGTCTCTCCGTCTTTTTCATATATATATAAACACAGACATAAACAACACTGTGTACCAGCTCACAGTCACAACATGATTGGATTTTTTTGTGTGTTTTTTCGTGCTTCTCGGGGAAACATCGTGTCCTTGTGGGAAATCAAACACTCGTCCGGCCCGGTTGAATGTACACACAGAGGCCTCCTCGTCATTTATTAAATCTCCCTTTCCTGCCTCGGAGATTTGTCAACTGGATTTTATGTGTTTACACTCATCACTTTGCTGGGAATTGGGATTTCGAGCTGGTGTGTGCTGCGGTCTTCCTTCACACACATGAACCTGAACAAGAAATGAAAAGAGCAGCGTGTCCTCGTGTTAATTAGAAAGCGGTAAATTCCACTAAAAGGTCAGTTTGGCTGTTTTCAGTGACAGTTTTTAGCGTTCATTAAGGCTTAAAGGGACGTGATATCAGTATGTGTAGGATCCGTTTTTCGTCCTTAACGCCTCAAAGTAGAGCAAACCTTCAGATCCTCTCTATTAGAGGGACCTGAGGAGTTTCCAGTGGTGGAAAGTAACAAAGTACATCGACTCAAGAAGCGTACTTTAGTGCAGTTTTGGGATAATTGTACTTAACTGGAGTATTTCTAGACTTCAGAAGTAAATATTGTACTTCACTTCACATATCTGACAGTTTTAGTCACCTATTTGATTAAGCTTGAGTGTGTGTTGCACCCCCTTACCGCAAAGCATCGAACACAACCTCTGAAACCAGCGGTGGCCAGTCTGTCAGGGAATACAGCAGCCTACCGACGTGGTTTTCTTGCCGGGTTTGGCTCCTGGCATCTCGGGGTTGAGTCAGTTCAGTTAGCTACCCGACAGACCGAGCTACAACAGTTAGCAGTTCACTACTTAGCAATCTTTCATTCAGGAAAGTCTGTAAATCACCTCGGTAGTGTAACGTTATTCCCTGTTGGTCTCAGGGGCTGTACTCAAACCCGGTCCAGTCGGACTGAGCCCGGTTCTGTTGCCTGCTAACAGCAGATTAGTGATCCAGTTTCACCAAAATCACTGAATAAAGTTCTAAAGTTGTGGTTCGGCTCATAGATGACTGTAGCAGCCCTCACAGTCACTCATAGACTGGATCAAACAGGGAGCACTCCGCACCGGCGGCGTCAGAAGAGAGAAAGCGTTTGATTGGATATTAAAATTAGTACACGCCGTACCCCGGGTGCAGGATGACATCATCAACGACTTTTTATGGTTTAAACTCTAAAATGCCACGAAGAAAACCTGAAAACACGGAAAACATGACTTTGTGTCAGTGTTGGACAGACACTGGAGGACAGAGGACAACATAAATTGCATCATTCTGCAGTTTTATTGTTGATTTATTTATTGGAAAGTTTCTAGGAAACAATCTCCACGAGTAACTGATTGAAAGCATGAAAAAAAAAAAGGTCTGCTGACGCCTGCAGTGTCTGAACTTATTACACAAACAAACACCTCCGACAGCCTTCACAGGAAACATGGCACCAGTGATAATGATTCCAATCTGTTGAGCACAGCCTATATCTGTGAACACACAGCGTGATGTAATTATCAATAAACCCTGTCCTGGGGTATATAGACTCTCATTGTAAGGATGATCTCCTCGATGCAATCACAGAGACGATAATTAAGTTAGAGACTCCGTGAACAAAAAACACAGTCGCGGTCTTTGTGTCAGAGCTGGCAACGCGGACTCAAAGCAAACACACCCAGAAATTAAAATATGGATTTGACCTTTCAGAGCACACAGTGAGGGACAGCGAAGAATAAAGTCAGAGACTGTAATGAAATGTTTGCAAGTTTAAAGAACGTGAGGGAGAGGAGGAGAAGAAGCTATGAATTATTAAAGAGGAGGTTATTAGCATGTTCGTTATTCAGGCATATCCTCCCTCAACACACACTCTTTACTGGATTCTTCAGCAGAAACACAAGAGTTAGCTCTCTTCTAGAAGAATTTAATTAAACAATAACTAAACAAATACTAAGTCTGATGCTGGTTTTCCCTCGCCAATGAAATGCTGATAACTGAATCTGCTGTTAGCAGCCAAACCGGACCGGGTTCGAGCACAGCCTCTTGAGTCAGACAGGGAATGACGTTACACCGCTGAGGTGATTTACAGACTTTATGATGGACTGCTGTGCTAACTGTTTACTCGGTCGGTCTTGTAGCTGGACCAGAATGGTGGACTAGCCGACAGACATCGCTGTCATCGGAGCCACAACATGAGCACTGCTAAAAACATAGTTGGCCTGGTGAAGTCTGGGTGCTGCTCATTAACTGATGATGCTAAGACTGAAGTAACAGACATCGTTAAAGATAGAAATGTTCGTGCATATAATTAATGCATGTTTATTCTTTTGCCAATGAATGCCTCCACATCCGAGCTGCCTGAAGGACTGATCTTTATATATGTGATGTTACAGTGCATCTTCTATCTAAGTCTATTCATCCTGTGAAATATTTCAGATTCCAGAAACGTCTTCTGGTCGGTTTAGTTTGATTTGAATATAGTTTATGCCAGGCATGTCCAAAGTCCGGCCCGGGGGCCAATCATGGCCCATGGTCAGATTTCATGCGGCCCGCAGTTTCGTTTTTATAAGGTTTAATTATGGCCTGCTAGATTTGGCTTTTTTTGGTTGACACAATGAAGCATTTGAATGCGCTAAACGTTAACCTCCAAGGACATAACTGCTGGTGTTATATATCTGTAGATGTGACACTAAATATTACTTTCTGAATGATTTTGTTAAAGACAAGAGCAGGAGTGACACGTTTTAAACTTAAATGTTAACAGACTTTGCATTACTCGTAATAAGTCGTGTTTAAAATGAACACGAGGTTCAGATTGTATCAACTTCATGCAAGTTTAACGTGTTCCATACAATTTATTCTGTTATCTGACTCCAGATGTGAAAGAAAGACAGAATAAAAGAAGAATTAAAAGAAGTTTGGACACCCCTGGTTTATATATTTGTGTATTTTTGTATTGTGTGTACCAATGTGTTTGTATGTGACACGGCACACTGTGATAAATGGGAGATATGTCAATACACACTGTGGCTCTCTTCGTTTTTCTGCTTAATTTGAAACAGACTTCCTCGGACCTGACGAATATTTCCCGTGACGCCTTTCAGCGCTGATCAATACCAATAACTTTAAGATTAGTTAGCAAATGAGGAGGCAGGTTTCAAATTACTGAAGCGAGAGCAGGAGTGCAGTGAGCGTTTCTCTCTCTGTCTAATCAGAGAAACTGTGTGTACAAGAGGGAACTGACACAATCTGTATGTCGGCGTGTTTATGTGTGAGTTCATAGCCCTGTTTTTAGTGTGTGAAGGCGACAGCAGTGTGAAACACTCATGATTTGCATGGGATTATGCCTGAAGAGGGTCTGTAATTAGCAGGAAGAGTGGTGCTAGAAATCATTAGAAGGCTCATAGTGCTTTAAAAGTGTCTTATGTGCTAACTAAAACAGAGTAATAATAGAACAGCCAGAACCTGAGCGGTGTTGGCGCAGGGTGAGACTCTCACAGCAGGGTCTAATAGGATGTGAAAGATTAGCTTTCACTCCTGTAGCCTCCAATATGTGTGAATCTTCTCCATTTGGAGATGGGAAGGTGTGATGTCCCCTCTCCTTTTACAGTCTCTCTAACCAATGTCCTCTTACTGTCAGGCTGCTATAATCAGGAGACCTTCAGATGTCGATGTGCTCGTCAGGAACACTTTTTTATTGTCCAGATTTAATGCTGAATTTAATTTCTGGATGAAATTTCAGGAACAGGGTGAGACGTATGTGCTTTTTGGTAGAGGTAGAACACGTCGTCCACTAATCAGAACATTGGTGGTTCGATCCCTGCAGATTGCTTGTCGATACTGAACCCCAACCCTGAAGGCTTTCCCATGAGTGGTTGGAGGGCTAGAAAGGTGCCATATAAGTACAGTCCATTTACCATTCCTGCAGAGTTTAATCTGATCAAACTTCCACCCATTTTCCACCGCTTACCCGGGGTCTGGTCAAGATGGCAGCTGACCAAGGATAGTCCAGGTTATAACGTTGTCCAGCTTCTCCTAGAGGATCCTTACCTTGCTGGATTCGCAAGATCACGAGAGAATCCATCATGCCAGGCTTCAAGATTTGCCCTTGTGTCTGTATCACAGTGGTTCAGACCAATCAGTCTCCAATGAGGAACTACTAGCGCTAAATGTGACGCAACAAGAAGCAAAGGAACTGGAGAGTCATTGAAAGAAGAGCAAAGAACTGGACTGAAAACATGTTTTTGTTCTTCTCCTTACTACAGCATATGGTTTGCTGATTGGACCTCTTGAGCCTGTGATGGACAATAATAGAAACATGTTTCATCCACTCACCTTCCAAGTAGTCTCCAAGTGCCTGGCCATTGCTACACAGTATCTTTCCAGATGTTGCGTCAGGTTTGGAAGATCCCGAGGTGCTCCCAAGCCAGATGAAATATATCATTTTCCAGCGTGTTCTTGGTTTGGTAGTTGGACATGCCTGGAAAACCTCCAAAGAAAGACATCCAGAAGGATCCTGATCTGATGACGAACCACCATGTAGGAGCAGTGGCTCTTGTCCGTACTCCTTCTAGATGCCTGAGCACCTCACCTTATGTCAAAGCTGAGCCAACCCTTTGGAGGGAGTTAATTTCGGCGACTTGTATTCGTGATCTTGTTCTTTCGCTGTTTACACAAAGCTCATGACCAAAGGTGAGAGTTGCAACATAGATCAATGATACATCGAAAGCTTTGCCTACTTTGCTTTGCTCAGCTCCGTCTTCCAATATAACTCATGCTCCTCCATTTTACCTTCATTCATGAACCCCAAGATATTTGAACTTCTTCACTTGGAGCAGCAACTTGCACCCAACCATGAGGGAACCACGAGAGCCGCAGAGAACCACGACTCGGACTTGGAGGTGTTGACTCTCATCACGACTGCTTTATACTCAACACCAGTCCATGTGGGAGGTCACGTTCTGATGAAGGCAACAGAACCACATCATCTGCAAAGAGCAGAGCATTTCTGAGGTCCCCAAACTGGACCTCCAGCTGAGCATTGAGTGTATGGAAATCACAGTCTGGCAGAACAAGCACTGAAAACATGCTGATCAAACCTTTACATGCAAGATTGCAAAACTCTCCAATGTCCAACCAGTTTGAGAGATCCGAAATGTTTGTTTGAATTAATTCAGTATTTAAATAAGTAAATAATGCTTACTTTTACATTTGTTACTTTGTATTTTGATGCCCATGCTTTTGTACTTATTTTTACTTGTACATGCTTCATGATTAAATAATCTGAAATGAGATGTGTATAATAAGTTGTGTCAGAGGACACTTTGTCCTCTACCACAGAAATTGTCCTGCGGTCCATTGCGGTCCATTTAGCGAGTGAGTTGGTTCATTTGTCACAGGCAGACTCACTCAGTCTCTGCCCGTTCGAGTCCTGTTTGAGTGTGGTCTGATGAGGCTGGTTTCACATGATAGCATCAGGGGCCGTACTAGGTCTGACCTCCAAGCTCGCTGCTAAGTGCTTGGCATTGAGGTGATATTTCAGGCTGAAAGTACTCCAATGGTAAGACAATAGACCTTTTTAATAGAAGCCATTTGACATGAAACAGTAGAGTCAACACAGATGTTTCCAATGATACTTCTTCAACCACTGACGATGTTCTTTACATCAACAACAACATTAAAGCTGCACCTCCTGTTTTTGTGTGTTGGCTTGGTTTCTTTCTTTGCTCTGTTTGGATACCAACCACTCTACTTTTTGTCTGTGTGATTTCAGGCTGCGTCCGATGCCCTCAGCAGTCTGGGCCATGTGTACACGGCTATCGGGGACTACCCCAACGCACTGGCGAGTCATAAACAGTGTGTGCTGTTGGCGCGACAAACCCAGTGCCAGCTCTCCGAGGCTCGCCAACTGGGTAACATGGGCGCCGTGTACACAGCGCTGGGAGACTTCACCAACGCCGTTCAGTGCCACGAGCAGCACTTAGACATCGCAAAGGTACAGTACTACGTCTAAAGCTTTTCACAACCTCGTTCTCTAACAAGTATTGTGTATGTATCAAGGCCTGAATATCTTTTTTCGTCTGTGCCTTTTAAGATAAAAGTTTAGCAGACCCAAAAATGCAAACACCAGTCCACCAAACCAATGGTAGTTAAGCAGTTTATTTAAAAACAGAGGTGGAATATGCAAAGACAGGTGAGTGGGAATCTAGTAGCTGGTTCAGGGCTGGTGGTGGCGTGGTAATGTCCAGAACAGAAACAAGGACAGGCCAGGGACAGGGAGAACAAAAAATAGCAACAAGCATACATTACTGCGATAGTTAATGAACGATCTGGCAGAATCTGAGAGGTGGAGCCGGTCTTTTGTACTGCAGAGGTTGATTAAATGATGACGAACAAGTGGTGAGGTGATCAGGCAGGTGAGAAACATCACCCACAGGTTTCTGAAGAATTAATCCGCGGCTATAAATAGTCCCCAACAAATGCACAATTTCACTTCACTTAACAAGACTTGAGACAACAAAGAAGCAGCCATATATTCACAAACAGGCCAAGATGGATATCCCATGTAGACATTCTCCAGCTAGGGGCACTTATTGAATATAAAGCCATGCAGAAATTGAGTTTAGGATTATTACAGAGAGAAGTGTAATTTGTATTTTAGGACTATGATATATATGTAAACATGATGGCTGCTTATTTGTGGGGTGTTTTTTGCATTATGTTACATCTCTGGATGGAGTTTGGAGTTTTTCTCACATTTTAACACATCTACAGTATCACTTGCTGAACACTTTCTTTTATAACAAAGTAATTGCATTTTTCCCAAAGAACATCATGTGTATTCAGGACACTGGTTATGAAGCCTGTAAATATTTGAAGTGCCACAGTGCAGCTCTTCATGCAAATGTTACACGAACAAACAAACAAACATGGCAAAAGACAATAATCTGTCCACATTTCACTTTTTATGTTCTTCTTTTTTTTTTTGGATGAGTTGCAAAAAACTGCAAGCGAGCCAGACACCGGAGCCAACATCATCTCACTCTTTGTAGCTTCCTCTCTTAACATACTAATTGACCATCTGTTGACAGTCACATTTGTACCAGAATAAAGGTTCCCTAATTAAAATCTCTCTAGCTACCGAGAGTTTTTAAAGTTTGTTTGTTTTGACAGTTTAGGTCTCTTTAGACGGAAATGTTGCAGATTGCAACGTAAAAAAAAAGTCCATCTGTTTGATATGTGTGTGGGCAGAATCTATTTTTTGTTATACGGGCCTTTGTGGAGATATTTAATTTAATTTCAGGCTAAATTGTCCTCGTTTGAATTGCTTTAAATTATTTTCTTTGAGGGAAGAGAAGCATTAGAAATATCTGATCTTTGAGTCAGTAACAGAAAATGTTAAAATAGCCGCAGTGGAAAAATGAAATGATGTCTTTGGCAGACTTTGGAGAACCGGCGCGAGGAGGCACGGGCATACAGCAACCTGGGCAGCGCCTACCACTCTCAACGGGACTTCGACAAGGCCATATCGTACCATACACGGGTACTGGAGCTGGCACAGGAGCAGGGCGACAGAGCCATCGAGATGAGGGCATATGCTGGTCTGGGGCACGCTGCCCGATGCATGCAGGTTGGTATAAATCCAGTCGTTAAAGTCGTGGTTAACTGAATCACACCGGGGTATTCTGCCGTCCTGTATGTGCTGTTGATTGTGTGACAGGTAAGCACGAATAATGTTTGTGTTTCCTGTGATCGTCAGGACCTGGAGAGGGCTCGTCAGTACCACCAACACCAGCTAGAAATCGCCCAGGAGCTGCAGGACAGAGCAGCTCAGGGCCGAGCCTCGTCTAACCTGGGTAGGTTAATGTCACCACAGAAGTATTTAAATCTCTGTGAGTATTTTAGATAGTGAATTATGAGCTTGTTTGATGGTTTAAATGTCACTAAATATTGTACGGGAAGTAGAAATATGCAGTAGCGTGAGGAGTGGGAGCAATGTGTGTTTGGACTTCTATGATTAATATTTGATTTACTACTTTATATCTAGTTACTAAGCTCCAGCGTCCCCCATGCCCTTCTCCAGCCCCTCCATCCCCAACACTCAACCTAAACCTGTCCAGGTCTGTATGGCCATATCTTTGCCCAAATTCAGGTCCCCGCACGTGGGTCAAAGGCGGTCCAAATGCAGCCAATTCTCCACTTAAATCGGCCCAAGTCAACACACCCAAAACTTTGCTGAATCTGGCAATCGTTTCTGGGCCAGAGTTGGCTGACCTTTTGGTGAGTCGCTGCCAAAAACACAGTCGAGTGCGCCAGCAACAGCTGGCTACCTGGGACAGTATTAAAACCTGTTTTTCATCTGCACACCGTCAAGTTCCAATAAGTTAGTAAGTTAGTCGCCCAAACTATATCCTATATGCGGATTGGAGGGCTGGACCGGGTGCAGATGCAATCAGGATCCTTCAGCTCTTCAGGAAGCAATGATGATAATGGCCACGCCTTACCAGCTGGAGCCAATCAGAAACAAGGGAACCACACACCTAGCTCAAGAAAGCTTAAACATAGCAGGAGTGTTGGTGGCAGTCGTAACAATATTACATTACATTTCTGCCATGATTTAGAGATAGTCCTTTTAAATGAATCAAATTTAACTGATCCATCCATTTTATGCCGCTTGTCCAGGCTCAGGTTTGAGTTAATTTCATTAATATCAATAGAAACTCTTGTTTTATGATGCAGGGAAGCACTGACAATATGTGATAATACAGTAAATAACTCCAGGCCGTATTGTCCCTACTGGTTTTATTAAAAAAGTCTTAAATTTAACATGGTGGACCCTGCAGAAACCCTGAAAACTTAAGCTGATTATAGGTTAAGTGCATTAATAACAGTGCTATCTGGCATTTATACTATTGTGGAAATAACACTAACCAGTGTCAGATGTTTTTAAATGCAGCAAACAGTATTTTGAAGTACCTTTGACTCCACTTGTTCCATTTCATTTTCCAAAAGTGGAAGATTTGATGCAATTTTAGATAAAATGTTAAAATTCTTCACAGTTTTCCCTCAAAAACTCTGAACTAACAGATGTAGACGTCTTATTACTCTTTCTGATTGGAAAGCTCCACCGTGGTTTGTGTGCAGCAGCTTTTACCGTCACTGCTGTCGCCACCGAGACTCAATACACTCACTGAGTTCTTGTCCTGGACCGACCCAGTCTGCATCGATCAGCAGCATCGAGTTCACAGACAGTGGACTCTTCATTTGTTTGATTTGAGCCGTGGTGGAAAGTACATTTACTCAAACACATAACAAATGTATGTAACACATAGAATAAGATCGTTATAGATGAAGCTACACGGCAGTATATATGTATCTATACATCTCTGCCTCACTTACTTACTACTCTCACACTACCGTACACACATTTGCATGTACTCTACACGTGTATGCATGTTGTATTCATATTTAGAGTAGTCTAAACTGTACACAACATATTCATATCATACCTCCAGTTGTTAATCCTGTATTTTTAATATTACTACTTGTACCTTTATTATACTGTATATTTTACCGACCTGCTGCTGGTCTCGGAGGAGTGTTAGTGTTTGTACCACTAGGAAGAAGAAGAGGTTTACAAGCCTGGGGTGTGGAACCGGTGTCGTGCCAGAACCTGAGCTGGGCAAGCAGATAACGTAACTGGTCTCAGCAGCCTCTATGGACATAATGGCAGAGGAGAAGAGACCGAAGAGGACGTTGACGGAGGAAGCTAAGAAGAGAAAAGGAGAGAGTGAGAAGCCGCCGGACAAGAGTACATCTGGGACTGACTTTTAGTCGTGTCGCTTTAAGACAGCGCATTAACCAAAATCGCAGAGTTGTAGATCATGTGATCACGTGACGGTCCTACTCACCCGTCATCGTGTCTGCCTTGTGAGGGCGCTATCACATGACTGCAGTAGTGTCTCTCCGGCCAATCAGCGCTCATGTTTTATTAACCGGGTTTTGTTTTCTGCGGCCGCGGTGATATCCGAGAGCGAGCGAACCCGACTCCACCGCTGAGTGGACAACTCACCACTCACTCTACAGTTTGTGTGTGTGTGTGTTTGTGTGTGTCCTGCATTACAGCAGTAATCTGAGCCGCAGTCGGTCTGAACACGATTGGAAATGAAGACGTCTGCCGAGCGTCTTTGTTTCGTGTCGCTTCTTCCTCGCCGCAGAGCCAGTTTGACTCTCTGAGTCTTGTGTTCGCTCTCTATTATTTGCCGTCTGAATTAATCAAAAGTCAAGTGTGCAGCACACAGTGGAGGCTTTGATGTGAGACTAATAGGCTATCGCTGAAGTCGCTGACACTCTCCTGACAGACGAGCTTCAGTCTGCGGTTCAGATCAATGATTCAGATCATCATTTATGGATGATACTTTTCTCTGACGCTGAATGCTGACTTGACAACCCTTCATTCTCCTCTCCTCTTTTCCTCTCTTCCTCTCCTACCATCCTTTGTTTCCTCCTACTCACTTCTCCTCTCATTTACAGCATCGTTTCCTCTTCTCCTCCCTTCTCTTATTTCCTCCTCTCCTCTGTTGTCTCCTCTTATCCACTGCACTAATCTTCTCTCCTTTTTTCTGGTTATGTCTCCTTCTTGGTTTCCTCTCCTCTCTTCCTTTACTCCCCCCCTTCCCCGTCCTCTCATTCTTCTCTCATTTCCTCCCTTGTCTCCTCTCCTCTTATCTCATCTCTTCTCGTCTCCTCCCCAGTCTGCCTGTTTCCTCTTATCCTCTTCACCTTTGGTTCCCCTTCTCCTTTCTTGTTTCCTCCTCTTGTCTCCTCTCTTGTTTCCTCCTATCCTTCCTTGTTTCCTCTTCTCATTTCCTCCCTGGGCTCCTCTCCTCTCTTTGTTTCTTTCACTTGCCTCCTCCTCTCCTCTCCTCTCTTCTCCTCTCCTCTCCTCTCCTCTCCTCCCTAAACTTCCCTGTTTCCTTTTATCCTCTCCTCCTTTGGTTCCTTTCTCCTTTCTTGTTTCCTCCTCTTGTGCCTGCCTTGTTCCCTTCTCTTCTTTCCTCTCCTCTCTTCTTTTATTTCCTCCTCTCCTCTGTTGTCTCCTCTTATCCACTGCACTAATCTTGTCTCCTCTTTTTTGGTTTCCTCCCTCGTTTCCCCCTCTCCTCTCTTCCTTTACTTCCCCCCTTTCTCCTCCTCTCATCCCCCCTTTGTTTCCTCCTCTCATTTCCTCCCTTGTCTCCTCTCCTCTCCTCTCACACAGTATCAAGCTAAATCAACCTACATCAGTCTCCAGATATAATTTACTCACAGCCGACTCTCTCTGTCCAAAAATATCTCCACTGGGGCGTTGACGAGTTGTTGTTGATCTCCTCAGTGATTTGTGACGGTACCATTTAGAGCTTAATTACCGCTCTATTTTCACCACACTCCAGTAATGACAGAACAGCTTTAATGGCTGTTTTCTACCTTGTATGTAGTTACTTCATCTGAGAACAGAGAGGAGAGACGCCACACCAGTCCAGGTCAGCTGGAGCTCGTATGATGGTCCATGTTAACATGTCTGAATGTTGTTGAAATTATAATTTTTGTGATTTATCGCCCCCAGTTTCAAAGTGTAATCCCACTGTGGTAAATATGTTCAGCTGTACTCGAGTATTTGTCCTGATTACATTACTTATGATCAAAAACTAGCGAGCCCAATGATTAAAAGTCAGTCCCAGATTTACTCTCATTTTCTCTTCGTAGCTTCCTCCATCAACGTCCTCTTCTGTCTCTTCTCCTCTGCCATTATGTCCATAGAGGCTGCTTAGCCCCGTTTACCTTTCCTGCTTGCCCAGCTCCGGTTCTGGCACGACACCAGCTCCACTCCCCGGGCTTGAAAACGTCCTCTTCTTCTTCCCGGTGGTACAAACACTAACACTCCCCCCGGTGCTCTGAGCTCACAGCCCGGCTAACAAACTGAGCTAACATTAGCTAACAGCAGCTACAGTTTACTTCACTGTCCATCAGGAAACTCTGTAAATCACAGAGAGTTGAGGCGGAGCAGCCGGAGGACATCAGAGGGAAAACCAGAAAACATTTTCTCCATAAAATATGATCCAGTTTCACCAAAATCAGTGAAATAGTTGGTGGTGTGTGACTGTGAAGCGTTACGTACTTCATCACCATGATTTAAACTCATCATATGTACTGTATTTTTTTCATTACTGCAGCTTTAAATTAATAAACAGATAACAGCTTGTTGCTCAGGTTTGCCACACCCAGTTCACTTCACTGATGACTGAGCATTTTCCATCCCACTGTGACAGAAAGGGGGACCGCAGATCAACACTCCCCTCCTCTAATCGCGTTGTGCTGTCTCAGCTGAAAACCCTGTCATCAGATCGCACCTAATTTTCCACGCCTCTAATCCTCACAGCTCTGCTCTTTTCACACTGCATCCCCCCCGCCTTCCCCTCCGTCAGGGAATCCCACCACCCTGCAGAATATCTTCACCCTTACGCCTCGGAGGAGAAGATGTGTGGGTTTTAACTTGAGGGAGATTGTGTATCTGCACATGCTCACGCCTGCGTTAGCAAGAGTTTAAAGAGGAGGGGTGTAACTGTAACTCTGCCAACTCTGCAGGCTTCTCTGTAATCCTCTTAGAGCGAGACCACGATGAACGAGGTCTCCCTTTTCCTTATCGACAACCTCCTCTTCGAAACACATAGTGTGTTGAGTCATTGGATTTATTCTCTATACGTACAGAAGCAAAGATGTAATGTGTATGCATGCACCATGTCTTATACATAAATTTATAAAACCAAGTGTTTCACACAGACAGTTTTCTGGAGTGTGAAATGTTGAAGTGGAAATGAAAAACAAAGACAAACAGCATCAAATATGCATCATTATTCTTTTAGGTTCTTAACCAGTTTCAAGCGTGAATGACTCCCGTCTCCAAAATGCCAATTAAAGATGCAATTTCATTTTAATTAATTACTTTTTGTGCTGCCGGTTTTATTATTCTTTTGTTCAATCTGCTTTTGTCGTTTTAATTTGACGTCTTGTTTTCCGTGTTTGTGTTCTTTGTAAAGTGCTCTCTAAGTTCTTCAGCTTGAGCTAAATTATCATTGATTACCTCTCTGAAGCTTGACGGCGATGGCGATGATGATGATGATGAGACATCACAGATGACGGCAGTTCACAGGTGTGCTTGTGATGAAATATTGAATTCATGCGACGACGGCGGCTATAAATAGCCGTAGCGTGTGTATTGATCCCGCATAAGTTTTTTTAGACGACTTCGTCAATACAATACAAACGTTCAGGGAATCCGTGCGGCTCTTTTCATCACCGTGCATGCGTAAACCTTTGATTAAATGGGTGTCTACGTCGATATGTTGTTAATTGTGGGTGTTTGGAAACCAGGCGTATGCATGTGCACACAATTTCACAATGATTGAGTTTCAGAAAACAACAACCAAGTTGAAGGCTGGCATTGTTCTGTATTTTTAACACATCCTATCTCTCAGCACTTTCTGATTCCCCTACCGTGACCGATCAGCCGTAACATCATGCCCACTGACAGGTGAAGTGAACACTGATTATCTCGTTATGATTGCACCAGCACCATGGTCAGTGGGTGGGATATATAACAGGCAACAAGTGAACATTTTGTCCTTAAAGTTGACGTGTTAGAAGCAGGAAAAAATGGGCAAGCGATGGCTACAACTGGGTCTCCAAAAGTGTAGGTCTTGTGGGGTGTTCCTGGTCAGCAGTGGAAGTCCAAGGAAGGAAAAGCGGTCAACCTGCGAGAGGGACATTGACGGTCAAGGCTCTTTGATGCATGTAAGGAGCGATGTGGTCCGACCCAACAGACAAAAAAAGGTGTCAGAACACGCAGTGCATAGTCGCAGAGCAGTCAGGGTGTCCATGCTGACCCCTGTCCACTGCTGAAAGTGCCAACAATGGGCATGTGAGCAACAGAAGTGGACCCTGGAGCAATGGAAGAAGGTGGCCTGGTCTATGAATCATGTTTTCTTTGACATCACGTGGACGGCGTTGATCTGGGGAACACATGGCACCAGGACGCACCATGGGAAGAAGGCAACCAGCAGAGGCAGTGTGATGTGTTATTGGGCTGTGTTCTGCTGGGAAACCTTGGGTTGTGCCATTCATGTGGATGTTTGACACCTACTGACCATGTACCCTTTCGTGGAAATGGTATCTCCCGATGGCAGTGGCCTCTTTGTGCCCTGCCATGAAGCAAAAACAGTCCAGGAATGGTTTGAGGAACACAACAACGAGTTCAAGGTGTTCACTTGTCCTCCAACTTTTCCAGATCTCAATCCAATCGAGCATTTTTGGGATGTTCTGGACAAACAAGTCCAATCCATGGAGGCCGCACCATGGAGGTTTGCTGCTAACTTCGTGCCGTGTAAGGTCTAGTGGAGTCCATGCATGGCCAGGTAGTTGTAATGTTATGGCTGATTGATGTTTAATTTAATTTGTTTCATCAGCTGTAGTTTTTAGCAGACATTCATACATTTTGTCTCTTCAGTGAGTATTTGGGGTTGCAGGACAGCGTTGGACGATTGAATCAAAATAAACTGTGTTGTGACGATAACAGGCTTGCACAGACTATATACGTTAGTAGGATCAATTCATTGTTGCTTTCAGTCTTTGGTCTTTCAGACCTGTCCACAATACTACAACAGAGCTGGAAATATGCCAAGGACTTACCGTTAACACTCGAATGAATCAGACCACGGTCTCCGTCCTGACTCTCTCTCTGCACACAGTCTGACATGAAAGCCACATGTAACCTCTTCCATCTGGTGTCTCGACACCCCCCGTATCCCTGTTTCCCCTCTCGTAACCCCCATCTCATCTGCGCCGCTCTGTGTCCTGACTGTAGAGATGACAGATTTTAGCATAGATGAGAGTTTTATTTGGTTTTAAGTCTTCTTTATGTGGCAAATTTACTGTCACTAAGTATATACATCACACAACGAGCCGAATCCTGTGAACATGGCCTCCGCCTCTTCCACCTCCCGGCTAATCTAAAAATGGGCAAAGACGTGGATCATCGGAGGAGCTGAGGCGGACTGAATGACTTTGTTTGTCAATAGCCAGACCAGTGAATATTATTTGTATTTAACGTTGCTTTGTGTGCAGTTCCCTTCAGGAACTTTCTGGCAAAACACAAAACAGAAATCAGACTAAAAAGGTATAAAAACATCTGTAAAGGTATAAGTGTAAACTAATCCTGTAAATCTAGCTTTGTTTGCTCTGGTTTGGACCTTTATTAGACCAAAATAACCCAGTTAACGTGTTTACATGAGAGTTTCGCCTCAGTGTGCCTATAATCAAGTTATTAGCGTGGAAGATGGAGGAGTTGCGGTTAACCTTACCTCCAAATGAGCAAACACACGTTTAATATATGAGAATTTCATGTTTTTAGGGTGTGTGTGGTCGTCCTGTTGCCTTCTTCCTCTCAGCTTGTGTCTACTCTGTCTCTATAAACTGGGTTGTTGGTCGTAGGGAAGACACATCATCACACAAAAAGTTGAGGAGGCCACTGGGACTGAAGTTTTTCCAGTTCCTCTTCCCTGGATAGAGAGGCAGTCGAAGGCCGTGTGACTCTCCTCTGGATCTCTGCATAAGCAGTAATGAAGTTTGAAGATCCAGAGCTGCATACGTTATTAGAGTTGTTGAATTTTTCCCCTGTAGCTTTTTAATTATTAACTGCGCAGCGCTGATATATTTTTCAAGGTTCGGAAAAGGTGTGTGCACATGCACATACATGTTTTCCTCTGTGCATCATATTGGAATTTAACAACTTAGCTAAAAGACATTCACATCTGTTTCTTTGTGGGTTTTGTAGTGACAGCTGAGGTTGTTGTTGAGGTTGTGTCAATGATTTTTGAGTTGCAGACTTTGCATACAGCTGATGTCTTCATACTGTTGTCATTGACAACATAATTCTTGAGTCCAAATGTTATTATTTTTGGACTGTAGCCCCCTCCATGATAGCTGGCTTGAGTGTTGTCCTCTGATGGTCTGCTGCATCCTAGCAGGTTGCCAGATTTGTAGTATTCGCACTAGAAATCAGTCAATCATGTTTCAACCATAACTTCTAGAGATTTTCAAATATTTAAAGAAAAAATGTCCAGTCCTTTTGCGTCATCTATCTCAAGTCTAAGTCAAGTCTCAAGCCTTAAATACCAAATCAAAGTCGGGTCTTTTATCAGTGTTAGTTGAGCAAGTCTCAGGTTCTTGAATCTGCAACCGGAGTCAAGTCATTTGTTTCAAGTCCCCCTCCTCTGTGATTTCCCCAACGTGTGCAGCAAGCTCTGCTAATCAAACTAACGTTGGATGAATGAATTAGCAGAGCGGTAGATCTCGGAGTTGGATACAAGTCTCGAAAGTCTGCTAATGGACTAAAGTCCCCACGAAACGGAAAGCAGAGTGAACACGGTCCGGTCCGACTGCTGACTGATGAATCACTTGACTCGACTGACTTGTCTAAAACAACAAAGGTTTCAATGTAGTTCTCTTCCGTCTATCTCAGGCATCATACACCAGATGAAGGGGGAGTACGAGGCAGCACTGAAGCTCCACAAAGCTCACCTGTCCTTCGCCCAGGAGCTGAGTGACTACGCTGCCCAGGGGAGGGCCTACGGTAACATGGGCAACGCCTATCACGCACTCAGCATCTACGACCAAGCTGTCCGGTACCACCGACAAGAACTACAGATCTCGCTGGAGGTGAATTCTCACGCTCTTCATGAACATTCAGACACTCGTGTGGAGAGAAAACAGACTTGTGAAATCTCTTTGTGTTTCAGGTGAACGATCGTCCATCCCAGGCCTCCACACATGGTAACCTGGCTGTTGCCTACCAGGCGCTGGGTGCTCACGACCGAGCTCTACAGCACTACCTTCATCACCTGACCATCGCGCGAGAGCTCCGAGACACTCAAAGCGAAGCAAGAGCACTAGGTTAGCTAAACGAGTATGAGGACAGAAGAGCAGGAATTTGGATGACTGAGATGTAATGTACTTTTCTAATCTTGTTTTCTGCAGCCAACTTGGGAAACTTCCACAGCTGGAGAGGTGAATATGCTCAGGCTTTGCCATACTACCAGCAGTACCTGGCTCTGGCCCCAGGTTTGCAAGATCTGGAGGGAGAAGGCAAGGTTTGCCACAACCTCGGCTACGCTCACTACTGCCTGGGACAGTACAGAGACGCTGTCAGGTCAGAGACTAAATAAATCTCACAAAACACAAACTTCACATGCTGGGAAAGATGTTTTTTCAAAGTCTTCCTCGTCCTGCCAGTGGGTGAGTCATTACAAACCCTTTAGGACTTTTTCTTATTTTAGTGACGAGTCCAAACTTTCCAAAGACACCAGATGTGTCAGGACGAAATTTGGGACTAGAATACAGCCATAAAAAAAAACATGGTGTCTTGGGGTTTGACTGTTTTCCTCATGTTGTTTCAATGAAGAGCTGGAAAAGGCTCATACATCATATGGGATACTATCAAACTGTGGAGTAAGACCTTGAAGTTGCAGGAAAAAAACGACAAACTCATGGCATGATCCATAAATCTACTGTCCTGAATACATTCACATTTTTGTTACTTCTTGCTTTTATGTCACGTTTGGTAATCATCCATTTCCTAGGTATTACGAACAGGACCTGGCCTTGGCGAAGGACCTCCAAGATAAATTCGCCCAGGCGAAAGCCTACTGTAACCTTGGTCTGGCCCACAAAGCACTTGGGGAGTACAACAAAGCAGAGGAGTGTCAGAGATACCTTCTGTCCCTCGCACAAGCCTTGGATAACACACAGGTCACCCCACTACAGCTGTGTTCACTCGATAAACACATCCGTTACACAGGAGTGGTTGTTAATCAGTGTCCGTGTGGTTATATTTGTCTGCAGGCGGTGTTCAGGGCCTTTGGGAATCTGGGGGATGTGTGTGTTTGTCGGGGAGATCTTCCAGGAGCTGTGAGGTTCTACCAGCAGCAGTTAACCCTCGCTCAGAAGGTCAGCGATCAGAAGATGGAGGCTGACGCCTACTCAGCACTTGGATCAGTTCACAGGTAATAAAAGTCAGCAGAGATTTTGTTTGACTTTCTTTGATTCTTCCTCTCTTACCTCTCTTTCTTGCACTTCAGGCTTCTCCGCCAGCTGGATACAGCCCTGTCCTTCCATAGCCAGGAACTGACCGTCCGGAAGGATCTAGGTGATCAGCAGGGGGAGTGCCGCGCCCTTGGCCACTTGGCGGCGGTACACATGGCCCTCGGAGACTATGCTACAACTTTTCAGTGTTATGAGGCCCAGCTGGGTCTTGCACAGGGACTCAGGGATGCCCGCCTGGAGGCCCAGGTCCATGGGAATATGGGCATCACCAAAATGAACATGGGGGTGTTTGAGGAAGCGATCGGCTATTTTGAGCAGCAGCTGGCCATGCTGCAGCAGCTCAGTGGAACGGAGAGCATGTTGGACAGAGGTAGGGCCTACGGGAACCTGGCAGACTGCTATGATGCTCTGGGAGACTACGAGGAAGCTATTCAGTACTACGAGAAGTACCTGACGATGGCGCAGAGTCTCAACCATGTCCAGGACCAGGAGAAGGCCTACAGAGGACTCGGCAATGCGCACAGGTAGGCAAAACACAGCTTAAAGTTACTACAAGTAACTGTCATCTTGTGTTGATTCGAGAAGTGAAAAGTAGTGTGCTCACCACCTTTTGTTTTGGAGGTAAGTGAAAGAAGATTTTATTGATCCCATGCCGGGGAAATTAACTTGTTACAGCAGCTCACAATATACAAGTTGGATAAGAAAAATGCTCTAAATAGGTAGCTCAGCCGGTAGAGTGCGCTCGCCACGTATGAAAGTCCATCTTGCGGTGACCTTGTTCTGACTCCGGACGTTTCCTTTGCTTCGTTTCTCACAAGCTGAAAGACGTCTGGAGTCCGAAACCGGTTAAAAACTCCTTGTAGCAACTTTAAAGAGAAAGTTTGACATTATGGGAATTATGTTTATTAGACTTCTTGCTTTGTCTCATGTCTGTAGGTAAATGTGATCCAGGAGGCGATTATCTTAGCTTAGCTTAGCATAAAGACTGGAAACAGGGGGAAACAGCTAGCCTGACTCATTACACCTTTAAAGCTCAGTAATTTACATGTTATGTCTCATTTATTCAGCACAAAACAACAAGTACATTTTCATATTTGCACAAAGTAGACATTAATATGTTAATTAATGAGCTTTAAAGGCTAGCTAGCTTAGCACAAAGGCCGGACACAAAGGTAAACCCTCTGTTTCTGGTCTTTGTGCTAAGCTAAGCTAACGTCTCCTGGCTTCATTTTAACCACACAGACATAAACGTGGTGTTGATCTCCTCGTCTAACTCTTGTGTTTTCAATTCTCTGCATTTCTTTTGCAACTCTAGCACACGATTTGCAGCTTTTTTAAATGAATGTTGAACATGGAATGAGCTACAATACAGCAGACGTGGGTTTGATTTCTTTAAAACGCCACGTGAGCAAGTTTTTAATGTGCATTTTTTGTCATTTAGGTCTGCAGCTGCTCAGCTTCCATGTTGTAGACTGTTTACATTTGTTTATGCTCTTATTAGTTTGTTCAAATGGGCTTTCCTTGCCTCGAGCGTACAAAAACGAAACACATTTCAAATTAGAGTCATAAAAATAATGAAAATATTAAATAATCAGAATTCAATTACAGGAATAATAGAGTACGGAGAGATCTCTTTTTTTCGTGTGAAACGACAGAAATAATGTTCACTGACAGAAGAACGAGGCTTAATGATGGGTTGCCTTTATCCATCTGTTGTTTCTGCTCTCTGGAGTGTGAATGAGATTGAAACGAGAGACGAATCACTGATTTATCCCGACGAACAAGGCGAACTTTGAGGATGTTTCTTCTTTTTCTACGTCTCAGAGGACACAGAACTGTTATGCCCTGTTATTACGAAGCTATCTTCTTCTTTGTTTTCTTAAATTGCACAAAGTATGCAGGTAGATTTCTTGGAGTATTTGCAAGAACCAAACCAAAGAAATAGATCATCACATCCTCTGTTTCCCCTTCTCTCCTCAGGTCGATGGGTAGTCTCCAGCAGGCGTTGGTGTGCTTTGAGAAGCGGCTGGTGGTAGCCCACGAGCTGGGTGGGGAAGGAGGGGGTAAAGCTCAGGCTTATTGGGAGCTGGGCACTTTACACAGCCAGCTGGGCAACTACGAGCAGGCCCTCTCCTGCCTGGAACACCAGCTCAACATTGCACGCACAGCCGGGGTAAAGATTTCTTGTTTCAGCTCCTGATTTCTTTTCTTGATTTTTTATTTTTATTTACAAAAGTACACTACGCACAGAAAAATGTACTAAATCCTGCTTTAACTATCAGGATAAATCCCTGGAAGCGGAGGCGAGCGATGCTCTTGGAGGAGTTTATCAGCTGATGGCAGACAACGAGACAGCGCTACAGGTTTGTGTTACACATCATGACTCAGCATTTTTTAGGCGTAATTTAGAAGAATAGTTTGACGTTCTGTGAAATAAACTTATTCGCTTTCTTGCTGAGAGTGAGACGAGAAGATCGATAACACACTCAACACTGTTTGTACAGCTAAATATAAAGCTGCAGCCAGAAGTTTAAGAAGATTAGCGTAGCTTAGCATAAAGAGTGGAAGCAGGGGGAAATAGTGAGCCTGACTGTGTTCGACTCAAGGAACTCACTGCATCCAGCACATAACCTAACCTAGCTCTCCTGCTACAGTGGCATCAAAGGGCTTTGGACATAGCCGAGCAGACGGGATGTGTGAGGAGTCAGGGTCGAGCCTACGGCAACCTGGGACTGACCTACGAAGCTCTGGGTAACTACGAGCGAGCCGTGGTCTTCCAGGAGCAGCACCTGAGTGTGGCAGCGCAAACCAACGATCTTATAGCCAAAACTCTCGCCTACGGAAGCCTCGGGAGGATACACCATGCACTGCAAAACTACGCACAGGCTGTGATGTACCTACAGGAAGGTGAGAAACAAGTAAAAGTGTTTGTGTAATTAAATAAATGCTAAAATATTACCATGAGAGCTCGACCTGATTGTTTGTTTTCCTGTGATCATAAAATTATTCAGATTTACTCTTGACTGGTGGATTCTTAGCTTCCTCTATCAACGTCTTCTCCTCTGCCATCATGTCCTTAGAGGCTGCTGAGCCCGGTTACATTGCCCACTTGCCCAGCTCCTGTTCTAGCACAACACTGCAGTTCACTGCATCATTCAGCATTTACTGTAAACCTCTTCTTCTTCCTGGTGGTCCAGAACTCCTGGGGTATAAACACTAACACTCCTGGGGCAGCCCCGGCTAACAAACTGAGCTAACATGAGCTAACAGCAGCTACAGTTGGCAGCAGTTTACTTCACTGTCCATCAGGAAACTCTGTAAATCACAGAGAGTTGATTTGAACTGTGCGGTATTGGTACGTTTACTTAAGTGAAGGCTCTGAACGCTTCCTGTTGGATAATCCCACTTGAACACACGTCACGCCGTCTGTTTTTGACATTTATCAACAAACTCTCAACTTGTGATGAAAAGCGAAGGAAAAACTTAGTCACAGTTTTACCTTCCCCTGCAGCCGTACACACTCCATTTAGGCGAGGCTCTGGCTCTCAGCGCACACTTTGATCTGCATGTGGGTATCTTATTTATTTAAAGTCAGAGTTGTTTAGGCCCGAGAACATTGTGAAGTCGTATTTTCTGAAACCGTCTCGATGCATGAAAGGTATTCATGAGTCTGACACAGGCTAATGGAACATCAGCTCTCGGGTGTTTACCCCGGAGTGTGGCTTCCTTCAGGCAGCTTGTTGTCAATAATCCTGTTTGATTTAACTTCTCCTCTAACTAGACTTCTCTTTGAAACACTCACGTCTCTCATCTCGCCAACTTTTAAAACTGCGATCCTTGTTGGAAATTTTCTAACGTGTGAAAAGAAGAACGCTTGCACACAAAACACGTAACGGATATTTGGGTTCATTTATGAACTCCTTCAGGCCTCGTCGGGCCTGTAAGACACGGTCACAGTTTGTCACTTTGCTCGCAGATCCTCTGGATTTTAATTGATCATTAACTCGACAAGCGACGGGGAATTCGACAGAGTTGAAGCGAGGACGGAGCCGTACGTGTGCCTCCAATTAACCCCGACAAAAAGCTGGAAGAAACACAGATGCAAAAACATCACAGGTCCCCAAAAAAAAAGAAACAGACAAATCAAAACTTGATGTTTGACGAGATTCAGAGAGTCTAATGAGAACTAATTACAACCTGCCGAGACTGTGCTCCTGCACAGCAGGGGAAGACGAAACACATCTACAGCTAGGAAAAACTTTGAATTTGAGTTGGCAGAAAGACAAAAGGAACAATGAGAGAACAAGTGCAGGCGCCTCGAGCTCGGTTCGAGTTCACGTCAGCGCTGCAACAGTTGTCACAAGCGTCAAAGATTTTCAGATCAGCCTTCAGGAGCTGTCGTCTGATCTCCTCTTCTGTCTGTCTGCCTGTCTGTCTGTCTCTCTCCTCCTCAGGTCTGCGTCTGGCAGAGCAGTTAGGTCGAAGGGAAGAAGAAGCTAAGATACGCCATCGCCTTGGCCTGTCGCTGTGGGCCGGAGGAAACCTGGAGGAGGCACAACACCAGGTGCGTGTCTTAACTTTCCTCAGAAACTGCTGGACGAGTCCAGCGTGAAGACAGATCGGTATGTAGAGATGTTTTTAGAGTGACACCAGCTGCCTCCTTCACAGAATTCATGCACTTGTTTGAGTCGTAGGAAGCCGTGACAATGGCTGAGCATTGTGGGGGAACAGTGGATCTTTAGGAAGTGGAAAACATCAACCAGAAGATGAGAACTCGTTGATTCATTTGAGATGCAGCATGGCCGGCTCTCGGCTTTTGCATAAAGTGTAAATATCCGTAAAGGGGGAACTCGTGGGTAACCATAGAGACCATTTTCATTCAGATATCTTGAGGTGAGAGGTCATGGGAACCCTTTGAGACCTCTACAACACAATCTATTTTAATGTATACAGTATTGTGTTATGATAGGAGCACGTCCTGCTGCACATAGAATGCACATGAAGTCCCACGGTGCTTTCAAAGGCAACGTGATTACAAATCAGTTGCATGGCTGCGTTTATGTGCAACTTTCTGTGCTTTGAGCTCAGCTCCCTCAGACATTTGTGTATTTGTACTGCCCCCATGTGGTTGTTATTGTAACAGCAGAGAACGCTGAAATGAGAGGAGAATGCTCCATGAACCACTGAGAGTTTTGTACATGTATGTGTGTATAACACACATAAATATACCCCTACATATATCTCAGAACTTCTCACCCCCTACAGCACCACCAGACCCCCTCAGATCGGCCCACCGTGGCATGTTGGTCGTTCCTCGTCTTCGGTAGCAGCTGCTCAGCCTCCTGGAGGCCAGACCTGTTTTTAAAAGTGCTGTATAACATTTACATTTAGTCATTTAGCTGAAAAACAATCAGGGTACAATGTGACAAAGACGTGTTAGTGCAGCAATAACTCACGTAGAATCAAGGTCCAGTTGTAGAGGGGGGTAGATTTATCATGTCCAGTTGTTGGTAGTGTTGTAGAGGAGGTCCTCTCTGAAGAGCTGGAGGTCTTCAGGAGGTTTCTGAAGGTAGAGAGGGACCAGAGACTAGTCAGCGTTAGAGATTTTGAATTTAACGTGGGCTGCTACAGGTAGACAGAGGAGCTCGATGAGCAGCAGGGGAACATGTGACCTTTTGGGTTGATTGAAGACCAGGCGGATCATCTGAAATGGTTTCACTGTGCATGCTGAGGCCCGTCAGGAGGACGTTAGAGATGACCACAGCCTGTGTCAGGATGTTGGGTAACATGTTGAGTCAGGTACGACCGGACAATGGAGGCAACGTGATCAGAGAAGGTTAGCTGGTCATCGATCATGACAGATGGGGAGTCAGTTTTGATGTTGCTACACTCGTCTGATCGCCCGCAGTGTGTATAGTAATGTTTACTTCCCCAACACATCGAGGGCATGAACCTGAAACTGTGAGTATTGATGTGATGTTTGTTTGTTTCAGTTGTACAGAGCGTCCGTGTTATTCGAGACGATTCGTCACGAGACGCAGCACAGCACGGATTACAAGCTCTCCCTGTTTGACCTGCAGACCAGCTCGTACCAGGCTCTCCAGAGGGTCCTCGTCAGCCTCGGTGAATTAACCGTCCTCCCTCCTCCTCCTGTTGTTGTTGTTGTTCGTCATGTGTTCTCACCTTTTTTCCTCTCTCGTTTTCACACTCAAATTACCACCTCATGTCTGAGTGTGTTTGTTTCACGTCTCAGGCCGGCACGACGAGGCGCTGGCGATAGCGGAGCGAGGGCGGACGCGCGCCTTCGCCGACCTCCTGGTCGAACGGCAGAAAGGGAGTCAGCAAGCAGCGAGCGCCGACCCTTACGTCCCCGTGACCGTGGAGCACATCCTGGAGACGGTCAACGGTCAGAGAGCCATGGTCCTCTATTACTCTCTGGCTGGTGGCTTTCTGTACAGCTGGCTGATTTCTCCAGGGACAGGTACACACACTTAAACACACCACGCAGGCAGTGCAGCAACACACACATGCTCAGGTCGAAATGTCAACGTACGTGTGCACGCGTATTGTAATTGTCATGACATTTGATGACGTTTTTTATGCACCGACGGGAATTAACCTTTGGATTTTAATCACTCTTCGACCTTACTGACCGCATGGCCTTTCCTTCTAAGGCCACCCTCAAGGGAACTTTGTATTTGTAACCACGTCACTTGTTTGCTCCATCCTAATGTACACACACATGCAGAGCAGCATGCACTAATTCACTGTTGTTCTTCCTAAAATGCTTCGACAGGTATCGTGAAGTTTAACGAGGTGTATCTCGGAGAGGCCGGAGTGGAGGCGTCTGAGCTCCAGGATGGTGGTGGTGGTGGTGGTGGGAGCCCACAGGGTGGAGGAGCAGGTGGAGGAGGTCCACTGTCTATGGAGCAGTACATCTGCAACGCTAGAGAGGCTCTAGGAGTGGACAGCCATTACAGCAGGTTTTACTTTTTCTTTGTTTGGTTGATTATTTTGCACAAACCGACATCAAAGACAGACAAATTTTGGTTAAAACATACAATGTTGTTAACAAAACTCCAGCTAATTACATCTGACAGCTAATTTACATCAATCGTTAGTTAGCATTGTCATTGCTGACTTAAACTTTGAGCTCAGGCACTGCTGTGTTTGTGTACAGCCTCGCAGAGCAGCTAGCGTGGCTGCAGAGTTTTATTACCGCAAGTCGTCATTCATTAAAACACAAGGGAGCAAAAACAAGACAGATGAGCCGCACGCTGCATGTCATCCGTCTTCCTTTTCCGTTGCTCTCTCTCCTTGCCATATTTCCTTACTCTCAATTATCCTGCCCGCAACTTTCAGGCCTTGGTTGGCACAAACTGGACGACTTTGTAGATCACTACCATGTGTCATGTCAGCAAATGTTCCCCCACACAAACTGCATCTCCACTTTCTGTGAAAACCACCGCAGAGGGTTCGCTGTAGCCAGCAGCGATTCATTACGTACTGTCGCGTGCGTGTGTGCGTGTTTTAAAGCTGTGGCGAGCCTCCATTTATATGTGATGATTATGAATCCTGCTCATCCACAGCATGAAAAGTATTTGCACATATGCCGCATTAAAATGCCTTCCAACCCACCAGTAGAGTTTTACTACCCACTAGCATGTATCCAGGCAGCAGAAACTGCCATTTTAACACAAATCAAATCTCCTTGAGCTGTTAAAAGTGCAGCCAGAGGATTCAATAAAAAGTAATGGTGTTTGCCATTGGAAAAGTCTGAGAGCCATCAGTCCAGTACATTAAGCTCGAGTCCCGTTATTAATGACTGTAAAACAGACTCTTGTCGTTCACGGCCAAAACGTTACTTATTATTTCTGCATCTTGTTTTATGATTGCGATTAAAATGTTTCCTGAGAGCATCGCCGGTGTTTAAACTGAGTTTATGTAACTTCTCAAAGGAGAAATAACAAACTCTTTTTTTACAAATTAAAAGTTAAATGCACCCTCGCTTCATTCGGCTCTCAGAGGTTTGGTCGCTGCATACTTACTTGGTCTGGTATGACCACTAGCTTATGGTGGCTAATGTTAGCTTTTAAACGTACATATATACATACACATATTGTTTATATCGTCACATCTTAATGTTAGCAAAAATCTAGCCAACTGCTTAACTAATTCACACCAATCATTAGTTAGCTAGTTAATTAGCATTTTGATAATTAGCTAACTTATGATGTGACTACAATAATAATAAACATACTGTATATGTCACTTTTATCTTATAACCATCCTCAAAATTTGGCTTTATTTACTACATATGCAAGCTACATTATACGTTAGCTAGCTAATCTACATCAATCGCTAGCTAGTTACATCTGATAGCTAATGCAAAACGCTAGTTAACTTGCTAGTTAATTTACATCAAACGCCAGTTAGCATTTTCATAACATTAGGTAACTAAAGTTGTGACTGCAGTATATATATATATATGTCGCTTTTATCTTTTAACCATCCTCAGAAGTTGGTTGTATTTTCAACATAGACAAGTTCCTAGCTAACTTTTCTATATCAGTCGCTAGCTGGTTGCATCTGATAGCTAATATTAGCAAAACGCTGGTTAACTAGCTAGCTAATTCAAAATAATTTATTTCACTAATATTCCTGTTTAAATGCAGCCATCAAAATCGTGATTTGATCGTGCGAACGCAGCCTTCGTCTTTCATTCGTTCAGCCGCCTTCTTGAAAAGGTCAACGTCAACACGCATATCCAAAAAAAAAAACTGTTGATAACCAAGTCCTTTCCAATTCTTTAAACGTGTGCATGTTTCTCCTTCTGACCACAAATATGGGCCTTTCTTTACTCCAGCTAGATAGTTTGTTGAATAACCTGAATTATATCGACACATCCCTCGCACTAAACATGGAATGCTACATTTGTCAATACTAATTTGGAATATCGGAATGTTTACATGACCCACATCTAACTGGGAATATTGTCATAATTGGAATAACAGCTACAAAATGCTTTAATGACTGAGTTACATGTTGCTGCTGATCTTCAGTAATAATGCAGCGTGCCCGTGTTACTGTGTGCTTTGCAGAGTTTGCTCCAGCAGTGAAACAGAGAGTGAAGCCGGAGATCTGTTGGAGCAACAGTTTGAGGAGCTGAACAACAAACTCACCTCAGCCACCGACCCCACGGGCTACCTCCGCATGGTGTCCAGAAACAACCTCTTCAACAGGTTTGATTTGAGGGTTTTTAAGCCATGCTAGGGGAAACTTTCTGCATCGTAGTCATCAGGACTGAGAATCTTTTATTGCTTTCAAACAGTGTGTGTGTTTTACGTGTGGTGTCTTACAGAAGCTGTCAGAGCATGACGAGTCTGTACAGTGCCACGGTATCTCCAGTGAAGGACAGTTCATCATCTTCTCTTTGCCGGCCAAGTAACATCAGCAAACCTCCTCTACGAGCTCTTTACGACTTACTCATAGCACCAATGGAAGGGGTATGTATATATGTATGTGTATATGTATGTGTCTGTCAATAGACTGCATGTTTGCATTAACCCTACTGAATCTTCGTTTGGTCTTCAGGGTCTGATGCACAGCAGTGGACCGGTGGGGAGACACCGACAGCTCGTGTTAGTGCTGGAGGGGGAATTGTACCTGATCCCGTTTGCTTTGCTCAAAGGCAGCTCCTCCAACGAGTACCTTTATGAAAGGTTCAGTCTCATTTCTGTACCTTCTTTAGGCAGCCTGGGAGCCACAATCAAGGTGAGCAAATCTTTATCTCAAAGCAACGTCACGTAGAAATCTGTATTTTTGTGATCCCACTGTGTAAATATGTTCAGCTGTACTCGACAACTTTGCTAACAGCCAATCATCAACAAGACATAGCAGCCAGCTAATATTACTGACTAGTCCAAAAGCAGTCAGACCAGCTCGGCGTCTGTCTTTCAGCCTTTTATTTCACCAAGCTCTCACCAACCACTAAAAGTCAGTCCCAGATTTACTCTTGTCCAGCAGACACTCTCCTTTTCTCTTCTTAGCTCAACGTCCTCTTCGCTCTCTCCTCCTCTGTCATTATGTCCATAGAGGCTGCTGAGCCCAGTTACATTGCCCACTTGCCCAACTCCTGTTCTAGCACAACACCAGTGCTGTTGCCTGTTAGCATTCACCCCCAAAAAAATTCTTCTTCTTCTTCTTCTTCTTCTCCTTCTTCCTCCCGATGGTCCAAAACTCCTGTGGTACAAACACTAACACTCCCCCTGGTGCTCTGAGCTCACAGTCCGGGCAGCCCGGCTAACAAACTGAGCTAACATTAGCTAACAGCAGCTACAGTTGTCAGCAGTTTACTTCACTGTCCATCAGGAAACTCTGTAAATCACAGAGAGTTGAGGCGGAGCATAAATCTCCATAAAATATGATCAGTGTAGCATCATCAGTGTTGAACATGTTTAATGTTGTATTTGTCTCCATGTCTGATAACTTGTGTTCAACACACAGCCTCATCCTCGTCGTGGCGGCCCCTTACTTTGCTCAGATGGAGGTTCAGTAGCCGCCGTGGTCGGGGCTCCTCGCCTGCCTCCCTCTGTGATGGACCGCTGGCTGTGGGGCCCCTTACCTTCAGCCCAAGATGAAGCTCTTTGGCTGGGGGAGCAGCTGGGATGTCATCCTCTAACTGGAGCAAACGCCACAAAGGAGCGCGTCTTAGCGGCTCTGAGTCAGGCGGAGTGCGTTCACTTTGCCACTCACATATCCTGGAAGCTCGCCGCTTTGATTCTCGCCCCCAGCCAAGAGCACGCCGGAGGCGAGGGGGCGGGCGGTCGACCCAGGGAGAAGTCTCCGGGTGGAGCGTCGACCTCGGGCGAGACTGCAGGTCAGGATGGAAAGATCAGGGGTTCGTTTAAGAGTCAGAGCAGCCCGGAGAGACTCAGAGCGACAGAGGAAATGAGCGAAGATGGAGGAAGTGTGTGTGAAGTGGAGAGTGTGTGCGACAGTCCACCGCTTCACGACTTCCTCCTCACCGCTGCCGACATACTGGACCTGTGCTTGAGCGTCAAACTGGTGGTTCTGAGGTAAAAACCTGTCACTTATTTAACATTTCACAGAGCCTCTCAGCTTTCATCCACCTGACCTCTCATTCCTTGTCGCCTCAGGTTGTACCCAGAGTCCAGCTGCAGGGTGTCGGCCGACGGGGTGGTGGGTCTGACCCGAGCCTTCCTGGCTGCCGGGGTCCAGTGTGTGTGCGTGTCCCTGTGGCCTGTACCGATAGCTGCGTCCAAGCTGTTCACGCACACCTTCTACACGGCGCTTCTCAACGGGACCAAAGCCAGCGCCGCTCTGACGGAGGCCATGAAGACGCTGCAGAGCAGCAAGCACTTCTCGCACCCCTCCAACTGGGCCGGTGAGTAAGATAAGATAAGACAACATAAGATAAGCTACACTCTCCACCCTCCCTCTGTAGCCCGGTTAGCGCTGTTAGCTCCTCCAACTTCTCAGCAGTCGTGTTTCCATCAACGTATTTTGATGCAGTTTGAAGTATCGCAGCAGAAAAGTCAGAAAAGAAAATGTTTGTACGCTCCCTTGAGGTGGTTTTTGCCTTTTTGACTTTGTTTTTCACCACTTGAGCGTCTTTTAACGACGTCCTCTTGTTGTACTCTCTCCTTCTGATTTTTCTGACTGGAGAATTTGGCGCCCCCTACTGATTTTTTTGTGAACCAACCAACACAAAGTGGATGGAAACGAGCTTTCATTTGCATTTTCTTTGGCTGAATTACTTGAAATTCGTTTAAAATCAGCCAAATATTCGGATTGAAACACGGTTATGACTTCATCAGCTGATGTTTGCTCAGTTGTCATCAGCTGACCACAAGATGCAGTTGAAAGCTCTGGAAAATGAGAAGTGGACCTTGAGAGAGTTTTTTTTTTTAGTGGTG
The DNA here is from genome assembly GCA_033000465.1 of Sciaenops ocellatus. Taxonomy (NCBI): domain Eukaryota; kingdom Metazoa; phylum Chordata; class Actinopteri; family Sciaenidae; genus Sciaenops; species Sciaenops ocellatus. The sequence continues at coordinate 23,811,560 of CP136874.1, read as the reverse complement.
TCTTGTTGAGTTATTTTGTCTCAAGCTTGAACTTTTCTGTGTGTTTGTCTTCAGGTTACATGCTGATTGGCAGCGATGTGAAGCTGAACAGCCCGATGTCGCTGGTGGGTCAAGCCCTGGCAGAGATCCTGCAGTACCCAGAGAGAGCCAGGGACGCCCTCCGAGTGCTGCTACACCTGGTGAGATCTGACTTTATTATACATCTAACGCCTTAAGATGAGATAAAAGTAATATTTGCTAAATTACTTTGATTCCTATGATTGTGCGTTGGTTATTTTTGGGGTTTTGGACACTTTCAGCTCAGAGAAACATTGATAGATCAAACATATCTCACCTTCATCATTATCACTTCCTCTCAACGTCCATTTTTATCGGCAAGTTTTCCCATTCGTGCTCTTCTGATTGTTCTGTTGCGTGACTTTACGTCCATTTACTGAAAAACACTTCATGCTGCTGAGAAGGACGGTTAAAAAACACGATACTCAGCTCTCACAGAGATCAATATAAATCTTGTATCGTCGTCGTAACCATCAGAGAATGTTGCTAAGTGGTCCAGCCACTGAAATCTCCCCAGAAATGTCCAGCAGCAACAGCAGCTCAAGGTGAACCAAACTGTTGATTTAACTTATTTCTCTTTACAGATTGAGAAGTCTTTGCAGCGTATTCAGAGCGGTCAGTGTAACCCGATGTACACGTCGCAGCAGAGCGTGGAGAACAAGGTGTGTGTTTTGGTCTGTCGTCTCTCTAAAGGTCAAACTCTGTGTGGAAGAAGTACTCAGATGTTTTACTTATATAAACGTAGAAATACCCCAGTGTAGTTACAAGTAAAAGTCCTGTACAAAACTACTAACATCAAAATATACTTAAAGGTTTTATATATATATATAAATGAAATTCAGTGCCACTAGATGCTGCTCTCGAGCGCCAGCATCTCAGATCAAAACCACTGGACGCCACAGCCCAACACACTCCACTGACAAAACCAAAGTCATTTTTCCTCGCAGGTGATTTGTTTTTTTTTTGTTTTTCCACTGGTCCAACAATCATAAATGCATGTTTGGTCAAAATAGACTCTTAATATTCAGCCTGAAATGGGGTCAACGTAGCTGATCGCTCGTGCGTCCGCTAAAATTTCATGTTTCATGTTTCATGTTCTTGCCACTGAGAAATTTAAATTGTTATTTTAAGTATGGTGGAAAGGAGATACAGAGATAGACCTTATTGTTAGAGTAAGATCATTATTGTTTAACCGTTATACCGTCACCAGACTCCTTTGACAAAATTAATTACATGACATAATTTCATGGTCATTTCAAATTCCTCACAGATCATCAGAACATCGTAACTTCTTCTTCTTTTGTATCACGTACTTGTACTACTACTCATGTCCACGTGTCTCTCTCCTCTCTAAGGTGGGTGGGGTGCCCGGGTGGCAGGCCCTCCTGTCTGCGGTGGGTTTCCGGTTGGACTTCTCTGGCAGCGGCGCCGGCCTCCCTGCGGCGGTTTTCTTCCCCACCTCGGACCCCGGGGATCGGCTGCAGCAGTGCAGCACCACCCTCCAGTCTCTGCTCGGTATCACGGCTTCTCTATTAATTCAAAATGTCGCTCGTGTGGATCACACCAGAATACAAGAACAGCGAGCAGTCTGCCACGAGATTACATTAAATTTGTGCATTTTACATCAGCTAGAGAATAATTTAGATGTATTTTCATAAAGCATGTACTAAAAAACTATATACATTTCATAATCATGATATTAGATCTCTTCTGAAGATTTAATGAACTTCCTGTGCATCCTCAGGTCTGACTCCTCCAGCTCTGCAGGCTCTCTGTAAACTGGTCACAACATCCGAGGCCGGAGAGCAGCTCATTCACAAGGTACCAGTGTTCTATTGTCACTGTTATTCATGCCAGTGGTGGAAGAAGTACTCAGATCCTTTACTTCATTAAAAGTACCAATGCAACAATGTAAATATACTCATGCATTAGAGGTAAACGTTGTACATTCAGAATTACTTAGGTATCATCAGCAAAATGTACTTAGTATCAGTAAAAGTACTTGCCCAGCTCCTCTTCGCTCTCTTCTCCTCTGCCGTTATGTCCTAAAGGCTGCTGAGCCCGATTACATTGCTCGCTCACCCAGCTCCGGTCCAAGTCTCCTTTGGTAACGGACAGTGTTAGCTAACGTTAGCTTAGTCCAAAGTCAAAGCTGACATCATATATACATATACATATTGTGACATTGTAGTTATAGCTGGCTAACTTTAAGTTGCTTGCTATCGCAGCTAGCTAACGTATCAAATTCCCGTCTTGGGTGGATAACATCAGCTAATTCATCCAGACTCCTGATTTGCTTGCTAACGTTATGGCTAGCTAACACTATAAGTTCATAGGTATGAATTCAGCAGCTAACGTGATCCGTGATACTAACTTATATATTGCCCAGCTCGGGTTCTGGCATGACACTGGAGCCTGAAAACCTCCTCTTCTTCTTCCCAGTGGTCCAAAACGCCCGTGGTACAAACACTAACACTCCCCCGGTGCTCTGAGCTCACAGTCCGAACAGCACCGGCTAACAAACTGAGCTAACATTAGCTAACAGCAGCTAACAAACTGAGCTAACATTAGCTAACAGCAGCTACAGTAACATCTGTTAGTTTATGAGAGAAAAGTTACATAATGTTGCTTTAACTAGAACTAAAACGGACTGAAGTAAAAAACCTCAAAGTGCTTCAAAACTGTACTTATTACTCGAGTAAATGTACTCAGTTACTTTCCACCACTGGCTCTCTGAGCAGTGCATGTGTGCCGTGGCTCTTGAATGTGCATTGTGACGTGGTCATGAGGTGTTCTGGTCCCGTCTTCACCTCCTCCTGGTTACTTTCAGTCGTACCGTGACTCACCGTTCATCATTTTTCATACCCAGCTTGTTTATTTGTTATCGGTTACTTCACTCTGCCTCGTGGTCGCTTCATTACAATTTGCACGTCGACCTAAGATCCTCCATATCGTCACAAGGTATCATTAAAGCGAGTCATCCTTCATGCATGGCTTGAGTGTGCAGTGACTCAAACCCAACAGTTACGCAGGAATAAACCACTAAAGTTCTGTTTCCTCTCCTCTCATACCCACCTCACAAAGGCGGTTAAAAGCATGGTGGGAATGGTAAGTGTTTCATCGTGACATTGCTGACTCGAGTTCAAAGAAAGTGTAAGATTGGTCAGAGCGGGCACGCAAAGATAAGAACGCCGAGTTGATGAAGTCTTTGTGATGTGGGCGCTCCATCAGTCCTGCTTTAATCAGATATTTGCTCTTTTAAACTTCCATGCATCATCTCTGGTTCCTCCTTCCAATCATTTATCACCTCTCTCCTCTCCACAAAGCTCCACCAGGTCCTGGTGCAGCTGCAGTCGGGCGACAAAGAACAAGACTTTTCCCTGGCTCCGATTCAAGTGTCGATAAGTGTGCAGCTCTGGAGGCTTCCAGGCTGTCACGAGTTCCTGGCTGCGCTCGGTGAGTCATCGAGAGAATAAAATAAGGTTTATGCTTTTATTTTGAAATGAAACCAGACAGCATGCTTCACGCTAGGAAGGAGAGGTAGAGGTTTGCAACCACTAGGTGCCACTAAATCCAACACACTGGTGCTTTACGGCATCGAGAAGACAGCTCCAAAGGATAGTTCAAGTCCTGCGGGACATCTGAAGTTAATTGATTAACAGCTTACTAAGCTTAGGACGGCGACAGGAAGTCATTGCTGCCCACTGCCATTATAATCTATAATGACTCTCCTCTGTGCAGAGAGAGGAGAGTCACCTTGTGACACTTATCTGAAGGGTAAATAATGAATAATCTATCTATCTATCTATTTACAGTACAGTTGTCATGAACGGGGAAATTAGCTATAGAGACCAAAACTGTTTTTTGTACCAGGCTGTAAACATGTTTATTTCTGCTGTGAAGTTGGACATTTTAACATGGGGACTTATGGAGACTGACTCACTTCTGGAGCCAGCCAGGTTACTGCTTGTTTACAACGACAACACTTCTTTGTTTTTCTGACTCACACGTGACTGAACTAACCAATCAGAAGCTCGGACTTAAACAGACGTAAACGTGAGGGAACCAGAGAAGTAGATTCAGCAGAATATTGTAAAGATTTAAACATGTAAACGATAAATATGTAACTAGTTATATTATACCATTAAATACAACTGTAAATATATAACTATAACTTGTATCTTCTCTTAAATATATGAACTAACTTCACGTGTAAGCCTTACATCATTCTTTATAATGAACTTGACTTCAATCACTTCTATAAATCATAAAATGGAAATAAACTTTGTACTCAAGTACTCGAGTAAATGTACTTCCTCTGCTGTGTCTCAGGTTTCGATCTTTGCGAGGTCGGTCAGGAGGAAGTCGTCTTGAAGACTGGAAAGCAGGCCAGCAGGCGCATCATGCATTTCGCCCTTCAGTCTCTTCTCGCGCTCTTCGGTGAGAATCTGGACGTTCTCCACAAACTAAATCTTTCTCTCTGTTCCGGTCTGACACTTGAAGTTATTCCCTCTCTGTTTTCAGACTCCACAGAGCTTCCCAAGCGTCTGAGCATGGACAGTTCGTCCTCCCTGGAGTCCCTGTCGTCCTCCCAGTCGGCCTCCCAGCCTCATTCTTTACCGCTCTCCTTCGGCTGTTACCCGCCTCAGCCCTCCTTCTTACCCCCGGTCTGCCCCGACAACCTCTCCTGCGACGCCATCTCCGTCTACAGCCTCAGCTCCCTCGCCTCCTCCCTCAGTTTCCTGTCCCGACCTGAGCCCGCAGGAAGCGACATCATCAGCCAGCGCTCGCACCAGCAGGACCTAGAGAGACCTCGCGGCCTCTACGCCTCGCACCGCCACTCGGGCGGCCTGCAGAGAGGTCGGCTGACCAATCACGGAGGAGGAGGACTGGCAGGAGAAGGGGAGGATGAGGAGTACGAGGGGTACTCCATTATCAGCAGCGAGCCGTTAGGGCGAGGGAGGAGGGAGTGCGACACCCTGCCGCTGCCTGCCGGGCACAGACAAGGCCGAGGCGGTGCTGGGAGAGGGTCTGCCGGCGGTCACGGGTACCCCGTTACAGTTTCCTCCAAGGGAAGCATCAGCACACCTACGTCACCGATCAAAGCTCCACCGCTGCCTCTGAAAGTTCCCACCAGCCCCAAACCCAAACAGGAAATGTAAGTTTGATGTTGTTAGAAAGACTGTATAGAAAAATGCAAACGCCACCACAGCGTCATAGAAGGTTTCTAACGGTGGAGACGAGTTTGACCTTTTTTGTACAGGACGTCTGTCTCTATGTCAGTCCACAACTTTGGTCCAAACTAAAATATCTCAACAGCTACTTAGCGCTAACTTTTGAGGTGATGCAGGCAGGTGAGCAGGTTACTGCAGCAGAAGGAGGAGGAGGATTGGGTAGGAAAAAGGGAGAGGTACAGTCGGATCGTGACATTTCCAATAGAAATCAACTTGTATTATTCATTTTTCCAGATGTAATGTCTGTATCTTGAAACAACAGAGAACAAGGCAAGTCACCAAACTGGAATCAAGAAAAAGGAAATTAAATTTGACTAAATAAAACCTGAAACAAGTAGAAATATTTCCACTGCACTCTCATGACCATTCAACCTTTGACATTCTCCAACTTATTAGGCAGAAAACGTACCGAACTTTCATTTTCAATGCACAAAATAACTCACACTTTGTAACTTTTAGCTTTTCTGATGTTTTATACAGTTAATTAAGTGTTGGTGTCTTAAAAAAGCTACAAAAGATAAATTCCAACTCCTGTTCTACTGTAGACGAGATCATTTCAATATAACTGGAGATGTTTCCATTTTTTTTCCAGCTCATCTCCTCAGAGGACCGGCAAAGGAAAGGTCAGCAGCTCTGAGTCGGACCAGTCCAGTACCGAGACGGACAGCACGGTCAAGTCTCAGGAGGAGAGGACAGTCCCCGCGGGACAACTCGATCCCCAGGAACTGGCCCAGAAGATCCTGGAGGAGACCCAGAGCCACATGCAAGCTGTGGAGAGCCTGCAGAAAGCAAACATCAGAGGGAAGACGGCGAGACAGGAGGCACACGGCAGGCAGACCTCTCTGTCTACACCCACAACCCCGACTTTGACTCCCGCCGGAGGTGCACGAGGGTTCCAGCCGTCAGAGACGAGCGCGTTCAGCCGACCACCCAGCAGAGCGAGTCTGAAGGCGTGCTCCTCTCCTCTTTCCCTCCCTAGTCACCTTTCACCTCTCTCCGCCTCTGTTTCAACACCTCCCCCAACTCGGCCTAAACCTCCATCTCGCTCATCGTCGCTGCAGAAAATCAGCTCGGGCTACAACAGCCCAGCTCACTCGTCTCCTTCGTTATCTCTCTCCGTGAAAGAGCAGGCTTCCCCCGACGTGCACTCGCAGGCTCAGATCAAACTGAAATACCCTACCTCACCTTACACCGCCCACATCTCACCTTCCCACTCTCCCGCCGACAGCGCCCCGTCGCCGGCTCTTTCGTACTCCTCCACGGGATCCGTCTCGGCGTCCTCCAGCCCCGCCAACACCCCCGAACTAAACCAGTCCAAACATGATAATAAAGTTCAGGCGATTCACAATTTAAAAACCTTCTGGGCCAACGCCGGCCAGAAACACGACGTGCCCTGTCCTGCCAGTTTACTCCGAGGTGGGAATAAAAAAATGAGCACAGTTCAGAAAGATGTTTTGGGTTTGCTTAATCTCTCACCTAGACACGAGTCCGCCAGCAAGAACGGAGAGTCACCCGAGGAGCGCAACACTGACGACAGGCCGAACGGTCACCAAAAACTGGAGGCCAAACCTCCGCAACCTCCAACAAACTCTAAAGGAGGCATCAAACTTCCCTCTGGGAACGGCTACAAGTTCCTCTCACCTGGACATTTCTTTCCATCGTCTAAGTGTTGAGAGTCGGGCCAATCTTCCATTTCGTTTTCGGTGTTTGTACCACGACAGAAGCTGTCCGTTTCGTCAGCCACATTTTTAGCAATACCTGCTGAAGACGAGGATTTAAAAAAGTACTGTTTCATACGTGTCATTGCTTTTTTTTTTTTTGTGAAGGGATGTTAATGTTCTGAATGTGATGACTGTGCCTTCTTCTGGAGAGAGAGAGAGAGAGAGAGAGAGAGCTGGAAGGACAGACTAACTCTAAGAGAAGTCTCTGGCTTTAATTGTGTTTTCATGACTGACTAGAGCGCATGTGTCTCAATGCCTCCATGTACTGTACTCGCAGTCTGTCGACTGAACGCCTGAGAAAAAGGAGAACGTTTCAAATGCTCGCTATGTTTGTGTAAGTTGACCTGAATTTGATTTATTGTGTAATAATTATTGTTAAATGTCATTATCAATGCTTATTATTGTCTTTTATTTTGTAAAGTAAACTGTGTTTTCCAGTCATTATTACACATTTTATAAAGACAATTAAACCGAGGAGGAAAACATTTTCATATTTTTTATGGAGATTTGATTTTTATGTGTGGTTGTCAGTGTTGCTGTTTGTTGTGCTAGATACTTTATGATACATAATTTAGACTCCTACTCCTACACCTCCCGGCTAATCTAAAAATCAACAAAGATCTTCAGCGGACCTGAGCCGGGCTGTGCGTTAACGACACCCACCTGTCAATCAAAGCGTCCACACTCTTAATTCTGCATAACTTTAAGCCTTAATATAATCTGAACAGGTGAGTTCACCCTCAGTACAGTTGTCGTGACTCCTGCTGTGAAGTTGGACATTTTTAACGTGGGGACTTATGGTGGTTTTCTTACATATATAGGCTAGAACAACAACAATATATCAAAAATCAATCAAGTCTTTTGGAGTGACAGGGTTACAGTTAAAGTAACAACAATACCTGTAAACTTGTTTATTTTCCCTGCATGAGTCATGTTCATGCAGTTTAACGTCACATATGTTTTCCCTGGTCATCCACGCTCCACCTGCAGCTGCATTATCCTTAAACTGTATTTGATCAGATATGATCAGTATCTTCAAACCATCTGAAGTCGCAGCAGCTCGTACACACAAGGTGGATGAGAAATTACTCATGAATAAGAAATATATATAAAAAAAATAATCAAGTCACGCCAGTGTTAAAAGTTCATACAGCACCGTTCATGCAAACGTGCATCCCAAAGTGCTTCACAGAGCAAAAAATACAAACGGAAATAGACAACAGTGGATAGAATTTTGCAAAAATGGATTAACACGTCAAGAAAATTTGGCCATACAATGATAAAATTATAATAAATAATAAAAAAAATTAATAACAATTGCATAGAAACCAAGAACATTTGGCAAGACCTGAAAACTGTAACAATAAAAACAATAAAATATAAATTAAATTAAGTTCAATCAGTGAATAAACACACGGGGGATAAGAAGTATCAGAGAGTCTGAGTCCTCTTGCAAAATGTATAGTTATTATAATTTCATTATCATTAATATACAGCCTATATTTTATTATTATTATCTGCCAATCATAGTAATTAATAATTAATTAATTATAATACATGTTATATGGATAAAAATGATACACTCTAAAATCTGATTTGTTGATCTTACTTAAAAAAATCTAGGAAACCGATTGCCTTGAAAAAGGTAAGTAAATATAACTCAAAGTCTCAAGTTATGTTTACTTTTTAGTTTTTACTTTAATTTTGTTGTATTTACTTAATTTGGTGAAGTTGTTCCAACTTAAAAAATGGCGAGTGTACAGTATGAGAAGAAATGGTGTGGGTGTCTCAGCCAATCAGATTCGTCCCTGTGGGCGGGACTAACTTGTTGATAATTCTATCTGGTATCGGATCCCAGTGCGCAGGCGCAGCCCGGGTGACGAAGATGGTGCTCATCAAGGAATAGTGAGTGTGAAGTGTTTTTATAAAATGTCTTTTTGCCGCATCTTAGAGGCGCATCTTCATCTATCCGAGAGCTTAGTACTGAAGAGTGAACCCGTGTGTACCGTGCGGCGGTGTCGTTCGCTGGATTTTATGTCGATATAGCCCCGTAAAAAGCCCGCTTTGAGCGGGGTGGATCAGGACGTGGACAACCGGACAGAGCACCGGTCTTTTTTAGGCGTTGCTAGCGCGAGCTAACGGATAATTAGCTTCTTAATGAAAATTGAGTTACATAAACAAGCTGCACCGGTTACACACAAATAACACGCACATTCGTGTCGTTAACGTGACTTTGGAAGTTTTAACATATCACCAGTTAGCAGTTAAGCGGCGTGTTATGTCGCTAAAGCGCCGTAATGTTGCAGCTTTGGTCCCCGGTGAGTGACAGATTAAGGCTCCCCTTCTCCGTCGGATTTACCATCAATGCTAGCTGCTAGGTGTTTCGGTTTAACGGGCGACCGTGTTAACTGGTGACCCTCGGCCGCGGTTGTCGTAGTTACAATATTGTAATATTAATGATTAAAAAGAACAAAAAAATCAAAGAGGCATTTACGAGGAGAGCTACGTATCTAATCGTTTTCAACGGCTCTCCATTCTCGCATTCGGCTGATCGGTCACCAGTTAACACGGTCGCGCGTAAAACCGAAACACCGGATAGCTTAGCTGCTAGCATGACAATTTTCTGTCATTTCTAAAGCGCACACGTCTAACGTGAGCTAACTGCTAAGTTATAGCTTGTGTTTCGGGCACAACCCGAGCGTCTCCAACAGGAATACTCCTCCAATATTGGCCCTGCACCGCCTCCACATAGCGTTTGTACCCTTCAGGCTAACCCGAGGTTAGGAACTACTTTACCGTTACTTTGTTGGCGCTAGCATTACAGTTAGCCCTTTAACTGGGCGGCTAATGCCAAACACGAGAGCAGAGCTGCCTCTTTAATACATTTATTAATCCTAATGTGTTATTGGAGCTGTGCTGTGGTCGCTCCTTTCTTTGCAGCACAGCTAGCTTTCACCCCCTCCATATATATATCTATATACATATGTAGATATATATATATATAATGGTACCTGCTGTAGCAGCTATGGTATGTTAAAGCTAGCACACTCCCCTGTACTCTCCCTTGTGTACATTAGCAGCAGTGCTAACTTAAATCATAGCAGCTGTTGGATGCAGCAACATTTGTTATCATACACACATTTATTTGGCTTGTTTTCAGTTCATTATGGTATTTTCAAGGCTCAAGGTTCAAGGTTCAAGGGGGGTTTATTGTCATTTCATCAGTGCAGCCAGGACTACAATAAAGTGCACACACATTACAAAAAAAAACATGAATACAGTATGATATTGATAGATAGGGTAGATATTGAATAAAAACAATGAAGCAGCAGCAGGTAAACATGCAGTGTGCACGTTTACATTTCATTTATAAAAGAAATTATTCTGAAAGAAATTACCTAGAAGTGGTGAAATCCAAGTTTAAAACGTATAAATGTTAATTTTATTTTAATTTGGTGGTGACGGATGTGATGTGATGTGATGTCCTCCTGCGGACAGGTGGCTATTTTAATTTTTGTGAATGAACGTTTGTGGAGTGGTCAGGTGGCGGAGCGTTATAGTTTTCCGACCACACACACACACACACACAAATATTTAGACCTTGCGTGTTGAGTTACTCGTTTTAATTTTGTTTTATAATTTTGGAAAGTCAACCCGGAGTTTTCAGTTCAATAAATACACCATAAATACTCCACGCTAAAGGGAAATACACAAAAGATTAGCTACTTCAGACAGAAATACAACTACAGTAAGAAATGAAACCAGATAAATCACAAAAATTAATGAGTAAAATAAACATGATTGTGGCCAGAAGATATAAAACTATACAAGTCAGCTAAAAGCCGGTTTTATAAGTTGCATTTTAGCTGATCTGGTGCGGTATAATCTGCCAACAATGCTTTCTAATCTAGTGTTCTGCTGTGCAGCAATATATTAACTATCTTAGTTAATATAATCCGATAGATTTTCATGATCAAATCTTACATGTTATGCTTATAGCATCTATTTTACATCAGTTTCTCTAACCTGAAATGAGACCTGGGCTCAGGGCCAGATGTGTAAGCCTGTATCTTGAAGAGGAAAGTCCATTCACCATTAGTGTTGCACAGTTTGTTTTCTTCCTGCACACACACACACACACACACACACACACACACACACACACACACACACACATATATAGAGAGAGCTGTGTCATATCACCATTGTTATCTGTATGTACGGTGCTGTGATTGTCACAAGCGCTGAAGTGTCTCCTTACGTCCACTCATCACTTCAATTCACTTTACTGCTGCAACTAACAAGTACAATGTGTACAGCAGGGCCAGTTTGGACGTAGCAGCCAGTTTAACCTGCGTACTCGTACTGTAAAATACAGCACTTACATAAAAGAGCTGCTATCACGGTTGTGAAACTCGACTTTGGTTATGATTGACAGACAAACAGAGAAACTGCTGCACACGTAGGTGCATGTAGTCTGCAGGTAACGGTGTGTTTGTAATTAAATGATTAGTTTAGGGGTGCAAAAAACAATTATTTATTATTTTTCTGGATTAATTGACACAAAGATGTTGACTGTTGTTGAATCATCTCATTCGAGCGGCTGGGATCGGTGGATTTTTTGTTACTGGAACGATGAAGTGATGGTCAGAATAGTTGCTGATGAAGTTTCAGTTGATTGAGTCGTGTATTTCAGCTCAGTCGAGGTTGTAGCTCTGTCCGCTCAGTATTCAAACTTGCACATTGACTGAAGTGTCTGTGGTGGCTGTGAAGGTGCACAGAGGACTTAGGCTGGCTCTTAGGTAACCACCTTGGATTACAGGACCACTTGAACTGTGACTGGTTAGAATCATTCAAATAGTTTTACCCCGTATAATCCGACGGAGCTATTTCCAGAGCCTCTCTGTTACCGCTCTGTGTCACCGAGCGAGTGTTTGCACGTTTAATTCAGGTTTATAATGAACGCACGAGACTGAACACTGACACAACACTCGTCTGACTGGCAAAGTTTGAACAATAGATCAGGGACAGCTCGATCACTTTCTGAACGGCGAATAATCGATAAGTGATTAATGATTAACGCACCTGTTGTAAGCCAAAGAGATCAGCAGCAGTTGTCAGGCTCACTGTGGATTTTATGTAGAGGCGAAACCAAAGCACAAATACTTTGAATGAGTAATTCTTCCTGTTTTTCTCCAGTAAAATGAAACTGATGTGACTCGTCTGTAGAGTAAGTTCTGCTGTGACATGAACTCTTTGTGCAAATCTCGTGCAGTTGATGCTTTTGTATGTTTTTGCCAGAGTCGACATGTTAAACCACAAACACAGCCGCCCTCCTCCTCCTCCTCCTCCTCCTCCTCCTCCTCCTCCTCCTGTTTGCAGTTGGAGTTTTGCTCCACTGATCCTCCGGTTACACGACCATCAGCGTCAACATCTGGATGTGTCTTTGCATATTTGATTCTTCATGACAGGTTTCATATTAAAAACTCTGTGCACGTCTTGGAGAAAAGTAAAAGACGGTGAATGGGATGTAAAAGCTGGAAGTTAGGATGTTTTGTCGACTAATTTCAGTAATTATTGGTCTATAAAATGTCTAAAAATATCTGTCACTTGTCAGATTTTTTGTTTTGTCTGACAAACAGTCAAACACTGAAACACATTCAGCTTTTAATGAGTAAAAACACAGAAAAGAAGCTAGAAATGTCTGCTGTCTTTGCCAAGAAAAATGACCCAACAATTAATCTATTATCAGAATTATCAAGGTTTATTTATCTTTAATGTGTTTTACTGGCTACATCCATCTCAGAGTCTCTTCCAGTCCAGTACAGTGATTCCATCTCTTCTCTTCCAGTTGTTTACATCACAGACACTTTCTGCCGTGAACTGAGCTCGTCAGGCTGCATATTTTCAGCCTGTACGCTGCCCGCCGCTCCCCACCCCAGCAAGCTTCATCAATAAGTTCATGTTTAGGTTGAGGGTGGGGTGCAGAATCTGCCAATCTGAGCTCAGGATTCATATGAAGTGTGAGAGGAGGAGGAGGAGGAGGAGGAGGTGACGCCTGCAGGGCATGAAGGTGTCTGTTTAGCGGATTCATGCTTGACTTTAAGCGTGTTCTGTTTGTCCTTGACTGGAGCATGTAGGCTGCGTGGAGACGCTCATGTCCGTCATATTAACGTGATTTTTAAACACAAAAACATTTAATTGAAACGTTTTCAGGCTGGATTGTTGCAGCGTTAAAGACAATCTGCTTTAATCAGCTAGAACTGTGATCATCCTGATCGCTCAGTTTATAATGAATGCATCGTTTCATATTTCACTTTCTTTATTGGTGCATCGTAGTCTGTCTTACTTAAACTGTTGTCCTCCATTGAGGAGTTATTGTTTTATAATCAGGCTGCAACCATGTGCTCTCATGGTTTATCACAGGGCCTCTTCATTTTTTCCCCAAACATGGTCAGAGTAAAATTCACCCCAAAGCGTCGCGCTGTTCCATCTTCGTCGGCGCTGAATGTTAAATGTTATTTTGGCGCTCTGACACGTTGTACAGTTTCATGAAGCGTCATAATATTTCTCCCGTGAACTGTTTTATCATCTTTAACGTCTTCTTTTGTATTTTACGCCGCTGTTTACTCACAGATGTGTCACTAACTTATCTGTTTCTCTCTCCACCTCCACCTTGTTTCCCCTCTCTGTCTCTCAGCCGTGTAGTGTTGCCAGTCTCTGTGGAAGAGGTGAGTATCATTACATCCGTTTACTCTCTCTGATATTACATGACACATTATTCTGAGCAGCAACACAATATATGTATTCCAGCTGCACACTGATGGACACATACGAAGACAGAACAGTCTTTGTTAGCGAGCTGTGGTGTTGGTGTGACAGGCTGTCAGTGGTGGACGGCGGTGTGAGCTCAGCCTCTTTGTCATCTTGTTCTTATAGAAATCATTTTCTGGACAACTTTTAGTCCACTGAGCCCCGGACCCCGTCGTAATCCTGACATCATACTTTGGCTTCAATTTCACACAGAGAAAGAGAGAGGGGGGAAAACATTGTGGCTGGCAGTCGCAGTGTTCAGTTTTTATGAGGAGTCGGTTTGTAAAGGGTAAACACAGCCAGAGGTCGCTAGGTTTGAATCCCTCAGTCACGATAATTGTACCAGCACAAAAGCCGTCCAACATCCAGATTTAAACCTCTGTGGCTTAATTAGGGTACAAAGTTTAATGTTACGGTTATTTAGGATGCCTGTCCGTGGAAAGACGAATATAGCTTTGGCGTGGTTAGCCACAGGTTGATAAAAGGATGTTTTAATTTGAGTTTACAGCTCACGTCATCCTAATAGATGCAGAAATACGACATCAACAGACAATTAAGCAGCAAAAAACACACTTAAAAGAGAGAAATCTGGGTTTTTTGTGTAGGATTCAGTGACTTCTAGCAGTAAATTTTGCACACTGGACCTCTGTGTAGCGTTTAGTGGTTGTTAGTGGTACTGCATCCTCGATGCACCTGTTCTGGCTTCACGGAGCTGCTCAGTCTAGGCAAATAATCCCAGGATTTGTCCTCTGTAGTTTTTAAGGTGTGCATTGTGTTCACTCTTCTTCTTCTTCCCACAGTATCAAGTCGGGCAGCTGTTCTCTGTGGCTGAGGCCAGCAAGAATGAGACAGGAGGAGGAGAAGGCATCGAGGTGCTGAAGAATGAACCGTACGAAAAGGACGGGGAGAAGGGACAGTACACGCATAAAATATACCATCTAAAGAGGCAAGTCTGCGACGACCTGCGACCGTGAACACGCGCAGCAGTCAGAAACACCTTTGTGACAGCCACAAATAGACGTTTCACTAAACGGCTACTCAGAAACATTTATTATTTATAAATGGCACCGTTATCACCTTTTGGCCAACACCTCAAACACACACACAAAAAAAAAACCTGGAGCGACGCCAGCGGCAACACGATCTGACTTTTTGCCTCCATCTGGACGTGTTTGTTTGGATCGCAGCAAACCGTTAACAGATCACGTCGGCTGCCAGCTGTTCAATCTGACGGTGCGACTGTATTGGCAGCAGTCTTGAGGGGGGGACGGGGAACGAGAGGTGTTTGCGAGCACTCTGCACGGCTGTACGGCCGCCAAAATAAGCAGCCATTTTACCGAAGCAGCTCTTTACTTTACAGCACAGAGCGCGTGTTCTCCGTATTTCGTACACGACTGCCAAACAGACTCGAGAACAGTTTGATGCAAAGTCGTATAACTCGAGGCCTTCCTCCGGTAATCAAAGCTTTCATGACCCAGAAACAAACAGAATATGTGTGTAGCTGTTCAAAGAGAGCTGCAGACAAAGGGTCATCCCGCTCCCTGTCAGGTGTTTCCTCACATTCTGTATTATGTCTGACTGCTGCTTTGATTTCACAGGAAATGGGTGTTGGAGTCTTTTGAGTCCGGTGCCACCAAATTTTAAACTTTTTTAACCAGACAAGACGAAATTGCTCAGTCCACAGTCTGCTCCAAACCTAATGTGTATATATATGTTTTATTTATCTCGGAAGAACTCTGGCCTTTGATTGTCTGACGTCTTTCTCTCTCTCCCTCTGCAGTAAAGTCCCGGGGTTCGTCAAGTTGATTGCACCAGAGGGAGCGTTAGTTTTTCACGAAAAGGCTTGGAACGCCTACCCGTACTGTCGCACCAGTAAGTTCACCTTGTATATTTGTAATCACGGCTTTATACATTTATGTATGTTCAGTTTTTCAGAGATACTGATGCTGTTTTTCTCCTTTTTTTTCTTTTCTCCCTTTCCCTCCCTCGGCAGTCGTGACGGTGAGTTTCTAAACTTTTAAAGTGTTTTAAGGCTCGATCAAACCAGAAGGTGCAACGGGAAAAATTCACCTGCACGTCTTCATGAAGTGCTTTGTGTCGTTGGGACTACTTGCAGGGTCTAGTTGGTGAACTTCTGCAGCTGGCAAGCTAACCACTAACATACTCACACGGGAGGTTCTTCTGTTTTCTCTGCACTGGGACGATTTGCTCTCAGGATTGTGCATAATTTCATTCAGTAAGTGAGGAGGAGAAAAGGCTCTCTGAGGGTTTCTAACAGGACAGCAATCAACGCACAGCTTACTCAAGGGACGTATTTGCACCATCGAGTCCCGTTACATAACTGCGGAGGATGCTGCAACACAGCTAATAAGCTACGATAGCGTCCTCCTCCTTTTTGGCCTCTGCGGCTCGCTTGCTTTTGATCAGCGGTGCGAGTTTGTTGAACAAATTTGATGTGAAAAGTTTGCGCAGATTTACTTTACACCTGCGAGTTTTAAATGCTGCTGTTAGGTTGAGATTCCTGACCACTATTAACCCCTCACACGCATCCAGAATACTGGATGCATGCGGCAGACTTTTACCGACGTACAACACAAATATTTGACACCACTGTCTGCGTTTTAAGTGTTTCCACAGGCCGATGTTGCTGCACGTTACCTGCGAGCTAGCTAGCTCGCTCGTCGTGAGGGGTAAAAAATAGATCTGAGCCGAGCAGCGCAGCGCGGCATCTCAAGTGTGTTTCAGTCTAAAAACGTCTGATTAGTTAATTGGATTTAGCCGTCGGATTTAAGTACATCTCTGAGAATCCTCCATTCATGGTGTTCTCTGCACTGTTTGTGCTGGCTGTGATCAGCAGCCGTCACTCAGTTCAGCAGTCGTACCTGATCAGGCAGAAATGTTTAGTCCTGGTTTAAATATTAAAGGTTTAAATATTCATTACCTCCCTCTTGAAATCTGTTTTTTCTCTCCTGCTTTTCAGAACGAGTACATGAAGGACGACTTTATGATAAAGATCGAGACGTGGCACAAACCTGACATGGGAACACTAGAAAATGTAAGTGAACTGATGCAGCAGCGGCTGAGATTTCCCGAGTCAGACACCCTCAGAACACTGGAGCCTACATTTCCCATAATGCAACACGGGAGCACCTTTTAATTAGACTCTCCCTGCCTGATGCAGTCTCTCCTGACCAAAGCCGAAACTCCTTTTTATAAGCAGACACGTCTCATGTCGCAGAGGTTGATCCTCATGCAAAAGCAGAAGGTTGGAGCTGCAGTCCACCTGTGTGGCTCTGAATTTGAATCTCAGTTGATTTCCTCACAGATTTGAATACAAACAAAGCGTCGCTCGTCGTCTGTGTGCTGAGCCAACATTTACTTTCTTCCCTTTTTCGTCTTTGGTGACAGATCCACGACCTGGAAGAGCAGACGTGGAGGACTGTCGAGGTGGTTCCCATAGATATTGCAAACAAAGAAGAAGTGGTCGTCGGGGTGAGTATTTATTTTATTTTATTTCATTTTTTTACAGCTCGTCTCTTAAAGGGCCTTTAACCTGACAGCACACACTCTGATGAGCAGGTGTTAAGACACTGGTACGTCTGATTTCCGGCAGGATGTCTCCACCCTGAGGAAGACTGTGGTCGTACAGGTTGACTTAAAAGTGTCAAAGGAGCTGAGAGAGCCAGTTATCATCCCTGAACACAATAAAATACCTCATTTGCATTTCAAGCCTCATGTTGGCCTGGAAATAGAAGTGAAGATGAGCACTGGTGTTTGGTTAGTCAATATTTGGATAAGATAATGAAGTTAACAACGGAAGAACTGTTTTACAACCGTCAAACGGTGTTGTGACTACCTCTGCATTCATCAAATCTGTCTCCAGGGTTCTCTGTCGAACAGGTTTTTAGCAAAGTTGAAGAACAATAACATAAAACGTGGTTATTAATCTCACACACACGTCTGTCACTCCTGAAATCCGGTGCAGAAACAGACCTTTCATTGAGCTGTTTCAGTTAATTAGAACAATAATCAGTCGTCTAGTTGTTGGAACGCAGCCGTGGCAGTAGGAGGCGCCAGAAACAGAAGACGTGGGCGCAAAAAGACGTAATCAAACCTCAACCGGAGGAAAAACAAACATGGATTTAATGTTTTAATGTGAGGAAGGTTACATCAGATCTGTGAGGAGCCGTCATGGATGGATTATAGAGCCACGAGGAGACTGTCAAAGCAGAAACAGCTGATCAGTCACGTGACTTAAATGTTCGCTACGTCGCAACGTATTCAGAAAAAGTGTTTCCGTCTCCCGTTAAGAGCTTTAACTCTCCAGAAAAAGGCCACAAATTTAGCTGTTTTCCTAAAACTTTTTTTATTTTAATACTTGAATGCATCAGAACACGCAGCTCTGCATAAACTGTCCACCACAACATCAGCAACAACTCTGCGTTAGTTTGATCACAGCAGACTCTTTAATAGACTTTTAGAGAGCATCTACGTTTTTTTCTGTTTATATCAGATCTCCTACAGCCCCTCTGTCCCCTCTGATTAAAATAATCACACTGACCGTGCAGCCGTTAGCCGTCTTCTTCCTAAAACTTCCCAGCTGTTTGTCAAAAGCAGCAGCCACATCCAGCAGTGATTGAGGAGCCCTCCGTGCACCGAGCCTGCAGTCAGACTCCCGTCAGGCCGGCATTAAAACATTGCAGTGGGCCGCGTTGTTTGAGGCAGCAGCGAGACGTGAAAATCGATCCGGGAAGTCGAGTTCGAGTAACAAATCTGTGAATTTGACGTCCTCTCAGGCGGCAAAACACAGCACAGCGCTTTATAATACGCCGACAGACAGTTTTACAACTGTGGTAAGTTATTACAGCAGCAATTATTCTATCTACCTCACAGTGGTGCGAGTGGTTAGCTCCCAAAAACCGATGAGCAGTTGGCACCTTTGCCTGGCAGCCAACGCCATCAGTGCATGAACGTGTGTGTGAGTGAATGGATGAATGAATGACATATGTAGTGTAAAAGCAGCTAGAAACCACGTACAGGATTAAACGGGAAAATAATCAGCTGATTAGCCGACAAAGAAAATAATAATAGCTGCAGGATGAAAGTTTGGATTTCTACTTCATGGCAAGTCAGTTTTATTCACAGCTAGAGCTGCAACAGTTCAATGAGTCGATTAATCAGCTATTTTGATCATCAGTTAACCGTTTTGAATTCTCTGATTTCAGCTTTAAACGTGAATATTTTCTGGTTTCTTTCATCCTCTGTGACAGTAAACTGAATATATTTGCGTTGTGGACAAAGAAAGACATTTGAGGACGTCACCGTTTCTATTTTTTGACATTTTATGGACCAAAAACCAAGAAATTAAACGATCAACAGATTCATCGACGCAGCCTGTACCCCGCTCACACACTCCCCTGAGTTTCCTGTCTGCTTTAATTCTCTCTCCGTAAAAGGCCAAACCAAATTAAAATGTTCCCTGTCTGTTAACACAGACGGCTGTCTCCCTGAGCTGACTTGAATGAAAGTTGTCATCCGCTGACATTTGTCCAATGAATCAGTGAATGACTCCAACAGAAGCTCTGCAGCTGTGAATCTTAAAACGTGCCAGTTAAATCCTCGTTACCGCCGTCACACAGTCAGCAGCTGCTTCGTTATTCACCGTCTCTGGAACAGCTCTGTGTATTAATCTGTCTTTTATAAGACGCTGTGATCTGTGTCTCTGCATTCAGAGCTGGACTGCTTTTACATTTGATTTGACAGTCTCACAAATGTCACGAGACCACTGATAAATAAAACCTTATTAGTCCATCGTGGGCACCTGGTCACTCAGTAATACCTAAACCATCATGTTGGCCCGAGGTTTAACATCTTAAAGGAGGCATTAATCCACTTTCATCCAGGTGGGTCAACGTTGTCCGAGCGTTTCTTAGACCAGCTCCTGTACTATAATGACTTAAGTGGATCAGCGTCGAGGCCAAGGCTTAATCTGAATGTCCATCTGCTCCAGGTATCCTCCCCTCCTTCCCTACAGACCTCGTGGATTAAAACAGCAGAGTGAGTCTTGAGCTTGGGGGTTGGGATTTGAAAGTTGGTGGGGAAGGGGTGGAGGTGGAGGTGGTGGTGGTGGTAGTGCAGTAAAAATACAATCTTGCGGTTGCTGATTCCTCAGTATCCCCGTACAGGACTGTGAACACTCGCTGGAAGGTTGAAGTCTGACTAAACAGCTTCAGTATGAATGAGTCAGCAGTGAGTAGTCTAAACTCGTCCTCTGTAAGAAACACATGGAGGAAGTGGAGTCAGGGACCGTCTGACAATTATCAGCAGGAGAAAAACAGATAATCAAGTGATTTGTTCAGTCGTTTATTTATATTTTAAGTATTTTTGTGATTTAGCGTCCAGAGTTTCAGAGTGTAATCCCACTGTGGTGAATATGTTCAGCTGTACTCGAGTATTTGTTCTGATTACATTACTTCTGATCAAAAACTAGCGAGTCGACAACTTTGCTAAACATCAACAAGGTCACCAACAGCAGACACAGCAGCCAGCTAATATTACTGACTAGTCCAACAGCAGTCAGCCCAGCTCGGCGTCTGTCTTTCAGCCTTTTATTTCACCAAGCTCTCACCAACCACTAAAAGTCAGTCCCAGATTTACTCTTGTCCGGCGGTTTCTTGGTGTGGGTTAAACTCTTTTTACCACTTGATGGTCAAGAAGAGAACAGCAGCAGTGGTTGTGTGTGCTGATAGTTCATAATTTCACATAATTGTGCGACTCGTTTAGCAGGCTCGAGGGCCTGAAAGAAGTTTGTAATGAGTATGAATCAGTTTCTGACCTCTAATGTGACTTTGTTTCTGAACAAATAAGCTGTCCAGCTCTAGCCTCAGCCTGAGTCTTTACTGTCTGTTTCGGTGCTTCATGTTTTGTCTCTCTTTGTTCTCTTTCAGGACTATAAGCCAGAAGAAGATCCTGCTCTTTTCCACTCCACCAAGACAGGCAGAGGACCTCTCGGCCCTGAGTGGAAGGTAGCTGACGACGACGACGATGATGATGATGTTCACTGATGATGATGATGATGTTGAGGTTCACAGTCTGTCCTCTGTCACGTCTTTTCTTCCATCACAGGATGAGATGAAGTCAGATTGTCCTCACATGTGTGCATACAAACTGGTGACTGTCAAGTTCAGATGGTGGGGTCTGCAGACCAAAGTGGAAAACTTCATCCACAAGGTAAACGCAGTGTGTGCCGGCCGAGTGTTGTTTCTGTTTTGGTCAGCAGAGGGAAACATTTCATTGTTTCTTCAACATGTTCCTTTACATTACTGTTAATGTTCTGCAGGTGAAATGTGTCATACGTGGACTGAAGGCAGGAAACAAGAGTCTGTTTTCAGTCTCTAAACTTCCTGTTTGTCTTTTTTATCTGCAGCAAGAAAAGCGTATTTTCACCAACTTCCACCGCCAGCTGTTCTGCTGGATTGACAGATGGGTTGGTTTGACCATGGAGGACATCAGGCGGATGGAAGAGGAGACCCAAAAAGAGCTCGAGGAGGTAAATAACTCGCCAAAGACACAACTTATCCTGTCAGACTTTGAATGTTTTACAGATGTTCTAAAAGCCGAGGAGGTATAAATGATTGTTCTGTCGTGACCGGGCGGCTGCAGACGACACATCAGATTCTATCCACTCGGTCTGACCTTTTTTTCACTCCTGAATTTCACATCAGATGCGTCAGAAGGGAGATGTGCGAGGGACCTCAGCGACAGACGAGTAGAGGCCCGTCGCTGTAGGTCAAACTCTAGAGGCAGGCTGAGTAAGTTCCCCACAGAGGAGAGGTGGAGGTGCTGCATGGATCATCCTCCACCCTTTCTTTTTCTTAACGCTGCTGTCTAACTTTTTTTGTTTTCAGATCTTTTTGTTCTTCACATCCCGTGTCGTCTTTCTGTTCTAATCCTCTCTGTTTGTCTCTGACGGGCTCCGTTCTTCAGATGTGGTTTAAATAATCCAAAACGATCCTGTTGTTTCTCAGACAGATGAACTTTGAAGGCACGTAGACAAGTGGTGTGTTAATCTTGAGCAACAATGCAGTTTTATTTTGAAATGAAGGCAACCTAGGACACATAACAACTGTGCTGAAACCTTGTTGACTGTTGAATCCTGAATGAAACCGGTTCAAGAGCCAGAGCTCGTTTGTTGGAAACGGGTACTCCTGATCTCCTGAGCCACGATTGAGTTTTTGAACGACTTGTTTCACCTCTGCGTACGATCTTTTTGTCACGTCTGAGCGCAATGAGAACGTGACGACGTATCAGGATATTAAAAACAAACATTTCAGAAAATGCTAAATTAATTTAAAATCACATCCCAGCGATTCCACATTTTATTATTCATTAGAAACTTTGTAGGATTTTGATAATATGAAGCTGCAGGGAGGTCGCGTACCACAGTTTGAGAAACAGTGGTATTGAAGGATTCAGGGGCCAGCGGTGTGTCTGAATATGTGAGCTTTAATCACAGGAAAGAAACGAGAATTTATAATGATCGTGGTTTGATTGACAGTGAAGACTTATTTTATCTTCATAGCTAAAGATAAAAAAATCTCTCCTGTCAGTAATCATGTCAAACATGGTCTGTGGTCTAATGTGTATTTATTTCCAGCGAAACTAAATCGTCATACTCAACAGATCTCGATTATTTCTTAATTATGTAGACGTTCATTTCCTCTCTTTGTGCCTCGACATGAGTTATTGGGCTTCAAATCTAAATTGTTGGAGTTTCTCATTACAAAACACAAAATACAGCCGACGTTTTTATTTTACCACAAAGAAAACAAAGAAAAGCTGCAATTCTGCTTCTGATTATCAGAGCTGACTGAACCATCTGAGGATAGTTTGATGTGATTTATATTTTTAAACCAGGAAACTGAAAATAATCTGCACGTGTGCTCAGAAACTTCAAGTTTAAGTGATCTAAACTTTAAACCAATCAGACTAACTCTGTTAGCCACAGATGAAGAACTGAGCCTGGTTCTGTCATTTTTTTCTTCTGCATGTTCGACTCTCGTTTGTCTTTTCTCACATTTTAAACGCTCTCTTCCAGCTCGTTCACAGCTCGTCTTGAACGCTCCTCTCTGTGCTTTTCAGTTTGTTCTGCAACCTCGCCTTCCTGCATGTGCACGTCTTTACTTACGAACAGATTTAAACACCTCTGACGTCTTTTTGTCACCAAACTGATTGCAAACCTTTCTCCTTCTCCCCTTTCAGCTGCGTAGTAAAGGTCCGATTCGAGGCACCAGTGCTGCTCATGAGCAATGAGGCAAATCAACCAAACCCTGTCATGATGATGTCATCAGAGACACACGTCCACCAACGAATGAGGAAGCGGCTCCCCCCCCTTGACGTTCCGACGCCGTCGTCGCAGCAGCCGCCGCCTCTTCTTCTTCTCTTCCTGTCTCACATGATTCATTGGGGGGTTTGACAAGATTGGTTAACAGTACTGTACAGATCCTATCCCAATCACCAAGCCTCCTGTTCACTCAGAAAACAAACAAAAAAAAAAACATGGTTTTGCATACATATAAAAAGAAAAAAAAAACTCTTTGCACAGAAAGTAACTTGCCTGATATGTAATTGTTAGTTGATTATTACAATGGGCTTTGTTTTTATTCAGGTGTGTAAACCGTGACTCCGAGTCAAGCCTTTTAAATTACTTAGAATGTTTTTAGTCGACGGGTTCCCACAGAAATCGGTATAAAACTTACTAGCAGGTATTGGACCATATATCTCCCACCTCTCCCCGCCTTGTATTATAACTGTCTGTCTCTACTTTAATCCTTGTCTCTCCCCTCAATATTGTCTCAAATCTCTCATCCTGATCGAATTTGTCTCCTCCCTCCTTCCTCCTCCTCCTCCTCCTCCTCCTCCTTGTCTCACCGTCCCCTCTGTCTGGCAGTTTGTTTAGGAGTACTGATGTTTTTAGATTCACTTTTACGGTTTTAATTTCGAGGCACCTGTTCACAGTTCAAAGCTAAATTTAATGCTCCTGCATGATAGATAAATTCTCCACAAACACACACACACACACACACACACACACACACACACACACACACGTCCAACATTTCAACATGCTCCACCTCCCCATCCGCCCTCCGTCACAAGTGCATGTGGACAACAGCGACTCCTCAACTTAAAAACGCGTTGCATGTGTTCTAGTCGCTGCAATGCAGCTTCGCTCAAGTGGATTCTTTGTTTGTTTTGTTTTTTTTAGCGAGAGGGTTAGCGCCCCCTTCGGGAGAGTCTGTAAAAAAGAAAAAATACACCCGTGTGTTAGCGTGTGCTCGTTTCGTGTTATCGACTGCCTTCGTCACTCTCGGCTCATCGAGGCTCCTGGCTGGCTCGCCTGTTGAACTCGCCTCACGCTGTCGCTGCATGTCCTTTCGTTCTCCTTTTTTTTGGCTTTAGGGGGCTGGAGGGGCTCCCCACACACCCTCCCCCCCTTTTTTTTTTTTATTTAAATTTTTAAATTTAAAATAAACTAAACGAGGATGAGAGTATGCATCGCTGCGTGCATGAATCAAACGGTAGTTTCTTTTTATATCTTACCCAAACTACCGCGTCATCTCTCGACAGAGCGAAAATGAGCTCCAGGCGGATGTGCAGATGTTTGTTTGCAGTTGTTGGATTGACAGTCTTGGGTGTATAGATTATTTCTTATTTTCACCATGTGTAGTGATTTTGTTTTTTTTTCTTTTCAGCTACCAGAACCACAAGAATGAGTTCTTTGTCTCTAGTTTAAGAATGAAGCAACGGTTTAAAACAT
The DNA here is from genome assembly GCA_033000465.1 of Sciaenops ocellatus. Taxonomy (NCBI): domain Eukaryota; kingdom Metazoa; phylum Chordata; class Actinopteri; family Sciaenidae; genus Sciaenops; species Sciaenops ocellatus. Next base: position 23,786,916 of record CP136874.1, on the reverse strand, counting down.
TTCATGTTGATCTGAAAACAGGTGGCGTCTTTCGCGCTTCTTCTTCTTCTTTCTTTTTACTTTTCGGGCTGCGTTGACTCGACGTCGTAGCCGTTTTATCACAGCGAGAGCTCGCTTTAGCTGTCTTTTTTTTTTTTTTTTTTTTTTTTTTTGGAGCATTAATGCAGATCCTGTCGGGGCTCTTAGCTTCAAATATTTTGTGATGTTTTTATATCATGACGTAGCTTAGCGAAGTTATACAGCTCTGATTATTGGATCAGGTATGAGCGTGTTAGGGTTGTGTCGTAACCTATCTGTGCGTGGTTAATGTTGGACAGGTTTAAAAAGAGTTATAAGTGTACTTCATAATAATAATAATAATAATAGGCCCATTATAGAAAATGGACAAACTGTACATACAAATACTGACTTGAATGGAATACTACACAGCTACTAAGCATCGTCAGGTCTATCATTCAAACTGTACTGCTAAAACTTCTAAGTTATGTTGTCGGAGCAGGTGGTGTCAGCTCTGTGGACAGCGTGCTGTGCGTGTAAAAGTCGAGCAAACTGTCCACGTGTTGTTGCTCGTACCGCCGTTTAACCGTACCTCATCCACGCTTATGAATGTACAGCCACGAGACGGACGTGTCAAACTATGCAGGACGTGTCTTGAGCTGCAGGAACACTGATATGTTTCACACCTGTACATGCATGACGTGGAGCCATTATATCATATACACACGCACACACACACACACGCACACACACACGAAAACAACTCTAGATTCGGATCTGCATGCGCTGCAACACCTTTTCTTTAACACTTTCCTTTCTTTCGTCTCGGTTTAATCTCAGTTTGATCGGGACGTCAGCTGAACTGCATCAGACAAAGAAGGGAAATACATTTTAAAAGCCGAGGGGGGAGGCGGCGACGGCGGCGGCTTCTACTCCAAATCAAACTGGATTCAGCTCGACCTCAGACGATGTCGCTGAGGAGTGAAAAGCCCGACTGAGTTTGATGCTGACGAGGAGTCGCCTCCTCCCCTCCTCCTCTCCTCCCCTGTTAAGATGAAGGAGGCTGTGTGATGTACAGTTTTGTAGCATTACCAGTGACGCCAGCCCAGGGTCCGACTGTGAGGGGAGGGATAGAAGCTTAGGGAACAGATGGAGTCCAAAATACTGTTTTTTTTCTTTCTTGTAATCATGAATAAGCACTTGCAAAATCTACTGTTTTTTTTTTCCTTTTGTGTTTTTGTTTTTGAAAAACAAAGATTCACAATGTATTCAATTTTCTCTTTTTCTGATAAGGCAAAATTCAGGGGAATTAGTAGTGAATGTAAAACGATTAGTTCCTTTTTTTTTGTTTTTCTTTTTCACGGCTTTCAGGCTGTGACAGAAGGTCTAGACAATGGAACATAACAGAATATCTAATAAATTTGAACAAATAAGAGAATCGACGTGCTGTTTCCTGTTTTTGTGTCTCTGTCGGGGTGTTTTTTTTTGTTTTGTTTTTTAATCTCGTCACCACGTTCACTCAAAGTAGCCTGAAAGATTCTGGAAATATGGAAAAATGCTAAAACAGCAACCAGACAGAACCGTTGTTCCTGAATAGGAAATGTAAATTTGTAATTAATTTCATATAGAAGTCGACACATTCAAGCTTCTGTAAAGCTGCTAGATGTAACGGTAATTAACTATGATTAATGTCTCAAAGTACGCCATGTTGGGTCCATGAATTTGAGAGTGTTGGGGCCTGGAAAGTCCTTGAATTTGATGTTGAAGAGGTTGTGGAAATCCTGATTTCAGGCTGTAAACATTTTGAAATAAAAGAAATACCAAAAAAAAAAAAGGGAAATTTTTTTGTCACGTCACCATTTACCTCGAGTCTTTTTTAGATGAAGGTTTTCACAGGTCACCAATAGTGGAGATTTAAATGGATGTACTGTGTGATAGAGAAAATACAGTAGAAGTTTGATGTTTTGTCCTCCGACAGCAGATTTCACTTGAATATTGAGTTTAAATTAAATTAAAGTTTATAAAAAAAAATTGGCTTTTTCTAATACTTGATGTTTGCGCTTCGTGGTGCAGAGTTTGTCTGTTTTCACTCGAAGCTTTTCTTCATTTGAAAGACTGAAGGAGCCGGGGATCGAACCACCGATCTCTGCGCTCTACCTCCTGAGCCACAGCTGCCCTATATATGTATGGTGTAATTAAATAAAATACATATATACATCAACTCCAATATTCAGAACCAAAAAAGGATCCCCTATGGCATCTCCATAAAGAGCCACTTTAAGTTTGAAGCAATGACAGTAAAAACTGGCAAAGACGTGGATCATCAGCGCCGAATGAAGCTTTGGTTCTCAAACAGGCCATCTGTAACGACACCCACCTGTCAATCAAAGCGTCCACACTCTTAATCCTGCATAACTTTAAGCCTTAATATAATCTGAACAGGTGAGTTGTATAAAAATTCACCCTCAGTACAGTTGTCATGAACGGGGAAATTAGCTATAGAGACCAAAACTGTTTTTTGTACCAGGCTGTAAACATGTTTATTTCTGCTGTGAAGTTGGACATTTTAACATGGGGACTTATGGAGACTGACTCACTTCTGGAGCCAGCCTCAAGTGGACGACAAGAGGAACTGCAGTTTTTAGCACTTCAGTTTGCCTTCTGTTTTTATCATTAGACGTTTGACTGGATGTATTTTAACTTATGTAATCTTGTTGTGCCTTCTTCTTCTTCTTCTGCAATTATAAAATGGCGTCTGACTGGAGAACTAGCGCCACCAACTGTTTATGTTCTAATAATATTAAAGTAACATGGGGACTTATGGTGGACTGACTCACTTCTGGAGCCAGTCTCAAGTGGACAGTTGGAGGAACTGCAGCACCGCTTGTTCCGAACCAAACATCCATTTATAGTTAATAAAAAATCAGCTGATGACTCCATAATGGAAATTGAGCTCCACCGCAACCAGCTACAACAATAAAATCCTGTTTTTACACGAATGCATGAGTCACAGAGGACATTTTATTGACACTTTTAACACTTAAAGAACATTTTCCTGTTTACACTCACACACTTTTAGGACTTTAACTTGTAACAGAGTATTTTTACAGTGTGGTGTTAGCACATTTAGTTAAATAAAGGATCTGATGCTGCATCCAGCCTCATATTCATGCACACATGTAATCCTGTGGACAGATAATGAGCCTAAAAAATCCTTTAATCGCTCCTAGAGGCGGCTCACACACACACAGTACGCATGCGTGAACATTTACCCAGCAGGTAAACTCCACCATGGCGGCGAGAGGCCATGTGCAAGATCCCAACGACAGGAGACTCAGACCGATATACGGTAAGGGCTCAGTGCTGGAGGGATATATATTTAGGCGTGTGTGGAGGTCTGCCGGGACATCCGTGTGATCCCGTACCGGTGCATGTGTTTAGAAGCAGCGGGGTGTTGTTGGAGGTGATGCGGCCCCACCAGCTCCGACCACGGTCTCTGCTGGCCGCAGCGCCCAATGACAGTGCACCTTACCCGGTGTGGCTGCCACACACAGCCGGGCCGGGGGTGAGGGCACGGCTGCTGCCGCTCCCCCCCCCCAACCACCACCACCAGCACCAGCACCACCCGGCCGGGTGTGTGGTTGAATGAAACCGTGTGTCCTTGAGCTACACCTGTAGTCACAGTGGGTGGTGTTACACCTGTGTGACATTTTTTGTCGTCCGGTCCTCAAAGTCGAAGTGCTAACGGTCGCTATTTGACAGCTAGCTCGTGTGCTAATGTGTCAGCTAGCTCTGCTGCAGCTGTGTCCACTTTTTAAAAAGAAAAGTGTGCATTAGTGTCGCTCACCTGCCTCAGGTTGACGCGTGTTTACGTTACGATCAGCTGTCCGTGACTGGAATGAATCTACAGCAGCTTTTTGGAGCTATCTTTAACGGTCACACGGTTAGCTTCACAGCTAGCATCAGGTTCATAATAGTGTAAGGACAATGCTTCGAGCTAAGGCTAGGTGGCTAGGTAGCATGGAGCTGTCACAGATAGAGGGCTGCTAAATAACGGAAATAAAGCACGTTGACCGGCTGTGTGAGAAGTACAATACATCCCACTTATTTAGCACTTTAATTAGTTATCAATAATTAACTGTAATGTGTGTTTTTCCATTATTTCATGCTACTCAGATCCTTTATTTAACTAAATGTGCTAACACCACACTGTAAAAATACTCTGTTACAAGTTAAAGTCCTAAAAGTGTGTGAGTGTAATCAGGAAAATGTTCTTTAAGTGTTAAAAGTGTCAATAAAATGTCCTCCGTGACTCATGCATTCGTGTAAAAACAGGATTTTATTGTTGTAGCTGGTTGCGGTGGAGCAGGTGCTGCAGTTCCTCCAAACGTCCACTTGAGGCTGGCTCCAGAAGTGAGTCAGTCCACCATAAGTCCCCATGTTAAACAGCAGAAATAAACATGTTTACAGCCTGGTACAAAAAACAGTTTTGGTCTCTATAGCTAATTTCCCCGTTCATGACAACTGTACTGAGGGTGAATTTTTATACAACTCACCTGTTCAGATTATATTAAGGCTTAAAGTTATGCAGGATTAAGAGCGTGGACGCTTTGATTGACAGTCCTTCCATTCACACAATGTCCTAATTTTTCCGGAGTAAGAAGATTTCCACATAGAAATAGAGGGAGGGTCTCCCCTCACCTTCTTCACCATGATTGCTTTCCTTGTTTTTCATTGGTCAACCAACCAACCAAGCGTTGGTCTGTGGGTCATTTCCTACTGGGCTGCACAGAAAGAATGAAACAAATATTTTATTGATTATCAGTCTGTGAGATCCGCCTCGACACGCTCGTGTCGGTCACGTGATACAAGCCACAAGCAAACATGAGTCAGAAACAAACGTCTTTGGAGTAGACTGAACATGACGAACACACATCGGGCGGCGGCGTCTCCCGTTACCCCTCGATGTGACCGGCTGCTTGCAGAGAAACAAGCTCAGGGCTCTCTCTGATTCAGTGTCACGGTTAGTTGTATTTTTTTATGCACTTTATGTTTGTTTTTATGCCGGTCGTATCATTTTATTTCATCATATTTACTCTCACACCTCGAGGGCCGGTCCATGGTGCAGAAAACGTTGTGGACCGCTGGATTAACTGATACCTGTTGACCTGCTGCTGTGCTGATGTTTGCACACACTGCTCTCCACAATAACTGAGTGCTGTTGCAGCCTGCATGAGTTTTACATTTAAGACACTCAGTGACGTTCCTGCTTCATACTTGCTGTAAATGTAAGGCCATGTATAGATTATGTAGGACAAACTGTGGTACGAGTTCAGTCCTGAGTCTTGAAGCTTTCTACAGTTGATCACATTGTCTCAAACACATCAGACTCATATTCCTGTGTCTCTGCTGACGTGGAGCTTTAGTCTTTAGTCGATGATTGCTGAAAACTGTAGTTTGTAGTTTGTGAACAGTGAACAGCTCCGTCAGCCTCTCTGCAGCGTCTCTGTCGTCCGTGTTTGCAGCTTCACAGCTGCCCAGTTTGGCTGCACGTCATGAACTTGTGATTAAAAAATCGATACGTCTGATCGATCTGTCGGTCACATTTCTGTGAGCTTTAGTCAAACCTCTGACTCCTCTGTGAACGCACAGAGAGAGAATAGACCTGACATAATCACAGCGCGCTGTCTGCCACGGTTAATTTTGGCACCCAGCTGTCCTGAAGAGGCTGAGCTGTCTGTCTGTCTCTCTGTCTGACTTCAGATAACAGTCATCTGCTGATTTATTTTCTCAGGTTAAAGGTCAAACAAACGATGGAGTCCCAACGCCAAAATAACCAATTTATAGTCACATAAAACAAATAAAATCCTCAGTGTTTGGTGTTTATGCTTGAAAAATGACTAAAACAGTTAATACAAAAATACTTGATTGTTTTATTGATTCATTGATTTATCATTTGGTCTATAAATGGTCAGAAAAAAGAGATAAATGTCCATACCAGTGTCTCAGAGTCTAAGGTAATGTCTTTAAAATATTGTGTTTTGTTCCTACATCCAGAGATACTCATTTTAATATGATATAAACAGAGAAACGCAGGAACTCTCCATATGTGATCAGCTGAGAACATTTTCTTTCTTTTTTTAAACTTAATTTTTTTTTAGTTTTTATCAACAGTGCATCATAAACATGATTATGTTTAAGAAGTATAAGATAAGATAATTCACCTGCTACAGCAGCTTGTAAACACACAGTTGATTAAAAATGACTCATAATTCATAAATCTATAGAAGATAGTCATGAAGAGTCCGACAGGAGTGAAGGAGCTGTGGTAGCTCTCTGTCGTACATGGTGGGAGTAGCAGTGTGTTGATGAAGGAGCTGTTTAAGGCCTCCACAGTCTCCTGCAGGAGCTGTAAGAGTGAGGATGGAGGCTAACCATGATTGTATCAGTAAAGCCATGACAGGACTCCACAGATTGGTAAAGATGGAGTCTTTATGAATATGTAACGTGCTCCATCTGATCTGATCTGAAGTCCCAGACCTTCATGTGTTATATATAAGGGGGGGGGCAGCTTCATCCATCTGATGGTTAGACACTTAAAGACCGACCCAGTACAGCCACAGTAACGATAAATCATTAAATCTCCAATATTTACATGGTTCCACACACTGCACTGTCGACGATGAATTCAGGTCTGATGTTTTAATGTTGTCCTCTGTGTTTCCTCCAGATTATCTTGATAATGGCAACAATAAAATGGCGATACAGCAGGCGGATAAACTGCTGAAGAAACATAAGGACCTGCACTGTGCCAAGGTGGGTGACTCAGGAACAGCTCTTCCTTTTCTAAAGTGAAGCTTCTTTCAATGTCGGCGTCGAGAAAAAACAGATTTCCAAACAGCTAGTCGTGCTCTGACGCCGTGTGCGTCAAAGAGATGAACACATTCCTGTTAGAGGAGTCAGAAAGAGTGCAGAGGTTTGCTGAAGGACACTTTGACGGGGATGAACACGTGCTGCTGCTGCTGCTGCTGCTGCTGCGGCAGAGGATGACGAGGCCGCCCTGCTGTCACCAACCGACACCTCCGAACACGTTAGGCTGTAAAGATGGAGAGGTTATAATGTTTGGGAAGTGACCCTGTGCTGTCTGATAATCATGGACATTTTAACGTGTGTTAACCTCGCTGTGTACGCTCTCCTGAACGTTGAGGTTAATCATGAGAATGAATGGATTACACTTAGACTCCAGTTTAACGGTTTCTTCCATGTTCGACTCTTTCAAACGTGATAAATGTCGACTTGTGACGTCCTTACGTACGGGTTCAACCACAGATGGATTTTTCTTTTCACAGATTGTTTTTAGAGATCTGGAGAAGTCAAACGATCTAATGATCAGTCAGTAATCTAACCTCCAAACTCAAGCTGGAGTAAAACGCTCACGAGAGCACAAACGTCATCGTGACTCTGGCTGTATGTTCGATAAATTGACTTCTGTATCTTACTCCTTTTAAACTGATTTCAAATAAAAACTATAATAAGTAGAGCATGCATTGTTTTTGCAGCAGAAAGCTGAGTTCACGTTGTGCGCTTGGTGGTGACATCACTACGTTACGTTACGTTACATGCAAAATGTGACAGGTTGGCACGAGTGGGGAAATATTTCTCTGCACTCAATCAGTTATTGCGGGAACTAGCAGGTTTTATGGATATGAAGCATTTAAAGATGCATCGCGATCAGCAAAAATACAAACGTGAGCACATTTCTAATGCAGAGTTTGAAGAGTTAGAGCATCTGAAAGAAACAAATAACATCTAACATCTCTGGATACAAGCTCAGCCCTGAAGCAGTGAAGGAATCTCTCGATTCGGTCTGTTCCACGAGCTGAAATAATGACGCTCCACACTCTACGACACCTGCAGATGTGATGAACAATATCGAACGAATGTTTTTAACTGAGGAACATGTCGAGGTAATGTTCCTCATCTCGACTTAATGACAGGCCCGCTGTGAGCCCAGAGAAGCATGTCCTCGGGTCTGTTTAATAAAATATAGTTTCATTATCATCACCAAGACAAATGAGACGATTCATCGTGATATTGATTTCAGATGCAGACGAGCGTCGGACCACAGAAACCGCTGTGAGACACCTGCAAGGAAAAACAATATTATAGTTTTTCGTCTCCGCACTCAGACGATCCTCAAATAAACGTATCCAAATGTTGTTTTTAATTAAAATGTAGACCCAATTAGCCTGTATTTGTTTCATATTTTCACTTTCTTACAAAGTTAATGTTGTTTTTATTCTATATCAGTGAGAGCAGGCTGAGAAAACGTGTAAAACGAGATGCTTAAAACGCTCTCAGACCTCCACGAGGAGGCAGCTCACTGAGAAATCTAATTATGGAAATGTAATTTTAAAACGCAGTCCTGATTGGCAGATAATGTTAATTAACTTTAACCTGTTGTGACACAGTTATTGTTCACATGACACGCCCGAGTCCAGCAACAATTGGCCTTTTTTTTTCGATCTGCTTTCATGCTGCACACGGCGTGAGTCGGTGAAACGAGCTGGTTAGTCACTTGGCCGAGACGTTGTCGCCTGCGGCTCTTCATCGAGCTCCGGCTGCTCCTTCTTTTTCCATTACTGCCTGAAATATTTACAACTGACCCGCCGTCCTCCCCGTAGACACATTTTTGAACGGTAGCGGTCAGTGATGAGCTTACTGACAAACTCATGCTTCTAATTTCAAGCTGTGTAGCAGTCGGAAATGTTTCATTTGCAGTAGCAGCTCATGGCAGATGACCCACCCTACTATGAGTCTGATTGGTTGGTACTCGTTGCCTTGATTGGTTCGGGTCGGTTAGGTTTAGGCATGAAGAGCGAGATCGGTTAGGGCTGAGGTAAGAATATCTAGGGAAAGCCAGTCAGAGTCAGAATAGGGTACATCATGACTTGTGTTGTAGTACTCGAGATCGAGTCTTGGGCTTGGAATCTGTCTCAAGGTCACCTCGGTCTCGGACAAAGAGGGCTCTGGATTTCAGGTCAAGACCGCAACTGCAGGTGTGTCACTTACTTTTCCGAAATCACACAAGAGTTCTTCTCCAAGACAACACACAGCAGTTTAAACTGCAAGGCGACTCAATGTAGCAACCATGCTCCACCCCAAGAGTTTTGGAGAACATTAGCTACCTAAGGAAGCTCTTGCAAGACCTTGGTGTTGGTCTTGACTCGGTCTCAGCCCCTCAAAGTCTTGGTCTCTCTCTGGTCTTGGTCATCACTTGGTCTCGGGTTTAGTTGGTCTTGGGTACAACACTGGTGAACGGGACGCTGCTGGGAAGTCGGGGCTAATAAATCACGTGATTGCGGCGTTTCCGATACAGGTATGGAAAGTTCCTTCCCTAGTTCCTTCTGTAACTCCTTGTCTTTGTGTTTCCTCCTCCCTTCAGGTCCTGAAGGCGATCGGCCTTCAGCG